>OZ008369.1:268568104-269301561 GCA_963931995.1 Phaonia tiefii | reverse complement strand
AGTACTAATGAAAGACTTTAATTGGGTATAAGTTTGATCCCCGGAGAATTCTTAGTTTGGACACAGTGGGTCAAAATGTTAAGACATGGAAGAATAAAATATTCCATATATCGCTGTTCTGAAATTCCACTGAAGTATGCAGATAGTAAATTTGGAAAGCACTAATGAAGGACTTTAATTTGGTATAAGTTTGATCCCCGGAGAATTCTTAGTTTGGGCACAGTGGGTCAAAATGTTAAGACATGGGACAATACTAAATTCCATATATCGCTGTTCTGAAATTCCTCTGAAGTATACAGATAGTAAATTTGGAAAGCACTAATGAAGGACTTTAATTTGGTATAAGTTTGATCCCCGGAGAATTCTTAGTTTGGGCACAGTGGGTCAAAATGTTAAGACATGGGACAATAGTAAATTCCATATATCGCTGTTCTGAAATTCCTCTGAAGTATGCAGATAGTAAATTTGGAAAGCACTAATGAAGGACTTTAATTTGGTATAAGTTTGATCCCCGGAGAATTCTTAGTTTGGGCACAGTGGGTCAAAATGTTAAGACATGGGAGAATAAAATATTCCATATATCGCTGTTCTGAAATTCCTCTGAAGTATGCAGATAGTAAATTTGGAAAGCACTAATGAAGGACTTTAATTTGGTATAAGTTTGATCCCCGGAGAATTCTTAGTTTGGGCACAGTGGGTCAAAATGTTAAGACATGGGACAATACTAAATTCCATATATCGCTGTTCTGAAATTCCTCTGAAGTATGCAGATAGTAAATTCGGAAAGCACTAATGAAGGACTTTAATTTGGTATAAGTTTGATCCCCGGAGAATTCTTAGTTTGGGCACAGTGGGTCAAAATGTTAAGACATGGGAGAATAAAATATTCCATATATCGCTGTTCTGAAATTCCTCTGAAGTATGCAGATAGTAAATTTGGAAAGCACTAATGAAGGACTTTAATGTGGTATAAGTTTGGTCCCCGGAGAATTCTTAGTTTGGGTACAGTGGGTCAAAATGTTAAGACATGGGAGAATAAAATATTCCATATATCGCTGTTCTGAAATTCCTCTGAAGTATGCAGATAGTAAATTTGGAAAGCACTAATGAAGGACTTTAATTTGGTATAAGTTTGATCCCCGGAGAATTCTTAGTTTGGGCACAGTGGGTCAAAATGTTAAGACATGGGAGAATAAAATATTCCATATATCGCTGTTCTGAAATTCCTCTGAAGTATGCAGATAGTAAATTTGGAAAGCACTAATGAAGGACTTTAATTTGGTATAAGTTTGATCCCCGGAGAATTCTTAGTTTGGGCACAGTGGGTCAAAATGTTAAGACATGGGAGAATAAAATATTCCATATATCGCTGTTCTGAAATTCCTCTGAAGTATGCAGATAGTAAATTTGGAAAGCACTAATGAAGGACTTTAATTTGGTATAAGTTTGATCCCCGGAGAATTCTTAGTTTGGGCACAGTGGGTCAAAATGTTAAGACATGGGACAATACAAAATTCCATATATCGCTGTTCTGAAATTCCTCTAAAGTATGCAGATAGTAAATTTGGAAAGCACTAATGAAGGACTTTAATTTGGTATAAGTTTGATCCCCGGAGAATTCTTAGTTTGGGCACAGTGGGTCAAAATGTTAAGACATGGGAGAATAAAATATTCCATATATCGCTGTTCTGAAATTCCTCTGAAGTATGCAGATAGTAAATTTGGAAAGCACTAATGAAGGACTTTAATGTGGTATAAGTTTGGTCCCCGGAGAATTCTTAGTTTGGGTACAGTGGGTCAAAATGTTAAGACATGGGAGAATAAAATATTCCATATATCGCTGTTCTGAAATTCCTCTGAAGTATACAGATAGTAAATTTGGAAAGCACTAATGAAGGACTTTAATTTGGTATAAGTTTGATCCCCGGAGAATTCTTAGTTTGGGCACAGTGGGTCAAAATGTTAAGACATGGGAGAATAAAATATTCCATATATCGCTGTTCTGAAATTCCTCTGAAGTATGCAGATAGTAAATTTGGAAAGCACTAATGAAGGACTTTAATTTGGTATAAGTTTGATCCCCGGAGAATTCTTAGTTTGGGCACAGTGGGTCAAAATGTTAAGACATGGGACAATACTAAATTCCATATATCGCTGTTATGAAATTCCACTGAAGTATGCAGATAGTAAATTTGGAAAGCACTAATGAAGGCCTTTAATTTGGTATAAGTTTGGTCCCCGGAGAATTCTTAGTTTGGGCACAGTGGGTCAAATTGTTAAGACATGGGACAATACTAAATTCCATATATAGCTGTTCTGAAATTCCTCTGAAGTATGCAGATAGTAAATTTGGAAAGCACTAATGAAGGACTTTAATTTGGTATAAGTTTGATCCCCGGAGAATTCTTAGTTTGGGCACAGTGGGTCAAAATGTTAAGACATGGGACAATACTAAATTCCATATATCGCTGTTCTGAAATTCCTCTGAAATATAAGTATGGTAAATTTGGAAAGCACTAATAAGGGGCTTTAATGTGGTGTAAGTCTCGTCCGCCAAGAGTCCTTGGTTTGTACACTGTGAAGTGTTCAAAAGTAGAGTAAAGTGCTTAAAGGGAAACGCTTAAAATTATTGTATTCTGAAATTCGTCTGAAACCTCGGAGTAGTATGACTCAAAAGAACATGCTCCTACTTATTGCTAGATATTCATTAAATTGGCGGAGAATCCTTGATTTGGGCTCAAAGTCCTTTCTAAAATTATATACATTGAACTAAAATATAATGCTCGTTGGTCAGCTGTCCCAGATTTGTGACACTAAGACTGAAAGCTCGTAATGTTTTTTAATACGATTTATTAGATTTATATTTTTTTATTAATTTAATTCGCCAAAAACCTTGTTTATATCAATATACTTCCCTTTCAGGTACTTTAACAGATACCTGTTATCGTCATAACAGCGCTCTGCTAACCAAAGTGGTTTGTGTCTTTGCTAGTTAAATTCGAATTTATCTTCACGCACATAAATAATCAAAGTTGTGCTAAAAAAAAAAAAACATAACATGTTTCTTTTATTTCCCGCTAAATTAATTCTTCGACGACTTTGTATGGTGAGCCGCTTAATATCGATTAGCTCCACATACAAAGTGGTCGAAAAATTAGTTTGCAGGGATTAAAAAAAAAACAACCCTATGACCCCTTTCACACTCGGCAAGTTACTTGCGCAAGTCAGTTTTTCAACTTTCCGAGTACAAGCAAGTCTGTACCTCAAATTTATTCGCCTAACCCGACCTTACCTCTGTCATCAACAAACCAAGACTTGGGCAAGAGACTTGCGCAAGTAACTTGCCGAGTGTGAAAGGGGTGTAACAACTCTATATATTTCCATGACCTCGAGCCAGTACTAAAATTAAACTCAACATTTTCTATTAGAAAAAACACGTCGACATTTTCTAACATATAATATATTCTATGAAATTTTCATTAAAACAAAAATTTCGACGACATTTTCTAAAACAATTGCTAGTGAACAGACTCTTTCGACGAACTATTCTATTAAAGAAATTTCGTCGAAATTTTCAATTGAGGAAAAAAAACATTTAAAGAATTTTCTACTGAAAGAAATATATTCGACAAATTTTTCTATTGATACAAAAATTGCATCAAAATGAACCATTAGACAAATATGTATAAAATATGCATAGATAAAACATTTATAATAAAAACATATTCGACGAGATTTTCTATTGAAACAAATTCAACGAAATTTTTATTAAAAAACATCCACAAAATGTACTATTGAAACAAATATATTTTTGACGAAATTTTCTACAAAATTTGCAATTGGAACAAAATATTCGAAGAATTTTTTTCTATGAATTCAAAAATATCAAAAATAAAATACATTCGTAGAGATTAAAATGTTGGTCACAAAATTTATCCTGATACAAAATCGCACCAAAAATGTTTATTTTAATAGATACTTTTTGAATATAAATTTTTATCTTGAAAGAAAATTTCGTCGAATTGTTTTATTTTAATGGAAATTTTTGTAACCTCTTTCGTTTGAAAAGAAATTTAGTCGAAATTTTTGTATCATAGAAAATGTTGGTCACACAATTTATCCTGATACAAAATCTCATCAAAATGCTTATTTAACCCTAACATGTCTGATACGGGTACCCGGGTACCCGAGCCAACTTCAAAGTAAAATATCTCTTTAAAGATAAAAGATACAAAGTTAAGGTTCAGCAAGTTCCTTAAACTTTTTATTTTCTCAAGATTTTTGGCATTCAAGGCTTTCCTGACTTTTTTGGGTAGTCTGTGGATTCACCGAAAGTCAAATATTCCTTACCCTCCTGATAAGGGTACCTGGGTACCCGTAAGCAAATTTAGGCATTATATATAGAAAAAGTGATGGCAATGGTTATATTTTTTATTATATTTTAAAATACATAGCTAAATAATAATTTTTATGTTTAACTTTGTACTGATATTATAGCGTAAACTGTAGAAAATTAACATTCTGTGCAGCGTGGAGCAATTATTTTGCTATGAGTGTTACACATTGGTCTTTGGCAACCATCACACACTTTACGCGTTTTACGATTTGATTTCGGATCAGTAGCCATACAAAGGTAACACCGACCTTTTACAGGTAGCCGACCAGTTTTATCCCGTTCTGATGGGCCTTCCGCATTCTGAGAAATTTCCTTATGGATGGTGCTATTAGTCATAAGTTCGAGAGCTGCTCGGATGTTGGGGTATCGTGTTATATGATTGTCATTTGCTCTTTTTTTCATATTTTTCGTTGCCAATTCTACGCCAAGTGATGTCAAAAAACCACGACGAGAGCTTTGAGATTTTTTTACATTTGGATTGAGGCTAGAGTATATACAAAATGCCCCTAAAGCAGCCACATCAATCATGTTAAAAAAAAGGGCTAACGGCCATCTATTTGTTTTACGTTTCGTACTATACTTCGACACCATTTGATCCATAACATCTACTCCGCCTTTGGTTTTATTGTAAAATTCATTTATTTCTTCCTTTCCATTAAAAGCTGGCTCCCCTCGAGTATAGTGCATTGTCGACAAAAAATAAACACTTTTGCTCTTCTTAGTCACAACAGATAAAAGAGTCCCGTTCTTACTAAAACCATATCGTGGCATTCCTATATCATCAGTTGCGTTTGGTCGTAGCTCTTTCGGAATATACGGTTTGTTTTGACGAAGAGTGCCAACAAGACTTATTCCTCTCATTTGAAGCCGATTGGCCAAAGGGAGCGACGTAAAAAAGTTATCAGTTGTTATGTTTATTCCGGATGCTTTGTAAAAATCTGCCAGAGCTAAAACAATATTTTCTCCCACATTTACTTGTCTCTGGCCACCTGGTGGTTTACCGGTATAAATAATTCCATTCAAAGGGTAGCTATTGGATGTATTGCACAACCAAAATATTTTAATCCCATAATTAGCCGGCTTTGAGGGAATATATTGCGTAAAGCTGGTACGGCCTCGGTAAGGAAATAATTGTTCATCAATTGTCACATATTCATCCGGATAATAGTTTTCTTGAAGATTCTGCATAAGCATATTCCAGGTATCAGAAATGGGAGCGGCTTTATCAGTTTGTTTGCGAACTGATCGTGTGAATGCATTATCAAAACGTATTACACGTATTATTTGTCGAAATCTATCACGAAAAGTGTGGAAACGCACACAGAATTGATATTTGACATTTAAATAACAATCCTGGGATCCCCCGAATTACAACACATTGCATTGTATTGTTTTCAAATCTTAACGGCAAAATTAGTATTCACGGGTACCCGGGTACCCTTATCAGGAGTCTACGTATAAAAATGTTATCAGACATGTTAGGGTTAAATGGAAAATTATAATAGAATTACGTCGAAGTGTTTTATATTAATGGACATTGAGCCTGTTGTTTTTTTTTCACTGCTAAACTAATTTTTCGACCACTTTGTATGGGGAGCTAAGCGATATTAAGCGATTTTAAGCGGCTCCCCATACAAAGTCGTCGAAAAATTAGTTTAGCAGGAATTAAAAAAACAAGCTTATTGTTGTCACCTCTTTTAGTTGAAGAGAAATGTCGTCGACAATTTTGTATCATAGAAAATGTTGGTCACACAATTTAGCCTGATACAAAATCTCATCAAAATGTTTATTTGAATAGAAAATTTTTGAATATAAATTTTTATCTTGAAAGAAAACTTCGTCTAAATTTTGTAAAAGCTTTGTCACCTCTTTCATTTGAAGAGAAATGTCGTCGTAATTTTCGTATTATAGAAAATGTTGGTCACACAATTTATCGTGATACGAAATCTCACCAACAATGCTTATTTTAATAGAAAATATGGTCGAAATATTTTAGTAAAAGAAATTTTTGTAGAAGTTTTTAATTTCAATTGGCAACATTTTTTTTTATTAAAAATTTAAATTTTTTTAACATTTTGTATTTTTATTTAAAAAAAAAATTTGGATATTTTTTTTATTCAATATAATATTTTGTCGAAAATGTTGGTCACACAATTTATCGTGATACGAAATCTCACCAAAAATGCTTATTTTAATAGAAAATTTGGTCGAAATATTTTAGTAAAAGAAATTTTTGTAGAAGTTTTTAATTTCAATTGTCAACATTTTTTTTATTAGAATTTAAAATTTTTTTAACATTTTTTATTTTTATTTAAAAAAAAAATTTGGATATTTTTTTATTCAATATAATATTTTGTCGAAATTTTTTGTTGTTTCCATAGAACATTTCGTCGAATATTTGTGTGGTACAAAATTTTGTTAAAATTGTGTTCTGCCGTTCAAAATTTCCTCGAAAGTAACGGGTTTTTCAATAAGAGCGCTACAAAAGTTTTTTCTAAATAAAACAAAACCGGTTTTAGATACCAATGAAATTCTTTATTCCCGTTCGATGCCATTATGTATGGAACTCGATTTCTTTGGCATGGCCACCACGGGCACGCTTGCAGAAGTCCAGACACTGAACCCAATTTTCGACGGTTTTCAAGCATAAATCGGCCGATACTGCTGCAATTTCACGTTCGATATTCGTACGAAGTTCATCAATCGTCGCTGGCTTGTTGGCATAGACCATAGACTTGACGTAGCCCCACTGGAAATAATCTAACGGCGTCAAATCGCACGACCGAGGCGGAAAATCGACTGGGCCATTTCGTGAGATAACACGTTCACCAAACTTGGTTTCCAATAAATTGATTGTGGGATTCGCTGCGTGGCTTGTGGCGCCGTCCTGTTGGAACCACATGTCCTCCAAGTCCATATTATCCAATTGGGGCCAAAAATATTCGGTTATCATTGAACGGTAGCGATTCGCATTCACAGTAATGTGCCGGTCTTGATCATCACGGAAGAAGTACGGCCCAATGACGCCGCCGGCCCATAAACCGCACCAAACCGTAATTTTTTCGGGATGCAATGATGGATGACTCATGGATTACGTGTGGATTGCTGTCTGACCAATAACGCATATTGTGCTTATTGACGAAGCCATTCAGCCAGAAATGAGCCTCATCGCTGATTGTTGAGGCCTCTTAAAGTTGAGGCCTCTTAAAGTTGAGGCCACTGACTCCAAATTTCGGTAGTAAATTTTAATAATTTCGACTCGTTGTTGGCTCGTATATCTTTCCATGATGAAATGGCAAACCTTACTGAAGAGAAATGTCAAAAGAGCGGGAAAAAAATATGGCGTCGTTTGCTGTCCCTATCGATTTACTTTTGTAGCGTCTCTGCTGAAAAACCCTTTATGTTAATTTTTGAACAAATATATAAACAAGCAATGTTGCCAATAGAAAATAAATATTTTCCCTTGCCCCTTAATGTGCTCTTTATCTGATTACTAATGCATCTACTGGCTATACCCTCTTCCACTTTTATTTACATGCAAAATGTACATTATCGCTCTGCTGCAATTGTCGTCGTCGTCGTCTTTTTCTGTTTAGTGCAATTTCAAAATCATCATTATTATTATCACCACCACCACCATCATCATCATCATCATCATCGTCCACATCGCTTGGAATTGTATTTAGAGGTCAATTCGAAGCAGGTCAAAATAGTTCATTCGCCTTCATATCAGCTAACAAAACCAACGAATGTACATATGTATGTATATCTACAGAAACCTACTCCTCAAGTCTTGCCTCGCCTTAGTCTCGCAAAGTTTGCACAACTACCCTGCCTCTGTCGTCTATCTCTGTCACACCCTCTCTCTCTCTCTCTTTCCCTCTCTCTCTGTAACTGCGTTGCAGCTCTGTCATTTGTTTTTAGTCACATCGACCTTCTAAAAGCGTAACAGTATATAAAAAGTGTGATACAACTACAAATGCATCTATAAAATTGCATTTTGCAAGTGTTAATGTAAGCAGCGTGAACGTGAACGCAGCTCCCACCCCCGCCACCAACAAATTTCCATTGTTCTCTAATATCAAGTAAAGCACGTGCCGCACATAAAAAGCTCTCCACAACTCTGATACATTTTCAGTTATATGGGAGAAGAATGAGAACATGTTTTTTGTAATAGTATACGTGTTCATGTTAATTTATCGAACTCGTATCTCCACCACTACACCTCAGTGTTGAAAATCGTGTGTAACAAAACGTATGAGCGAACGTAACGTGAGTGTTGATAAAATGAGAAAATAAAAGCTTTTTAGGACTTTTATGAGTACAGTGTTGTTGTTGTAAACGTTATAGGATTGTTGTTGTGTTGGTAATAGCACGTTACCATGCTGTTGTGCAAGAGACTATTTTGCTGTTATTATTAGTTGTGGTAGTGTTGGTGTTTCGTAGCAAATTAAAGTCGACAAACGTTCATGAACTCAATAGTTTCAATGCACTGTGTGACGTCAATTATGAATAATAAAATGTACATTCTCACAAGCACATACCAAAGCAGTCACATTCGAGCCCGCTTAACAGTTTGGGGGCCGACAGAGTCAAAAAAAAAAAAATTACCATAAATCCTTTTGATCAAAACATAAACACACACATAAAACAAAGACAAAGTCCTAGATGTGAAAATTAAAAAAAATATTTACAATTAAACACAAAGAAAAATCGATGCATGTTTATTTCAACATGAAAACCATACGTAGGACAAATTAATTATATGACAATTAATTAATTTGAAATTAATTAATTTGAATTACTTGTCGAAATGCAAATTCAAAAAAATTGCAATACCATTGGCAATTATATTTATTCTCAGAGCATTTCCTTCATATTGGCAACTTTGGTCTTCAAATATTTTATACAGTACAGGTTTATGAATTTGATAGTACTACGATACCTATCGAAGCCACAAACCTCTACAAATGAACTACATTTTAAAACAGAATTGCCAGCAGTCATTCATACAGGTTTATGAATTTGATAGTTCTACGAGGCATTTCCAATCGAAGCCACAAACCTTTAAAAATAAACTACATTAAAAAGAGAATTGCCAGCAGTCACACAAATTGAAAACAATTGAAAGCATTCCCATATTTCATTACAATTGGCATCCGATTCCATAACCTACATTTGCATTGCCTGAGCAAATGCAAATACAACAGTTTTTAATTGTCATTGCGAACAATGGTAATTCTTTTGCATTTGCATTAGATAATATAATGCTAATTAAAACCCAATGCAAATTAAAAAACCCCATACAGGATCAAAACACATTGTGAAAATTTACAAAATCTTCACCGGAATTCTGTAACTTTTTAACGCTGAAAACCGGTAGTTAAATAGTAGTCAAATTTCAATACAAAATTTTCGAATTATGTCAATTTAACTACCGATTTTTATCGTTAAAAACTATTTACTGTAAAAATTGATAGTTAAATTGTCAAAATTCAGAAAATTTCAATACAAAACTTTCGAATTTTGTCAATTTACCTACAGATTTTTATCGTTACTAACTATGTACCGTAAAAATCGGCAGTTCAATTGTCAAAATTCATAAAACTTCTATATAAAATCGGAAGTTAAATTGTAAAATTTCAATACAAAATTTTCGAATTTTGTCAATTTAACTATCGGTAAGAATTTATAGAATTCCTGTGCACCACCGGAATTCTGTATCTTTTTAACAGTAAAAATTAGTATGTAGTTACATTGTAAAATTTCAATACAAAATTTTCGAATTTTGTCAATTTAATTACCGATTTTTATCATTAATAACTATTTACTGTAAAAATCGGTAGTTCAATTGTCAAAATTCGAAAAAAAAACTTCTATACAAAATTTTCGAACTTTGTCAATTTAACTGCCGATTTTTATCGTTGACAAGTTATAAAATTGCTGTGCAGCACCGGAATTCTGTAACTGTTTAACAGTAAAAATCAGTACTTAAATTGTAAAATTTCAATACAAAATTTTCAAATTTTGTCAGGTTAACTACCGATTTTTATCGGTAAAAACAATTTTTCGTAAAAATCGGAAGTTCAATTGTTAACATTCATAAAACTTCTATATATAATTTTCGAATCTTGTCAATTTTACTTGCTTACTTACTTATCCGGTCTCGGACAACCCCGGGGGGTCAGGCACCTTACAAAACGAAGATAAGATATTTCGCTAACCATTTCGATCTTTTGCTTTATTTCCCCAGTTGGCTATACCAAGTGTACGCAGGGATTCGTCAACGTGATCCCTCCAGCCGAGTCAGGGCCTTCCTATTTTTCGTCTTCCTTCGAGTTCGGTTTCGAAAACCCTTCGTGCTGGTTCGTCTTCATCCATTCTACTGACATGGCCTAGCCAGCCCAATCGCGTTACCCTGACCCGCTTAACTATGTCAATGTCAGGATAAAGCTCATACAGCTCATGATCCATGCGTCGCCGATACTTGCCGTTGTGCACTATAGAGCCATACCTTTTTTCGGAGTATTTTTCTCTCGAAGACTCCTACAGATGTTTCGTCTGCTTGCGATAGGACCCAGGGTTCTGCGCCATAAAGCAATACAGGTTGAATGAGAGTCTGATACAGATGGACTTTTGTTACTCGAGAGAGGGCTTTATCTCTAAAGTGTTTGATTAGCCCAAAAAAAAAACATCTATTCGCAAGCACAATTCTCCGCTTGTTCTCAAGGCTGACGTTGTCGTCCTCGTCTACGGCAGATCCGAGGTATATAAATTCGCCCACTACCTCGAAGCTATAACGGTTATCAACGTTCACGCTTTGGTCTAAACGCGTGGAGGCCCTGTTCGTTGAAACCATTAATCCATTAATATTACTATCGTGTTTTATTGTTAAAAACTTCTAGAATTCCTGTGCTGCACCCGAATTCTGTAATATTTTAACGACAAAAATCTGTAGTTAAAGTGACAAATTTCGAACATTTTGTATTGATCAATTTTGACAATTTATCTACCAATTTTTGTCGCTAAAATAATTGGCATATACACAATCGATAAATAACACACAACTCTTTAATGTAGAATTAAATATTTTTTATAATATTTTTAAAACTGAACTGAACCATTACTGAAATAGTGGTTTGAATACAAAACCCTCCGGTTTTTTATACATATTTTTTTTTATCACCCACTAAACTAATGTTTCGACCAATTTCTATGGTGACTAAAATCACTTAGCCCGCCATACAAAGTTGCTCTCAGTTAAAATGCAAAATTTTCTATCGAAAAATATGTCCATTTAAAATAATTTTCACAATTAAACAAAAATATCTAGAATTTATTTTGAAATTATCAACAAATAAATTCCCGTTTACGTGCGCTCATTTTCAAACTACTTTTTGAATTTAACTGTGATGAATAAACATCACCAGCGCCCTCTTACGTTAAGTAGTACACAAGCAAAAGCTGTTTACATACTCACACAGTGTTGCCAACTTTGGTATTTGAATCTTTTAATGTTCTCAGTAGCCGCTATGACAGACAGAGCGCTGCTGTGTTACACAACGTATGAAAAAGCTTTCGGAGAAAAGCTTTTCTGTAAGTAAAATACACAGCCAAGAACTTTAATATAGCAAGAAATGAAAATAATAATATCAACTGGAAGGGCAGGCATTGGGTTGAGAATGACACTGCGGCTGAAACTATTTCCTGACCAGAGTGACGTGCCGCAATAGCCGTTGCTGTGGCATGATACCAAGCTACAATGTCTAGTCTTATTAAATAGACATTTAATAAGACATTCAGTGGATGTCGTTCTCAAGGCACCAATGATGCAAATACCGTCCATTCGCTGAATTTTATTCGGTATCGTTCTGTAGGTGGACTCCCGTAGAGCCGACCACCAGACGTTAACGGCATGCAGCATTATCGGTCGAACATCTGCCGTATACATATAATGTACGAGGGTGAACCCAAAACCAGCCGACCTAACAAAGAAGACACAAACAAGTTGGGAAACATTTTCTTTATTTTCACAACACGTCGATACACGTTTTCCAGCGATATTCAATTGCTTCGATACCTTGTTTATAGTAAGAAGTGTCAAACTTCTTAAAATAGCCATTAACCGCAAATCTTTTACGACCGAGCCATTTTTTCATGTTTGGAAATAGAAAATAGTCCGAGGGAGCTAAATCTGGCGAATAAGGTGTGTGGTGAAGCAGTTCGAACTTTAGTTCATTAATTTTGGCCATGGCAACAGTGGATGTGTGAACTGGAGCATTGTTTTGATGAAGCAACAATTTCTTTTTCGCCAAATGCGGTATTTTTTCACAATTTCATCACTTAAACGCCCCAATAAATTCGCATACTATGGCATACCCTTGGGTTCGATCCCTGCTCACACCATCTTACATTTCTTTCGACGACGGTCACCTCGTGTAGTGATGGCACCACTATCGAGTACTTAGCCATGAACAAGTTTCTCAATAAAAAACCTTTCGGAACCGGTGTAAAACTGTAGGTCCCAATCAGTGAGTGTAAAAACTAGAAAGCGCACAGCTCACTGGTTGTGAGAAGCTCTCCTCAATTCCTTTCATGGGATGTTATGGGACACCATTTTTTTTATTCGCCGGTGATGGTTTTCCCTTTCTGAAGATGATCAATAGAAACTATACCATGCGCATTCCAAAAAATAGACGCCATGTCATTGCGTCCGTCTTCGCCCTCTTTGGACACGATTCTCCCATTCCATTCCACTGCTTTCACTAATCCTTTGTCTCAGGTGTGAAGTGGTGGATCCTTGTCTTCTCCATAGTTATCAATCGACGCAAAAATTCAGCTTTATTGAGGTGAAACATCGCCAAACACTCTACAGAAACATCTTCACGAAGCTGTGCAAGCGCGGCACCCATTTTGCACACAGCTTTTTCATCTTCAAATCTTCGGTAAATGTACGATGTATAGAACTTTTGTGAAATTCCTATCATTTCGGCTAGCTCACGCACCTTCAGCCGACGATCATCCAACACCATTTTGTGGATTTTTTTAACCGTGTCTGGCGTAGACACCTAAATTGATCGACCACTACGGTGTTCGTCTTGGCAGCTCGTACGGCCTCGTTTAAGCTCTGCTACCCAATATTTTACAGTGGTAAACGATGGAGCAGACACCCCCAGAGTAGAATCTAGCTCGCCTTTAATATTGCTTGGACTGAGGACCTTTCACATGGAAATACTGAATTACATAACGGTGACCAATTTTTTCCATGTTTACAAATTCATTGAGATCGTTTACTTTTGATGGCTCAAATAAAAATACTTTATGTGGCGCCTTGAAATTGAAAACATATGTTTTATACGGTTGCCACCTTTCACCAAAATATTTTTTTAAACTACTTGCACCATCTATTCTGGGCTAGTTTTGGAGCCGCCCTCGTAGTATACGAGGGTTCAGACACCAGCGTTTTCCCATCGTTCTTTTACAGGAATATAGCGCTTTCACAACCTTTTTGGGTCTTACCAGAATGCTGGGTTTAAAATGTAACTCCCTGTGGAGTAAAATACCTAAGTATTTCGTGCTTCAGAGAACGGAGAGACAGGCACGATAGGTACGACAGAGACGACAATTTGACAATACCTCCTGCTGAAAGGAACCAGTTCCATCTTGGTTGGGTTCAATCCCAGACCATAATCCGAAGTCCGTCTAGCAGTTATGAAGGACCTATTGCAGGATGTCCCTAAATGTACTGGAAAACTTCTCTCTAACCGCTATTTCCACATCATCTGTGTAGGCAATAGCCTTAACATCCATCCTCTCAAGAGAAAGCGGAACACTATTCATGGAGAGTTTCCGTAGCAGAGGAGACAAAGCCCTCTTGAGATAATGCGTTGCTGACAAAACTATAGATGTCTCTTCACTCTTAGCTAACCCAACTGTAAGCTAACTCTTTGTAAGAAGGATGTGGACAAACAATCTGTTATTTCTGTCAACCACCAGAGCCAACCACCAGAGCCCTAGGTATTGCGACTGGATATACGTACATTGTTAAAGGCCCCCTTTACGTCCCCGAAAACTACTATAGTATATTCTTTAACAGCGAGTGATCCTTCTATAAAGCTGGCCAGATCATGCAGAGCGGTCTCATTAGCCCTACCCTTGCTGCCTACAAGCGCGCTGCCGAGTAGACAGTAGCCTGTGAACAAATATACACCGAAAGAACAAGTTTCATCCAAGATATGAATTTCTTCATCAATTTGATGAAAGATTTCCTCATTTTTTCACATACGACACATTTCATTACATTGATGAAGAACATTTCATCAGTCTTTCATCCATATTTTACGTTGATTCAATGACAATGTAACATCAAGTTAAAGCTAATTCTTCATTATTTTGATGTAAACAATTCAGAAATTGGCTGTACATTTTTCGCCAATTAGATGCAAGATAGTCATCAATTTTGTTATCAATTTCATGTAAATAGGTGATAATTTTGATGTAAATTGCCAAACCCTTTGACATATTTTTCATCGCAAAAACACCACAAGAACAGGTTATAAGGCCACATAACAACTGTTCATGGCGTGGATATTGTTTTATTTTCTAAATCTAAATCTAAGCTGATAAAGGTGAAGAAACGCACAATCTTCAAATTGAAAAACGTTTTCATTCAATTGATGACAAAATTGAAAACAATTGATGAACATTTATCATTGATTTGATGTAAAGATTTTGTTTCAGTGTAGGCTTGTCATCATTCCTAAATCAGGGAAACTATCTTACACGGGATCTAAGGATCTCCGCCCGATACGACTATCGCCACGTCTCTTAAAAATGTTGGAAAGATTACTCGATAGCTACACTGAAAGAAAATCTTTATATCAAATCGATGATAAATGATACGTTGGTGGTAGCCTTGACATTAAGGGTTTGACGTTGATGTATTTGGCAATTTTGTCGAACGCCTTAAGTTGTACAACTTTGGAGAACATTATTACATTCCTGTGTTAATAAAGGGTCCGCCAAATAACTTTTTTTTTTGAAAATGCTATAAAAAAAAACTACTGAATATTTTCTCAAATTTCTTTTTTTATTTGAAAGTACAATCCTTCCGGTTAATAATGGAAAATAATTTCATTCAAATGGCTGCCTCGGCTGGCCATGCAATAGCCTACACGATCGGTCCAATTTTGCAGCTGTATTTCACCAATGGCTCACGAATATTGTCCTTTAAAGCGTCAATTGTCTCTGGCTTGTCGGCGTAACACTTAGCTTTGAGGCCACCCCACAAATAATAGTCCAACGGTGTCAAATCGCAGCTCCGAGGTGGCCAAACGACATCAGGTCGCAAAATTCGTCTCAATGATGTCACCGAAATGTTCAATTGTTGAGAACGACGGTGAATTGATGTTGATTAGTGTATTTAGAAAAGTTATCAAGGAATTTATAAGCTACACTTCTTTTGAACACAGCTACCGCAATTTATTTACCGTTAGGCAAGAAATGTCGAAACATATCAAATATATGAAATTTTTCATGACGTTTCGTGAAATAATCGATTAACAGTGTACTTTTTCTTAGAAATATCTTAGAGGGAATTGTGAAATGGGAAAATTGCTACAATATTGTCAAAGGTTGTAATGCGATATTTCAAGCGGTTTAGGATTTATTGAAGTAATATCTGAAATAGGACACTGACCCACCTCCAAAATTTTCTTCGGCCTGTAAAAAAAATTGCTACGTATAGGGGCCAAAACCGAGTGGGGTTTTGTAATACCACGTCCAAGTACTTTCACAAGTTTTTGGTTTGGTTGAGGCCCGAAACAAATTCCTTTCATTTGTGGCACAGTTTAATCAGCTAGCGTATGCGGTCTAAACTAGGAAACTAGAGCTGTCTCTTTCTCCAAGACTACGTGATCATTGTAGAGTGTATCGGATAGATTTTTTTGCGATTTGGGAACTGATCGGCCGACTGAGGGATAATAGTCTAGCAGTCGTGGGGATCAATGTCTTATCAGGCAGCCAGACGATAATCATGCCGCTGGAGTCAGAATTTCTGAACTCAATATTTGTCGAGAGTTGCTTCAGATCTCATAACGAGTTGGTTCTGTAGTACGATACTTAACTCATATGCGGATGAGCCGGAGAGTCTAGGGACTACCCAACAGGTTCCATAGGAATTGAAACGTGTTGGGAAGTTTCCAGCGACTTGTAAGCATACAGTCACAGAAAAATTCAGCTGGGAGACGTTGCCGAATTTAGAGGTTGTCGCAACTACACTAGAGGTCATGACAACTGATTGAGATGTTGTCGCAACTGAATGAGAGGTTGTCACAACCGATTAGAGGATGTCACACGAAGTAGAGGTTGTTACAACTAGACTAGAGTTGTCACAGCCGAATTAGAGTTTATCACAAACAAATGAGGGGTTGTTGCCGCCGACTTAGAGGTTGTCACAACCAAATTAGAGGTTGTCACAACCGAATTGGAGGTTGTCACAAACGAATAAGAGGTTGTCACAGCCGAATTGGAGGTTGTCACAACCGAATTAGAGGTTGTCACAACCGAATTGGAGGTTGTCACAACCGAATTGGAGGTTGTCACAACCGAATTAGTGGTTGTTGAAAATTTGGCTTCTATTACAATCAATCATTTCTGTGCTAAACTTTATTATTAAGTTATTTATTTTTATCATTTTTTTAATGACATTATTAAGACAGATTTAGTGAAGAGTAATTTCAAAAAGTTGTGATCAAAAATAAAGTATTTTTTACCAATTCATGAATATCTACGAAATTAAAAAACTATGTATAGTATATTTAATTTTCGTACTTTAATTGTATGAATCCACTTAGTTTATAACCTTCACCAGCAACAAAAAAAGAGGTCACATTGGCTTAAAACTATTTGTAATTCTAAATTACATCATCCTAACCCTAAGCCTATCATGACATGTGTTTTTTTTGTTTGTACAAGAATTGGACTATTGTCTTTGTGGTGTTGGTTTCAGTTTTTGGCAATTAAATTAATTTATTTTTTTTTGGAATAATTTCAAGTTCAATGTCAGTTAGTAAGTCGAGTTCAACTTATTCAACAATTTCAATAATGTACATTTGTGTTGACGAAGATATGTAAAGGGGGTTATGGTGGGAAGAATGTTGTAACAATACAGTGTGAGGAATTAGTGTAGATCGCTTTAAATGTTGATTTATTATTTTTACTCATAGTTGTGAAACACTTGGAAGGGAATTTGAATTTTGCAGTAGCAAAAGATTGACGCTCAATTTAGGAGAGTACAATTTGTATATTATTAAGTTACCCTAAAGAAATGCCAGATAAATAAACTTTGTTTAGATATTGTAGTTATGGCATTTCCTTTGTGGCAAACGAATAAAATCGTTTACTAATATTCCGAATCGATAAAATATTCAGTTTTCTATTTAATAGGGAGATATGAACGTTTAGGCTTAACCAATTTACGATTGTGCGCATGAACGTATATTTTTCTTAATATAAGGCAGTGACTTTTTGAACAAAACACATTTATTTTTTTGAAAAAAAAAAATTATTTTTCAACATAATCTCTTTTTAGCTCAATACACTTAGTCCAACGTTTCTCCAATTTTTGTATCCCTTCCAAAAAAAAAGGGATTTTTCGAGGTCCATAAAATTCTCTTTCCACCGAGCCATTTCTTTAGGTTTGGAAATAAGAAATAGTCATTGGATGCTAAATCCGAAGAATATGGTGGATGAGGTACCAATTCGTAGCCCAATTCATGGAATTTTGCCATTGAGACTACACACGTGTGCACCCGTGCGTTTATGATCCTTTGAGAGCAAACGCGGCACCCATCTTGCAAACAGCTTTCTTAAACCCAATTGAACATTTAAAATCAAAACCACACTGCCATATGAAATCCCTATGGCATCAATCTTTTTACTATTTCCATGCAAATATAATGTGTTTGTAGCGTGTCGCAAATATACTATACTTGTCTCCAAACACCTAGTGTTTGCTACTCCATATTACATGTTAGTTACACAATGATTAATATGTTATAATACAGATTTTTGTGACCCAAATGTGGGTTTGCTTTTGCATATGATTCTGAAGCACTTGTCGATGAATACCTGAATACCTTTTGCGTGATGTCATGCGATTCAAGCCAGATTTCACTACCGTACTATAAAGTTGATTTAACGCATGCGTTGAATATTCTGAGCTTACTTCGTCTGGATATGTGTGAGTTTCTCCACACTACCTTCAGACTCCCGAATGCCACCCTCGCCTTATTGAGACTGTTGATTACGTCCGTATCAGCGCCGCCGTTTGTAGACATTCTTCTTCCTACACTGAAAGAAAATCTTTGCATCAAATCGATGATAAATGTCTATCAATAGTTCTTCCTTGAAATGATGACAAATTTCATCAACTCAGTGAAAAGATTCTTAAGTTTAAAGATTGTGCGTTTCTTCACATTTTTCAGCTTTAGTGAATTGATGGCATTTTTTTTCATGAATTTAGAATAAAGATATTTTTTACATGAATTTAGAAAACATTTGACTTTAGAAATAATTAGTGGCCTCGATTCAAAATATGGACGTAGTATTGAAATATAAAGAGAAAACGAAAAAACTAGTAGAAAATTGAAAATAAATATACAATAGACAATAGTGCAATGACCAGAAAACAATATCCATGCTATGAGCATTTTCTATGTGGCCTTATATCCGGTTCGTGTGATTTTTTATAATGAAAAATAGTCAAAAGAGTCTATCTTCACATTTACAAAGAATTTACATCAAAATTAGGGTTAAGTTCCTTTAAATTGATTACAAACTTACATCAATTTGATGAAAATAGTCCAAAGAGTTATCTTCACATCTACAAAGAATTTACATCAAAATGATGATCACTTTCCATCAAATTGATGACAAACTTACATCAAATTGATGAGAACATTGACATTGAACATTGGCAACATTGGCATTGAACATTGAATTGATGAAAAAATTTACATCAAAACGGTGAAAAATTTACATCAACTTGATGACAAACTTTTATTAGATTGATGCAAACTGTACATCAACTGGATGTATCGTTGTCATTGAATCAACATTAACTATTGATGAAATATGAATAAATGATTGATGAAATGTTTTTCATCAATTCAATGAAATGTGTCGTAGGTTAGAGAATGAGGAAATGTGTCATCAAATTGATGAAGGAATTCTTAAATTTGATGAAGCTTTTTCTTTTAGTGTAGATAGCTGAAGATATCTACCTACTCGACTGATTAACCTTGTAGCAGGATGTTTTCCGTCCTAGTAGTGTTGATTCTCATGGCTTTTGGGTTTCTTGATATTTATTTATTGCGATTATTGTGAGCCAATCTTTCCAAGTCTTCCAATTTTGACTGCATATTGGAGATCTTATGCGAAAGCATCGACAAATAGAAAAGAGCCGCTATGCCTCTCTTCGTGTTCTCTTGATGACGACGAGGTAGTAGGCCATTTCATCGAGTTCGAGTTGCTTTTCTAATTTACTCTTAATTTACTTTACGTATTCTCTTGATGACGATGAGGTAGTAGGCCATTTCTTCGAGTTAGAGTTGCTTTTGTAGTTTACTTTTTGTTTGGACCAATACGGACAGAAATAAAAGGGAATGCGTATTTTCGTTCGATGAAAAGAACATAAAACATAATTTAGCTGCCAAACACCTAGTTTGCTGCATGGTCTATAATCTGTATGTCTTCTTTGATCTCTTATTCTACATCATTTTCCTAGTACCATTTCGATCAGCTGTGCGATAGAAACTCCCTGGCGAAAGTAGGCAAATGTCATCCGCATAATCCAAATCTTCGAGTTGGCGTGATAGACTCCATGTTATTCCCCTTCTCCTTGAACAGACTTCACTCATTATATCATCCAGCACGATGGAGAATAGCTGAGGTGATAGTGGGGATCTTTGTTTTTTTTCAGTATTGGTGAGGAATGGTCGACTAATGTTCCCGTTGTGAAGAACTGAGAGTTCTGCATCCTCGTACATAACTCCAATGATTGGAATTATCTATCGGGGTGCACATTCTCCTCTCAATGCTTTCCATATGGCAGTCCGTCTGATGGTAACCAAGGCTTTCTTGAAGACGACGAACAGTAGTTAGAGGGGGGTACGCCATTCTTTCCACATGGTAGTTTGTCTGATCGTATCAAAGGCTTTCTTGAAGTCGACGAACAGTAGTTACAGGGGGGTACGCCATTCTTTCCTCATGACAGTTTGTCTGATGGTATCAAGGCTTTCTTGATAGATAAATGGGGGTACGCCATTCTTTCCACATGGCAGTTTGTCTGATGGTATCAAAGGCCTTCTTGAAGTCGACGAACAGTAGATACATGGGGGTACGCCATTCTTTCCACATGACAGTTTGTCTGATTGTATCAAAGGCTTTCTTGAATGGGTATGCCATTCTTTCCACATGGCAGTTTGTCTGATGGCATCAAAGGCTTTCTTGAAGTCGACAGGCAGTAGTTACAGGAGGGTACGCCATTCTTTCCACATGACAGTTCATCTGATGGTATCAAAGGCTTTCTTGAAGTCGAAGA
The DNA here is from genome assembly GCA_963931995.1 of Phaonia tiefii. NCBI lineage: Eukaryota > Metazoa > Arthropoda > Insecta > Diptera > Muscidae > Phaonia > Phaonia tiefii. The sequence goes on along the minus strand of OZ008369.1, from coordinate 269,280,562 downwards.
ATAGTAACGGGTTTTTCAATAAGAGCGATACAAAAGTTTTTTTAAATGAAACAAAACCGGTTTTAGATACCAATGAAATTCTTTATTCCTGTGAAAGTACGTTCGATGCCATTATGTATGGAACTCGATTTCTTTTGCATGGCCACCACGGGCACGCTTGCAGAAGTCCAGACGCTGAACCCAATTTTCGACGGTTTTCAAGCATAAATCGGCCGATACTCCTGCAATTTCACGTTCGATATTCGTACGAAGTTCATCAATCGTCGCTGGCTTGTTGGCATAGACCATAGACTTCAGGTATCCCCACAGGAAATAATCTAACGGCGTCAAATCGCATGACCGAGGCGGAAAATCGACTGGGCCATTTCGTGAGATAACACGTTCACCAAACTTGGTTTCCAATAAATTGATTGTGGCATTCGCTGTGTGGCTTGTGGCGCCGTCCTGTTGGAATCACATGTCCTCCAAATCCATATTATCCAATTGGGGCCAAAAATATTCGGTTATCATTGAACGGTAGCGATTCGTAATGTGCCGGTCTTGATCATCACGGAAGAAGTACGGCCCAATGACGCAGCCGGCCCATAAACCGCACCAAACCGTAATTTTTTCGGGACTCATGGATTACGTGTGGATTGCTGTCTGACCAATAACGCATATTTTGCTTATTGACGAAGCCATTCAGCCAGAAATGAGCCTCATCGCTGATTGTTGTGGCCTCTTAAAGTTGGCCTCTTAAAGTTGAGGCCACTGACTCCAAATTTCGGTAGTAAATTTTAATAATTTCGACTCGTTGTTGGCTCGTATATCTTTCCATGATGAAATGGCAAACCTTACTGAAGGGAAATGTCAAAAGACCGGGGAAAAAATATGGCGTCGTTTGCTGTCCCTATCGATTTACTTTTGTAGCGTCTCTGTTGAAAAACCCTTTAGATACAATGGGGTACGCCATTCTAGAGATTGTTTTATAATGATGCCAAGAGCGTTGGTCTGATCAACGCAGCTTCTATTTAGCCGGAAGCCTGCTTGTTCGTTCCGCAATACGTTCTCTATTTTGCTTTGAAGGTTTTCCTATAGTATAACTGTCAGTATCGTGTAAAAAGTGTCAAGCAGAGTAATTCCTCTCCAGTTGTTACAATCTTTCAATTCACCACTTTTCGGTTACCCTTCTACCAAGTTGGAGGCAGTCCTTCGACATCCCATACTGATGCGATGTGAGGCAGTAGAAGTTCAGCAGTGGTTTCAATGTCAACCCGTAGAATTTCCGATGATAATCCATCTTCCCCTGCTGATCTATTATTTTTAAATTTTCCAATCATTTCATTTTCCAATCGCCTCCATTATCTCATTCAGGTTGATATTCTTAAGTCATTTTCTGCGGGGCTGATCTGATCTATTTCACTGTCCTCAGTGGTAACATTTTCTTAATATCTTCGACTATGTTAAACATTATTTAAAAATTCTTATTGGAATTGATAAATTATGCAGTTTTCTCTTTTTCAAGGGGTTATGAATGTTTATTCTTGAAAAATTACTAAAATTTTTTTGTGCGCATGCGCATAGATTTTTCCTAATATCTCCGAAACCATTGAACGAAATTTCAAAATTCTTTTACCATATAATCAACCAACTAGTTCGTAATGTAAAACAGTTGTAAAATTGAAACAAACTTTAGGAAAAACTTACACATACACTCACATCCCTGAGTGCCCTTCAGACAACCTAATACGTTTAAGGCATAGAAATTCGGTTAAATGAAACTGAACACAAAATTGAAACAGAAAGTCGTTTAGCGACTTGGTGTCGAGAGTTCTTTCTGTCTGTTATAAGCGTATCTAAGATTACCCAAAATTTCTGTCTGTTCTTTTGGCCTCCATTGAAAATAAAAGTCGTTATGATAAAATTAATAGTTAGGAAGGGGGGTTTCATTCTTATTATGGTTTGCTGGCAATAAAAAAAAACTAAAAAATATAATAGCTTGTTGTTGTAAATGGTGTAAACCCAATGGCTTGTTGTTGTAAATGTTGTAAACCCAAAAAACAAAACAACAACAACAACCAGAGTTACACCAAATTGTGCGTTCAACTTGTGTGCGCACGCACAATTTTTTTTTATCAGTCGTATCTTAAAAATACCCAAACAACCCAGGTCGACTTAGTCAATTTGAGGTCTCATTATGTTGCCGCGTTCAAGTGTTGAATGTAAAATTTTTGAGTAAGGTAAGTTTTTTGTTGTTGTTATGCAGTTGTTGCTGTAATAATGGTGTTACATCATAAAGTGATGATGATGATGATGATGATATTGAGGATTTCGAAATCAAAAGTCATTTATCCACAACATGTTAATGTTATTGTGTGTTTTTTGGGTTGTTCCCATTCAATTCTTTGCATCTTTTTTTTCAAATTTGATATTCAAGTTTGTTCCCTCTTCTCTTCTATTCGTTCTAAATATTTTATTTTTTCTCCCTTGCAATGGGTTTTATTTTTAGGTACTTTTTCATTTATTTTTGTTTGTCTTTTTTGGCTTTCAAATTCTTCTCTTCTCTTCGAAACTAGAGATTATATAATTACAATGTTGACTTTCCTTTTTCGTTGATAAATGTTCTGGAAATTTTGTGTTTTCGTTTTTCTTTCGTGGTACTTTTTCGTGATTATGATAATTTATTTTTGGGTTGCCCAGACGAAAAGACCTTCACTTAATGATCTAAATTTGTAAACGAAATTCCACTCACCATGAAATTAGGTTATTGTTTTGGGAATTCAGCCCTTGGAATTCTTTTAAATGGAACAAGTTTAAGGAAGTTTAAACAACAAATATTGTTTAAAAAATAATAAAATCGGAATCCCAAACAGATTTAACTTGGATTTATATAAATTAGGGTTGTGGAAAATATCAAAAGTTGTTCGCTTACAATTCGTTTTGCTTTCTTAGGTGGCGTCAAACAACCCAGCGTGGTCAGGGGTCTTACAAAATAAAAATAAATCATTTCTCCAACCGCCTCGATCTTCAACTTTTCTCCTCCAGTTGGTAACACCAAGCTATCGCAGGCAAAAAGGATGTACAGGTAGAGAAGAAAAAACCCCGCAATTTGGCAACCCTAGTCGAAGTGAACCAAAAAGAAGTGGACGCGATTCACTCAAACGCATTTCCTTCCCGCGTCATAACTGGAATATTTAATACTTTTTACATACGGTATGAACTTTTATTTAAATATGCTTGGAATTTCTATAGTTAGATAGAATAACATCATCAGAAAACTGCTCGTGTATTGAAATATTCCACGAAGAGAGTAAGAGAGCGAGCAGAGAAACGACACGCTTAACTCGTTTTCTTTGTTGGCATTCCACTCCATGAGTAAATTTTCTTCTCTATACAATAGTTGCTTTATGTCGCAGGCAATATCAAGAACGATGTATTAAAGTAGACGCTCCACATTTCTCTTCACTTGAATGCTAACAAACAAAACGAGTGAAGCCTTAATCATTCTCTACTCTCTCTCTCTCTCTCTCTCTCTTACCCTCTTCATTGAATATTTCAATACACGAGCAAGTTTTTAATAGTGATATTGTATATAACTATACAAATTCCAACCATGGTGACGTAAAATTACATAAGCTATGCTAAATGCATGAAATAATCAAGATATGACGCGAGAGAGAAATGTGTTTGAATGAATTGTGACCAGTTTTACGTTCTCTTTTGCGAGAGTTGCCAAATTGCGAACATATTCTGGTCGTATACTTCTTGATCGTCTTTGGCAATATTACACTTGCACTGAAAGAAAAAGCATCATTAAATTTACGAATTCGTTCTATTCCTCATTGTCCAACCTACGACACATTTCATTGAATTGATGAAGTACATTTCATCAACCTTTCATCAATAGTTTACGTTGATTCAACGACAATGCTGCATCAAGTTGATGTAAAATTTTCATCAGTTTAATGTAAGTTTGTCATCAATGCGAAGTAAATTTTTCACAATTTCGATGTGAAGTGTTCACCAATTTGCTGTGCATTTTTCATCAATTATATGTAAGGTTGTCATCAATTTGATGTAAGTTTGTCAACAATTTGGTGTAAATTGGTCATCATTTTTATGTAAATTGTTTGTTAATGATTAGTTAAGCTCTTTCGACTATTTTTCATCCTAAAGAACCCACAATAACATGGTACAAAACTATATAAAAAGTGATCATAGCGTGGACAATGTTCCAATTTGGCATCAATTCAATAAAGAACAATTGGTGAACAGATATCATCGATTTGATGTAAAGATATTTTTTCACTGTGGTCATTCCAGCAAAGTCTCATCCGTCTTATTTTTCGATGTCCTTCGTGTACATCTTCGAATACCTTTCGCACTGGTTCATTCTGATCCATTCTATTGACATGGCCTAGCCAGCGTAAATGCGTTATTTGGACAAGCATAACTACATCGATGTTGGGATACAGATTATACAGGTCGTGATTCATCCATCGTCGATACCAACCCTCCTCTAATATAGGACCATATATTTTTGAGAGCCGTCGGTCGGTGGTGCAATGGTAGTGTGCGCGCTTCTTGTATCTCCTGGGTTCGATCCCTGCTCAGACGACCTTAAAATTTCTTTCGTTGGCGGTCACCTCGCATAGTGACGTCGACACTATCGGGTATATAGCCACGAAAAAGCTTCTCATAATACCGTTCAGAATCGGTGTAAAACTGTAGGTCCCAATCAGTGACTGAAAACTGGAAAGTGCACAGCTCAGTGATTGTGAGAAGCTCTACCCTGTCCCTTCATTGCATGTAATGGGAAACCATTTATATATTTTTATATTTTTCGGAGTATTTTTCTCTCGAAGACTCACAGTGATGTTTCATCAGCTTGCGATATGGCTCGTGATTCTGCGCCATAAAGTAGCACAGGGTGTATGACAGTGTGATACAGGTGGAACTTCGATTCTCGAGAGAGGGCCTTATTTTTGAGTGCTTGCTTAGGCCAAAATAATATCTGTTTCCAAGCACACTTCTCTATTTGATTTCTAGGCTGACTTTATGGCTTCTGTTCACGGCATATCCGAGGTAAATAATTTCGCCCACTACCTCGAAATGATAACGATTATCAATATTCACCTCTTCATCAAATAAACGAATTTGTAATCAATTCGGTTGCAACAATATCAATTTGGTATCAATTCGGTCGCAGCAACCGAATTTGCAATCAATTCGGTTGTAAAACAGAATTTTGCATCAATTTGGTTGCAACATTAGAATTTTGAATCAATTTGCTTGCAACTATCGAATTTGGTATCAATTTGTTCGCAACAACTGAATTTGAATTGAATTTTTAAATGATGAATTTGATGTCACAGTCTCTAATACGGTTGTGACAACCAGCAAATATGATTGTGGCAAGCTGTAATTTTGTTATGCCAACCTCTAACTCGATGGGACCTGCAATGCGGTTGTGATAACCTCTTATAAGACTGTGGAAACCTCTAATGCGGTTGTGGCAACCTTTAAATTCAGTTGTGGCGACCTCTAACTCCGTTGTGACATCGATACCTGCAAATTTGGTTGGGACGATCTGTAATTTAATTGTTTTAACTTCTAACTTGATGCGACCTCTATTGCGGTTGTGGCACCCTCTAGTTCGTTTGTGACAACCTCAATTTTTGCTATCACAACCTCTAATACGGTTGTAAGAACCAGTAAATTTGATTGTGACAAGCTGTAATGTTGCTGTGACAACCTCGAACTCGATGGGAGTTCTAATTCGTCTGCGACAACCACTAATTCAGTTGCGGCCACCTCTAATGCAGTTGTAACAACCTCTGAATGCGATTATGACCTTGACTGGCAGCCTGAACATTTGATTGTGACCACCTCTAATTTAATTGTTACAACCTTTAACTTGATGGGACCTCTAATGCGGTTGTGGCAACCTCTAATTCGTTTCTGACAACCTCTAGTTTTGCTGTCACAACCTCTAATATGGTTGTAAGAACAAGTAAATTTGACTTGAAAAGATATTATGTTGTAGCTATAACTAGATGGGATCTCCAATGCGTTTATGGTAACCTCTAATGCGGTTGTGGCAACCTCTAAATTCAGTTGTGGCGACCTCCAACTCAGTTGTGACGTCGACGCCTGCAAATTTGTATGTGAAAATTTGTAATTTAATTGTTTCAACCTCTATCTTTATGTGACCTCTATTGCGGTTGTGGCACCCTCTAGTTCGTTTGCGACAACCTCTATTTTTTGCTATCACAACCTCTAATACGGTTGTAGGAACCAGTCAATTTGATTATGACAAACTATAATATTGTTGTTACCACCTCGAACTCGATGGGAGCGCTAATTTGTCTGTGACAATCACTAATTCAATTGCGGCCACCTCTAATGCTTACAACCGCATTTATTCTAATTCAGTTGTAACCTTGAATGGGGTACTGACAACCTGAAAATTTGGTTGTGACCACCGGTAATTTAATTGTTACAATCTTTAACTTGATGGGGGTTTGGAAACCTATAATTCGTTTCAGATAACCTCTAGTTTTGCTGTCACAACCTCTAATATGGTTGTAACAGCCATAAAATTTATTTGTGACGAGCTGTCATTTTATTGTGACAACCTCGAACTCGATAGGACCACTAATGCGGTTGTGATAACCTCTAATTCATTGTGGCCACCTCGTATGCGGTTGTGACAACCTCTGAATTCGGTTGTGGCCACCTCTAATGCGGTTGTGATAGCCTCTAAATTCGGATGTGACGATCTCTAACTCTGTCTTGACGTCGAATGGGGTATTGGCATTCTGAAAATTTGGTTGTGACATCCCTGCGTTTGTGGCAACCTCTAATTCAGCTGCAACAATCTCTAATTCAGTTGTGAGAACCTCTAATGTTATCTTTGTAACTAATGCTGTGCAGTTGGAGTCCTGGAGTCGGAGTCTTGAAATCGCAGTCTTGGATTCGGATTATTGGAGTTTTCGAGTCGGAGTCTGTGATAGTTGCCTAGAGTTTTGAGTTTTGATAGTTTGAGTTTTCGCCCAAAATTATTTTTTTAACGTGTTTTTATAATTTTTCGTTTCTTGTTGTAAACAGTAACTGGGTTTTTGTTTGCCGTGAGCTAACTGACAATTTTTTTCTCCCGCGATGACCATAACTGGACACGTCGTTACTAACATAACAATTTTGTCAGAATCCAAACACAACGAAAATGCTGCAGTGGAGTCATGCCTTTCCAAAGTGCTGGTGTCGGATTTGAGTCACACTATTTTCAAAATGCTGGAGACGGAGTCGTCCAATTTTTGCCAGACTCCACAGTCCTGTTTGCAACTAAAAACCCCACCATTGGAAATATTCTTTCGGCCTTATTAAGAAAAAGTTATGAGAGGTTTGAGATACGTTTTTTTGTATGATAAATCTTTTTTCAAACCTCTCACAACTATTTATGAATAAGGCCCTTTGTCTTTCGCATTTTAAACAAAAACCTGATATATTTTATTTTTTCGAAATTGCAAAAGTTGTCGGCTGGAATTAAATAATTTATAATTTCTATTAGGGGCTGTAGAAATATGAAACGGCTCTCCAAGCCATTTTCAAAATAATTCTAACGATATTGCTACGAATCGAGCTTGATATTGAATTCCGAAATAACTTAACGCCCATTCAATTTCATTCCCGTCTAACTTTGCACCTGTCCACTTGTATTACTCTTTTTTCATATTAATTATTCGACAATCTCTTTTGTTCCGGCTGGCAAATTATTCATGCTCCCTTTTGCGCTTGTTCTTCGTTCTATTATGTTGTATTCTTCATCAATTGTCAAACTTGATTTTGGTGTTTCATATTCGTACAAGCGAACCCCTAAGAAGCGGCTCGCCAAAATAAAAATTTGCCAAACCACACAGAGAAAAAAAAAATCGCTAAAAACTGACTTTGTAAGTTCTTTCAAGGTTGAGCGGGCATTGACACTTTTGAAAAAAAAAGAGTTTGGTTATTTCTTGTTTAATTTTGTTGTTTATCTTTGAACCATCTTTATTGGCAAAATTTTTGGGGGTTTTTTCTTTTGACATCATTAAAGGAAGATGAACAAAAATAAAACACAAGAGTAAGAATTCTTTGTACCAAAAAAAAAAAAAAAAACAACGAAACTACAAGAGTTTGAAGTTATGAATTTAAGGTAGATAGAGGTGACCACATCAAAACACAAGAGACCAAGTGGTGGACTACATTTTGAATATTAAAACTTTAGAAAATTCAAATCAAACATTAACTATTGATCACTACTTTGAAATCATGATAGGCATATAACCCAACATAAAATTAAATCACGTGCGCACGTGCAGAGAATATGTTCAGTTGGCCAATCGTCCCGCTTTTCAGGGGAGTCGTGACTTTTCCAGGATTATTACTCGTGATAGTGTGTACCATCCCGACTTGAATCCAAAATAACAAAATGATTATCTACAAACTAAAACATTTTATTTTCCATTTAGTCTAATTTTAATTAAATATCATAAATTTTGTTTAATTTTTATTTAAATATAAAAAAATTTTGCTTTGTGCCCATTGCGTCCCGCTGTTTTGGTCACAACCTGTTGCTCCAATGATACAAAGATACAGTCATTTGCCTTAATCGTTAGTCTCGCCGCATTACTATCAATCAACCATCGTCCTCTCAAAATTATTTTTTTTATCGGTTGCCATCAATATATGACCCAACATACTCAACGTTGGCCGTTACAGTCGAAACGTTAGCCCCAAAGAAAAAATTCTTTGTTGTAAAAGTCGTTCGCATTGCTGTAAACGAACTTTCGTTTATCGCAAAATTTTTTACACTTTTCTTTTATGGCTTGAAAGAACATAAGAACAAACAAAATTAATATATGTGGAAAACAAAAACAAAATTGTATCCTGGGTGCAAACACTTACTTACTTACTTATCCGGTCTCGAACAACCCCGGGGGGTCAGGGACCTTTCAAAACGAAGATAACATATTTCGCCTACCAGTTCGATCTTTTGCTTTATCTCTCCAGTTGGTACTACCAAGTGTACCCAGGGATTCGTCAACTTGATCCCTCCAGCGGAGTCTTGGTCGTCCTATTTATCGCCTTCCTTCAAGTTCGGTTTCGAAAACCCTTCGTGCTGGTTCGTCTTCATCCATTCTACTGGCATGGCCTAGCCAGCGCAATCGCGTTATTTTGATCCGCTTAACTATGTCGATGGCGGGATAAAGTTTATACAGCTCAAGGTTCATGCGTCGCCGAAACTCGGCGTTGTGCATTCTAGGGCCATAAATCTTCCGGAGTATTTTTCTCTCGAAGACTCCCACAGATGTTTCTTCTGCTTGTGATAAGATCCAGGATTTTGCGCCATAAAGCAAGACAGGTTGTATGAGAGTCTGGTACAGCTGGACATTTGTTACTCCAGAAAGGGATTTATCTCTAAAGTGCTTGCTTAGCCCAAAATAACAACTATTCGCAAGCACAATTCTCCGCTTGATCTCAAGGCAGACGTTGTTGTTTTTGTTTATCTCCAAAACAAAAATGAAAACTATTAATAAAAATTAAAAAAAATATTCGAATAAATTCTTCTGCCGTGACACGTATTTCGTTTCTAATAAACATATGTATATATTCAAATGAAATTTAGTTTATCTAAAATTTCGTTTGTGGGGAACGAAGTGATTTTTACGTGTGGGGATCTAGTAAAGACTCCTCGAAATTTGCGTCAATTAAGACAAGGGCTACTTAAACTTCGACAAAATTGAGGATAAAACCTCTATGTTGGGTAAATAATATGAAGTTGATAAAACAAGCTTGAAGGAATGACTCGATGGTGATCTCGGCGTTCAGGCGATGAAGTGATTTCCGCGGCAGGAATTCGAGAAATCGTTTTCATCCAAGTGAAGCCAAAAATATGGACTTGGTGGCGCATGTCTACCAATCAGACAGCGTTGTGTCACCATTATTTTGCTTTATCGACTGCCATCAATACTTGAACCACCATACTAAACATTGGCAGCAACAGTTGAAACGTTACAAAAGAAAATAGTTAGTGAGTGTTAAACTAGAAAGCGCACAGCTAACTGATTGTGAGATGCCCTTCATGGGAAGTAATGGGAAACCATTTTTTCGCTAGCCACAAATAAAATATCCTTTATTGCAACAGTCGTTCACATTGTTGTAAACGAACTTTCATTTGCCGCAACATTGGTATCAGTTACTTTAATGGCAAATATTAAAAGCGATTGTGAACATGTGTAAAACAAAATCAAAATCAAGAATTGAATCCTAGGAGCAAATCAATTAAGAATGACAACAAAATTTAAATTGAAAAAATATTAATAAGCACTTTAAAAAAAAAATTTTGAAACTGCGGGTATTTGAACCTGCGGGGATTTGAACCCCATGATCTTTGTAATTTACTTTTATGGCGAATTTAAAAAACGTTTATGAACATGTGTAAAACAAAATCAAAATCAGAAATTGAATCCTCGGAGCAGAACATTTAACAATAAACAGAAAACTAAAATTTAAAAAATATTAACAACAAATTTAAAAAAAAAAATTACATGAGGTGTAAGAGGACACCCGGTTGGAACGAAGTTCCTTTCGCTATATATTATGTACTGCACCATTTCCAATTGAAATTTGAAAAAAATCAATTGAAGTTTTAAAAACATCAATTGAAATTTAAAATACTACTTTATAAAATGATAAACGTTTTTTACGAAATTTTTTTTTTATAGAATGAATTTTTTTTTAAAAGTATATTTCTAGGTCCTTTTTGTAAGAATATGTATTATATTTTCCCGAAAAGGTAATTTTTTAAAGATAGGTACTTCTTTTATTAAAACCCAATGTTTTTTTTTAATAAAAGGTACTATTTTTAAGCAGAAGTACTTTCTGTAAGAAAAAACCCTTAAGAGCATGAATTTTTTTTACAAAGATGTAGGTACTTTTTAAAGAAGTGGTACTCTTTTTAGGAAAGATTAATTTTTTTGAGAAAATGTACTTATTTTCAGAAAGGCTACTTATCTCAAGAAAAGAAAAGAAAAGGTAATATTTCATTTTTAAAAAATTTTACTTTTAAGAAAAGGAGTTTTTGTAAGAAAATCTATTTTTTTAAGAGAAGGTATTTTTTTGAGGAAAAGTTTTTTTTAAGAAATGGGAATTTTTTTATAATTGGTCCTTTTTCAAGAATACGTACATTTTTAAGGGTAGGTACTTATCTCAAGAAAAGTTATTTTGTTTCACAAAAAAGGTACTCTTTAAAGAAAAGGTAGTTTTTTAAGAAAAGGCAATTTGTTGTAAGAAAATTTACTTTTTTAAGAAAATTTACTTATTCAAAAAAAATTTATTTTGCTTTAAGAAAATGTACTTTTTTAAGCAAAATAACTTCTTTAAGATTAGGTATTTTTTTTAGGAAATGGTACTTTGTTTAAAAATATGAATACTAATTTTTTTTTGAGAAAATTTACTTTTTTTTAAGAAAATGTACGTACTTATTTAAAAAAAAATATTTTATTTAAGAAAATTTACTTTTTTAAGCAAAGGTACTTCTTTAAGATAAGATATTTTTTTTAAGAAAAGGAACTTTATTTAAGAATATGAATAGGTATTTTTTTTGAGAAAATTTACTTTTTTTAAGAAAAGACACTTATTTAAGAAATGTTGTTTTTAAACTTCTATCACTTTGACTTTTCTAAATTTATTTTTTATTGGGTTCAAAACTACAACATATACTAAATATTGGTTACAGGGTCCACCTAGAAAACTTCCCATTAAACAAGAAATTTCCCAACATATGTTAGTCTAGACACAAACCAAAGCAAAAGTACCCAATATAGTTGATAATAATAAATTTAAATTTTTTAAGAAAATGTACTTTTTGTAAGAAAATGTACTGTGTTTAAGCAAAGGCACTTCTTTAAGATAAGGTTTTTTTTCAGAAATCGTACCTTGTTTAAGAATGTGAATAGGTTTTTTTTTGACAAAATTTACGGTTTTCAAGAAAGACACTTACTCGTATTTAAGAAAATTTTATTTTTTTAAACTTCTTTCACTTTGGCTTTTCTAAATTTATTTTCTATTGGGTTCAAAACTACAATATTTACTAAATATTGGTTACAGGCTCCACCTAGAAAACTTCCCATTAAACAAGAAATTTACCAACATATGTTAGTCTAGACACAAACCAAAGCAAAAGTACCCAATATAGTTGATAATAATAAAATTAAATTTTTTAAGAAAAGGTACTTTTTGTAAGAATATGTACTGTGTTTAAGCAAAGGCACTTCTTTAAGATAAGGTTTTTTTCAGAAATCGTACCTTGTTTAAGAATATGAATAGGTATTTTTTTTGAGAAAATTTACTTTTTTTAAGAAAAGGCACTTATTTAAGAAATGTTGTTTTTAAACTTCTATCACTTTGACTTTTCTAAATTTATTTTTTATTGGGTTCAAAACTACAATATTTACTAAATATTGGTTACAGGGTCCACCTAGAAAACTTCCTATTAAATAAGAAATTTACCAACATATGTTAGTCTAGACACAAACCAAAGCAAAAGTACCTAATATAGTTGATAATAATAAAATTAAATTTTTTAAGAAAAGGTACTTTTTGTAAGAATATGTACTGTGTTTAAGCAAAGGCACTTCTTTAAGATAAGGTTTTTTTCAGAAAACGTACCTTGTTTAAGAATACGAATGTATTTTTTTTTTGAGAAAAGTTAAAATTTTCAAGAAAGACACTTAAGAAAATTTTATTTTTCTAAACTTCTTTCACTTTGGCTTTTCTAAATTTACTTTTTATTGGGTTCAAAACTACAATATATACTAAATGTTGGTTACAGGCTCCACCTAGAAAGCTTCCCATTAAACAAGAAATGTCACAACATATGTTAGTCTAGACACAAACCAAAGCAAAAGTACCCAATATAGTTGATAACACTGGGTTGTAGCATAATAGTATTAAAAACAAGTTGTTTATTTTTTTTCATTTAGACTCCATACTGCAACGTGCGATAAGGAACTTCGTTCCAAAAATAATAATCAAAAGGTTTGAAGAGAAATTTTGAACCTGTGGGGACTTGAACCCCAAAATCTTTATAATTTGCTTTTACGGCGAATATAAGAAACGGTTGTGAACATGTGTGAAACCAAATACAAACCAAAATTAAATTAAAATTTAAATAATATATAACAAATTAAAAAAAAAATTGGAAATAAATAGATTTGAACCTGGGCCTTTCGGCAGTATCCATTTTATTCGTCGGACAATTTACTGTCATGCTACGTTTTTCATTTCTCATGAACTGAAATGAAATTTAGTTTATCTAAAACTTCGTTTGTGGCGAAAGAAATCATTTATTCGGGTGTTGATGTAGTAAGGACTCCTCGAAATTTCGCGGTGAATCTATGTCAATCATTATATATGATTCGATCTGAAATTATTTCTTAGAAAAATATTTTGCATTTTTTTTAAAGCTATATGCCAAGGGCTACTTAATGTGCCCCTAACTTGAGGAAAAAACTTCTATCATGGGTTTTCTGTGGATTTATAAGCTAGAAGTAATAGCTCGATGATGATCTTGGCGCTCAGGCGATGGAGCGATTTTCGCGGCAAGATTTCGAAAAATTGTTTTCACCCAAAGGAAGCCAAAAATTTGGACTTGATGCTGCGATCAAAAATCGTAGTTACATGTAAATTAAAAAATTGATTCGCTCCTGAGCCATTAAGCAACTCTCCTATACTAGGCACTCAGATAACCTGACGTGTTGAATTTATTTCACTTTTAACCTCTGGGTATCATAAGTTAAACAAAAAAACAGAAAACAAATCATCTGTTTTAAATCAAATCTCTTAAGACAGACCTTCTTACGTCTTCGTTTTAAAGGCCTAAAACAAAGAATGATTTTTTTTCATATTTCGTTTAAACTTTAAATCAACAAAAGGCCACCAAATGGCAACAAACACGTTTTTTTGTTAAACTAATTTCGATTTCTTAACACCTCCATGTTTGTTGGTCGAGACTCCAACGCCAGCCCAGACACCCAAAAAAAAATTAACTTTTTCATTTTACTTGAAAGGAAAACAAACAACAAAAAGAAATACAAAATTGTATTACTAATTTCAAGATCAAAAATTTCAGCCACGTTTATACGTTCATACATACGAATGTATCCAATTGTTGAAAGGGCTTAACCGAATAATGATACGGATGTGCGGGTATGAATGTAAGTAACCACCTTGACTTTGAAAACCTTTGTATAAAATTACACGAACATGTTGACACGGGCACTACAGTAGGTATGGGTAAAGCGAGGGATACTTTCAAACGCCATGAACGATTTTTTTAAATTCTGTCAATCTATGTTCATTAGAGCGACCAGTTGCGGCAGCTGAATACAGTGTCACTAGGTTAGTTAAAATGCCATATTTCAAATTTGCTTTCAAAACTTGGGGTTTGCTGCCGTTGAAATAATAATAATGCTAAAACTTTGATACTGCGCAGTATATTACTAAAGTTCGCGTTGCAACTGACTAAAGCATCACCAAGTGTGCTGAGTTTTTCGATAAATTCATTCACTCATCGGATTTTGGCTTTCTTGCGGCTTTTTAATGAGCTGTAATCTATGTTACTATGATACATACCAATACAGATCATGTTGCAGCTGTCTAAAGCGTCGCCAAGCATACTTTGTTACATTCTTTCTTTTTTACATTACATTCTTCTTTACATCATTTACTTCCTTACAATGAAGTACTTAGTTGAACGCCGTACATATAAGGGATAACTTTCGTACCCCACCATATATCAACCAATATATCTTGCGTTACAACTGGCTGCAGAGGCACCATGCCAACTGATTGATACTCTAATATTTCTTAGTAACATTCCTTTTTACAACAATGACTGAAGGGATTGAAATCAGTCATTGAAATCAATAAGAGTCAATGATTCCGATCCATATGTTTATCAACACATCTTACGTTACAACTGACTACAGCGTTGTAGGATTTGCTATGATTTCTACTTTAAATGCTTTGCTACATTCATCTATAAACCCAAATTCTCGCAGATATCGCCCAATGATGTCTAAATCATCAACCTAGGCGAGCAGCTTGTGACGTGTAGTTTGTAGCTTGTCGCTTGTCGTATAACGTGTTTGTAGCTTGTCGCAAATATACTATACTTGTGCCCAAGTACATTGTGTTTGCTATTCAATGTGACATGTTTGAGGCACAATGATTAGTAGCACACTGATAATAAGTGTTTTTGTGACCGAAATATGGCTTTGTATGTTGAAAACTGCTTAAAAAAAACGTGACAGACAACATTGAATCATACAAGGATCAGATCTTCAATTCATGAAATCATGAAAATGGTGCTTGCAAACATGTACGTGTTTCCTGCAATATGTTGTTTAGGCCGTTATTTTTCAGCGTGCAATCGTCGGGCATGTATTCGTCTAGCCAGATTTTACATATCAGCTGATGCATGTACCTTCCGAACTCATAGCCGGCAGCCTTTTACACCTCAACCGGTAGTCCAGCAGCACCAGCGGCTTTGTTGTTATTAAGCCGAGAAATTGCAGTTTTAACTTCGCTTTGGCTAGGAGGGTAGCAGTCGACGCCATCGTCCTGCATGTAATCGACGCCAAGATCTGTATTGAAATCTACCGGGAAAAATATAGCAATGAAGTGATCTCTCCACATTCCCAACATACTCTGTAACATTTGTGACAAGGTGCCCTTCATTGTATCCACAATAGGCGAGCCCTGTTCCATTTCCGTTATTTTGGCCTCATATTAGACACTGCAACAGAACTTAGGTACTCCAACAATTCTTTTCCTTTTAATTACCAGATTAACCGGCACCTGAATCAGGAACTTCGAATAAATACTCAGCGACTCATTGATATTTACAGGGATCTGAATTAGAACTTTAAGAAAATTACGCCTTGAACTTTTCAAATTTACCAGCCCTTAAACACAAAAGTACAAAACGAAACACAAAAGTAAAAAAAATAGATTATCCGAAAAAATAATTCATGGCAAAATATACTGAGAACATTAAACAGAATCAGTCAAAGAATCAATCACACCAGCTATGAATATACTCTAATACACTCCATCATATTAGCTGCCTACACACAATCATTCACTGTACAAGACGAACCGACAACGGCTTCATTACCATACCAACGAAGAAATCAAGAGACAGACACAACAAGAATAAAATAAACTCTGATATACGAAGGCGTCAAGACAAATCTATTTACATGTTTTGGGCAAAATAGCGAAATGAAAAAATAATTTCAACAACTCAAATGAAGTTTGACTTCTGTTCCTTGTCTTCATGACTACAAAAGCGGGTAGGTGTCGCCCCAGATTAGACAGTACAACAAAACTTAGACACTCCAACAATGCATTTCCTTTATTTTTCCATATTAACCGGCACCTGAATCAGGAACTTCGAATAAATACTTAGCGACTCCTTTATATTTACAGCGATCTGAATTAGAACTTTAAGAAAATTACCCTTTGAACTTTCCAAATTTACCAGCCAGTGAATACAAAAGTACAAAACGTTCTCACAAAAGTACGAAAAATATATTTTCCGAAAAAAGAATTCATGGCAAAAATATACTGAGAACATTAAACAGAATTAGTCAAAGAATGAATCACACCAGTTGTGAGTATACTCTAATACACTCCAACATATTAACTGCCTATACACAATAATTCACTGTACAAGACGAACGACAACGACTTTATTACGATATCAACGGAAAAAAACAAGAGACAGATACAACAAAAATAAAAATAAACTCTTATACTCGAAGACACTAAGGCGAATGTACATACATGTTTCGGGCAAAAAAGCGAAATGCAAAAATCATTTGAACTACACATATGAAGTTTGACTTCTGTTGCTTATCTTCATGATTACAAAAGGGGGTTGGTTTGGCCTCAGATTTCCGTTGCTTTGGCCTCAGATGAGACACTTCAACAAAACTTAGGCACTGCTTTTCCTTTAATTTTCCAGATTAACCGGCACCTGAATCAGGAGCTACGGAAAATATTCAGCGACTCCTTCATATTTACAGGGCTCGTTATTGGAACTTTAAAAAAACTACTCCTTGGCTCTTTCAAATTTACCAGCCGGTGATTACTAAAGCACAAAAGTACGAAAAGTAGATTGGTCGAAAAAGTAATTCATGGCTAAATATACTGAGAACTTTAAACAGAATTAGTCAAAGAATCAATCACACCAGCTGTGAATCTACTCTAATACAATCCAACATATTAACTGCCTATACACAATAATTCACTGTACAAGACGAACGACAATGACTTCATTGCGATGTCAACGAAGAAAACAAGAGACAGCTACAACAAGCGAAACATAAACTCTCATATACGAAGACCCTATTTGACGAATGTACATACATGTTTCGGGCAAAAAAGCGAAATGTAAAAATCATTTCAACTTCAAATTCGTACACATTATAAATCGAACATATTCTCAAACTCGGGGTCTATCAGGGTTTATCCATGAAGGGTACCTTAGACCTGCGGACTAGTCTAGCCTATACACAATAATTCACTGTACAAGACGAACGACAATGACTTCATTGCGATGTCAACGAAGAAAACAAGAGACAGCTATAACAAGCGAAACATAAACTCTCATATACGAAGACCCTATTTGACGAATGTACATACATGTTTCGGGCAAAAAAGCGAAATGTAAAAATCATTTCAACTTCAAATTCGTACACATTATAAATCGAACATATTCTCAAAGTCGGGGTCTATCAGGGTTTATCCATGAAGGGTACCTTAGACCTGCGGACTAGTCGGACGACTATTAGTCACACCGACTTTTGGGTCGGGCATTGTTTCGCTTTATACTAACCGACTTTCCGGTCGACTTTCTGAAAATCAAATTTGTATTTTTTTGCCCATCATTTGTTGTGATTTTTGCCCCTTCGCACCTTACACTGGGACTTTCGAGTCGGCCCGACAATCCGCTGGCCTATGGTACCCTTGACACAGCTGATCGACTATAAAGTAGGCAATGGCTAGAAAACAGAGTAGATAAGGAGAGAGCGATAAGTAACAAGAAGTAAACCATGCATGCAACTCAGTTAAAACAGGGGGCTTCTATGGCACAACTGATCGAAAAGGTACTAGAGAAATGATGTAGAATGAGAGACCAAAGAAGACATACCGATTAAAGACCATGCAGCAAACTAAGTTTAAATGTGTTTGATTGATACTAATGGCAGCTAAATTATGTTTTACCCTGTTTGCATCGAACGAAAATACGCATTCCCTTTTATTTCTGTCCGTATTATGCAGCTCGAACTCGATGAAATGACCTACTACCTCGTTGTCATTAAGAGAACACGAAGAGAGGCATAGAAGCTCTTTTCTATTGCTCTGTGGTTTAAATAGTGTTTGATTTATACTTATGACAGCTAAATTATGTTTTATGTTGGTTGTATCGAACGAAAATATGCATTCCCTTTTATTTCTGTCGGTTTTATGTCCAACCAAAGTGTAACATACAACAGCAAGTCGAACTCGCTGAAATTACCTGTTACCTCGTCACCATCGAGAGAACATAAAGAGAGAGATAGAGACTCCTATCTACGGCGTATCAATAAGTCCGTGACTTTTTGAATGAAAACAGTTTTTTTCCAAAAAAAAGTTTTTTTTTTCAACATAATCTCCGCACAATACACTTAGTCCAACGTTTGTCCAATTTTTGTATCCCTTCCAAAAAATAGGATTTTTCGAGGTCCATAAAATAGGAATTTTTTTGATCAATAATTTCATCGTTGGAGCTAAATCTCTTTCCATCGAGCCATTTCTTTAGTTTTGGAAATAGGAAATAGTCACTGGGGGATAATTCCGGAGAATATGGCGGATGGGGTACAAATTCGTAGCCCAATTAAACAACTCCAAACAATCCTTTGAAGTTGTCACACGATTACGTTTATGGTCAATTGAGAACAAACGCGGCACCCATCTTGCAGACAGCTTTCATAAACCCAACTGATAATTTAAAATCGAAACCACACTGCCCTATGAAATGCCTATGGCATCAAAAATCTCAAGCACTTGTAGTCTACGATCGGCCAACACCATATCGTGGATTTTTTCGACATTTTCGGCTGTATTGAGCTCAATTGGCCGGCCGGCCAGAACGTTCAGCGTCATTTGTACTTGTGCGACCACAACGAAAGTCTGCAAACTAATTTTTTAACATTGAAATCGATGGTGCAGAGTCCCATAGTATTTATCAAGCTTTTCCTTGAGTTGATTGACTGTTTTTTTCGCAAAAAATTATGTTTAATGAGCACTCGCAATTCAGTTTTTCCATTTTTAAAAAAATGCACGAGGTTGTATGTTTTGCACAGCTGTTAAACGCTAAGAAAATGACGGAACTTGCTCAAAATTTGACAGTACTCTATTAACAAGTGGTACTTGATGGGAGCAGTGTTGCATTTCATATAACTACGAGGGAAGTTCGAAAATCACGGACTTATTGATCCGCCCTCGTATTGCTCTGCGACAACTGATTTATGGTTAATTTTTCAGTCAGTGGTCATCTTCGTTTCTTAGTTAAATTGTGGTTAAACATCAAACTGGTGTTTTCAATCAATGGTTAACAATGGTTTAGGTTAACAATGGTCAATGGTTAATAATGGTGGTTGGTTAACTTGTAGTCAGAACCATATGATTTGGACAATTACATGACTGATTGTCAAAATGAGAAATGTTAGAGTGTATAAAACACATGTTTCTGTTTTGATTATTTGTACACATACTGTGAGCAAAGTTCGTTAAATTTATCGTTTTTAAGTTAGTAGTTAGTTAGTAGTTAGTTAGTAGTTAAGTTAGTTAAATTGATAGTTTTCTATAAAGTTTTTTTTATTAAAATGACTTCAAGTTTATACATTTATTTCATATTTTTCATAATTCCATTTGGTTGTTCCTCTTGGTTGTTTTGGTATTTAGTCCTAAACAGCTGTTTTTCCCGAAGAAGAATGTAAGGGTTGCCATAGTCGGTAACAATATGAGGTGATACATTAACTCGGCCAAACAAAATGATAAGTTAACCTCTAATTAACTTTCAGTTACGATTAAGTAATCCCATAGTTAACTACCAACTTAAAAACTGGTCATTAGAGCTGTACAATAATATGGGTCGGACCCCATATATAAAAAAAAAGTTCACCCGGTCACCCCCTAGTTTTAGAGATGGTAGCATTACAATTTCAGAACACACCATTTTTTTTGATCTGTGCAACCTTCGGCCACCCGAAATGGTTTTTTTTACGCTATGTTGGCATTTGACTGCTGATCAAAACAAGATGCATATCGTTGTTCATGTTTAATCAAGGGCCACATATTTCCATATATGAACACTTTTGACTCCGACGTCAATTTTGACAACTGACTTCTTATAGCTCGTTTTCAGTACCCTATTGTTGCCTATTTTTTTAAACGTCCGTAAAGAACTAAAAAATATATGAAAGTGTGTGAAATGTGTAGAATGGTGAATTTAAATTCGAAAAGTAGGCTGTGATCAAACGGTGTGCGCCTTGTTGTGATCGGGCTGAGAATACCAACGCAGAACAAACAAACTTTAGTGTGCGGTAAATAGGGTGGCCTATTGGATTTTAAAAGCTCTATAACTTTTTTGTTTATGGATAAAACTAATTAATTTAAAGGCAAAACTTTCATATATTTTTTAGTTCTTTACGGACGTTTCCAAAAATAGGCAACAATAGGGTAATGAAAACGAGCTACAAGAAGTCAGTTATCAAAATTGACGTCGGAGTCAAAAGTGTTCATAAAGAAATATGTGGCCCTTGATTAAACATGAACAACGATATGCATCTTGTTTTGATCAGAAGTCACATGCCAAAATAGCACAAAAAAATCATTTCGGGGGGCAGAAGGTTGCACAGATCAAAAAAAAATTTTGTGTTCTGAAATTGTAATGCGACGACAATCGTTAAAACTAGGGGGTGACCGTTGAACTTTTTTTTTCGACCCACACTACTGTACAACTTAGTCAGGGCTTGATATATGGGTCGAGGAGTTTGTTCTCCTAAACTCTGGCTGTCGGCAATAAGACAACGATTATACCCACAAACTTCTCCGCCCTGATGGTTGTATAGTGGCAATTTTTGCCCCATTAGATTTTGTGTCTTATGGAGTCCTATTGTATTTTATGTAGCCCTTACGAAGGTAGGGTAGTGGCAAACTTAGACTACCAACACAATTCCCCTCTTAGCTTCCTCTGTAGTTAGTATTTTGGTAATGTATATTTGTTTTTTTGTATTATTTCTTGTTGAATGAAGTTCAAGTTTGGCGTCATCATCATTATCGTGTGCGTACGCATTTCAAATGTTTCATTACCTTCTGGAGTTTGGAATTGGTTTGACCTTTTTTTCGAGTTTCCTCCGTCTGTACGCAACGAACGCACTTATAATACATATATGTATGAATATGTATGAATTCTTATGATACCGAGTAGTGCGTCAGTTAAGGTTTTGAAATCTTTTGTTGTAGGCATATGTATTGTTGTTGTTGTTTTCCCTTTGTTAACAATTCAAGGGTAATTATTTTAGGTACTCATGTCTGAGCGCATTTCATTTGTTCCCTATAATCAAGTGTTTGTTTGATAGTGTAGAACTACACTACTCTACCCTCGACACAAAATTTTGAAAATTGTTTGTGATGATTTGGTTTTATTTTTTGGTAATTTTTTAAAGTTGTACAATTTTTATAAGAACGATTAAGTAAGAGGGGCGAAGGGGTTTCGGTACACGGTACGTTTTGTAATTTTTAATTTCAAGTCGTCTGTAGATTAAATTGAGTCGTTAATTTTTTTGAATTCTATTATTTGTAGGAAAAACATGAGACCTGTAATATAGTACCTTGTTAATTAAAATATAATAAAAAAAATCGTTGCTTTTATCGTAGTTGAATTTTGTTCATGACGATTTTTTTGTTATGGCCAAAAGTAAAATTGACCCTGAACTAGATTTTACCCAGGCACGCATCATAGTCTGAGGAATTAAGTGTTTGTATATCATTAAAATGTCTTAACTCTATTTAGGGAAATACATCTATTAATGACGCCAATTGCGCGATAAAATGTCTCTGTTGACGTTTGGAGGTCGCTTGCCACAATAAACTTATTTTTGCTGCAAAAGTTTTCCGTTTGTAATGCAGGCGCAGCGATGACTTTAAAAGCTGTAACAAATATTTCTTTTGTTACTTAAGTATATCCAGCGTTGACCGCAAAAGTATAAGCCATTACCCAAACATACATATATCATTTATCGTAAATGCCGGATCTATTACACTGTGCGACATCAAAAAAAAAAAAAATTATTCTAGCCATAATTTTTAAATTGAAAATTTAAATTTTTGAAAACTCACAAAAAACTGCTCCAAAATGACGGGGGCGTGGTCAAAATATTCTACAAAAATTATCGCCATAAAATTTCATTATATGTGTCCGAACACTCCAAAACACAAATCTTAGCCCAAGTGGTAGATAATACGCAAAAACTAACTACCTTCTAAGGGTTAATAATAGAGTTGGCTAGTTCATGAACTACCTAGTTCATTTAGGGTGACCAGACACCTCCATCACGTATATAATGCACATGTTCGATATCCCGACTGTGTTCGTGATTGTTATGTCTGGGGACCTTAAATGAACGAGTTCGAGAACTAGTGACCGAGTTCGACACAAGTCTAGTTAATAATGAATTTTGCCATTTTGCTGTTTCCATTAAAAACAGTCCACACAATATAATGAATTTTGTCATATTTCATGTTTTATCTACCACTTGGGCTAAGATTTGTGTTTTGGAATGTTCGGACACATATAGTGAAATTTTATGGCGATCATTTTTGTAGAACAATTTGACCACGACCCCCGTCATTTTGGAGCAGTTTTTTGCGAGTTTTCAAAAAAAAAATAAAAATTATGGTTATACGTGACAGTTAGTGGGTTAATTTGATCCATAAAAATGTGTATCTGAATCTTTTCTATAAAACTTCTGAACATAGTTTGTACCTCAGAAGTAAGGAACACACAATTTTGCATGCCGATATGTTGCAGGAAGGTTCTGAGGGGCGGAAACTTTGACCCGCCCTAAAACAAAAATTCTGATCAGATCTGGCAAAACGCCGATACACGTATATATTTTTTTTTAGACCTTTCTACCAGAATCCGTTGACAAAACCCCATCATTTTGAAAAAATCAAATTTTGTCCCAAAAAACTGTAATATACTTGCCCCTGATTGCACGCTGAAAAAAACAGCGCCAGCAACAAGTTGCAGGAATCATGTATACACGCTGAAAAATAATAGCCCCAACAACATATTGCAGGAAACATGTACATGTTTGCAAGCATTGTTTTCATGAATTGCAGATCTGCTGCTCTCTTGTTTCTTTGTTCTCTTGTTCTCTTGTTTCTTTGTTCTCTAACCTTTTAATCATTGTGTCTCAAACATATTATATTGAATAGCAAGCACAATGTGTTTGGGCGCAAGTATAGTATATTTGCGACAAGCTACAAATACGTTATATTTCCATCCAAACAACAACAAAAAGACAGATATTTCAGCGTGTATGTTTGCGATGATTGTTTTCATGTTTTGAAGATCTGCTGCTCTCTTGTTTCTTTGTTCTCAGTCTTGCATTTGTTTTAGCGGGTTTCAACGAAAAATCCACAATTGGCTCTCAAAAGCATATATTATAACCTTTTCATCATTGTGTCTCAAACATATTATATTGAATAGCAAACACAATGTGTTTGGGCGCAAGTATAGTATATTTGCGACAAGCTACAAATACGTTATATTTCCATCCAAACAACAACAAAAAGACAGATTTTTCAGCGTGTATGTTTGCGATGATTGTTTTCATGTATTGAAGATCTGCTGCTCTCTTATTTCTTTGTTGTCTTTCACGTTTTTGCCGCAATTGGGTTTGTGTTATTCGAACACTTGGCACATTTTATGTCAGAATCTCGGTCCAAAGTCATGCAAAATACAGCAGGTGCATGAGTTGATGCCGGGCGTCCTACCACAGCGCCGTCATATCGGTGAATGGGCCTTAGAGAAGGTGGAAGATGATCACCTTTTTTTTATCGAAAATTGTCTACAGCGACAAGGCTAATTTTTGGCTCAATGATTACGTCAATAAACAGAATTGCCGAATTGGGTCCGAAGAGCAGCCAGCGGCTGTTCAAGAGCTGTCAATGTACTCTGAAAAATGCTGTGTTTTGTTGCGGTTTATATGCCGATGTCATCATTGGACCGCGATTCTTCAAAGAATGCTGATCACCGCCACATTACGGTCGGTCAATGGAGCAAGGCACCCTTCCATGATTACGGATTTTTATTGGAAGAATTGGACTAGGTTAACATGTGGTTTCAACAGAATTGGACTTGGTTGACATGTGATTTCAATTCAAAAATTTAAAATATTTCAATGATCACGGACTTTTTTTTGCCTTAAATAGAAGAATTGGACTTGGTTATCATGTGGTTTCAACAGAATTGGACTTGGTTGACATGTGATTTCAATTCGGTAGTGGCAACTGCATTTTGGTAGCAGCAACCGAATTTACGGTTGCTACAACTCCCCAATCGGATCTCTCTCCGCGCCGAATTGGACTAGGCTAACATGGGGTTTCAACAGAATTGGACTTGGTTGACATGTGATTTCAATTCAAAAATTTAAAAAATTTCAATGATCACGGACTTTTTTTTGCCTTAAATAGAAGAATTGGACTTGGTTATCATGTGGTTTCAACAGAATTGGACTTGGTTGACATGTGATTTCAATTCGGTAGTGGCAACTGCATTTTGGTAGCAGCAACCGAATTTACGGTTGCTACAACTCCCCAATCGGATCTCTCTCCGCGCCGAATCAAATCGGACTTCTCTGATATGATTTCGAGATCGGGTAGGTTTTCGATTCGAGATCGTATACATGCGCGGCCGTAATTCCCCTTTCGTTCTCGAAACTAGAATTTTGTCCGATCTCGAAATGGACTTTGAAATGTCAAATTTCAATTGATGTGTTTAAAATTTCAATTGATATCTTTTAAATATCAATTGATGTCTTTTAAATTTCATTTGATGTTTTTTGAATTTCAATTGATGTATTTCAAATTTCAGTTGATGTGTTTTAAATTTCAACTGATGTGTTGTAAATTTCAATTGAAGTCTTTTAAATTTCAATTGATGTTTTTTGAATTTCAATTAATTTATATCAAATTTCATATAGAATTTTTAAACTTCAATTGATGAATTTTAAATTTCAAATACAATTTTTAAATATCAATGGTTTTTTTTTAAACTTCAATTGGAAATGTTGTAGTTTCCAACTCCGTGACAAGTTCTTTTAAAAAGCATAAATTAAAATTTGAAATACATCAATTGAATTTTAAAAAACATCAATTGAAACTTAGAACACATCAATTGTAATTCGAAATAGATCAATTGAAATTTAACAAACATCAATTGAAATTTAGAAATCTAATACATAAAATTGGTAGATAATTTTTAAATTTCAAGTGACGAATTTTAAATTTCTATTGATGTCTTTTAAATTTCAATTGATGTGTTTTAAATTTCAATTGATATTTTTAAAAATTAATTGACGTATTTCAAATTTTAATTTATGAACTTCAATTGATTTCTTTCAACTTTCAATTGATGTTTGATTTCTTTCAAATTTCAATTGATGTTTTTGTAAATTTCAATTGATGTATTTCAAATTTCAATTATAATTTTTAAATTTCAATTTATGTATTTCAAATTTCAAATATAATTTTCAAGCTTCAATTGATATTTTCCACAAACCAATTGATATTTTTCAAATTTCAAGTGGAAATGCTTTAGTTTTACACTCAGTGATTGGGACCTAAAGTTTTACACCGGCTACGAACGATATTTTGAGAAGCTTTTCTATCTATTCTTTATTATCTAACCTTTATTATTTCATAACAGCTGTTTAGTTTGTCGCAAACATACATATGTTTTTGCATTCGTACATTCCATTTTTTTTTTTAATTTTCCGAAACTGTTAGTGCAAATCGAAAACAGAATAATCCTACCATATCTTTCCACTGGAAGGGAATCGTTCTTGTAACACTAAAAAACAAATGGTTTCTCATTTCATGCCATGAAGGAATTGGGGAGAGTTTCTCACAACCAGTGAGCTGTGTGCTTTCTAGTTTTGAACTTACTAATTGGGACCTACAGTTTTTACACCGGTTCCGAATGGTATTTTGAGAAGCTTTTTTCATGTCTAAATACTCGATAGTATCCCGTCACTATGCGAGGTGACCGCCGCTGAAAGAAATTTAAGGTGGTCAGATCAGGGATCGAACCTAGGATCTCATGTACAAAAGGCGCGCGCACACTAACCATTGCACTGATACTCTACAATTAGCATTAGCTCCAATTTGTACTTATCCCAGACCCACTTGTCTCTCTCAGACTGGGCCTGTATCCCACAGTCTTCGGCATAATTTTCTTATATCCGCACGTTCTCCATTCCCATGACTGTTAACAAAAATGTCTATGATATTGAGTTCAAGCGAACTACTTTTGACATTAACTAAACCAGGATTTAGTATGATTTATTACCTTATTCGACTAATCAAGCTAACCTCCAAGCTAAATAATTGCAAAAATTCCTATCCAAGAAGCAGCTATCTATGATTTATTAAGTTTTCCTACCGATCCAGTGATTTGCTAATTTAAAATTGCGTCAAACTTTTTGCCTACACATACATAGTACAATCTGTGTGATATATGTGTAGGTGTGTGTATATGTTTTTGTACTTCTTTTTGGCGTAAATTTCGTTTTCAATCATTATCGCGAAACCGAAACTTCAAATGAGCACTAAATCTTGTATCATAAATATGTATATAAGCCATTCTACAAAAGCCCCCGCTGCCTACATTATTGTATCATCCTACCGTTCCTCTGTGTACCCTCCCCAAAACGCTGACGTCAAAACAAAAAAACCTGATAATCATAGAATTAAAATTAGCATTTTCTCATTATGTTGGCTTTTTGTCTCAAAATGCGTTCTAGTTTTGTACACGTTTTTTTTTTTTTTTTGTTTAATTCAACGATACCACAGCCCTAACCTATGATACTCTATGAAGTTGATTACAAAAGTTGACCCCCAACAAAGTGATTTAATTGTTGTTGTATATGGAATTTTTTTAGGCTAAATTTACGCACTTTTTGTTGCTGTAAAACGCTTCAAAAATACTTCCAAACGATAAATACATTTATCATATCATCAACAACCATCAAAACTCGTCTGCCAGTTGCTGAGAGTGTAGAGAGGTATTTTTTATCAGCATAAATTTGTATTCCCAGCAAGACAAACGTTCAGAAATCTTCCCGAAAATGTATAAATGGTTCCAATTTTGAATCCCATTTCTAATCGAGTTTGTACCGAGCAAACCAAACGTTCCGAAATGTGCCCGAAAATTCATAAAAGATTCCAATTTCGGATCCAATTTCTAATCGAGTTTGTAGCGAGACACAGCGATGTCAGGCTCACTTAGACCTGTTAGTCCATTGTGATTCCACAGGGACAAACGGAAAAATATGAGATTTTCCTAGTCCCTTCCTTTGAACCAGTTTCTTAACCCTGTTCTTTAACCCTATGACGAACGCAAGCAAGTTTTTTGCCCTAGGGTTTTTGGCACCTACATTTGTAGAAGTAGGAGATAGATCAAATGTACCCATGGGTGACTTATAGAAGACAATAGGTGCAACAGTAGTGTAGTAGACGTCAATTCTCTAACTTTTCCGATTTAACCCCTATGAGCCATCAAAATGGGTGAAAACGTGGTCTTACTACTAAGGGAAGCAATTGATTGAAAAAAGTGGTGCACGTGGGGGAAATATCAGATACGTTTTGAATCCTAACCTTAACTGTTAAAAACATTTAAGTTCGGATTTCAACACTGAAATAAATAATATCTTTACATCAAACCGATGATAAATATTCAGCAATTGTTCTACATTGTATTGATGACAAATTTCATCAATTCAATGAAAAAGTTCTTCAATTTGAAGGTAGTGCATTTATTCACCTTTTTCAGCTTCATTGAATTAATGATCTGTTTACATCAATCAACCTCATAAAATTAAAAAATTCAGGGAAAAATATAACAACTACACCATTTCCAATTGAAATTTAAAAAACATCAATTTAATTTTGAAAAATATTAATTGAAATTTGAAACTTTTATTTGAAATTTGAAATCAATCAATTGAAATTTAAAAACTCTATTTGAAATCAATCAATTGAAATTTAAAAATTCTATTTGAAATTTGAAATGTACATCAATTGAAATTGTGAAAAACATCAATTGAAATTTTGAAAAACATCAATTGAAATTTTGAAAAACATCAATTGAAATTTGAAAGACTTCAATTTAAATTTGAAAGACATCAATTGAAATATAAAACACATCAGTTGAAATTTAAAAGACAGTAATTGAAATTTGAAAGTCATCAATTGAAATTTAAAAGACATTAATTGAAATTTAAAAGACAGTAATTGAAATTTGAAAGACATTAATTGAAATTTAAAAAACATCAATTGAAATTGGAAAGATATCAATTGAAATTAAAAATACATCAATAGAAATTTAAAAGACAGTAACTGAAACATCAATTTAATTTTGAAAAATATCAAGTGAAATTTGAAAATCATATTTGAAATTTGAAATACATCAATTGGAATTTAAAAATTCTATTTGGAATTTGAAATACATAAATTTAAATTCAAAAAACATCAATTGAAATTTGAAACACATCAATTGAAGTTTGAAAGACATCAAGTGAAATTTAAAAAACATCAATTGAAATTGGAAAGACATCAATTGAAATTAAAAACACATCAATTGAAATTTGAAAGACATCAATTGAAATTTGAAAGACATCAATTGAAATTTAAAACACATCAATTTAAATTTGAAAGACATCAATTGATATTTAAAACACATCAACTGAAATTTAAAAGACAGTAATTGAAATTTGAAAGTCATCAATTGAAATTTAAAACACATCAATTGAAATTTAAAAGGCACTAATTGAAATTTGAAAGACATCAATTGAAATTTAAAAAACATCAATTGAAATTGGAAAGATATCAATTGAAATTAAAAACACATCAATTGAAATTTAAAAGACAGTAATTGAAACATCAATTTCATTTTGAAAAATATCAAGTGAAATTTGAAAATCATATTTGACATTTGAAATACATCAATTGAAATTTAAAAATTCAATTTGAAATTTGAAATACATAAATTTAAATTCAAAAAACATCAATTGAAATTTGAAAGACATCAATTGAAATTTAACACACATCAATTGAAATTTAAATGACAGCAATTGAAATTTGAAAGTCATCAATTGAAATTTAAAACACATCAATTGAAATTTAAAAGGCAGCAATTGAAATTAAATTTGAAATTCGTCAGTTGAAATCTCATGTAAGGTAGTAGTCCCCAGTCCATCAAGTTCAACTGATTTGAAGTTCCCTGGTATGCCTGGTAAGATGAATATTAAACTTTTCAATCTCATTAAGAGATTTGCGATAGTCCCGGCAGCTCTCGAATTCAGGAACACAGTTGCCAGGGATTTGATGGCGGCTTTGCTATCAGAGAAATTACGCGCTGAAAAATCTTCATTTTTGTGGTTGTTTGGATGCAAATATAACTTGTTTATTCCTTGTCGCAAATATAGTCTACTTGTGTCCAAACACATTAGAGTTTGCTCTTCAATATTACGTGTTGAAGACACAATGATTAATAGGTTATAATATATGTTTTTGTGACCCAAATGTGGCTTTGTTTGTTGAAAACTGCTGAAAACCAAAACGTGACAGACCATTACAAACCAAAACTAATCAGATCTTCTATTCATGAAAACAATGCTTGCAACCATATATAGGTTTCCTGCAATATTTCCTGATTGTGGGCCATAAAGCAAGACAGGTTGTATGATAAACTGATATAGTTGGATCTTTATCTCTCGAGTTAGGGTGTTATCTCTGAAGTGTTATCCCGAAATAACTCCTGCTTGCAAGCTCAATTCTTCGTTTGATTTCTAGGCTGACGTTATTGCTTCTGTTCACGGCAGATCCGAGGTAAATAAATTCGTCCACTACCTCAAAATGATAGCGGTTATCAACGTTCACCCTTTCATCCAATCGGGTAGATATTGTGCTTGTCGAAACCATTAATTTTGCCAAACGTGTTTTCTGCCAAACCCACTTTTACTGATCGCTTCTCAATTCTTGAAAATACTTCAGTAACTTCTCTCAGATTTCGCCCAATGACGTCTAAATCGTCAGCATACGCGAGCAGCATATGACTTTTGCGGCTGATAGTTTTATTGCTGTGGACTGCTGCAACTTTTCTCATGATGATCTCAATCAATATGTGGAAGATATATGTGTCGTTCTTTCGCCGATTAGGCTCTAGAGCAGTTGGAAACAGAGCTGATATTTTATATAAAAATTATGTTCAGCGATTAGGCTCATTTTTGGCTTAACGGGTATGTTAATAACCAAAATTGACCACAACAGAGCCAACAGACTCTATTACATCCAAACAAATTCACCATTTGGTGCAGTTTACACGCTGGTGGCATCATTGGACCCTCAGCTGCGGTGGCCATATTCCCGAAATCTTTTGCAAGTGTTGATGTCAGACTGGTGTTTCGAATACAAACATATTTTTGATTAAAATTTTAGTTTTTGTGTGATTTTTTAAAATTTCAATTTCTATCGCGCTTAAAAACACCCTATAGAAGTGGGTGTCGTGTAGACTTGTATGTCGAACTCGTGCACTAGTTCATGAACCCTTTCGTTTAAGATGAACTGACATAACAATCACGAACATATACTCCATATCGAACATGTGTAGACTTGTGACGAACTCGTTCTGTAGTTCTCGAACTCGTTCATTTAAGGTGCCCGTGTTTAACAATAACGAACACACTCGCTGTAACGAACTTGTGCATTATGTTTCTGAGGGTGAAGTCTGGTCACTCTAAATGAACTATATAACGGGTTTTTCAAAAAGAGCGCTACAAAAGTTTTTTTAATTAAATAAAACAAAACCGGTTTTAGATACCAATGAAATTCTTTATTCCTGTGAAAGTACGTTCGATGCAATTATGTATGGAACTCGATTTCTTTGGCATGGCCACCACGGGCACGCTTGCAGAAGTCCAGACGCTGAACCCAATTTTCGACGGTTTTCAAGCATAAATCGGGCGATACTGCTGCAATTTCACGTTCGATATTCGTACGAAGTTCATCAATCGTCGCTGGCTTGTTGGCATAGACCATAGACTTGACGTAGCCTCACAGGAAATAATCTAATGGCGTCAAATCGCACGACCGAGGCGGCCAATGGACTGGGCCATTTCGTGAGATAACACGTTCACCAAACTTGGTTTCCAATAAATTGATTGTGGCATTCGCTGTGTGGCTTGTGGCGCGTCCTGTTGGAACCACATGTCCTCCAAGTCCATATTATCTAATTGGGGCCAAAAATATTCGGTTATCATTTAACGGTAGCGATTCGCATTCACAGTAATGTGCCGGTCTTGCTCATCACGGAAGAAGTACGGCCCAATGACGCCGCCGGCCCATAAACCGCACCAAACCGTAATTTTTCGGGATGCAATGATGACTCATGGATTACGTGTGGATTGCTGTCTGATCAATAACGCATATTTTGCTTATTGACGAAGCCATTCAGCCACAAATGAGCCTCATCGCTGATGACCATAAATTGGACGTAGCGCTCTTAAAGTTGAGGCCACTGACTCCAAATTTCGGTAGTAAATTTTAATAATTTCGACTCGTTGTTGCCTCGTATATCTTTGCATGATGAAATGGCAAACCTTACTGAAGAGAAATGTCAAAAGAGCGGGGAAAAATATGGCGTCGTTTGCTGTCCCTATCGATTTACTTTTGTAGCGTCTCTGTTGAAAACCCCTTTAGTTCATGAACTGCCCAACTTTAGTGTCATGTAATCCACCTGTATTGTGAATTGTCGCTGATCGAACGTGTTAAGTTTGGTTGTGTGCATACGATAGAGTGTTGCACGTTTATGTTGCACAGTTTGTGGGCCTGCTCTAGAACTCTAGTAAGAGTTACTGTTTACGAGTACTCTGTACTTTCATTTAGCTAACTCCATTGTGTTTGTTTCCTCGTGAAACTTGATCGGAGTGAGAAGTGAGTGTAGTCGGGAGTTTGGAAGACTTTGATCGCTGGTTTCTGTCTTGTCGTCAACGCTCCTTGCTAGCAGTACCAAGTCTAAACGCCGATAGTTTTTTTGATAGTTTTCCGAACGTCCAACTTGATTGGTCGTTTGTTTTTACCACCCTCTGGGAATCGTTTCAATCGCTAGTTGGATCGAAAATATTTGTTTCTTTATTTTCCCGTAATATCTAGATTTTTCCGCGTCGTTTGGGTGTCATTACCTTTTTTGATTTATCTCACAAAACAACGTACTTAAAATAGAAAATAGAAATCAAACAATATTTGATAAAAACTTTTGATTTAATTTTATATAATATTCTATTTAATATTTACTTATTTTCAGGGTCATTCTCTTCCACTCTAACTATACAAATACCCGCTACTTATTAAATTCTATTATTTATATTATTTGAAAAAAAAACACATGCAAAAACATTTTCAAACAAGTTTGAGTTTTTGGCAAGCACAATCAAATCATTAAAACTCAGTTCAAAGCTCTAGTTGAAGGCCCCTCGTTTTGTATGATATCAACTGGTTGTATCGCATCTCCCCTCGACTGTCATGTGTTAAATGTCTAACATTATTATATGATTATTTATCAATAGAATACAACAAAACTGCTTTAATTGTTAATGAAACCAGAAATACAAATTTCGATTTCGTTAGGGTTCTAATCTAAAACAACTCTCATCAATCTTGTGAATATTAGAAGCACCAACATGAGAGGTGTGAAAGGATCCCCAAACGGCAAATGGTTGTTTTCTCGCGGTCCCCTCTATTTCGTTCTATCTCTAGTGATAAAAGTTGTGCACACTATATCGATAAACCTTTTTTAGTATCTCCTCATAATCACTTGTAATCATAAATCATAATGTTTGACCCTATGAGTAATCTAATTTGGGACATCAGACCTCATTCACCTTATGTCGTTTCCATTGCGATAAGACTCGAGTTAATGAAATTTTCACGTGTTTAACTTAAAACGTTCGCTTGTTCAATCGTCTACCCTCATGTAATACTTAGTATTCCATTGATTCAGTTATAGATACAATTATTATTGTGGAGGTTTGGACATTGTTGGTTCAAGTTCAAAACGTACACAATGTCGGTTGTATAGTTTCAAGACCACTTGTTTATTGTCTTGAAATACACAGCCAGCTACACATACTACAGACATTTGTTCAAATAAATTTGTTTGTATATCTGTATCTTATATGTCGGTCGCTATATTTAGTTTGTTGGCTTGTTATTATCAAACGCGGAAGTCGAAAAACGTTCTGAAACAATCTTACTTACACACTCGCTCACACACACACACTCTCATACACAAACACACACACATTTTGTAAGGCGCAATTTAATGTTAAATAAATATTTAAATTGTGTATATTATTTATTGTTGTTCACCATAAATTAATCATGAATTTGTATATCTTTCTATTTTCAGGTAAGTTTATCTGACGAAATGCCATAATAAATACAAATTATCCCACTCAAACGTAAGTAAATCTAGCAAAAAAAAATATGAAATGTATTCAATAAAGAATTAGTTACATTTTAGAAGAAAAGTTTTGAAATTCTACATCTTATACAAACTCTTATACTGTACAAAAAAGTGTTTGAAATCAGCATAAAACATGCTAATGAGACTTGGAGAAGCTGTAAACGTTAAAATCATACAATCAGTTTGCCAATTTTCTGCTTAAACACCGAATAAAAACTCTTATACACTTGAAAAATAAAGATTATTTACCAAAAACGTTACGTTTAAATGCACACAAAACTAACCATTATTTACCAACAAAAATTTACCAAAAATAGCAATGTAAATCACTGGAACAAAAATGCATTTTTAGAAACTATTATACTTTTTATATAGGAACAAAATTAATAAAGATCGATATGAAAACAAAAATTCTGAAAAAATAACTTTTTTTACCGTAAACTGTCAAACGCTTTCACATTTTCTGCTTAAATGACGTGTAAAAACTATTATACAGTTTGAAATTAAAGATTTCTCATTCAAACAATATTTCGTTTAAACCCATACAAAACTAATCATTAGTTAACAACAAAAATACCAATTTAATTCACTTCTGAGCAAAAATCCCGCTTTGAAAACTCTTATACTTTTTATATAAGTAAAAATTGGTAAATAATTTTAAACAATATTATCGATTTGAATACAACAATTGTGAAAAAAATACTTTTTTTCCGTAAACTGACAAACGCTTTCAAAATACATCTCACAAAATCTCTTATACTCATCTGTGGCTTAATTTATATTTAACAAAGAATGAGCTGCATTTTGAACGGAAAAAATAATATTACATACTTGTAAAATAATCGTTATTAAACTTTTATACAGTCTTACAACAATTGTTTATGAAACAACAATAACAACTCTTATACTCATCAATGGATTACAAAAAGTTAAATACACTTGAAAAACATAAATAGATATGAAACTTTTTGAAGTTCTACGATTTAAACAAACTGTTATACTTTATAAGTACAAACATGCTTGAAATTGTTCTCCAATTCTGCTGGCGAGACTTGCAAAAGCAAATCAAAGCCAAATCAAAATGTGCAAATTTTCGGCTTAAACTGCGTCTAAAAACTCTTATACCCTTTGAAACTAAAGATTACTCATTTTAACAATATTTCGTTTAAAATCACACAAAGCTGATTATAATTACCAACAAAAATAACAATTTAAATCACTTCTGGACAAAAATCCCGTTTTAAAAACTTTTATACGTTTTACATGGGTAAAAATGATTAACAATTATAATTAAAATAATCGATTTGATTACAAGAATTCTCAAAAGATACTTTTTTACCGTAAAATGTTAAAAGGTCTACGTTTTAAACAAACTCTTATACTTAACAAAAATTTTTGAAATTGTTATAAAAACCTGCTGGCTAGATTCGCAAAAGCTGTAAACGTTAAAAGAAAATCGTAAATTTTGAAAATTTTCTGCTTAAACGGCATGAAAAAGCTCTTATACAGTTTGAAATTAAAGATTTCTCATTTAAACAATATTTCTTCTAGACCCATACAAAACTAATCAGTATTTACCAACAAAAATACAAATTTAAATCACTTCTGAACAAAAATCCCGCTTTAAAATCTCTTATACTTTTTATTTAAATAAAAACAGATTAAAAATTATACAATTTTAATCCAAAAATTCTGAAAAAAATACTTTTTTACCGTAAAATATCAAACGCTTTCAAAATACATCTCACAAAATCTCTTATACTGATCAATGGCTTAACTTATGTTACAGAAAGTATTAGCTACATTTTGAACGGAAAAAATAATATTATTACGTGCTTGTAAAATGAAAATTGTTAAACTCTTATATATTCTTACAAAAATTTGTATGATTCAAAAATAAAATTTTTTATACTCATCAATGGATTGCATAGTGTTAAACAAACTTCCAAAATATAAGTAAATAGGAAACCTTTTGAAGTTCTACGTTTGAAACAAATTCTTATACTTTACAAAAATGTTTGAAATTGTTATAAAATCTCGCTGATTAGCCTTGCAAAAGCTGTAAACGTTAAAAGAAAATCATAAATTTTGCAAAATTGTCTGATTAAACGCCTTAAAAAAAACTCTTATACACTTTGGAATTAAAGGTTTCTCATTTAAACAATATTTCGTGTAAAACTACGCAAATCTAATCATTATTTAACAAGAAAAATTACAATTTAAATCACTTCTGAACATAATTCCGGCTTTGAAAACTCTTATACTTTTTATATGGGTAAAAAATGATTAACAATTATAAACAAAACTATCGATTTGAATTGAAAAATTCTGAT
Organism: Phaonia tiefii; assembly: GCA_963931995.1. Classification (NCBI taxonomy): domain Eukaryota; kingdom Metazoa; phylum Arthropoda; class Insecta; order Diptera; family Muscidae; genus Phaonia; species Phaonia tiefii. Next base: position 269,244,346 of record OZ008369.1, on the reverse strand, counting down.
AAAGGTACTTTTTTACCGTAAACTGCCAAACGCTTTCAAAATACATGTCAAAATATCTCTTATACTCATCTATGGCTTGAATTAATTTAAACAATGAATTACATACATTTTGAACGGAAGAAATATTATTACATACTTGTAAAATAAACATTTTTTGAAACTTTCATGAAACAAAAATAAAATCTCTTATACTCAATGGATTGCATAATGATAAATATACTTCAAAAATATACATAAATATGAAAATTTTTTAAGTTTTTCGTATTAAACAAACTTTTATATTTCAGAAAAAATTTTAAAATTAATTTAAAACTTCCTGGTGATATTTGCAAGACCTATAAATGTTAAAATTTAATAAAAATTTGCAAATTGCCTGCTTAAACGCCGTATAAAAACTCTTATACACTATTTAAAAATTAAATTTTTCGAGCGTTTGGTCGTATTTTTAATTAATTTTATTCTTCGATATTTCGGTACCCTTTGGGGAGCATCCGGGTAACGAAATATCGAAGAAGAAAATTAATTAAAAATACGACCAAACGCTTGAACAATCTAATTTTTGAATATAATACGAAAGGTCGGATAAATCAGCACTTTGAAATTAAAGATTTCTCATTGAAACAATATTTCGTTTAAAACCACATATAACTAATCATTTTTTACCAACAAAAATAACTATTTTAAATTACTTCTGAACAAGAATTCCTTTTTAAAAACTCTTATACGTTTTATGTAGGTAAACAAGTATCAAAAATTATAAACAAAATTGTGGTTTTGAATAGAAAAATTCTGGTAAAGATACTTTTTTACCGTAAAATGCTTTCAAAAGATATCTCAAAAAATCTCTTATACGCATATTTGGATTAAATTACACTGTGAAACAAAATGAAACTTTTTCCAAAATAACAAGGTTCCGACAACGGATTCTGTTAGAAGGGGTAACAAAAATATATGTGTAGCGGCGTTTTGAAAGTATACGTCTGAATTTTTTATGTGGGAGGGGTGAAGTTTCCCTCTTTTGCACATTCTTATGATGAATCAGCATAGGAAACCATGCTATCCTTACATTTTAGGTATAGGATGCGTTCAGGAATTTTATGCAGAAATTTGCGAGAAACCTTTTTGTGGAATACTTTAACCCTCTACCGCTTCAATATATGGGTCTTTTTTGTGATTTTTGTGGAAATAGTTGAAAACACCCCAAAAACAGGTGTGTAACGGGTTAAAATGTACTACAAAAATATTCCTCATAAAATGCTACTATAAGTGTCTTAACATACCAAAGCTCAAAACTCAACTTGAATACCAGAAATAAGTCAAAACTGAAAATCCATTTAAGGGTTAATTTCGCGCTTATTTCGCGTTGGCGCTAAAATGTCCCACAAAACTGCATTTTAGGGGGTTGGTGTGTATCGAAAAAATATTCTACCCCCTTGAATGCAGTTTTGCGGAACATTTTAGTTCCAGCTCGTAATAAGTACGAAATTTCCCCTTAAATGGGATTTTCAGTTTTGACTTATTTTTGGCATTCAAGTTGAGTTTTGAGCATTGGTGCATTAAGAAACAAATGAGTATAGTTGAAGTTTATAAGGAATATTTTTGTAGAACATTTTAACCCGATACATCCCTCTTTTGGGGGTGTTTTTTTACCCATTTTCGCAAAAAGAACAATAAAGACCAATATATGGAGGCGATAAAGGGTTACAGTATTCCACTAAAATGTTACTCGTAAATTTTTACATAAAATTACTGAACATATCCTATACCTAAAATGTAAGGATATCATGGTTCCCTAAGCCGATTCATCAGTAGAATATGCAAACAGATATAAATTTCGCCACACCCCCCTTAAACAAATGCAGTCGTAAACTTTCAAAATGCCGATACACGTATATTCTGTTTTTTTACCTCCTCTACCAGGACACGTTGTCAGAACTTTAATATTCTTTTGTGTTCCACACTGTTATATATAGAAATGTATTTGTTTTGTGATGGTCAAAATCATATGTTTCTGACTACCAGTTAACCAACCAACACTGGATGGTTAAAGCATTGTTAACCATTGACGTTGTGTTGTTTAACCGCAATTTAACTAAGAAACGAAGATGAACACTGACTGAAAAACTAGCCAAAAGTGTTTTAAACAAAAGAGTCTTCTACAAATTCAAAATTTTTAATTTCGTAAATTCACTGCAAAAAATCATAAGATAATTGTTTTACACAAAATTACTTGTGAGATAATCATTTTTAAATGTGTATACTTTATGTTGATAACTTTTACACAGCATATAAAAACTCTTATATACTTCATGTAAAAACTCTTATATTTTTTTAAAATCTCTTATTCTCAATTGTGTGCGTGAAAAATGGCTCGAATGAAAATGCTCGGTTGAATTTATGTATTTAATTTCAATGATTTTTGTACGACGTATTGAAAAATTAATGTCATTAACTTCCCCAAGTCGAAGCGCCATTCATTGCCTTTGCCAAATCATCAGCAGAACTGGAAATTTAAAACGCCCAACATAATCGGCTTAATGGTAAACGGAAACCAAATCGTATTGACAGAAATGAAACTTGATAATTGTAAAAAATACGTTTATAGATTTAAAAGAAAAAGAAAAGCAAAAACCTAAAACAAAAATATTTAAAAAAAAAATTATAATTCTGCATTAATTTTTTTTTACCGAATTGGAATGTGGAAAATAGGTTATTGCGCCGAATTTTGCACATTACTTGGACAAGACACATTTCGTTTTGGGCAAGGGTATTGAGTGTGAGGGGAACAAAGAATCTCAGCTTACAAATATGTTAATGTCAATGTTTTACAATGCGGACTTTTGGAAATACCAGGGGAGTTTGTTGTACTTTTCGGTTACATTTCTCTGAAAATGCTTCAGCCGATTTCTTTATGGTAATATTCACATTTTTGTTTAACACAACTTTTGCGCAATTTCAATTATTTTACCTTTTATTATGCGGTTATATTAACCCTTTAAGTGTTATAGTTGAACATTCGCAAACACTCGCGAATAGTCGCAAAATTTTGGTAATGTAGAATGTTTACCCGTAAACAAATTAGAATAGAGTAAACCAGGGATTTCCATGGCGCAGCTGATCGAAAAGGGAAATTATGTAGAATGAGAGACCAAAGAAGACATAGATATTATAGACCATGCAGCAATGTAAGTTTAAATAGTGTTTGATTGATACTAATGATTAATACATGTTGTTTGCATCGAACTCCCTCTTATTTCTGTCCGTATTATGTCCAACCAAAGAGTAAATTACAAACTCGAACTCGATGACATGGCCTACTACCTCGTCGTCATCAAGTGAACGTCAAGAGAGGGATAGCGGCTCTTGTCTATTTCTCTATGAGTAAACACAATCATAGGGGAAAAAGGCAAGAGTTTCTATACCTCTCTTTATGTTCTCTCGATAACGGCGGGGTATTTGCGTATTTCATCGAGTACGAGTTGTTGTTGTATTTTACTCTTTGGTTGGACATAAGACGGACAGAAATAAAAGGGAATGTGTATTTTAGTTCGATGCAACCAATATAAAACATAATTTAGCTGTCATTAGTATCAATCAAGCACTATTTAAACCATGGTACAAAAATATTTACATGGTAAAGTCATTTGAACAGCTGATTTAATAGTTTTCATCTGACCTTTCGCTCAATCTCATATGTATATTGTTTTTGCACTCTTTTGCATTCTTGCGTTGTTGGTATGAATTTGTGTAGAGTTTGAGAGCTGAAGCGAATAGAACAGAAACAAAATGCCTGTTGTTGCTGCCTACAACCACAACAACGCCTGCTACTATTACCATGTAGATGTTATTGGACCATGATTTAAACTTGGTTTGCAGCATGGTTTGTTTCTGGTTGTTTATCGCTCTCTCTCGCCTATACACTCTGTTGTCTATGAATTTCCTACTACAAAGTTGATACAGCTCATGGATACCCCCTGACACAATTAGCTTTCTATGCTTTACATTATGTTAGTGTTTTATTACTCATTTAAGGTAAGCCAACGCTTCTCCACACTAAGTTCAGTTCATACTAGAGTTGGGTAGTTCATGAACTATGTATATAGTTCATTTAGGGTGACCAGACATCACCCTCACGAACGTAATGCACATGTTCGATATGGCGAGTAGGTACGTGATTTTTATGTCTGGTCACCTTAAATGAACGTGTTCGAGAACTAGTGAACGAGTTCGACACAAGTCTAGTTCCTACTTAATAATGTTGCATCTAAGTTCATTGGTTGGAAAGTAGTTGGCTTTAAATACTATTTATGTGACAATATCCTTTGCTGCTTTTTAAATGATAATCCATTGCAACTACATACTAAGCTAAGTTGATTCTTATTAAAGTTGCATCAAACTTCTTTGGTTTGAAAATAGTTGGCATCAAACTTGTTTGGGTTAAAAGTAGTTGGCTACAGTGGTTTAAAATTAGTTGGGCCCAGCTAATATTTATTTGACGAAATTCATTGCTGCTTCTTAAAAGATAAATCTATAATGCTTCAGACGTTGTTGAGTTCATACTTACAAATTTTGCTTCAAACTTCTTTGGTTCGAAAGTATTTGGTACCAACTAATCTTTATTTTATGAAATTCATGTTGCTTTTTTTAAAATAAAGCAATGTTGCTTCTTTATAGTAAACTCAATTAGCTTTCTATGCCTTAGATCATGTTATTGCCTCATAATGGGTTAATATTTTATTTCTTATTTAAGATAAGTCAAGCCTGCTTCATACTAACTTCAGTTCATACTTAATAATGTTGCATCAAAGTTTTTTGGGATGAAAGTGGTTGGCTTTAAACACTACATATGTGACAAAATCCTTTGCTGCGTTTTAAAAGATAAACCAATGCAACTACATACATACTATGTTGAGTTGATTCTTAATAATGTTGCATCAAACTTCTTTGGTGTAAAAATAGTTGGCATCAAACTTGTTTGGCTTAAAAGTAGTTGGGTCCAGCTAATATTTGTTTGACGAACTTCATTGCTGCTTCTTAAAAGAAAAGTCAATGATGCTTCAGACTTTGTTCAGTTCATACTTAAAAATGTTGCTTCAATCTTCTTAGGTTTGAAAGTAGTTGGCACCAACTAATATTTATTTTAGACTTGTGTCGAACTCGTTTACTAGTTATCGAACTCGTTCGTTTAAGGTGCCCAAACACAATCATCACGAATATATTCACCATGTTCATCTCTTGCGTTAATCGAGGTTGTAGGCCATTTCATCGAGATCGAATTGATTTTGTAATTTACTCTTTCGTTGGCCATAATACGGACTGAAATAAAAGGGAATGCGTATTTTCGTTCGATGCAAAGAACATGAAACAAGTTTAGCTGTCATTAGTATCAGTCAAACACTATTTAAACGTAGTTGGATGCATAGTCTATAATCTCTATGCGTTCTTTGGTCTCTCAATCGACATCATTTCCCTAATACCTTTTCAATCATCTGTGCCATATAAACCCCCTGGTTCGACACAAGTCTTAAATGATTACTGTCAATACAACTCTATCCTCCACAATGGGTTAACATTTTACGTATTTTCCTCTTCTACTCATATCTCTTCTACCTGTGCAAGTTTGTTCGCAAACAAAAAAAAAAATAAAAACTTGAATTATTATTCAGTTGTCTGTCCGACACGTGTTTCAAGTTCATTGCCAAAAAAAATTTCGCGTTTTTCTGCTGTTTCTTTTTCATTGTTGTTGGTTGGTGGTTTCTCATTCATCCAGTTTTTTTCTTTCTTTTGAACTCGTTAATCTTTACAATGGTTCATAATAAAAAATATGTAAAATCGCTATTTTTTTTTTATCATTATCAGCTGTTTTGAGGGATTTTTTGAAAATCTTCAACAATACAGGAAGTATTTTTGAAAAAGAAAAAATGAAGCTGGCTAGAAAAGTTTCAGATCATTGAACCAGGTTACTGAATATGGGTTTCTCAGTTTAAAAAGAAAAGGTTTAAAAGAAAATGGGCTATAAGACATAGGAAATGGTTATGAGAGACCGAAACATGAGGATAACTTATTAGTTATTGTAATTTATATTTCATACCACAAGCTTAGGAACATTTTTCTGATTCAAAAATGGTTGGATTTGGTTGGTTGGACAATAGTTGGTTTCAAACACTTATATACTTTGAAATGTCCAAAAACTATGATTATATGTTATGTTTGGATCAAACCAAAGTCAATCTTAATTTAGGTTTCTTTCCTTAATTCTCATTTGCTCCAACTTTTATCTTTCATAACAAATAAGTTTTCCATTATCTAGATGGCTAAAGTTATTTAAAGAAATGGGGAAATTTCCATTATTCTTTTTGCCTTCTCATGTTGTGAATAACTGGAATATAGAAAAATTTTCTCACTTGGCTGACATTTCTTTAACAAGTTCAAGTTTTATCTAGCACTTATGTAAAAGAATTTCAAGTTTAATATACATACATACGTATTATGCATCCATTTTGGGGATGCCTCTTTGTTGCTTCTTTTTCCCGAATCTACAGACACTTTGTGAAGGGAAGGATGCCAAGAATCAAAAACGGTAATTTTATATACAAAATAAAAATTCTACATACCTTAAAAGTGTTCAAATTGTTGGAGAATTATCACCCAATTCATACCAAACGTTGTTGGCGAATTATCACCCAATTCTAGGGTTGGGTAGTTCATGAACTATATAGTTCATTTAGGGTAACCAGACATCACTCTAACGAACATAATGCACATGTTCGATATGGCGAGTATGTTCGTGATTGATATATCCGGGCACCTTAAATGAACGAGTTCGAGAACTAGTGAACTAGTTCGACACAAGTCTACCCAATTGACACTAATGTTTGTTGTATTGAACTTCATTGGTTTGAAGGCGCTTAACTTCAAGCCACTATTGAGTCGATGCAATTTCCTGCAGAATGTTGAAAATATAAATGTTATATATGTTTTTGTGTACTTATAATAAGCATAAGCAATTTCTAATAGTATAAGAGATTGTTACTTGTTGCGATAACCTAATAATGTTGCATCAAACTGGTTTGGTTTGAAAGTAGTTGGCTTTAAATACTATTTATGTGACAACATTTTTTGCTGTTTTTTAAAAGTGAAACCAATGCAACTACCTACCAAGCTGAGTTGATTTTTAATAATGTTACATCAAACTTCTTTGGTGTGAAAATAGTTGGCATCAAACTGTTTCGGTTTTAAAGTAGTTGGCTCCAACTGCTATTTATTTAACGCTATTGGTCGGTGTTTCTCACAAGTTTAGCCATTGCTGATTCATACTAAGTTCAGTTCAAACTGAATAATCTTATGTGAAACTTCTTTAGTTTGAAAGTACTTGACACCAACTAATATTTAATTGACGAAATTCTTTGTTGCTTTTTTAAAAAATAAACCAATGTTATTTCATTTTAAGTTGAGTCCCTATATCACAATGTTAGAATGAGACTTCTTTGGTTTGAAAGTAATTGGCTCCAATAACTATTTAGTTGACGAAATTCGTTGCTGCTTATTAAAAGATAAGCCAATGCTGCTTCGTACTAAGCTCAGTTCATACTACATACATAATGTTGCATCAAACGTTTCGGTTTGAAAATTTTTTCCTTTAAACACTATTTATGTGACAAAATTCTTTGCTGCTTTTTAAAAGATAAAACAATGCAACTACATACTAAGTTCTTAATAATGTTGCATCAAACATCTTTGGTTTGAAAATGGTTGGCTCCAACAAGTTTTTATTTGAGGAAATTGTAGCTACTTCTTAAAACATAAGCCAATGCTGCTTCTTACTAAGTTCAGTTCATACTAGGCGGGTGTCGAACTCGTTCACTAGTTCTCGAACTTGTTCATTTAAGGTGCCCAGGCATAACAATCACGAACGTAATCGCCATATCGAACAGGCACATTATGTTCATGAGGATGACGTCTGGTCACCCTAAGTGAACTACATATATAGTTCATGAACTACCCAACTCTGGTTCATACCTAATAATGTTGCATCAAACTTTTTTGGTTTGAAAGTAGTTGGCAGCAGCTAATATTTATCTGATGAAATTCTCTGTTGCTTTTCTACACATAAGCCAATGTTGCATATTTTTAAATTGAGTCCATATATCGAAATGTTGCTTCAAACTTCTTTGGTTTAGAAATGGTTGGCTCCAACTACTATTTAGTTGACGAAATCCGGTGCTGTTTCTTCATACTAAGTTCAGTTCAAATAGTTGGCAAAAGCTAATATTTATCTAATGATATTATTTGTTGGATATTTCATTTAAGTTGGCCATATATTACCCTCATGAACATAATGCACATGTTCAATGTGGCGAGTATGTTCGTGCTTTTTATGTCCCTGCACCTTAAATGAACGAGTTCGAGAACTAGTGAATGAGTTCGACTCAAGTTTAGTCTAAGCTAAAGAATTAATTAGAGTGTCCAGACATGACCCTCACGAACAGAATAGCGATTATGTTCGTGTTTATTTTTTTTCTACGGGCAAAATTATTGAAGGTTTCCGCCTTTGTCTCGTGGGGGTTAAAGAAGAGAAATTCTGGAAGGCATTTGGAAATAGATGGAGCATAGAGATCTATTATTTGTTCTATTTTAATCATTCTGCATGAAGCTGTATCGAACCAAATGTGTTTTGAATCCAACTGTCTTCAAACCAACGAAGGTGCATACAATAAACATTATTTTGAATATTCTTAAGTGATCAGCCATCAACTACTTGAACATTTCGATCGAACCAATATTATTAGTCTCCTGACCAAGTTCCAATAGTCCCCGTAATTAGGTTAGGTTAAAACAGAGGATTTGACGTATTTCGGCCTCGGTTCATAACGCATTACTAAGCATACACTTAAACCAGTAGATAAAGATAAATCCCCACCCCAACCAACCAAAAACGTTTTTTCAGTACACCCTACTGAGTATGTATACGGCCAGTATCGTTGATTCATATTCCTTTACAGATTCGCAGATTTTTCGAGTCAAACTTTATGTTTTGCAATCAAACCTTTCTCGGTTGCATCAATGGGTATGTAATTTGAAACTTCATTTCAAAATATTCGGATCGAATAATAGAGCAATCGATAAGAGTCGCCTTCCCTCTCCATTCGTTCTGCCGATGACGACGAGATAGTAAGCCAATTCATCGAGTTCGAGTTGTTGTTGTAAGTTACTCTTTGGTTGGACATAAAACGGACAGAAATAAAAGGAAATGCGTATTTTCGTTCGATACAACCAACATAATATATAATTTAACTGTCATTAGTATCAACCAACAAGCACCATTTAAACATAGTTTGCTGCATGGTTCGCTTTTGGTTTCTTATCGCTCTATCGGAGATAGGCTTCTGTCAATTTCCGACTTCATAGTCGATCACCCGTGTTACAGATACACCCTGGTTTTAATGCAACATTAAAACTCTTCACGGTTTTGGGTATGCAGTTTAGAACTTGATTTCAAATTATTCTCATCGAAAATTACATGTTGGGATCAAGCATTTTGTAGTGGCATCGAACTCTAGGAATATGCAAAAATGATATTCGAGGTGAAATCAACTTCAGTTCGCCATCATAGTTGTCAGACAATTGTCTTGGAATTTCAATTAGCAAACAACAACTTTAAATCAAATGTCTGAATAAATTCGACAATTCTTAGTATCAAACAATATGAGTTGGAACCGAGCCTCTTTCAGTTGCATCAGGCTGCTATAAGTTGGCAGTGGAGGTTTTGAGATCTTTGTATTGAAACATCAAATTAAATTGCCATTTTAATGTAATAATGTTGAATATATCAGGCCGAATAGAAAATTTGATTCCCATTTATTTTCCAAGTTCATTAACTCCGTTGGCTATACTTCTCATATCAAACAGATTCACTTCATAAAAACAATTTGCATTATACTTTTATTCTCGAAATAAAAATAAATGCTTCTTATTTATACCCGTATCCTATTTATCCCCTTCTCCCGCGAGAAACCCCAGAACGTCATTCTTTTCGAACAACCAAAATTTTGCACAACGTCATTTTTTTTTGAATTTTTTTAAATTTTGTTGTTTGGTGTTACTCCCGGTCGTTGGAAAGCAAACACCAAACAACAAAAAAAGCGCACACCTTGCCCAAGCGATGTGCCAGAGAATCCAAAGTAAAACATTCATACATGCTCCTCTGGTTAGTGACTAAGTCATTCCTGGCATCCCAAACTCCTGGGATACACGGACGACGACGATGATGATGATGATGATTGCATCGCACTTCATGACGATGCGATGCTGAAAATGCAGTCATTCCTCTTGTTTGTAGACGGAATCGGTTCAGAAAAATTTCTTGGTTTTGCTTGTTTGAAATGGAATTGTTGCCGGTAAAGTAAAGAAGAGCTTCACAACGAATTGGGGTGAATGTCATCAGGACGCTGCCATCGTATTGTTGGCACTTTTTCTTTTCATCATAAATGTTATTGTTGTTGCTGGCTCGATGGCGATATCTGTTTGCTAAAGCGGTCAATTGCCTCGATTTTTTTGAATTTTGTGTTGATAATTGCAAATGTATTGTGCGATATTCATGCGATGCATTTTGATGATTCAGTTAAAATGTGATTGTATAATACTGTGCGTTTAAACGAAACAAACATGATGTTTGAAATGACATTGTGGGAATTTTATCAGACTTTTCGTTTCCTAGCGAAATGTGGTAATTTTTTCCGGATCGTCAATAAATTTGAGTGTTCTAAGTTTAGAGGTCATTCCTCGTAAGAGTTTGATTGAAGGAAGATGATTAAGGTAAAACAAACTGAAATTTTAAAAACGTATGGGACTATCTAAGCATTTATTGTTCATATACATTTGTGTTGTATTTAATACAACTATTTTACTACACAAACACAAAATTCCGTAGGCATTGGTCGTGTTGGATATTTTGTACTAATGCCTCTATCTGGTATTATTGAACCCAACCATTCGACCATGCAACGTTTACATGCAACCATACCTATGAAGTTAAAATTCTTGAGAGAATAAACATCTCTATTCTATATTTACTCTATGGTTATGTCCAGCTAATTTAATTGATAAAATTCTAGAGCTAGTAAATGAGTTGGACCTTACTTTATACCTAACTGAATCTTCACTTCAAACTTCCTAACGTTGCATCAAACATAATGTAGTCTGACACTGGATTAATAGTAGAGTTGGGTAGTTCATGAACTATATAGTTCATTTAGGGTGACCAGACATCACCCTCACGAACGTAATGCACATGTTCGATACGGCGAGTAGGTACGTGACTTCTTTCTCTGGGCACCTTAAATGAACGAGTTCGAGAACTAGTGAACGAGTTCGACACAAGTCTAATTAATAGTAAATATTTGTAGCTTAAATTCACAACAAATATCCAGATTTTCGTAAACAATTCTATCTGTTCAGACACCTTAAGTAAACATGGTCGAGAGTTAATAATTCAGCAAATTCATTGAGTTTCCCTTCAAACTTCTCAAAGTTGCATCAAACATAAACTAATTTGGCACAAGTGAAATACTTTGAACCACGGGTTTCAATACCACATCTGATGGACTCGGAAGGTGGAAAATCAAGCTGGAGGAATGAGCGATAGGCAATGGGATTGTGTAGTTAATGGACTACACAGTTCAATTAGGGTGACCAGACACCACCCTCCCATACATAATGCACATGTTTGATATGGCATGTTTGTTCGTGATTGTTATGTTAGGGCACCATAAATGAACGAGTTCGAGAACTAGTGAACGAGTTCGACACAAGTCTAATAGACAACCTAAGTTTAAATTATGTTTGATTCTGTCAAATCATGCTCGATTGATACTAAAGGCTTTTAAATTATGTTTGATTGATGATAATGAATTTTAATTATATTTGACGCTAGTTTTGTCATCTGCAACTCTAACTCGACGAAACTGCAAGTTGCGCCATGACATTCGTTTGAAGCTTTAACAGCTGTTACACACTCTTAATATAAAACTCCATGAACCATCTCAAGGAGAGAATTTCTCGACACCAGTGGCGAGCTAAGCAAACATTTCAGAGATAAGACCCTCTCTCGTGAAGCGAAGATCCGACTCTATGAGACTGTCGTACAACCTGTCTTGCTTTATGGCGCTGATTCCTCGGTCATATCGCAGGCTGATGAAATATCATAGCGAGTTTTCCAGAGAAAAATACCCCGAAAGGTATTCGAAATGTACTCGAAGGCAGGGTTCGTAAATGCTCACGAGCGAGCCGCTTCCGATTTAAAATCAAACTTGCGTCTCGCGAGCCATGATCTTCAATCTATCCTGAGGGTTCGCAAAATAGGGAGCAGGCTCGCGTGTCGCGGGCCAATCTCAAAACAATCGGCTCGCGAGCCAGGAGCCAATATGAGTTCTTTCGACTAAAGGCTCGCGAGATGTCTCTCTACTTTGCGAGCCCAAGCCCCGAGTTAGTTGAACATTTTTGTGGAATTTTTCGTGTATGGAAGAAATAAAAAAGACAAATATCACGAAAACGGTGAGTCCGATTACAGAAATAACTTGATATAACAGAAATAACTTGAAATAACTTGTTCCTAAGGACTTTGTACAAAACGGCTCCTCTAGCAGGGTGGCAATTTTTTCCAAAAATAACGACATTTTCACAAAAAAACAATGCAACTGGCTCGGAGCACGGGCTCTCAGATAGCGAGCAGTTCGCAAAATAGAGAGGAGAAAAATAGAGAAAGAATTAGTATTGGATCCCGTCTCGCAAAATAACAATAGACTTGATATCAGCTCGCGAGCCGCTAAGGGTGAGTTGTGGCTCTTGGTTCGCAATCCGTGAGCGATCGAGCGAATGCGAACCCTTCTCGAAGGACATCGGAAAATAAGACAACCAAGACTTCGTTGGAAACACCGGGTGGAAGATTAACTGCGAGAGCTTGGTGTTACTAACAGGAGGAGAAAAGCTAAATAGCGAGCCGGTTGAAGAAACATGGTATCCTCATATTGTAAGGTCCTTGGCCCCTCTGGGTTCGTTGAGACCACCTAAGTAACTAAGTCAGTAAGTAGCTGTGATACGTGGACACTGTGATAGATAGACCGTAAAGTGTGAGGACTTGGAATCTCAAAGTAAAGGAAAAGATTTGATAGAAACCTGTCATTTAGAATCGCATTTATAGGAAATTTCTACGTTGTGGTTGTCGGTGTATATCGGTTAGCGTGCGCGACTCTTATACATGAGAACGTGGTTTCGATCCCTGCTCTGACCGTGGTGCAATTCTTTCGACGGCGATCACCTCACGTACTGATTACGACACTATCGAGTAATGAGTCATGAAACTCCTTCTCAAATAACCGTTCGGAACATGCAAATAAACTTTGATTAGTTATACAATTTGGTAATCGGTAGGCAGCAAGGCATCACTGAGGATGAAATCTCACAAACCTTCTCAAATAACCGTTCGGAACTGTTGCAAAAGACCATTCGGAACACGCAAGCAAACTCTGGCTAGTTAATCAATTTGACAACCGGTAGACAGCTTGGACAGCGAGGTACAACTGAGGATGAAGTCTCACAAACCTTTTCAAATACCTGTTCGGAACCGAATCAAAATAACCGTTCGGAAGAAAAAAAAACCATTCGGAACACGCACGCAAATAAACTTTGATTAGTTATGCAATTTGACAACCGTTAGACAGCTGGGCACCACTGAGGATGAAGTCTCACAAACCTTATCAAATAACCGCTCGGAACCGGTGCATAAAACCTTTCGGAACAGGGAAATACACTTTATCTAGTTATGCAATTAAGCAAACGGTAAACGCTGAAAAATATACCTGTATTTGTTGTTTGGATGCAACTATAACGTGTTTGTAGCTTATCGCAAATATAGTATATTTGTGTCCAAACAAATTGTGTTTGCTGTTCAATATAACATGTTTGGAACACAATGAATAATAGGTTATAATACATGTGTTTGTGACCCAAATGAAACTTTGTTTGTTGAAAACTGCGGAAAACATAAACGTGACGGACAATAAAGTGAAAAAGCACTAGATCTTCAATGCACGAAAACAATGCTTGCAAATATGTACATGGTTCCTGCAATATGTTGCTGGGGCCGTTAGTTTTCATCGTGTAGACAGCTTGGCACCACTGAGGATGATGCCCCTCAAACCTTGCAATTGTCGTGTGAATTGCCCGGTGAACGTGAGCTCAAGGCTACATGCGACTCTTTGCAATATTTCGTTGTATCGATTTGTAAAGATCTAATCTATTCCTGACTTGTAATGATTTGACATTTGAATCGAAATTTCCCCATACCTGGGTATTGAACAGATGTTATTTGTTTGGGATAAATACGTTTCACTAAACAGAACCTTTAAATATTGACGGCGGCTTAAAGATCTAGACACCACTGAGGACGAAGTCATACACTCTGAAAAAACGGCCCTTGAAACATATTGCAGGAACCACGTACATGTTTGCAAGCACTGTCTTCATGAAGTGAAAATCTGCTGCACTTTTGGTTCTTTGTTTTTAGCTGTTTTCAACAAAAAAATCCAAATTTGGGTCTCAAAAACATATATTATAGCCTGTTAATCATTGTGTCTCAAACATGTTATATTGAATAGCAAACACAATGTGTTTGAGCATAAATATTGTATATTTTCGACAAGCTACAAACACGTTATATTTGCATCCAAACAACAACAAAAACGACGGATTTTTCAGCGTGTACACTCTAAAAAATACGGCCCTTGAAATATATTGCAGAAACCATGTACATATTTGTATGCATTGTTTTCATGAATTGAAGATCTGTTACTTTTTTGTTTTTTTATTGTCGGTCACGTTTAGTTTCTGCCGTTTTTAACAAACACAGCCTCATTTGGACCACAGAATCATATATTATAACTTTTTAGTAATTGTGTCTCCAACATGTAATATTACATAGCAAACACCATGTGTTTGGACACAAGTATACTATATTTGCGACAAGCTACAAAAACGTTATATGTATTGGCATCCAATCAACCATGAAGATAGTTTTTTAAGCGTCTTCAAACCTCGAAATGGTTGTTCGGTGACCCTGAGTTCAAGGTCACTTGCTAGTCTTCCCTATATTTCCTTTTGTGTGCTCGTCAGGAGCTAATCTATTCCTCACTTTTTTTGAAAAATTGGTTTGCCGTTACAAACAATCATGAAGACAGATTTTTCAGCGTCTTTAAACCTCGAAACGGTTGTGCGGTGACCCTGAGTTCAAGGTCAATTGCTACTCTTCCTAATATTTCCTTTTGTGGGCTCGTCAGGACCTAATCTATTCCTCACTTTGTAAAAAAATGATCCCTGAAGGGATTTGGGAGAGCTTCTCACAAACCAGTGCAGCTGTGCGCGTTTTAGTTTTATACTCACTGATTGGGACCTACAGTTTTACTCCGTTTCCGAAAGGTATTTTGTGAAGCTTTTTCATGGCTAACTACTCGATATTGTCGCTGTCACTAAGCGAGGTGACCCCCGTCAAAAGAAATTTAATGAAGTCAGAGAAGGGATCGAAACCACGTTCTGATGCTCAAGCGCCGCGCACGCTATCACTGCACCACCGACGCCACTTCTCCTCACTTTGTGCTCACGTTCAAATCGAAAGCTCTCATTTTATAACATTAAACAGCTGATAGTTGTTTCGAAACACATAGTTTATTCTGCAAGATTTCGAGATACCGAGATCTGGGTTGTCTGTAATCGAGGTTTTGACACATTTCGCCATATCAAACTGTTCGCCACTGAGATTGTAGGGATCATTGCACCTTTTTTTTAACAGCAACGATCAGAAAAGCACCACGACTTTTCCACAACGGGGAAAGAACCACATAGAGTTGTCACGGAAACATAAAGAGAGCCACCTTTTACAATTAGTTTATATTCCAGTCACAACCAAGGAATAATGATTATCTATTGCAAAAATGTGCCGCAACTGGAGACCTAAACTTGCAATCCATGACGCTTTTGTTGCATGTGACTAAGCAACATTTGCAACAACATCAGTTTAAACCATTTGCTAATGATCGTGCCACTGACGTTTATGATCGTAATGACGTTGTTGAGGTTGTACGGCATTGCAAGTCATACTTGTTGTCATCATCGTGATGATATTGTTGCTGTTGTATTGTTGTCGTTGCGTATTGTTTGGCTTAACTGGTCATTGGTGCTCTGGTTCATTGCCATCAAGCATGGGGTAACTAACCCAAACGACAACCCAATGCACAATCAAACCGCACGACGACGACGACGACGACACAACAACAACGACCATGAACGACAACAATACGAAGCCTGACGACGACAACAAGCAACCAGCAACATATTTGCCACTAACCAGCAAGACATACATACGTCACGAAGAAAGGCCTCGATCTTATCTTACACTTCGGCTTTGCACAACCACAAGAAGAAGCAGAGGAGCAGAGGCAACAATACTAACAGAAGAAGCAGCACAGTAATCGTACGACAAGGACAACAAACTCTTACGATCAAGTACACCAACGATGGATGGCGATCATGACGCCGAAAGCGAATACTACGACGGCGTTATTGTTCATTTCTTTACATTTTGCATTGCAGTGAGTGTGTGTGAGCGAGTGGATATGAGTAAGAGAGCCAGTGTGGGTTGCAACATTAGTTGCTTGAACTACAGGCACATTGAACTTCAAAAAATTTCAAATTCACAGAGGTGTATTTTTGAGGCGGCACAACTCACGTTATTGAACTTTTCGGCAAGAAATGCAATGCAATGTTGCTGATCACAAAAGTAGTAGGAGGAAGAAGGGTTTGAGGTAGGAGGGGAGTAAGGATTTGGCCTTATGAAAACGAAAGAAAAGTTGAAAGTTGTAGGTACCATAGTATGTTACTTATTGTTCTCCCAGTGCCAACCAACGAACTTAACGAAATACATATTTTCAAATAATTGCTGATATTTATCAGGAGGTTTTGTTATTTTTTTCGACGTGTTTGTCTTCAGTCCGGAGAGAAATTTCCAATGGCTTTAAGGAACATACATACATATAACTATAAATTCATGAGCCCAGTTGTTTTAATGGTTGCCAAAAATTCAAGGTGAAATTTTCATTACCATGAAAGAAACGATGAAAGTGAATTTTTGTAAAGTATAATACATAAATTGAAGCCGATGAGTCGTAGTCAAATTGTGGAGACTATTTCTGCGGTGTCGTTATAACTCTGTAGAGTTTCTTGGATTTTAGAACTCTGAAACCCAATCGACTGAAAAAACCGCTGTGTTATTAATTAGTCTTTTAGTTGGTATTAAGGTACACGCTGAAAAACAAACCGACCCCAGCAACATATTGCAGGAACCATGTCCATGTTGCAAGCATTGTTCTCGTGAATTGAATATCTGCTGTGTTTTGTTACGCTTTCGTGTTTTGTTTGTTTTCAGGAGTTTTCAACAAACAAAGCCACATTTGGGTCACAAATACATACACTATTATAAACTATAAATCATTTTGCTCCAAACACGTTATATTGAATAGCAAACACAGTGTGTTTAGACACAAGTATACTATATTTGCGTTATGCTAAAAACACGCTATATTTGCATCCAATCAACAAAAAAGGGGCATTTTTCAGCGTGTAGACGTTTAGTAGCAGACAAACTGTGGCCAAATTGGCATCCGTTTCAAGAAAATGTAATTTCATTGATTTCAAATCCACAGCTCTGGGAGGACACTCTCGTTTGTAGGGTTTTCTTAGTCTTCCTTTTAAGAAAGCACGCTCGCGAGCCGCTCCCGAGCCAAAATGAAACAGAGCTCTCATTCGCTCTCGTTTCTCTCTTTCGCTCTTTTGTTTCAGTAGTTCACTTGTTTCAGCATTTTTGTGTATTTCAGTTGTGCAGTTCTCTCCGCCATTTTCAAGTTCATGCTCATTTTGGCTCAGGAGCGGCAGGTTGGACGGTGGCTCGTGAGAGAGTTTGCGGCTGACAGAAAGACGGAGATTTATGAACAAGCACAAGAATAGTAAGTCAATCCGAAATCGGTTACTAGAAGTCATTGAATTGGAGTCCAGAGTTGCTTAAAAGAATTCGATATTCGCAGATGGAATCGATTCTTGAGGTATCTGTTTTGAAGTCTACGAATTTTACCAATTTTAAATCTAGGTTAAAGCTAGATCTGTAACAATTGCGTCGCCTTTTACGCCCTTTACGAAACTCGAAAGGATTTTCTTCAACTCATGACTCTGACGCTACAGTATTAAGAGAAACATGTGCCTTTTTGTCAGTCATAGAGTCATTGCCATGTCACGAAAAGGAAATGAACTCTAGCCAGGAATAGTAAGTCAATCCGAAGTTCATTTCTTGAAGTCAATTAGTTAAACCCCAGAGTTGTTTTATAAGATTCGGTAATCGGAATTCGTAGATGGACTCGCAGACTCAAAGTTTAGCAATTTAGATCTATAACAATTACGCCGACTTCTACTTCGGTTGCGAATAAACTGACGAGAAGTTCTTTGAAATCACTATTTCGACTCACATTTCCTGGATGAATACACTCGTCCTTTATTAATCGACCTAAAACTCATTGCTATAGAATGAAAGTTAAATTGACTGGCCCTGATTTTTCCCAAATATTATCAGTAAACTGTATAATTTTCTTGGCTACTGCTCTACGAGTTTGACTTAGACTCGGAGCAGTAAATCAAAGCGGGCACAATATGTTGCAGGTTTGGATCGTGTCTTTGGAGACGTTTCCTAGAAGTCGGTGATGTCTAGAAAATGTACCGAAACTGTCGACGAGTTGAAATTTAGAACATATATCGGATCGATTCTAGATATGTGCACGCTGAAAAATTTGTCTTATTTTCTTGTTTGGAGGCAAATGTAGCATGTGTTTGGAACTCGTCGTTTGGAACTTGTATTTAAGCACATTGTGTTTGCTATACAATATTACACGTTTGAGACACAATGATTAATATGTTATAATATATGTGGTTGTGATACAAATACACCTTTGGTTGTGATGCAAATACAGCTCTGTTTGGTGCACTGTGTACTTGATATTTACTTCCGCTAGGCTCTGTCGAGGGCTCTTAGGGTTATTAGCCTAAGTTAAAGTTAGCCTAAGTCAGGATACAAGTGTACAACTGTATTTTGCATTATTCTTTCTTGGACACAAGTGAAGTATATTTGCGACAAGCTACAAACACGTTATGTTCGCATCCAAATAACAAAAAATTACAAATTTTTCAGCGTGCAGCTCAAGGATTTTGTGAAGCTATACCCAATTCCATAGAATAATATATCTAAAGAGTGTTTTAGTTCCATCAAAATCTCACCGAAATCAACTAGACTAATTAAGGTTTTGATGCTGTTTGGGTTGAGTAGTACTACAAAATACTAACTACTTTGACATAATACACCCTGTAAAAAACGGTGGCCCTGTAACATTATGCACGAACCATGTATATGTTTGGAACTTTCATATACTGACCTGCAAGCATTTTCATGAGTTGAAGATCTGCTTCTTTTTGCATTCGTTGTCTGTCTCGTTTTTGTTTTCAGTAGTTTTTAACTTATATTATAGGATGTTAACCGTTGTGTCTCCAACACGTAATATCGGATAGCAAACACAATATGTTTGCACACAAGTATACTATATTTGCAAATTAGAAAGCGCACTGCTCACTGGTTGTGAGAAGCTCTCCCCAATCCCTTCATGGGACATAATGGGAAACAAAAAAGCAATGACACTAAATTTAAAAAAGTGCAATCTTACTGAGACACCCTTTACTAATTAGTATTTAAATCCGTATGTTGGCAACATGTTTCAAATGGAATTCAGAAAGTTGACGTCAAGTCTTCCTGATAACGATCAAGTAGAATTTTTTATTTTAATTTTTATTTCGTTTTCGTATTTCCTAGAACTCTTGATGATTCGTCATAACTTCACTATATCAATTCTGGTAAACAATTCTGATGACATCATTGAAGTTAGGTTTTTTTTTGCCCTCCTGCCAAAAACAATATTCAAAACGAAACATAAAAAATAATTAAATGGCATAAGAAAAACGAAAACAAAAAACAAAAGTTGTAAACAAATATAGGTAGAAAAGGAAAACGAAAAAAAAAATTCATTATACTTTATATATAAATTCCTAGCAGATGCTTAGGTAAAGATACATTTTATCAGAGGAATGACGAGATTTCTGTTTAAAGGGGTCGAACGAAAATTTTGAAGAAATTCATAAAGAGAAATAATAGAAAGTGTAACTACGCCCAAATTATGATCCAGAACAAATGGGGTTAGAGCTTAGCAAGGGAATTCTGTAACTTGTTAATGATACAAATCGGTAGTTAAATTGTTAACATTCATAAAATTTCAATTTTCAATATTCAAATTTCCGAATTTTGTCAATTTAACTACCGATTTTTGTCGTCAAGAAGTTACATAATTTCGCTGCTGAATTGGGAACTTGTCTGCGAAATATTTATTGTTAATAATTGCAACACAAAACATTGCACGAAACCAATCGTTTCACCTCGAATTTCCAAATTTTTGTTTCAATAACATCCTGTTTTCCACTCTATCCGTCTCATTTTCAAGAAAGTAACAAATTAACTTTCATTTAAATTTTTTCCTTCACCCAGGTCTAATTTATTTCGTTTAATCTCATATTAAATGTGAATAAACTTTGTGGTTCAATTGTGGCAACTGTTTTTCTTTCTCGATAGTTTTGTTTTTGTTTCTATTTGGTCAAAATGCCAAAACTTTCACGTTTTTGTTGTTGTTGTTTATTTCTGTGGCATTAGACAATACCAAAGTCATTGTGACTTTTAAATTAACAACAATTCGTGTACGAGTACGTATTTTCCAAAAAGAAAAAAGCAAGAAAAATACCCATTTCACAGTCACTTTAAAGTCACTACCAACAGACCCACACTCAGTCAATTACTTGAGCTCCTTACTGAAGTGGTATTGGACAAAATGCCAAAGGAAGGGGGTTAGTCAGGGGGGAAAACTAAGCCAAAAAAATAAAAAATATTTTCTTTCAATTGTTAAGTGCAGACACTTATTGAGGCTTAAGAAATAGTTTTGAATTCAACGAGGGGTTTAAGGAAAAGTTTTGAAGGTGAAGTTCAGGTAAATGCAACATTATTTCGTAAGCAAAGTCAGTTACAGGGTTGTTATGCCAAAGTTATTTCCTACGAAAAGTATTGTTTAATAATTGTTTGGGACCGGAATTTTGACGTACGTGTTCAAAAAAGCGAACACTTCGTGAACCAAAAATTTCGTTCACTTTTAATTTGCTTGGTACTAAGTTCTCTGCAAAAGTTTCGTAAGCAAACACAATTACAGGGTTGTTATGCCAAAGTTATTTCGTACGAAAAATATTGTTTAATATTTGTTTATGACCGGAATTTTGAGGTAGTACGTGTTAACATTTCGTGATCCATAAATTTCCTCCACTTTTCATTTGCTTGGTACTCAGTTCCTAAGCAAAAGTAATTACAGGGTTGCTAAGCCAAAGTTGTTTCATTCGAAAACAATTGTTCGATAATTGTTTGGATCCGGAATTTTGACACTTTTCACTTTTCATTTGCTTGGACTCAGTTCTCAGGAAAAATTTCATAAGCAAAATCATTTACAGGGTTGTTATTCCAAAGTCATCGTACGATAACACTTGTTCGATAAGTGGTTGGTGGCTGAATTTTGACGTACATTTAAAAAAAAAACAAAAATATCGTGAACCAAAAATGTCATTAATTTTTTATTTGCCTGGTACTCAGTTCTAGCAAAAATTTCGTAAGCAGACTCGATTACAGGGTTGTTATGCCAAAGTTATTTCGTACGAAAACAATTCGTTGACAATTGTGCGATAATTGTTTGGGGCCAGAATTTTGACGTTCGTATATAAAAATATAATCGAACACTTCGAGAAACAAAAATTTCATTCACTTTTCATTTGCTTGGGATTCAGTTCTCTTCAGAAATGCAAAACACAATTACAGGTTTGTTATGCCAGTTATTTTGCACGAAAAATATTGTTTAAGACCGGAATTTTGACGTAGTACGTGTTAACATTTCGTGATCCATAAATTTCCTTCACTTTTCATTTTCTTGGTACTCAGTTCTCTGCAAAAATTTCCTAAGCAAAAGTAATTACAGGGTTGTTAAGCCAAAGTTGTTTCATTCGAAAACAATTGTTCGATAATTGTTTGGAACCGGAAATTTTTACACTTTTCATTTGCTTTGACTCAGTTCTCAGAAAAAATTTCATAAGCAAAATTATTTACAGGGTTGTTATTTCAAAGTCATCATACGACAACAATTGTTTGGGAGCGGAATTTTGAAGTACGTGTTTAAAAAAAACGAAAATTTCGTGAACCAAACATTTCGTTCACTTTTTATTTGCTTGGTACTAAGTTCTCAGCAAAAATTTCATAAGCAAACTCATTTACAGGGTTGTTATTCCAAAGTCATCGTACGACAACAATTGTTCGATAATTGTTTGGGAGCGGAATTTTGAAGTACGTGTTTAAAAAAACCAAAATTTCGTTAACCAAACATTTCGTACACTTTTCCTTTGATTGGACTCAGTTCTAGGCAAAAATTTCGTAAGCAAAATCAATTACAGGGTTGTTATGCTAAAGCTGTTTCGTACGAAAACTATTGTTTCATAATTGTTTAGGACCAGAGTTTTGACGTTCGTGTATAAAAAAAGAAACGTACAATTCGCGAACCAAAAATTTCATTCACTTTTCATTTGCTTGGTACTCAGTTCTCTGCAAAAATTTCTTAAGCAAACACAATTAGAGGGTTGTTATGCCAAAGTTATTTCGTACGAAAACTACCAGAATTTTGACATACGTGTATAAAAAGGTAAATGTCATGAACCATACATTTCGTTCACTCTTCATTCGTTTGGTACTCAGTTCTCTTCGTAAAGTTCGTAAGCAAAATCACTTACAGGGTTGTTAAGCCAAAGTTGTCCCATTCGAAAATAATTGTTCGATAATTGTTTGGAATCGGAATTCGACCGGACATTTCGATTATTTTAACAAACAAAAGTAGCATCAGACACGTTGAAAATAAAATGGAGTCCGAAGAAGAATTATTCATCAAATATGTAATTGCATGGTAAATCAGAGATATGTGCTGACTCTTTGCAACTAAAATTTCCGTATGGACATAAATGACAAAAAATTACATATGAAAATTTCCCACGAACTGAATACGGGGCTTAACACTGAAAAGGCTGGCGAAGAATAGGGTGTTTCCTTTAAGTGCGATACAAATTGAAATTGTAAAAAATAACACAAAAAATTAAATTTTTATCAAAAAAAAAAAATTTTTATTTGAAAGATCAATACATGGCATTAATATTTGAAAATGATTTCGCCGCGGCTGTTCATGGCGAAGCGCATTCTGTATGTCCAATATTGGGTCACTTTTTGTCCATTGCAGGCCGTAACAAACCGCGTTTTCCATTACATCCCATGCAGGGATTGGGGAGAGCTTCTCACAACCAGTGAGCCGTGCGCTTTCTAAGTTTCCATTTACTGATTGGGACCTACAGTTTTACACCGATTCCGAACCGTATTTTGAGAACCTTTTTCATGGCTAAGTACTCGATAGTGTCGCCATCACTAAGCGAGGCCATATGTCACCAATAACACGAACAATTGTGGCTAGAAGGCGTCAATTGTAGCTGGTTTATCAGCATAAACCAGTGCGTTACGTAGCCCAACAGGAAGTTATAGAGAGATTTCAAATCGCACGACCTTGGAGGCCTATTGACAGGTCCTTTTTGACTTCTATAAATCGATGGTTATTACACTGTGAGACAAAATTAGATTTTTTTCAAACTGATGGGGTTCTGTCAACGGATTCTGGTAGAAAGGTCTAAAAAAAATTATACGTGTATCGGCGTTTTGCCAGATCTGATCAGAATTTTTTTTATGGCGGGTCAAAGTTTCCGCCCCTCGGAACTTTCCTGCAACATATCGGCATGCAAAATTGTGTATTCCTTACTTCTGAGGTACAAACTATGTTCAGAAGTTTTATAGAAAAGATTCAGATAAACATTTTTGTGGAACAAATTAACCCTCTAACTGTCACGTATAACCATAATTTTTACTTTTTTTTTTGAAAACTCGCTAAAAACTGCTCGAAAATGACGGGGGGCGTGGTCAAAATGTTCTGCAAAAAATTATTGCCATAAAATTTCACTATATGTGTCCGAACACTCAAAAACACAAATCTTAGCCCAAGTGGTAGATAATAACCAAAAACTAACTGCCTTCTAAGGGTTAATAATGAATTTTGTCATTTTGCTGTTTCCATTAAAAATAGTCCACACAATACAATGAATTTTGTCATATTTCAGCTTTTATCTAGCACTTGGGCTAAGATTTGTGTTTTGGAGTGTTCGGACACATATAGTGAAATTTTTGTAGAACATTTTTCAAAAAAGAAGTAAAAATTATGGTTATACGTGACAGGTAGAGGGTTAATTTGTTCCACAAAAATGTTTATCTGAATCTTTTCTATAAATCTTCTGAACATAGTTTGTACCTCAGAAGTAAGGAACACACAGTTTTGCATGCCGATATGTTGCAGGAAAGTTCTGAGGGGTGGCAACTTTGACCCGCCCTAAAAAAAACTCTGATCAGATCTGGCAAAAACGCCGGTACACGTATATTTTGTTTAGACCATTCTAGCAGAATCCGTTGACAGAACCTTATCATTTTTTTTTGGTGTCGCACAGTGTTATTGGATGACTTAAAGCATTTATAACTGACTATTTCTTAATGCTCATTTTAAATTTTTATTTATAGCAAACACTAAACTCGAAGTGGATAATGTAAAGTTATTGTATTTCTCTGTTCAACGAATATAGGCTTAAACTTTTACCCATACCCTCGTTTTTATCCTGCCGACCACTGTATCTCTCTGTGACTCTTGTCACCCTAGAGAGTGCAAAAACCTTTAAAAGGTGATCACAGAAAACAAAACTAACAAACAGCCTGTAGTTGACTTGGTCGGCCTACAACCGCCACCTCTGCAGTCAACCAGCCAGCCACCAGTTGCATAGTTTCACTTTAGTTTGGAAGGTCAAAATCCTCAAAGTGACGGCGACGCCAAGAGACTCCGTTGTATACTCGTACATATTCATTCACTGCAGTGTAATAACCCCAGACGCGTCATCAGCTGGCAATAAATTGGTAGCAGCACTAGTACGTTACATAGTTATACTATATTATCCAGTCATGGTGATGGTGAACAAAACATATCCCATGGAACCCATCATGGAATGTATTACCATACCATTCCTTTGCAATGAATGCATTGCATTGCATCGCATTTGTATAAGTCAGTCAACTTTCATTCAAACGATCACTGACTTTGGATGCAAAGTAACAACAACTATGGCATTTGGGTAGAAGTAGTAGTCGTAGTAGTTGTAGTTGTTGTAGTACTACGAACAGTCAACAGACCAGGTAAGGAGGGAAGCCCGTCACAGCAACTGGAGGCAGCGAAGGGTTTGTAATTGGGAATTGCTTGTTTGTGTGGTGTCGTCGCCGTTTGCAATATTTTCTATAGTTTAAGAGGTCTGTTGTTGTGGTTTGACTACCTTTGGCTGCAGTTTCTGCTGCGATTTCCAAGTTACATGCCGTCCATGCCGCTTATCAATAGAGTGCCCCTCTAAAAACAAAAAAGTGGTATGTAGTATGAATGCCTATTTGTCCGTCCTTCCTTTTGACTCAGTGTGCAATGTGGGTTTGTGTATTATCTCGCTGTGGTAAATTCACTCACGGTGAATGTCTCTGCCAATGACTTTGCCTTTGGTTGTTGTTTTTTTTTCTTCTTCTTCTTTTTCCCGAGTCCAATCACCTCTGACAGAAAAGTAAACAAGCATTTGGACTGGTGCTGGCCGTGGTGTTGTTGGTTGGATAGTCGTCGATTGATGGCACCTTCACTTGGCAACAATCAACTGCAAGTTTGCTGATTTCGTTTCACTATTTCGCAATGGATTTATTAACGCCGCCACCACCTTGGACGATATATTGAACTCTGGTGTGTGAAAGTTTTTACTGCTCGAAATCGGATAATATTACACCACACCACAAATCGATATTAAAGAAAGTTTCGAAATTAAATTTTCATTGCCAAAAACTGTCAAAGGTGTTGCCAAAAATTCAAGGATTTTAACAAAAATTAACTAACAAATGGATCAAATATATGTAAGGGGCAGGGTACTGATGACGTGCGCTTGGTGGGCCACGACATCGACAAAAATATTAAATTTCACAGAATTTTTAAAAACATTCTTCTGCCAAAAAATTCTTACTTTGAATCTGAAAAACTTGAAAATTTGAAAATTCTGAAAATTTCCAAACAAGAGACATTTAATTTATTGAGTACAAACTATTTGTCAAAAATTTAGGAGCTCAAGTCAAAATACCAGAGTTAGCCACGGCCTATGCAAAGAAGCTCACTGAGATACTGTCGCAGAACGCACCCCCGACTCATGATCCAGGAGTACAACCCCCACTCTATGAAAACTGCTGCAGTGACCGTACTTGGTTATGAAAACCTGCTTAAAGACAAACCATGGTATGATGAAGAGTGTCGCATGGCATGTAATGAAAAGAATGCTGCACGTATGGCAATGGTTTAAACAGTTGCAACACGGTAGTTGCACTTTCTCGACGAAATTTGCCGTAGATTACGCTTCTGTTATACTCTTGATCGGCAAAAAAAATCGACCCACCCTAATGTACATGTTTGCAAGTATTGTTTTCGTGAATTGAAGATCTGCTGCTTTTTGTTCCTTTATTGTCTATCACGTTTTTGTTTTTTTTTTTTAGCAGTTTTCAAAAAATAAAGTCACATTTGGGTCACCAATACAAATATTATAAACCTATTAATCATTGGGTCCCAAACATGTTATATTGAAAAGCAAACACAATGTGTTTGGACAAATGTATACTATATTTGCGACAAGCTACAAACACGTTATATTTGCATCCAAACAAAAATTAAAAATTTGTCAGCGTGAGGCGAAAGGAACTTCGTTTCAACCGGGTGTCCCCTGACACCATGTAATTTTTTTTTTTTGAGTTTAAGGGTCTTTCGACGATATACGAGTAAGTAATCTGCTGGAAATTTGGTCAGAAAGACAGAAATTAGTTTGATACCGTTTATCTCCTAATTGTGTAATCGTAATCCAACTGGTATGTGGTGATACGTGTCGTCTGGTTACTATTTTCTTTTTCTTTTCTTTCGATAAAAATAAGTTTTTCTTTTCATTCCTTTTTCTATAATGGAACTCCATTTCCTCTCGTCTGTTTATCAACATATAGTTTTCCAACATTTTCATTTGTCTACCCAGTTCTTTGTGCATTTGCACTTGAACTCAATCCAAGATTACAAAATCAAACTCATAAATATTATCATGGCACAAGCAATACAGATTATTGTTTGCCTTTAGAACATGTGCAACTACAATCCAGAACGTGCAACGCGAAGCCATGTAATCCATTAGAAACTTCATAGAATGTTCCAGAAGACTGCAAGAAAAGCAAAGGCACAACAATGCGTTTATTTTATACTCATTCGTTCGTATCTAGAAAGAAA
This sequence comes from Phaonia tiefii, assembly GCA_963931995.1. NCBI lineage: Eukaryota > Metazoa > Arthropoda > Insecta > Diptera > Muscidae > Phaonia > Phaonia tiefii. The sequence goes on along the minus strand of OZ008369.1, from coordinate 269,216,675 downwards.
TGAAAAGAAAATTAATCTTTTAGAGAAAAACTGAAAACTCCAAGAAAATTTCCAGAATTTTTAAGCAAAGACTGTCGTTGGGTATTTGGTGATTGCCCGAAAGAACCTTCACATAGTAACGATAACATTCGCCCAGTGCCTACTAGATGAGGGTCTTTGGGGGTGATCTCTGTGTACTTGTCAGCCACAATTGGAGTTGATTGTACTCAAGTACTGTGAACTGCTCTCATGTAGTTACATCGAGCGAGTTGAATGAATGTACCAGATTACAACGATTTATTTCACTTACAAAGTCACAGCAGAGTGGTGGCAACAAAAAGAAAAAAAAAAGGCAGGAGCAGAGACCGAGGAAACGTTCAATGATCTTGAGTTTGTTGATGTTTTTCTTTTTGTGTATCTGTAGTTGTTTTTGTATATCAACAGCGGCCAACACAAAATGTAAACGTTTCCCCGCATGCAGGCACACACGTTACCCAGGCAGGGAATATAATTGCCAAAGATCAGTTAATAGTCCCCTCACGGGTACAAATGGCTGTGGATGGAGTTGTTTGCATTTTTTTATTTTTATCTTCTTCTTTTAAAACAGAAATAAAAAGTGATCTCGACATTGGAACTACAAAACCCATAATAATACCAGCACAATTATCACACACACACTGCGACTTTATAGACCGATCTACTCTAAACGATCATTTGCGGCAGCATGATCAACGTCATTGTACTGCTCGCCTATATACACAGTTTATGTGTTGTTGCAGCCATCCATTCCAATCTATCCATCCCCATCATTCCATCCACTGAATGTCTTTCATGCTATCCTCTGTGAAAAGCCATTGCTCTCTTTTACAACACAAATCATGAGCATAATGCCACGATCATCATCATCATCACCACCACTATTGCTGGTGCCAATGATCATTAATATACAAAATTTTCACTAGATTTTCCATTTCAATGTAAGAAGCCTCTACAGCCGCATTGTTGCTCAAGTGATTTTCCTCTACAGATCTCTGAATGCTGTTGCTGCTATTGTATTATAATTTTTTTTTTTTTTTTTTATTTGTACTTTTTTATCATTTCATTTGAAGTTCAAAGCCAGTAGAGATCGTAAATAGCTTCGCTTTTGAAAACAAAGTGCAGCTAAGATACAGGTAAGCCTCATAAGCTTAGAATCTAAAAATGTAACTTGGTGGTAATACACGCTGAAAAATTTGTCTTTCTTTGTTGTTTTGATACAAATATAACATATTTGTAGCTTGTCGCAATCATACTATACTGGTGTTCAAACACATTATGTTTGCTATTCAATATAACATGTTTGGGACACAATGATTAATAGGTTATGATATATGAATTTGTGACACAAATGTTTCTTTGTTTTTTGAAAACTGCTGAAACCACGGCTGTCTGTCACAGTAAAGCAACAAAAAGCAGCAGATCTTCAATTCACGAAAACAATGCTTGCAAACATGTACATTATAGGGTGGCAATGAAATGTATGGGTGATAATATATTTTCCAATTTTAATAAACCCCCGGCGAATTCTTGTTCCTTATGGTCTAAAACTGACTTGGTGAATACTTGAGCCAAATCGGACAACTCTAAGCCGTGCCGCCTTTTAGTCAAAATTTTCGGATTTTGACATTTTGGGTGAAAATTCGTATACACTCGAAAATCTTCACTCCTTGGTGCATTTGAAAAAAAATTTTGTACATTGATTTAGTTTAATCTGAATATAAACTTGATAAAGTTTGAGTAAAATCCGACCACTCTAAGGGTTCCAATTTTTAATTTGAAAAAATTTTCAATTTTTAACAAAAATGAAAATTTGGGTTTTTCTTTTTTTTTCCAAATATTGTATCTAAATGAAAAAAATATTTAACTTGGATTCCAATACCTTCCAGCAGAAGTCTAAACGCTTCCAATAAGCTATAACACCATATATTCACAACGGTTTCATTGTGTTATCGTACGGCAAAGTAGGCTATCTCGAGGAAAATCGCCAAGATGGCCTTATAAGGGTACCACATAATAAAAATTTCAAATTATAAATTAGAAACATAAGCTATTTGCTCAAACCGATTCTATTAAATCGGATGTGACTGTTGGTTACAAAAACCGGTTTTAAAAACCGGGTTATAAACCCGGGTTTAAAACCCCTGGCTTAAAAAACCGAGTTCAAATACCGGGTTTAACACTCGCAATTTGAACTCGGTTTATATAAAACGGTTTGCTAACCGTTTCGTTTTAATAAACCTGGATATATAAACCAAGTTTTAAACCCGGTATTAAACTCGGTTTTTTAAACCCGGGGTTTTAACCCGGTTTTTGTAACCAACTGTCACACCAGACTTAATAGAATCGGTTTGAGCACATAGCCTATGTTTCTAACTTATAATTTGAAATTTTTATGTGGTACCCTTATAAGGCCATCTTGGCGATTTTTCCTCGAGATAGCCTACTTTGCCGCACGATAACACCATGAAACCGTTGCATGAATATATCGTGTTATAGCTTATTGGAAGCGTATAGACTTCTGCTAGAAGGTATTGGAATCCAAGTTAAATATATTTTTCATTTAGATAACATTTTTGACAAAAAAACGAAAAACCCAAATTGTAATTTTTGCTAAAAATTTAAATTTTTTTTCAAATTAAAAATTGGAACCCTTAGAGTGGTCGGATTTTACTCAAGCTTTATCCAGTTTATATTCCGGTTAAACTAAATCAATGTGCACATTTTTTTCAAATGCACCGAAGAGTGAAGATTTTCTAGTGGATACGAATTTTCACCCAAAATGCCTAAATTCGAAAAGATTGACTTAAATGCGGCACGGCTTAGAGTTGTCCGATTCGGCTCAAATTTTCATCAAGTCAGTGTTAGACCATATGAAACAAGAATCCGCCTGGAGTTTATTAAAAAAGTAAAGTTGTTTTTTCATTGCCACCCTAATGTACATGCTTTCTGCAATATGTTGATGGGCCCCTTATTTTTCAGCGTGTACAAATGATGGTTTTATACTGGGTGATTTTTTTGGTATTTGATTTTTGAAAATTGTGAAAAAAACACAGAAAATTTGTATAAATGAATGAAATATTTATTTCGATCAGTGTTGGGAATTTTTAATTTGCATTGGAGTTTAGATTCCATCACTATATCTAATGCAAATTCAAAAAGCGATACCATTGTTCACAATGACAATTACAAATTCCAAATTTCCATTTGCTCAGGCAATGCAAATGCAGGTTGTGGAATCGGATGCCAATCGAAATGAAATATGGCAATGCTGTTAAGGGTTACGAATTTGTTTGACTGCTGGTAATTATGTGTTTAAAGTATTTCATATGCACACGCCGAAAAAAACGGCCTCTATAACATACTCTCCTCAACATATTCAGGAAGAACCATGAACATGTTTGGAACACACTTCAAACGTTCATATGTTTGCAAGTCCCAAACTCACTTGTATTTAAATGCAAACAGTAACATGTTTACTGGCAGACATGTATGCTTTTACGTGGAAATATATGCAATAGTCGTCCCAAACATCCATATACTTACGTGGAAGCATTCGCGTGTTTCCTACCAAACATAATAATAGTTAGAAATTAATTACTCTTTGATTTCAATGTATATGTGATATTTATTATAAATAATTTTTTCAATATCAATCTATATTTATAAACAATTAATACAGAAAATTTAAAGCTTTTACATTCACTTGCATTGAATGCATAATTTGGTTTTTTTTCATGAGAATCTACTATTCTTACGCTTCTCCTTTCTTAGTTGTCTCTCAGGTTTTTGTTTTCACAAAGTTTCAACTTGGTTATCTCTATGTGTTGTTTCATGCAAAACAAGTGTGGATTAATCGGTGTAAAAACTTTAGGTCCCAATCAGTGAACTGTGCGCTTTCAAGTTTTATACTCAATACAGTTTATACTCACCTACAGTTTTACCCCGGTTCCGAAGGGTATTTTTGAGATGCTTTTTCATGGCTAAATACTCGATAGCGTTGACGTCACTATGCGAGGTGACCGCCACCGAAAGAAATTTAAGGTGGTCAGAGCAGAGATCGAACCCCATGATCTCATGCACAAGAGACGCGCACACTAACCATTGCACCACTGAAGGTATCGCGAGAGAGAAAAAGACCATATTTTGTATCGAAAATGTTTTTTCAGGTACGAGGCTCATTTTTGGCTCAGTTGAACTTAGACTAAAGAGCAGCCAGAGGCTGTTCAAGAGCTGTTTGGTGCGATTTGTGGATGGTATTACAAATAACGGACATAGAACAGGCGATTTTTTGCTGTTTGGTGTTTGAACATTATGGAAAACACAGAACATTTGTACAAGGTGCGCCAAAAGTAATCACCCTATTGGAAACTCCTACAACGTCTGCAAATGGCGCCAAATATCAATTCGGTTTTGACATTTGTGAAGTAAACAAACGCAGAATACAAATCGACAAGCCCTGAGTCGGTTTACTCCACAAGAACGCGGATTAATTGTTTCCATTTTTGTGCGCAACAATTCGTCAGTTGTGTTAGTGCTGCGTGAATATCGACGCAGATTTTCTCACAGTCCGATACCAACTGGACAAATACTGCGGCGTTTGGCCACTCGCCTTGAAGAGACTGGGACAACATTAGACCTTCCCAATGCTGGCCGGCCCCGGAGCAGCCGTTCTGTTGAGATTATCGCTGCTGTTGCCCAATATGTCGAAGAGGAACCCGGAACATCGGCCAGACGACGAGCCACGCAATTGGGCATTTGCCGGCGGTACCTACGCAGAATTTTGTTGAAAGAATTGAAGATGTTTCCTTACGAAGTGTAGACAGTGCTTCAGCAGTTAGCTGTTGACCGTCAAACGCATGTAACCTACGCTCAAGCCATCCTGAATCTCAACGAAGAGGTGGACAGTTTTTCATCGAAAATTATTATGAGCGTTGAGTCTCATTTTCATCTTAGTGGTCACGTGAATAAACAAAATAATCATTTCTGGGGCACCAAAAATCCATGTATCACCCTCAAAGAACCATCACACCAGCTCAAAGTTACTGCGTGGTGTGCTGTTTACGTTGGAAGAGTCATCGGGCCTTTTTTTTAGAACGCCGCGGGCCAAACGATGACTGTGGACGGCTCTCGCTATAGAGCCATGATTACCCAACTTTTCCTTCCTCAATTGGATGAATTGGGACTGGAGAATATGTGGTTCCAACAGCACGAAGCAACAGCGTACACTGCTAAAGCCATAACCGATATTCTGAAGAAAGCATTTCCGGGTCGCTTAATCTCTTGTTTTGGTGATTTGCGCTGGTCGGTCCGATCACCTTATTTAACCGTTCCAGACTCTTCTATGCTGTGCTTTGAAGTAACGGGCTTACCTTAACAAGCCTCAGACTCTTGAAGCCCTTGAGGAGAATATTCGCCAAGAGTGCGAGAACCTGTCGCCCGAAGTTCTGACAAGAGTGATGAAGAATGCTATAAAACGAGCCCGTATGTTCATCAACTATAGCGGCCACTTGGCCGATATAATTTTCTCAACTTTATGGAATAAAGTCTAGTGGATTAAATAAGCAAATTTCACAAGCAGAACCAAAAGTTTTCATTAAAAAAAAAAAAATACAGCAAACGATCATTGGGTGATTACTTTTGTCCCACCTTGTACAAGTGAATAAAGTATTTATTTGGATCTATATATCAATGCCTACCATTTACTTTTTACAGATTGTGTCATGCAAATGTTGCCCACGATTGCGCTTCACGTGGTCCATTGTGAAGTCCAATTTTGGCACACTTTTTCCAACATTTCGACGATCCCGAATACACAATATATCAACCAAGTCTAATTCTTTAATTTTTTCTCTATTGACCGTAACGTTGCGGTCATCATCGTTTTTGAAGAAGTACGGTCCAATGATGCCGCGGCCCAAAAAAAAAATGCATCAAACAGTGTTTTTTTCAGGGACCATTGGCAAGTCTTCGGGCAAAATTCGGCAATTCTGTTTATTGACGTCCCCATTGAGCCAGAAATGAGCCGCGTCGCTGAAGACAATTGTTCCATAACATAAAGGTGATATTCTTCCAGCTTCTCTACGGCCCATTCAGCGAAAAGACGACGTAGTGGTAGTCGCCTGGCTTCAGCTCCTGCACCAGATGTATTTTATACAGTGATCAAAAAGGTGATCTTCATGCAGCTTCTCTAAGGTCCATTCAACAAAACGACGACATTGTGGTAGGTCGCCCGTTTTCAACGATAAAAATGGTCATCTCCTTCCAGCTTCTCTAAGGCCCATTAAGCGAAATGATGACATTGTGGTAGGTCGCATGACTTCAGCTGTTGCACCACCTGTATTTTACACAGCTATAAAAATGGGCATGTCTTTCCAGCTTCTCTAAGGCCCATTTACCAAAAAGACGACGTTAAGGTAGGTCGCCCGACTCACCTCTTGTACCACTTGTATAAAAAAGGTAATCTTCTTCCAGCTTCTCTAAGGCCCTTTCACCAAAAATACTACGTTGTGGTAGATCGCCGGACTTCAGCACCTGCACCAGCTGTATTTTATACAGCGATAAAAAAATGTCATCTCCTACCAGCTTCTCTAAGGCCCTTTCACCAAAAAGACGACGTTGTGGTAGGTCGCCTGGCTTCAGCTCGTGCACCAGCGGTATTGTGTATGGCTTCAGACCGAGGGCCTCACGTAAAATCTTCCAGATGGTCGAATAACACAGACCCAATTGCTGTGATCGGCGACGGATGGACATATCGCGATTTTCATTTACGCTGGCGTTTACAGCAGCAATATTCTCCTCGGTACGCACTCTGCGGATACAGGTTGGTGGATTGATGTTCACACACTGAAAAACCTGTAAATTCCTCGGCTTCTTCGCAACTTTTCCAAAACCTGAGCCTACGAATTGACCAAATGCTCCTATTGCATTGTACATTTCCCACCAACTTCGCATTCGCCGACGTCCAACCGTACTTCCTCCCATTCTCAACTGATGCGATTGGCTGCTTTTCAATTTCGTTTTTAAAGATCTGTGCATTATACTATTTTTTTTATGTTGATGTAGGTTCAGTTCATTTCAGTTCAGTTCGGTTCAATTTATTTCAGATCAGATTTGTATTTATAACATTCACCAGAATTGCATTCACGTTGTCGGTTTGGTGTCAACGACGCTATCCAGTTCTCTCAGTTTGTTGGGCCTTGTGCAGAGTCTTCTAGTAGTCTAAGTAGTAGTACGTGTAGCAGCGCAGCAAGAAGCCAATGATCTCCTGAGGCTCAGTTGAGGAGGATTGTTGTTGTATAACTAAGTAACAGGGACAGACAGATGGAGAGAAAGAAGAAAGAAATCTACGATTTAAAACACGTTTTTTCTCCTGCTGCTGCACATTTGACGTTTGTGTTGCTGCTTCTACGAACATGAGTTTTTGCATGGCATGCCATGCCAGGCAGCCAGCGAGCCAGCCAGCCAGCTAGGCAAGGGTCTTTAACCCTTTGCCAACATGCAAGTTGCGTTCAGTGAACTTTCCGACAACCAATGCAGCAACACTGCCAGCCAATAACCGTGGCAATGCATGGCTCTAAACGTCATCATTTCACGCTCTATTGCAATGTTTTTGTTTTGTTTTTTTCTTCTTCTTCTGCTGTGTTTTTCTTCGTTTTCCTACTAAACGAGTAAGATCACTTCTACTGCTGGCGCGTCATGTTACGTGCTGTGCCACACTCTCTGAGATATCGTACGTATTGGTGGTTTGTTCTTCATGAGCAGTTACATACTAGTTTAGTTCTTGGTTGCCACACCATTTAATAGCTTCATTTGCTATGCCTGCTGCCTATCAGCCCAGCCAACCAGCCGGCCTGTTTTATATATTTTTATATTCTTTTGTTGTTCCTCCTTTACCTTGTGGATGCATTTGCTCACATATAAACACAGTTTTGTAACTGTTTTCCACATTTAAAATTGCATTCAACAACTACTCATTAATGTGGTAGGTAGGAATACAGGAGTATCTATCTCCCTATAGCTCCCCGGAACTTGTCACACCACTTCAATGTGGCAACTACTACTACACCTATGATGTGGTTCTAAAACAGAAAGTTCTAGGTTTCTTTTGGAATATGGTTGGCTCAACTACTATCTGTTTGGCCACAGCCACAATGAAGAGGAAGGCGATGACGTTAACGTTAACGACCACGACGATGACGCTATTCTCGGTGCCAATAATTGCTTTATGGCGTTGATTTGTTATTACAAGTGTGGCCGATGCACGTGATGGTTGCAATGAATGTCCCTCTTAATCGCTATGATGGGTTAATAAGTGGCATTGTATAAGACCAGCTACATAAATCTAGAATCGTAATCGATTTCGCATACATTTTATATGGTGAGCTAATGTGGAAATTGCTGGCGAAATGTGAAATTACATGTAACGGGACTGCACAGACAGTTTGAAATGTCCCAGGTTAGATTAAACATGTCAAATCCTTTGTAATGCTAAACATGTGGTTTCTAAGCTTTAAAGTTATCAATCCCCTCGAACTGAACGTTTTTAACCAAACTTTACAAATATAATATTTCTCTTTTAGAGTTTGTATTGGTTTGCTCGTGAGCAGTCGCAGCTCGGAGCCGTGAATAGTAAATGGAGACCAATAGCCATTGCTTTTCTGTCATCCATCTCGAACATCACTTGCGCCTGCCTTAGTTCCCAGCTCTCAGCCGTGGGAGCTCATCAGCAATCCAATACAAATCCCAACCGCTCACGAGCCAAAATCTGGCTCAGAGCCGAGAGCCAGCTGCCAAAACCCAGAGCCTGCTTTCAATTAGAGTGCCGAGAGTACGACTGACTGAGCTGTGGTTCTCAGTTTTCGAGCCACCTTCCCAATTATAACCAGGCTCGAAGCAAAACGCCAAAAGACGCTCGCAAACGAAAATCTTGTTTATAATTCAGAGTCGGGTACCAACTCTTAATAAGAGTGCCGGGGACCACGACTGACTTAACTTTGGTTCTCGAGTCGAGATCAAGCTTTCAATAAAATTGTCAGGCTCTGAGCCAAAATCCAAGAGACATTGATCTCGAACTTTAATTCCGCCTGCCTTAATTCCCAGCTCTCGGCTCTCAGCCCAGGGAGCTAATGAGTAATCCAATACGAATTCCAACTGCTCACGAGCCAAAATCTGGCTTTGGTTCTCGAGCCTAAAGCCAGCTGCCAATTAGAAAGCTTTCAATTAGAGTGCCGAGAGGGACGACTGACTGAGCTTAGGTTCTCGGTTTTCGAGCCAGCTTGCCAAATATAGCCAGGCTCGGAGCCAAACGTCAAAAGACGCTCGCAAAAGAAAATCTTGTTCAGAATTCAAACTCGGATACCAACTCTCAACTAGAGGGCCAACTCTTAATTAGTGTGGCGAGAGCCACTACTGACTGAACTTTGGTTCCCGGGTTAACATCTAGCTTTCAATAAAATTGCCGGGCTTTAGTACTCGGTTTTCGAGCCAGCTTGAAAAAATTCAGTATCTGGTACCAACTCTCGATTAGAGGGCCAACTCTCAATTAAAGTGCCGAGAGCCACGACGGACTGAACTTTGGTTCTCGGGTCGAGATCTAGCTTTCAATAAAATTGCCAGGCTTTGGTTCTCGGGTTTCGAGCCAGCTTGCCAAATATAGCCAGGCTCGGAGGCTAACGCCAAAAGACGCTCGCGATCGAAACTCTTGTTCAAAATTCAAAGTCGGGTACCAAACCCAACTAGAGGACCAACTCTTAATTAGAGTGACGAGAGCCACGACTAACTGAACTTTGGTTCTCGGGTCGAGTTCTAGATTTCAATAAAATTGCAAGGCTCGGAGCCAAAATCTAAGAGACATTGTTTGTCTGTCATTGATTCCCAGCTCTTGGCCCTGAGCTGCGGGAGCTCGTGAAAAATCCAATAAGAATCCCCACCGCTCACGAGCCCAAATCTGGCTCAGAGCCAAGCGCCAGCTGGCAATTAGAAATCCAAGAACCATGACTAACTGAATGTTGTTTCTCGGCTCCCGAGTCAGCTGGTCCATAACTCAGACCATGAGCCTGCGCTCAAACCGAGTGCCAACTCTAAATTAGAAAGCCGAAGGCCACGATTGACTGACCGTTGACTCTTGGCTCGCAAACCAGCTTCCAAAAAAAATGTCAGGCATGGAGCCAATAGGAAAGAGACGGTCCCGAACCAAAATCTAGTTTATAGTAGCTCACAGCCGAGGGTCAGCTCTCACGTAAATGGACGAGAGCCAGCCGCCAATTAGAAATCCAAGAGCCGTGGCTGACTGTCCTTTGGTTCTCGTCTCGGGAGTCTTTTTGCAGTCAAACAGCCGGCAGCCGGCGAAGTCAAAATCTGCTGCATAACTCAAACCCTGAGCAGACACTCAATAAGAATGGCGAAAGCTAACTCTCAATTACAGTGTCGTGAGTCACGACTAACTGGACTGTGACTCTCGGCTCACTGGCAATACAATAGCGGGGCTAGGAACCGAAAGCCAAGAGTAGAAGCTCCCGAACGAAAATCTGGTTCATAGTGCCGAACCGAGTGCCAGCTCTCAATTAGAGTACCGAGAGCCACGACTGACTGAACTTTGGTACTCGGGTCGCGAGCTAGCTTTCAATAAAATTGCCCTGCTCGGACCCAAAAACAGCTCCTTCGTCAAATAAAAAAATACACAAGTTTTAATATTGATTAGGTGGGCTTTCTTTTATTTTCATTTCACTTCACTCATTTCATATCAAAACGCAAATTTTTACTGATTCGTTTTTTTATGATTTCTACGGACTCGTGTCTGGATTGAGCAAATCTTAATATCGCTGCTTCGCTTTTTATGGTTTTACGGAGTTATAACGGGCTCGAAACGGATCCGACAAATCGAAATTTTTTACTGATTCGCTTTTTTATGTTTTTACGGACTCGTAACTGGTTCGAAACGGATCCGGCAAATCCAATTTTATTGATTGACTTTCCTTTGTTTTTACCGACGCGTAACATGTTCGAAACGGATCCGCCAAATCGCAAATTAAATGATTGGCTTTTGATGCTTTTCCGGAAAGGTAACGGGTTCGAAACGGGTTCGGGAACTCACATTTCGCTTTTTTACGGTTTTACGGACTTGTAACGTGGTCGATTCGTTTTTGTGAAACTTCCGAAGTGAAACTACATGTGTGTAGTAGTACTCGTATAATACGATATATGTTTAAACCTGTGTGTACCTTCGTTTTGACGTCTTCGTTTCTCGTTTGCTTCGTTGATATTGTAATGAAACCATTGCCATTCGTCTTGTACAGTAAGTGACAGTTACTAGGTTGGAGAGTAGTGCTATACGTATGGCTGAGCTTGTGTATTTTTGTTTGTTTGTTTCTCTCACTGTGTTCAGTGTACTAGGTACTAGGAAACAGCCGGTCGATCCCATTGAAAGTTAATGTCAGATTAAAAGCTGTAACATTTTATGAATTTTCTTCTTAACTTTGATAACTAAATTTTAAAATCAAATACCAGCGTATCGGAGACAAATATCTTAATGTAAAATAAATTCAAATTTAAACTAACGATCTCGTTTATGTTTAAGCCTATGTCTTGTTCTTCTTTCAAGCTGAACAGTCGACAAAGAGAAGCGATAAACGCAAAAATTTAAAAAAATTGATACCAAATGTTCAATGGTGGCCAGAAGTTGAGTTGTATTGTTGAGTGTTGTTTTGATGGATGATTGTGTGCCGGTTTTTGCGCAAATGCGAATCGTTTGGAATTGGCTGGAAGACAGACTTATAGGCATAAAATATAATGGCGGTTAATGGAGGTCATTCACTTTCGCACGAATCGCGTAATGTTTTTGTATGTTTTTTTTTCGTTTTCTTGGTGGTGGTGGAGATATTAGGTAGGTAGGTAGGTATGTCTTCCCCCCCCCCCCATTTCAAATTGTGTCTTTGAGAACTGTGGAAAAATACGGACTTTGGTTTGGCGAATTGTATAAAAATGAAAAGCAAACCAAAACAGAAAAAACTCTTTGAAAGAATTGAAAAAAAAAAAACAAAACAAAATTTAAGAACAAAAAAGATTTGATTTCATTTTGTTGAAGTTTGGTTTTGTGTGATATTGGTTGTTGGTTTCATTTTGAATGGTCGTCGAGAGTTGTGGCTATATTGGGTTTGTTTCTTTTGGGTAGGGCAGACGGTCACACTACATGTAGGTTCTCAGAAAATTTGCTTTGGACTTTAAGCTTTTAATTTTTTTTTTTACACATTTTGCTTTAGATTCTTTGAGAGAACAGGTGGGTTGACGTAAATTGGCAATATTGTTAATATGGTGGTGGCAAAAAGGAGACTTTTTTTTAGCAAAATTTCAATAACTGTGATGAGCATATTCTGGCAGAATTTAAAACACAAAATCCAGATTTCTAACGAAATGCTTAATATGTAAATTGCGTAAAGTTCGAAGGCATACAATTCCAACGGGAAGACGTTGCACGCCCGACTCCCCTGGGTACTAATTTTGTGAGATATATTTAATAAATCCTTGACCTCTAAACTGGAAACTCTTCTTGTATGTTGACTTTAGTTTTCGGATTGTCATGGTGCGGAAAAATTAATTGTAATCAGTTCTGATGTAGTAATGTGAATAGTTAATACATAGTTTTGTTTTATGGTTAAAAACTGAAACCGAAACACAGTTAACCGGTTGTCCGGTTTCAGTAAAATAACCTCTTATCGGTTTTTTAAGAAACGTATTTTTCGAATAACCGAAATTTCAGTGTTGGTAGGTCGGTTCACCGGTGTCATGTTCAAAACTCAAATTTTCATTGTCGTTAGCTATTTTCAGTTGTTTATAAATCAATTCAAAATAATTCGATTCAATTCATCTCAATTCATTTCAGTTCAATTTAATTCAAATCAATTCAATTTAATTTAAATCAATTCAATACAATTCAATTCATTTAAATTCAATCCAAATCAATTCAATCCAATTCCATTCAAATCAATTCGTTTGAAATCAATTCAATTCAATTCAGTTCAATTCAATTCAATTCCGTTCAATTCAATTCAATTAGCCAATTGAGTTCAATCCAACGGAATTCAATTCAAATCAGTTCAATACAATTCCATTCATTAACATTCTATTCAATTTAATTCAATTCAATTCAATTGAATTCAATACAAATCAAACCAATTTCATTCTATTCAATTAAATTCAGTTCAATTCAATTCCTTTCAATTCAATTTCATTCAAAACAATACATTTCAATTCAGTTCAATTTAATTCTATTTCATACAATTCCATTCAATTCAGTTCAATGCAACTCAATTATTCAATGCCATTCAATGCAATTCAGTTCAGTTCCATTCAATTCAATTCAATTCATTTTAATTCAACTGAATTCGATTGAATTCAATTCAATTCAATTCAATTCAATTCAAATCAATTCAATTCAATTCAATTCAATTCAATGCAATTCGATTCATTCAATGCAATTCATTGTATTTCTATTGAATACAATTCAATTCAATGCAATTCAATTTAATTCAATTCAATTTAATGTAATTCAATTTAATTCAGTTTCGATTCTATTCAGTTCAATTCAATGCTAATCCATACTATTTAATTCTAGTCAATTCTATTCAGTTCTATTCAATTCAATTCAGTTCAATACAATTCAATTCAATTCAATTCAATTCAATTCAATTCAATTCAATTCAATTCAATGCAATTCAATTCATTCAATGCAATTCAATGTATTTCGATGGACACAATTCAATTGAATGCAATTTAATTCAATTCAATTTAGTTTAACTCAATTCAATTCAATAGAATTCTATTCAGTTCTATTCAATTCGAATCAATGCTATTTAATTCTAGTCAATTCTATTCAGTTCCTTTCAATTCAATTCAATTCAATTCAATGCAACTCAATTCATTCAATGCAATTCAATGTATTTCGATGGAATACAATTCAATTGAATGCAATTTAATTTAATTCAATTTAATTTAATTCAATTCAATTCAATAGAATTCTATTCAATTCTAATCAATACTATTTAATTCTAGTCAATTCTATTCAGTTCTATTCAATTCAGTTCAATACAATTCAATTCAATTCAATGCAATTCAATTCATTCAATGCAATTTAATGTATTTCGATGGAATACAATTCAATTGAATGCAATTCAATTTAATTCAATTCAGTTTAATGTGATTCAGTTCAATTCAATTTCGATTCTATTCAGTTCTATTCAATTCTAATCAATACTATTTAATTCTAGTCAATTCTATCCAGTTCTATTCAATTTAATTCAGTTCAATTCATTCAATTCAATTCCCTTCCCTTCCATTCCATTCCATTCCATTCCATTCCATTCCATTCCATTCCATTCCATTCCATTCCATTCCATTCAAATCAATTATATTCAATTCAATTATATTGAATTCATTTCAATTCAGTTCCGTTCAGTCCAGTTCAATTCAGTTCAGTTCAATACAATTTAATTCAATACCATTCCATTCAATTCAATTCAGTTCAATTGAACTCTATTTAGTTCCATTCAATTAAATTCCACTCACTTCAATTTGATTCAATTCAATGCGATTTTATTCAATTCAATTCATTTCAATTCAATTCATTGTAATTCAATTCAATTCAATTCAATGCAATTCAGTTCAACTCAATTCAGTTCAGTTCAATTCAGTGCAGGTCAATTCAATTTCAGTTCAATTTAATTCAGTTCAGTTCAATTCAATTCAACTCAGTTCAATTCCATTCGATTCAATTCAATTCAATTCCATTCAGTTCCATTCAATTCAATTCCATTCAATTCCATTCAATTCCATTCCATTCGATTCAATTCAATTCAATTCAATTCAATTCAATTCAATTCAATTCCATTCAATTCAATTCAATTCAACTCCACTCCATTCAATTCAATTTGATACAATTCAATTCGGTTCCATTCACATCAAATCTATTGAATGCCAAGTTTTTGGTTGTTTTTGAATATAACTTTTTTGCGGAAAATTTGGATTTTGTTTCAATCGCGTTTCAATTCTGTTTTAAATATTTTGGCCTTAAAATAACTTCACTTTGAACTGGATGAAATTTCAAGATTTGTATCAGCGGTGGCAAAACAATCCCCACTATGACATCACAAATTTGTCGAAGCAACTTCCATCATTCCCCTTCCATCATTTTTGTAATTAAAATCTGCAAAAATTATGCCAAATCATAAGAAAAACACAACAGCAGTAAACAAAAAAATCAAATGTTAACTACCGAGAACAAAACAGAACTAACAAAAAGTTGGATTTTTTTGTTTAATGTTAACAAAAAAAAACTAGTTAACAAACAATAAAGATAAATATAAGTAGAACCAACAATTTAACAAATCCATGCAAAACCCGAAAACCGGCTACTTTGCTTTTTATTTTAGCTAATGTGGCCTTCATTTTGACCGAGTTCAGGGCAACTTTGACGGCGTCTAAATGCTGCGTGCGTGCGTGCGTGTCTGTGTAAATTTACGCGTTAAACGCTAAACTTATTGCGTATATACCATTGAAATCTTTTGCCACCGAGAGCGGTACACAGTAGCGCTAGATGAACGCTCGTTGAACGCTCACACTTAATGCCCGAATACAAAATGTGTGTAAAAATGCGTTACCAATTTTTCCACCATGAATTTTAAGGTAAATTTGTATAAGGGCATAACTCTAACATTGAAGAATAACGAAACTAGTAAACAAAATAAAAAGAAAAAGAAAATCTGTTCATAATATATTTGGCACGGAAAAATCTCAGTTTTTCCTAACTAAAAGGGTAACCTTAAAACAAATGACAAAAAAATAATAAGTCAACTTTTCACACCCTGCAACTTCTAGAAAACCTCACGTCAGGCAAATTTTCATACAGAACTATTGGCGTCAGGCAAATTTTCATATAGAAATATTGGCGTCAGGTAAGTTTTCATATAGAAAAGTTGGCGTCAGGCAACTTTTTATATAGAAAAGTTAACGTCGGGCAACTTTTCATACAGAAACGTTAACGTCAGGCAACTTTTCATATAGAAAAGTTAACGTCAGGCAACTTTTTACATAGAAAAGTTAACGTCAGGCAACTTTTTATATAGAAAAGTTAACGTCAGGCAAGTTTTCATATAGAAAAGTTAACGTCGGGCAAGTTTTCGTATAGAAAAGTTAACGTCAGGCAAGTTTTCATATAGAAAAGTTGGCGTCAGGCAACTTTTTATATAGAAAAGTTAACGTCGGGCAACTTTTCGTATAGAAAAGTTAACGTCAGGCAACTTTCGTATAGAAAAGTTATCGTCCGGCAACTTTTCGTATAGAAAAGTTAACGTCAGGCAACTTTTCTTATAGAAAGTCAACGTCAGGCAACTTTTCATATGGAAAAGTTGACGTCAGGCAAAACATACTTTCTAGTGCACTTTATCTACCAAAAGTGTACAAGAATTAAAGTAAATTGTATCAATTTATTTAAATTCTATTACACTTTTTGTCATCAAAAAGATATTTTTTTATCCTCAACTATGAGGGATATTTATCATTTAATACGGGGACAAATGTAACGCTCAGAAGAAGCCCTATTAGACCCTTAGTGTCTTTGGACGAAATTCATTTTAGGACTTTTTTATCTGATTAAACCATGTCCGTCTGGCTCGTAGGCTCGCTGACTGGTTGGTTGGTTGGCTGACTGGCTGGCTGGTTTGTTGGCTGGCTGGCTGGATTGCTCGCTAGCTAGCTAGCTGACTGGCAGACTGACGCGTTGGCTAGCTCGCTGGCAGGCTGTCTGACCGGCTTGCTGGCTGCCTGGTTGGTTAGTTGACAGGCTGGCTGCCTTTGCTGGCTGCCTTTGCTGGCTGGGTGGTTGGTTTTCTGGCTGGTTGACTGATTGGCTTGCTTTCTGACTGGCAGCCTGGTTGGTTGATTGGTTGGTTAATTGTTTGGTTCGTCAAAAATATAAGTGCGGTAAATCTTCACGGATCACAATGAAATTTTGCCAGTGACTATTATTTGCCCAAACTTTGTTTTCGATAGCAAATGGGCGATATTCCCTTCCCGTACCACCGATATAAATCGACACATTTGGTACAAAATCATGTATCTCCTGTATTGATTCAACGACAATTTTACATCAAGCTGATGTAAATTTGTATCAGTTTGATGTAAGTTTGCCATCAAGTTGAAGTACATTTTTCACCATTTTGGTGTAAATGGTTCATCAATTCGCTGTACAGTTTCTCGTCAATTAGATGTAAGAATGTCATAAATTTTATGTAAGGTTGTCACCAATTTGATGTAAGGTTGTCATCAATTTGATGTAAGGTTGTCATCAATTTGATGTAAGTTGGTTTTTTATTTTGATGTAAATTGTTTGTTAATGAATAGCCAGACTCTTTGGCCTATATTTCATTGTCAAATATCCTCAAGAACAGGAAAAATGCTCATAGCGTGCATAATATTTTCTGTCCATTGCACTATTTTCTATTATGTATTTATTTTCAACTCTGTTCTTTTTCTCTTTATTTTTTTCAATACTACGTACATATTTTTAATCGGTCCCACTGATTAATACCAAATTCCAATAATTTGGATTGATGTAAAAAATAGCCTCAATTCAATGAAGCTGAAACATTGAAGATCTTCTCCATTGTACTGATGAAATTTGTCATTAAATCACCGGAAAATTTGTCACCAATGCAAGGAAGAACTATTTATGAGCATTATCATCGAGTTGATGTAAAGATTTTCTTTCAGTGCAGGACAAAGTTGATCGACTATGAAGTAGGAAATTGATACAAACTAAAGTCGATAGGTGAGACAGCGATATGCAACCAAAAGCAAACTTAGTTTAAACTGTGTTTGATTGATACACTGAAAGAAAATCTTTACTTCAAATCCATGATGAATATTCATCAATTGTTCTTCTTCTTCAATTTGAAGATTGTGCGTTTCTGCACCTTTCTCAGCGTCATTGAGTTGATGATGTTTTTTACATCAATCTTCATCAATGGAATTTGGAATTTGTGATAAATATGATAGTAGGTAGCATCGTCAGGAAGATAAACACAATTATTAATTGTAATTATAATTGTGTTTATCTTCCTGATGATGCTAGCCAAAGGGCAGGAAAATATTGAAGAAAAAAATTATTTAAAAAAACGACTAAACGCTCGAACATTTTAATTTTGAATGGAATTCATAAATCGTTTTCCCTGTGTTTTTTTTATACTACATCCATATTTATTCCAAATTCCTACGATGATGATTGATGTAAAAAAGATCATCAATTCACTGAAGCTGAAAAAGGTGAGGAAACGCACAATCTGCAAGCTGAAGAACCTTTTCACTGAATTGATGAAATTTGTCATCAATTCAATAAAGAACAATTAATGAACAATTAAGAATAATTAATGGTGCACTAATGACAGATATATCACAGAGCAATACTAAAGATCCTCCGTTACTCTTTTCGATGCGGCTTCATGACGTCGAGGTAGTAGGCCATTTCATCGAGTTCGAGTTGCTTTGGTAATTTGCTCTTTGGTTGGCATAATACGGACAGAAATAAAAGGGAATGCGTATTTTCGTTCGATGCAAACATAATTTAGCTGTCATTAGTATCAATCAAACACTTTTAAACTTAGTTTGCTGCATGGTCTCTAATCTATATGTCTTCTTTGATCTCTCATTCTACATCATTTCCCTATTGGCTTTCCGATCAGCTGTGCCATAGAAACCCCCTGGCTATATTATGTTTTATGTTGGTTGCAACGAAACTTCAAATTTCTTTAAATATCAGTGCGCTTTATGTACAACCAATGAGTACAACTCAAACTCGTTGAAATCTCATCAAAGAGTCATACTACAGAGCCTCTATTACTCTCTTCGCTGCCTCTTCATGACGATGAGGTAGCAGGCCATTTCATCGAGTTCGATTTGCTGCTGTAGTTTATCAAATTTACACTTTGGTTGGCATAATACGGACACAAATAAAAGGGAATGCATATTTTGGTTAAATGCAAACAACATAAAACATAATTTAGTTGTGATTAGTATTAATAAATACTATTTACACTTAGTTCCTGTGTTCTTTGGTCTTTCATTCTACATCATTTCCCTATTACCTTTTCGATCAGCTGTGCCATAGAAACCCCCTAATCTCATACAACTTCGACGACCCCAATAGAGAACGCTAAGAGAACGATGGCGACTCTTATCTAGTGTTGTATGATCGTTTTACTCGTAAACACAAGCAGTCGCTCGCGGACTCAGGCGTTTTTGTTTTTGATATCCACAGGCGTTGTCAAGTACTGCCACTAGGTGCTGTGTTGTCGTTTTGTAACTTTCATTGACGTTTCTCATAACATTCACTGACGTTTATTTAACAGTGTGGGAACTTTTTTCAGTACAAAAATAGAATCAGTTTCCAGGTTGTGCTATTCAAACAACTAATTTAATTTTTTTCATGTCGTTGTGTTCCCCACTTTCTAATTCAAATGCATTTTGGTTATGAGCTTTTTTGGTGTACTGTTATTGTTAGTATTCGTTTGTGTTGACTTGTACAGCATCGGCCCTCTAAACAAAACAAAATGCCTGTTGAAGTTGCCTACACCACCTACTGCTATCACCTGTTCTAAATACATCTCGCAAGGTTTATTTTGTTTGGAATCAAACGTTGTAATTATTGCATTCAGCTCCATCTAGAAAATATCCCATTGAAAAGGAAATTTCCCAAGGCATGTGCGATATCTAGTTAATTCCTTTATCTATGGTTAACATTTATAGGCGCGGGTAGGCACAAAAATGTATTCGCAAAGTGAATACATCCAAACACAGTTTGTCCGACTGCGATCACACAGATTGTCAGACTGCGATCATACAGACTGTCCGTCTGCGATCACAGATTGTTTGGTGTTAAACTCCTCCGAAACGGCTGGACCGATTTGTATGAAATTTTGTGTGCATATCGGCTAGGTATCAGAATCGGCCAACATCTAGTTTTCATACTCCTAAATGATAATGGTGACCCACCCCTATATAGAACACAGATTTGTCCGACTGCGAAATATAGATTGTCAAACTGCGAAAAAAAAACACACACTGATGTAGCGGCAGCGAATAGTTGTCTTGTGTGGGTGCAGAGCACTCTCAGAGCAAAGAGAATAATAACGTGGTTATACGTATATAAAAATGAGATAGCAAGCCAGCAACAAAAATTGTGTGAACTAGCATAGCGTATGTACGAACATAACAATGTATTTATGTGTGTTCATGTGTCTGTTGCTTTGTATTCTCTTTGTTTTTTGTGGGAATAAAACAAAACAATATTAAGCAAGAAAATAATGGCACTTGCCTTTAAATATGTTTAATTGTTATTAAGTATTAATATTATTTAAATGAAATGTCATCATATGATTGAACGCCTTTTTTTATTATTGTGAAAGGTAAGTCAAATGAAATGTGGGTGCGGAGCACTCTCATAGCAAAGAGAATAAAAACGTGGTTATACGTATATAAAAATGAGATAGCAAGAGAGCAACGAAAATTGTGTGAACTTGTGTAGTGTATGTACCACATAACAATGTATGTATGTTCTTGTGGCTGTTGCTTTGTGTTGTCTTTGTTTTTTGTGGGAATACAACAAAAAGTATTAAGCAAGAAAATTATGACATGTGCTGGCACTGGTCTTTAAATAATTTTAAGTATTAATATAATGTAAATGTAGCGTTATCAAATGGTTGAACGCTGTTGTTTATTTTCCAATGTAACATTTACTAATGTGTTCATAGAAATCGAACTAGGTACCGTGTAACAAAAAGGTGTTAACACATCGCACGTGAGTTCGAACACTCATTGGATTTTCTTTTTCATCTCACGACAAACGAGTACTAGAAGCATTTTTCTACATTTCATTTTATAACTTGCGACGTGCGAGCGAGCTGTGGGCGTACGATTACGATGCCTGGACATACGGCAAGCTTTTTCTGTAATTATCTCTTCCCTTTAGATAACACCCTATAAATAGTACTATATTACAATCAGTTGTACTTGTTGTCTTATCTTCTTTGTTTTTATTTTAAACATTATTATCGCTTCTATATAATTTTCATACGAAACAAAAAATGAAGGTCACCAGCACAAATTCTTTCGATTATACAATATACAAATGTGTGAATTTGTCTAAAACTCAATTTCCTTATCAGTCCCAGAATAAAACAAAAATAATAATAATAATTTTTTTTCTTTCTATTCACAACGTCATATTTTGCAAAATGCTATGAGTAGAATAATCAAATTGCCGAATCGAAGGGGGGCAGGCCATTTTCTACGCCCTACAACTTTTGTTATCGATAACGATAACATGTTGATTTTTGTATGGAGTGTGCTACTTATACGAGTACTTATATCCATTTGTATTCGCACACTTCCATGCAAAAGGTGAAAATTCGATATCAGATTTCAAGGTCCGCCATATCACACTTAAATATACCCAAAGATAAATAAGACTTTAACAATTGCTCAAACATGATATTATCATAAATTACAATATTTCCCACCGAGTTTATTAACAAACAAAGATGTAAAGGGTTTTTCAACAGAGGCGCTACAAAAGTAAATCGATAGGGGCAGCAAACGACGCCATATTTTGTCGCGCTCTTTTGACATTTCTCTTCAGTAAGGTTTGCCATTTCATCATGGAAAGATATACGAGCCAACAACGAGTCGAAATTATTAAAATTTACTACCGAAATTTGGAGTCAGTGGCCTCAACTTGAAGAGCGCTACATCCAATTTATGGTCGTCATAATCGTCCTACCAGATCAACAATTGAGCGTCTAGTGGAAAAATTTGAATCCACAGGCACAGTACAAAATGTTCCCGTGCCAGTGACACAAAGAAGTGCCCGTAGTGTCGAGAATATAGCTGCCGCTGAGGCTTCAGTTCAAGAAAGCCCAAATGTGTCTCTCACACGTCGTTCTCAAGCGTTGGGCATCTCTGTGACGTCGTTGGGGCGAATTTTGCGTAAAGATCTTGGCCTACATCCTTACAAGATCAAATTGACGCAAGAACTGAAGCCGCTTGACCACCATAAGCGTCGTATGTTCGTGAATTGGGCTGAGCAACAACTTGAAAATGATTCGGATTTTCATCGGAAAATCATCTTCAGCGATCAGGCTCATTTTTGGCTCAATGGCTTCGTCAATAAGCAAAATATGCGTTATTGGTCAGACAGCAATCCACACGTAATCCATGAGTCATCATTACATCCCCAACAAATTACGGTTTGGTGCGGTTTATGGGCCGGCGGCGTCATTGGGCCGTACTTCTTCCGTGATGAGCAAGACCGGCACATTACTGTGAATGCGAATCGCTACCGTTCAATGATAACCGAATATTTTTGGCCCCAATTGGATAATATGGACTTGGACGACATGTGGTTCCACAAGCCACACAGCGAATGCCACAATCAATTTATTGGAAACCAAGTTTGGTGAACGTGTTATCTCACGAAATGGCCCAGTCGATTGGCCGCCTCGGTCGTGCGATTTGACGCCGTTAGATTATTTCCTGTGGGGCTACGTCAAGTCTATGGTCCATGCCAACAAGCCAGCGACGATTGATGAACTTCGTACGAATATCGAACGTGAAATTGCAGCAGTATCGGCCGATTTCTGCTTGAAAACCGTAGAAAATTGGGTTCAGCGTCTGGACTTCTGCAAGCGTGCCCGTGGTGGCCATGCTAAAGAAATCGAGTTCCATACATAATGGCATCGAACGTACTTTCACAGGAATATAGAATTTCATTGGTATCTAAAACCGGTTTTATTTTATTTAAAAAAAAACTTTGTAGCGCTCTTATTGAAAAACCCGTTAGATGTATTTCTGATGCTTTGATCTTAATTATGGCCAAATAGTTATAAATTTTGTACTGTGGAGACATAAATTTGATAAAATCTTAATACGTTTGCCAATACGTTTGTTCAACTACCTGTTAAGAGATTGTGTAAACACACATACTATCTAACATTCCTAATTTGACTCAAATATTTGGCAATTTATGTTCATGATGAGGCCTACGCTTAATTAGCCTTATTAACGCACGCGAACTACGACAAGTTTGTACGCAACAACAGCTGTGTTTACACGTGACTCTATATTCACAGCGAAAGTGCGTAATTTGTACTTCCATCCCCAGTCCCTTCATGGGATGTAATAGGAAACTATTTATTTAGTTTGTACTTTATTATGTACTATAGATTAGCTGGTGATTTGTAATGTTGTGATTTTTATAACCTTGGCCTAAAAAACGTACATAACAATTGTATGGCCTCTAACGGCATTTTGCTCTGCTTCTAATACGATTCTGAGAAGTGGCTGGATAGGAATCCCTTAAAAAAGGCAAAAGAACTTTCCGAAAACGCCGAGGAAAACGCAAGGCATTAGATTTTAAAATTTTATTTATTAATTAGAATTAATTTTTTATTAATTAGAATATTAAAATGTTATACTCAGAATATCTATTAGAGAAAAATCAACATGAACCAAAATTTTTGATACGTTCAAAAGGGTGTTTTTTTACTTACATACACTGAAAGAAAATCATTACGGGATGATTTCTTATTTATTCGACATTCTTATTGGATATTGGATTATTGAAGAATGAAATAAAAACGAAAATCATTACATCAAATCGATAATAAATGTTCATCAATTGTTATTCATTGAATTGATGACAAATATCATCAAATTCTTCAATTTAAAGATTGTGCGTTTCCTCACCTTTTTCAGCTTCTTTGAATTGATGACCTTTTTTACATCAATTTACATCATTGGAATTTGGAAAATGATTATTGCAGTCTATTCAAAATATGGATGTAGTATTGAAAAAATAAAGACAAAGAGAAAAAAGCTAGTAGAAATTGAAAATAAATACATAATAGGAAATAGTGACATGGACGGAAAACAATATACACGCTATGAACATATTCTAATATTCTCTTATGTACACTGTTCTTGTAAATTTTTTACAATGTAAAATAAACCAAAGAGTTTAGCTGCACATTAACAAATAATTTACATCAAAATGATGACAAATTTACATCAAATTGATGACAAACTTACATCAAATTGATGACAACCTTACAAATAATTGACCACAAATTTCACAGCAAATTAGTGAATAATTTACATCAAAATGGTGAAAAATATACTTCAACTTGATGGCAAACATTCATGAAATTGACGTAACATTGCCGTTGAATCAACGTAAATCATCCAAACATGAATCAGCCAAACATGAGCCTCAACGCTGAACACAATTTTGCGAGCGATAAAACTCCGGTTCAGTTTCCGACAGCTCTAGAGCCCAATTGGCGAATGAATGTTGAAAATGATGGTCTCGTGGGTTTAATTCCTGTCCCAGCTGTATCTTTTCTGGATGTAGGTCTAGATGGATGCAGTGGGACGGACAGGGTCCCAATTCCTGAATCCTACCCACGACGTATAGACAAATTTTGATCTTCTTCCACACTTTCGTTTACAGCGGCGATATTCGCTTGAGTACACCCATTCCTTCGACGTGTTGGGTATTATTGTATCATTTAGAGGGTACGTGGTATGAAATCTATCCACAATTCAGCAGATGGCTTGATCAGATGGACGACTATGTGAGCCATAAAAACCACGAAGTCGTCTATAAGCTACGCGAATTGCTGACTGATTTTCAAAGTAAATATGGAAAACTTGGTAGGGTTGTTCAAGCGTGTATCTAATCAGGATGAATTGCCATAGTATACTGATCATAAATGTCAAAAAGTGAGCACAGTATGACAGTTCGTTTGACAGCTAACTCTTTCGTGCATTCTACACTGAAAGAAAAGGCTTCATAAAATTTATGAATTCCTTCATTAATTTGATGAGACATTTCCATTTCATTTTCTAACCTACGACACATTTCATTGAATTGATGAAGAACATTTCATCAAACTTTCGTCCATATTTCATCAATAGTTTATGTTGATTCAACGAAAACGTTGCATCAAGTTAATGCAAATTTATCATCAATTTGATGTAAATTTCGCATCAAGTTGAAGTAAATATTTCACCATTTTGATGTAAATTACTCGGTTCGACAGTCCAAAATATCTGGGGAGTGATAGTATTTTTCTTGTCGTTGCTGTCGAGTGAAACAAGAATCTGCTTGTGAAATTTTCAAACACCACCATAATCTGGAAAACTGGTTAAACCCGGTTTTGTGTACCTTTGGGCACATATAAGCCTGTAAGTTAGTTGATTTTCAACCGATTTTAATTTTCTCACCGCATTTGAAAAGAAGAATCATAGGCCTTTCGGACGGTATATACGTTATTTAAGAAAATTTTAGAAATCTGTGTGTATTTTTCCAGCAAACAGATATTTTTTTTACTTTTTTAGCCATTTTTCAACTACGGCGATGATTTCACATATTATTTTATAAACAGACCATAATACTTTTCAAATTATTCAAAAGGGACGTTTCCTAATGAGCAAAACGTAACTTTGTTTTTAAAAATCCGGTATTAATTGACTGAGATATTGAAGTTTTTATTACAACAACAGCTTCCGAGAGTTTCTAAGAGTTTTTCATAAACTGGTTCCAAAAATCGCCAAAATAAGAAAATCGCTAAAATAAAAAAACATTATTCCAAACGTATTGGACCAGTTTATGAAAAACCCTTAGAAACCCTTCAAAGTTGGTTATCTTCCGATTGAACGCTCCGTTTCCGAGATATAGACATGACCGCGTTTTAGCGATTTTTTATTCGAAAAATTTTAGTTTTAGCGATTTTCACAAAAAGTGGTGCCACGTTGAAGACATCCATTGGTTGAAGCCTCTTGTTGAGGTAACATTTTCACCTCTTGTTGAGGTAACATTTTTATTTTTTATTATTCGTTTCCGAGTTATAGACAATTCTTTAATCCAACGATTTTCACATTTTTGAAATTTTTTGAAAAAAAATTCTTCCAGACGAATTGGAACACATCCGAGATATAGAAATTCTTTCATATTTTCGATATAAAAAATGGGATTGCGTTACCCTGGGCAACCCTTTACCTTTCGCCAGCCATTATTTTCCCTATTACCCTGAGGGTAATGGATAATCTTATTGGGTAATTCCCAATTGCCGTGGGTAGCAACCCATTATTTTCCCCATAACCCTGTGGGTAAAGGGTAATCGTAATGGGTAATATCCAAAATTTGTGGGTAGCTACTCATTCTTTTCCCCATACCCTTTGGGTAATGGGTAAACATTCATTACACATTCCCCACGACGATGTGTATGGGTTACACATGGGGGGTAAATACAAACTCTGGTGATAACGACTCCCTCTTTCCACTCCATATGATGACCGTCGTAATGAGATCTGCCAACACCGATGCACCGCAAATCATCAACTCCGCGGGACTTGATAGGTAGGAAGCAAATATTTGCTGAAATAGCAAACATGTTTGCTGACCCATTTTCAGCTGTCTTTCCGTTTTTAATTGAGAAAATTTGAATATTTCAACGAAATGGGAAAATGAGAAACAAATTATAATATAGGCAGGATAAGAGCTTGGATTTAATATTCCTGTTCCAAACCAGAATCAATGAAATACATTCCTCGCAACAACACAACGTAGTCATCGCAACAATAACACTTATTCGTCACACTAACGAAATCAGTTTCGTTAATAAAATTATATTGAAACTTGTTTCATTAGCTCACTTGTGAGAGAATATTCTGTGAGGCGACGACTTATTTTACACATTTGACACATTTTCAGGATATTAAACTAAGCGTGTGCGATTAATCTATTAATTAAAATTTTGATTACTTGAAATTGTGATTAATCAGTTAATCGAATAATCAAAAATTCTCATTAATCAAAATTATGATAAATTGATTAAACATATTTGAATAATTTTACACATTTGACACATTTTCAGGATATTAAACTAAGCGTGTGCGATTAATCTATTAATTAAAATTTTGATTACTTGAAATTGTGATTAATCAGTTAATCGAATAATCAAAAATTCTCATTA
This sequence comes from Phaonia tiefii, assembly GCA_963931995.1. Lineage (NCBI taxonomy): Eukaryota > Metazoa > Arthropoda > Insecta > Diptera > Muscidae > Phaonia > Phaonia tiefii. The sequence goes on along the minus strand of OZ008369.1, from coordinate 269,189,580 downwards.
ATCAAAATTATGATAAATTGATTAATCATATTTGAATTATTTTATTCATCATTCAAATAATATTTGGAATACATACAAATACATATTATACATATTATACAAAAAACCGGAAACCTCTGAACATTTTGAGCATAGAGTAATGATGTATAGAGTAGCCAACCCTCTCAGTAAATTGATGACATTTAGTGTGTTGCTGATGGGCGGTTGGATGTTGGAAGTATTGCTTTAATAATGCCAGATAGAGGCAATGGCTCATACATATTATACAAAAAACCGGAAACCTCTGAACATTTTGAGCATAGAGTAATGATGTATAGAGTAGCCAACCCTCTCAGTAAATTGATGACATTTAGTGTGTTGCTGATGGGCGGTTGGATGTTGGAAAGTATTGCTTTAATAATGCCAGATAGAGGCAATGGCTCAAACCGACCAACAATAAGTCAGCAAAGGTATTTCGTTTTGTGCGTTAAAATTTTATACTAACAATAGATAATATATAAGTATGCTAACAATAAAATGCTTTCCATCAAAACGTCATGAAAAATTTAAGTCAAAAATTTCTGAAATTCCACCAGGTGGAAGTCAATTTACGTCAAATAACTTTCTATCGCGCAAACCGCACCACGAATATGGAAATGTCAGATGAGAAGAATGACAGCTCTATGTGAAATTACTGTATGATTTTAAGTAAAGATTTTGAGTTGTTGAACAAATTCAAACTAACAAATCCTAAAAACAAGAATTGCTCAATTATTAAAATTTTGATTTATCAATTTTTAGATTAATCAATTAATCATGAACGTTGCTTAAGCAAATCGTGAATATGATTAATCAAAATGTACGGTTTATCAATTATTCGATTAATCAAGTTGTAGAATTAAACAGGTTGCCAGATTAATCAATTAATCTCACATCTCCATATTACAAATTTTTTGTAAAAAATTTTTGGAATAATAAATGCCGACTTTACCATGTGCAAATTTTATTCTTGTAAACTGTTGAACTGTCTGGAAATTTATTACATGATATTTCATTATCACGCTCTGAGAAGAGAATCCGAAATTTCGTTATTGACATTTTTCAATTCAATTATAATTTATTGCCACTTCCTTATTGTGATTTATAAAATAAAAAAAAAAGAAGAATAAAAATCAGCAAACAACCACTGAACGATAAGAAGAAACAGAATGTGACGAAAATCATTGAAAGCAAAAACAAATATATAAACAGCGCATACACGCTCCCGTATCGAAATCGAAACGATTATGTGACAGAGAGAATGTGGAATTACAGTGCCGGGGGATTGCAACAAAAGGTCAATGGTATGAAAGCCAAGTTCAGTGGAGTATTTTTTTTTCTTGTTGCTCCATCATTCATATGTGTGTAATCAGATATACTACATATATATACCTCACTATATGTGACTGGGTATTATCTTTAAGAGGGTCTGTCTGTCGCTTGGTTGCTCTGTCATTGCATTACAATCATTGACGGAGTGGGTATGTGTAACTTCTCAGCTCCTTACTCACTACATGATCATAGTCATATTACATTCCAATTTGCTGGAGAAAAAAGAAAAAAATTAATTTAAAAAAAATTAATTGCAACATTTATATTATTTTATTTTATATTTAATTTCGGTTAAGCAAAAGATGAATAAACTTTGGGGAGAGGAGAAGACGGAAAATAACAAAACAAATAATTTCAGTTTCACTTTAAAATCGAGTCGAGTTCAAAAACCTTTTGAGCAAAAAGTACAAAAAAACAACAAAAATTATAAAAATTGAAAAAAATACAACAACAATAATAAAAAGCCGCGTCATTGTAAACTTTCGTGTTCAATAAAATTACAATAACGTATGGTATTACAACAACATCAAATCACCTGTAATGCAAACACACAAAATAAATGCCGGCTTATGGCGCGAACGCTAGCCAAGTTTGTAACCAATACACTGAGAAAAGGCAAAGCATTCAATTTTGCTGCCCTAAGAAAAACTATAAAATCAACAGTAATGCAAACATATTGATTGAATTTATTAAATTTTTAATTGAACTGAACAAAATGTCTCTGAACAAAAAGTGTCTTATCAAAATATAATCGGAATCGGTGTAAAAATATCAGTCTCTATCAAGAAGTCTTAAAACAGAAACCGCGTGCACATTTCACTGATTATGAGAAACTCTCCCGTATACATTTTTGGTATATAATGGGAAAATACGAACAAAACTTTAATTATTATAATTAATAATTTCATTGAATCAGTATTCATTGAAAGTATAGATTTGTTTCTTGCTAAACTGACAAACTTTTTCATGGGGCATTAAATTTGTAGCCACTCCCTTGATATCATCATGCGACAGGAATTTTCATCTTAAAACAGGACTACACGCAACATATTGCAGGAACCATGTCTATGTTTGCAAGCAATGTTTTCACGAATTGAAGATCTGCTGCTTTGTTATTTCTTTGTTGCCTGTCTCGTTTTTGTTTTCCCCTTCTCCACCTAAGAACAAGACTACACGCTGAAAAAAAATACAGTTCCAGCAACATATTGCAGGAACCATGTGAATGTTTGCAAGCATTGAATTAAAGATCTGCTGCTTTGTTGTTTCTTTGGTGCCTGTCACATTTTTGTTTTCAGCAATATTCAACAAACAAAGCCACATTTGGGTTATAATAACATAGATTATAACCTATTGTCTCTCCAATGTATAATACTTAATAGCAAACACAGTGCGGTTGGACACAAGTATACTGTGTTTGAGACAAGCTACAAATCTTTATACATATATAAAAATGAGTTTGTGTTTGTTTGTTTGCATTTTTTAGTCCCGTACAGACCCACAAAACTTTCACAGAATGTAGCTGTGGGGTCGGCGGTGAAAATAGGGCACTTGAATTTTTGATATATCAAGTGGGCGTGGCCTTCCCATTGGACGCCATTTTTGAAAAAATAGGGTGGAGGAATCTTTCACCAATCGCCTCGAAAATTTGTGTAGATGAAATCAGATAAGTGGGCGTGGCATACAACTTGAAACTTTAAATGGCTGTATCTCAATTAACTATCAGAGGTATGAAGACGATATTTGGTATATATATGTTGTTCGTACAGTTGGAATTACAGCCTGAGTGGAATTGGGCGGTGCCATGCCCTCTTTTCAAAAAGCGCTCTAACGACTTTTCTAATAGACCGATTGTTATGAAAATTGCACAATGTGGTACTGATGGCCTGCTGATAGACCTTGGCTATACTTGATTGTGATTGCATAAAGGGGCGTGGTACCGCTCATGCAACTTTAAATTTATAATGGCTATATCTCATGAATTATCAGAGGTATGAAGATGAAATTTAGTATATACATACATATGTAGTTGATACACTATGAATTACAGCCAGAGTGGAAGTGAGCGGTGCAACGCCCCTCTTAAAATAACCCTTTATAACAGCCATAATAATAGTTTGATCACGCTGAAAATTTCACAGTATGTTACAGTTGGTCTAGACATATGAACAGGCTATTTGGAGCCAAGTTGGCAAAATGGGCCGAGGCGCACACGCGTCAATGTCAGACTATTACATATACACTGTATCAAACAATTGTCCAGGCACTTTACTGCCAACATAATGGAACAAAAAAGTGCCAAAGGGCATTACAACAACTTTGAAGGCTAAACGAAGTTTGCCGGTTCCATCTAGTATATTATATTTGCATCCAAACAATAACAAAATACAGATTTTTCGGCGTGTACACATAAAAGAATTTATAAACCACCAGTATCAAAACTGTCTCCTCAGTTTTTTCTTTTCTGATCATTTGTCCTTTTTACAGGACTTTTAAAATTCAAAGGATATCAATTTTAAAATAATAATAACTGAGGGCCCAGTTCGCTATCCTGAGGGCGACTTTCAAAAGCTCCGAGTTTATTAACATTTTTTGGAGAAGGCCTCAAAACAGTTTTTTGTTAAACTAAGTTTTCTGCGAAGCCGGCCTGAGACCTGGCTTAGGGGGTTTCTTCTCGTGCAGAGGCCAACAGCGGCTTCGTTACAAACCCCGTGAGAATAAAACCTTTGATTCCAGTACCCACACTTGTCTGTCCAACTCAAAACATGTTTGGGAAGGGGCCGGTCAAAGGCGATTTAGCCGGGTTCAACAAGTAAACAGGGATAAATTTTACCCCTTTTAATCAAAGAAAAAAATAGTGTTGTAGTTTATTTTTACTCCCTTTTAAACTCAACTTTACCCCTATTTGTAAATGTTGTTTTAAATGTTGCCTTTCTATATTGTGAGGGCCTAATTATATCCCCTTTTTATGAATGTACAATTTCCCGTAAAAATACTTTTACAAAACGTGATTATTGTTGCAGGGTTATTCATTTCCTTTTTTGGATTTTATTTCTTAACCTAGTTTTTTGAAAAGTATCCTCCTTGTTTATTTTCTTTCATCCCCTTTTTAATTAATTTTCGCTGAAAATTCCCCTTTCTTATATATTTTGTTTTGAAATACACTAGTGAATGGGGAATGTATAACTATGAGAAAATCTTCTTTTTATGTTCAACAAAGAAACAGGGATAAATTTTACCCCTTTTCATCAACGAAAAAATAGTGTTGTGTTTTATTTTTACCCCCTTTTTGATTTATATACCTCAACTGTAGCCCTATTTGTAAATGTTGTTTTAAATTTTGTCTTCTATATTGTGACCGTCGGTGGTGCAATTCTTGTAAGAACAATAAATTGGAAGGGCCTAATTAAATCCCCTTTTTGTGGATGTACAATATCCCGTAAAAATACTTTTACCAAATCTGATTATTGTACCAGGTTTATTCATTCCCCCTTTTTGAATTTTATTTCTTAACTTACTTTCTTGAAAATGATGCCCCTTTTTATATTCTTTCATCCCCTTTTTAATTTATTTCCCTGAAAATTCCCCCTTCATATATATTGTGTTTTGAAATACGCTAGTGAATGGGGAATGTATAAATATGAGAAATCCTAGTCTTTTCAAGAATCTGCTTCTTATGTTCAACAAGTTAACAGGATTAAATTGTACCCCTTTTCATCAAAGGAAAAAGTACTTTATAAAGATTTTCATTTAACATTATTAGTGTTGAATTTTAATATTATTCCTCTCCGAGATTTTCATTTGTATCTTGTGTTTCTTGCAATTAGCGCTACCTGAAGTTGTTTATTTTTACCCCCTTTTAGACATATGTACCTCAATTTTACCCCTATTTGTAAATGTTGTTTTCAATTTTGCCTTTCTATGTGTGGCCATGGGTGGTGCGATAATCAGTGTACGCGCTCTTGCAGATGAGATCGGGGGTTCGTTCGCTGCTCTGACCACCTTACATTTCTTCGAGAAGCATTATCCTTATCAAGTATTTAGTGTTCAGGCTCAACTAAGTATCACGTTCAAAATTTACCCCGGTTATTAATTTCTTCGACATTTCTGTTTTTACCATTAAAATATTAGACACCTGTAACAAATATGTCTCGCATGTTTTTAAGATTAGAAAAGAATAAGGGAAAAATTTTACCCTTTTTAGCCATCAACAAATTTCATCTAAAATCACTATAGCGAAATTTTTTTTATAATATTTTCTTCAATATTATCCTTTTCCAGTTTTCTATATGGACTGTGGTACAACTATAAGAAGTCAATGTCTCTCTTGTTTTCAAGCTAAAAAAAATAATAGGGGAAAAATTTTACCCTTTTTTGATTAACAAAGAATTTAATATAAAAACATGCCCACTACACGTAATTGATTTACAAATATAATTTAAACTCATGATCGTGTCTGGTTTACTTTAGTGCTGACAATTTAATTAATTTGAATTTCAGTTTTCTTCATTTGTTTTTTGATTGAAATTACTTTTAATTTTGTTCAGTGTATCTCTTCTCAGTTCGCTTGTCTTTCGTAACTAATGTAGAAAAATAATTTATAGTCACTATTAAATTATATTCAATGTTATTAACATTAATTGAATTTGATCGCCGGCACAATACGTTTATATGCAAAAGAAATATTAGGGGTCGGGCAAAATGTCAGAATAATCAATATTTTGATAAATAAGATTTAAATTTCCAAATGCCTTTTTAAAGAAGTTATGGTACTGGATAATCTTCTGCTTTTAAGTGCCAACTAATATTTGACGTCATTTTCCACTAGTAGATCCAGCCGACTCTGGGCAAGTTAATATGACCGGAGCTATTGATGCGGTTTCCCAAACTCCAATTCTATTTTACAATGGAAACCTGCACCAACGTTTTTACAAATCCACTTTCTAATTACTTTGTATACCTGTTTCGTAAAATTTTAAATCAAGCCCTTTTTTGGAGTGTTCCGCATTTTTGGCGCCAAAAATCGCGGCTCGTTATGACCCACGAAATTGCTTTACAACGAAGGTTCGAAGTTAAACATTTCGCGCATCTTTACCTGATGATGATCCGTGGCTAGATCTGAAATAGATTTTGGGTTAGGTTAAGGTTAGGTTGTCACAGTTGACACACTTAGTCCAATGAGGATATTTGTGATACCACGGCACGTCGTATTCCATCCCCATCGTTGAACCTGTAAATTGACTCGTTATCTTTAAGGGACATTCAAAGAATATGATACCTCATCCCGATAATGTCGCTGAAGAAAATACAGTTCCATTAATTCAATTCAGTTCCATTCAATTCAATTCAATTCGATTCAATTCAATTCTGTTCAATTCAATTCATTACAATTCAATTCACTTCAGTTCAGTTTAATTCAATTTAGTTCAGTTCAATTCAACTAAATTTAAATCAATTTCATTCAATTCAACACAACTCAACTAAAGTCAACTCAACTCGACTCTGCTCAACTCACTTCAATTCAATTCAGTTCAATTGAAATCAATTCCAGCTATTCTAATTCATTTCAATTCAATTCAATGCAATTCAATTCAGTTCCATTTATTTTAATTCACATCAATTTAATTTAATTCAATTCATTTCACTTTAAATCCATTCAATTAAATTCAGTTCAGTACAATTCAGTTCAATCCCTTTCAGTTCAATTCAATTCAATTCCATTCAATCCAATTTAGTTCAATTCCGTTCAATTCAATTCAATTTAATTTAATCCAAGTCAATTTAGTTCAATTCAATTCAATTAAATTCAGTTCAGTTCAATTCAATTCAGTTCAATTCATTTCAGTTCAGTTCAATTCAATTCAATTCAATTTCATTCAATCCAATTTCGTTCATTTCAATTCAATTCAGTTCAGTTTAATTCAATTCAATTTAATTTAATCCAATTCAATTCAATTCAATTCAACTCAGTTTAATTCATTTAAAATCAGTTCAATTCAGTTCAGTTCAATTCCATTCCAGTCAATTTAATACTATTCAATTCAATTCCATTCTTTCCAATTCAGTTCAATTCAATTCAATTCAATTTAATTTAATCCAAGTCAAACCAATGCAATTAAGTTCAATTAAATTAAAATCAATTCGACTCAATTCAGTTCAGGTCAGTTCAGTTAAGTTCAATTCAATTCAGTTCAGTTCAATTCAATGCATTCGATTCAATTCTATTGAATTGAATTCAATTCAATTTAATTCAATTCAGTTCAATTCAATTTAATTTAGTTCAATTCCATTCTATTCAATTCAATTCAATTCAATTTCATTCAGTTCAATTCAATTTAATTGAATTCAATTCAATTCAGTTCCGTTCAATTCAATGCATTCGATTCAATTCTATTGAATTGAATTCAATTCAATTTAATTCAATTCAGTTCAATTCAATTCAATTTAATTTAGTTCAATTCAGTTCAGTTCAATTCAATTCCATTCCATTCCATTCCAGTCAATTTAATACTATTCAATTCAATTCCATTCTTTCCAATTCAGGTCAATTCAATTCAATTTAATTTAATCCAAGTCAAACCAATGCAATTAACTTCAATTAAATTAAAATCAATTCGACCCAATTCAGTTCAGATCAGTTCAGTTAAGTTCAGTTCAGTTCAGTTCAGTTCAGTTCAGTTCAGTTCAGTTCTGTTCAATTCAATTCAATTCAATTTAAATCAAATCAATTCAATTTTATTCAGTTCAATTCAATTCAATTTAATTGAATTCAATTCAATTCAGTTCAATTCAATTTAATTTAGTTTAATTCAGTTCAGTTCAATTCAATTCAATGCAACCTCATCAAATCTAATTCAGTTCCACTCTTCATATTTTTATAAGAAAAATATTAACTGAATTTATTTTTTAAAATTAAAATGTAAAAAAATTTGATTAATGGATTTTTAATAAAATTATCGTTATTACTTAAAGAAAAAAAAAAGTGAAAAAAAACAATTTGCTTTGATTTTATATTAATTTTTCGACAAACATTTATAAATGTTTTTTCTATGTAAAACGGGAAACCTAAAATAAAACGTGAATAAAACCGAAAACAAGTATTTTAATTCTGACCTGTATTTCTCATTTTGTGAAACCGAAACCCGGGTTCCGAAAAATAATTTTTCGAATAAACTGAAAACCGCTTACTCGAAAACGTGGGTTTGTTTTTCACTCTACTGGCAATGAATTCAATTTAGATCATATAGATTTTAAGCCAAAACCATTTTTTCACAATTTTTGTTTACAAAATTATTCTTAAAATTTATTTTCTGTTTTAAGCTTGAAAATCTTTAAAAAAAATATTTTATTGTAATTTCGTTTTATGCGAAAGCTGCGCAAGGTTGCGGTAAAAGCTTAGTACGTAACTTTTATCCAAAGGGTTCGTTTCATTATCTCCAAAATTTCTGCTGCTTTGGTTTGCCCCTTTAGGAATTTCATTAATTTATTCCAGAAAACTTATGTTTTTGTCTATATAAAAATGATTGTTTTGAAATTGCTTGCTCAAATCTTCAGTTGCCTGAAACCTAATAATATTAAAACCACTTTGTGTACATTTAGTTTTCTTGTTTCCCCGCATTCCACATTAACATTTTCCCATTCGTAAACATTTCACAAATATTACGAGTGAATTTACGAAAAGAAAAAAGCAAAGTTAAAAACAAAATACCTACTAACTAACAATAAATGAAATTAACGAAACACTCTAGCGATCAATGACATTTTCAAACTTTAGCTGCGACATGAACATGTAGTACATGGAGTAGATTATGTTGGCAATGTCATGATTTTTGTTTTTCGACAACATTCAACTGGTCGTCGGTCGTACTGTATTTGGATACAAAATACCAGCAGCAATTTCACGTTGTTGTATATTCGACTCGCGCACAAGTATCCAGTGTACCCCTCGGACCAGATACAATTTAAACATGTTGGTGTTGTTGTTGTTATTACACTCTCACTTAAGATCAATGCCATTTGGTTGGTAGTGGTTGCTATTATTATTCCTATAACAATTACTGGCAGGCAGTTGCCAGTGGAACGAAGTAGTATTTCTTTTTCTGAACAATACAAACCGAATTGAAGATCAACAACACCATAATGACATCAATTCATGAACATGATCGTCATCCTCATCATGAGGATGTTGAACGTTGAACGATATTGAATGCTCAAGTTGAATGTTGTCAAACGATCTGTGCTGTTGTACCAGATGTGCTGAGATGTTAGCTGAGATTCCATGTGGCCATAATAAAAATAAAAGTGTCATTAAACCTGGTGTTTTTTTGTTTTGTTTGTTGTTGTTTTTTTGCAATTCGTAATACACCAATGTATAAATCTAAAACCCCACAATTGTCAGTTGGGGCCAATTCATAAAATTTTGACGTTTTTTGTTGAAGATCATATTGTAAGAGGGAGAGCGTAAAGTGCAGAGATTCATGATCATTACAGATCATCAACATTATGATCATCATTTATTCAGAGTCATACTCTATCATCTATTTTCATTCAATTGTTTCTCAAGAAATATTGATATTTTTGAGAAAATATTGCTTCAAGTGCTTAGGAAAAAGGAAAGTTGTTGCACGACTTTGTGAGAAACCTATAATTTATGTTAATAAATTTTGATTTTCATCCCACTTTATTCGAAAGCAATACAAGATTTAGTTCAAATCTTAACACCTAAAATTTCTCGAAATTGCCCTTTAATTATAATTCTATCTGCGTTCATTTGCCATGTGTGGCAGAACCTTGTTCTAAAAATAATATAGAATCTTAGTTTTTCTACTGCCGAAACCTTAAATGTATTTCTCAAGAACTATTAATATTTTTGGTGAAATATTTCTTGACTCTCAATTCTCTTTGATCCTCAGTCTTCGAACTTAACATGTGTTCTTTAATTACAACAAAAATTGTATCTACATTCAAGTGTCGTCATGTGTGGCATGATCTTTTTCTAAAAATAATTTTCTTACTTAAGATGGTGTTAGACTATTAGAGAAATCCTTGGATATGTCAAAATTTTCATTTGATAACAGCGGTTGGAATAATGTAAACTGGAGTGCAACGATACTCAGAACAATTTTGACAGACATATTACATTTCTCTCATTTTTTGATTTTCATTTGATGAGAGCAGATGAAATTTCAACTTGAGTGGAACGATATGAAGAAAAATTTTGACAGATCTTTTAGATTTCCCATTTCATGATTTTTCTGAAAAAAAAATCACGCTCAGGGCTGCAATTTGAATGAAACAATGGAAATCAAAGGCAATGACAATAATAACATATATTTAGTAATTTTTTCAAGGGCTTAATCTTTCTTCACAATTTTCTTTTGTCTCTATTCTATTTTTATTTTATATCTGTTGTATTTTGTTTGGCACTTAGGTGACAGATGATGTTTTTTCATTCTCCAAAACTGATAGTGTAACTCGAAAGCATAATGATCGTACAATTTTTGTCAAATGGAAGAGCATTTCATTCAATTTCTCTCTCCCGAAATCGTTCTATTTGCACTGATAGTGTACAGGGTTCGTATTTCGTGGGTAATACCATTATTATTACCCATTATTATTGCCGTCGGAAATGGGTAGCGACCGTTTACCCATTACCCAAAGTGATGCCATATTGAAGACATCCATTGGTTAAAGCCTCGTATTGAGGTACATTTTTTATTATTTTTTTCGATTGGACGCACCGTGTCCAAGTTATAGCCACATTTTTATTTTAGCGATTTTCCTTAGAAACCTGCAAAAATTGGTTATTTTGCTGATTGAAATTTTTTCATATTTTCGATCAAATTTTCGACCATTACCCATCGCCGTTGGTAACCACTCATAATTTTCCCCATTACCCTGAGGGTAATGGTAGCTACCCATTATTTTCTCTTACCCTCTTAATGGGTAATCGTGATGGGTAATTCCCCATTTTCGGGGGTAGCTCCCCATTATTTTCCCCATACCCTGTGGGTAATGGGTAATCCTGATGGGTAATTCCCCATTGTGGTGGGTAGCTACCCATTATTTTCCCTATTACCCTGAGGATAATGGGTAGGTAATCGTGATGGGTAATTCCCCATTTTCGTGGGTAGCTACCCATTATTTTCCCCATTACCCTGAGGGTAATGTGTAATAGTGATGGGTAAGTCCCCATTTTCGTGGGTAGCTACCCATTATTTTCCCCATTACCCTGAGGGTAATGGGTAATCGTGATGGGTAATTCCCCATTTTCGTGGGTAGCCACCCATTATTTTCCACATTACCTTGTGGGTAATGGGTAATCGTGTTGGGTAATTCCCCATTTTCGTGGGTAGCTACCCATTATTTTCCCCATTACCCTGAGGGTAATGGCTAATCGTGATGGGTAATTCCCCATTGTCGTGCGTAGCTACCCACTATTTTCGCCATTACCCTAAGAGTAATGGGTAATCGTGATGGGTAATTCCCAATTGTCGTGGGTAGCTACCCATTATTTTCCCCATTACTCTGAGGGTAATGGGTAATCGTGATAGGTAATTTCCCATTTTCATGGGTAGCTACCCATTATTTTCCCCATTACCCTGAGGGTAATGGCTAATCGTGATGGGTAATTCCCCATTGTCGTGCGTAGCTACCCACTATTTTCGCCATTACCCTAAGAGTAATGGGTAATCGTAATGGGTAATTCCCAATTGTCGTGGATAGCTATCCATTATATTCCCCATTACTCTCAGGGTAATGGGTAATCGTGATAGGTAATTCCCCATTTTCGTGGGTAGCTACCCACTATTTTCCCCATTACCCTGAGGGTAATGGGTAAACGTTCAATACACATTCCCCACGACAATGTTACACATGGGGGAGTAAATACGAACTCTGAATGTGTAGCACAGCCTTTAGGCTTTCTACTGAGGATACCAGTGCTGTGGAGTCGGAATTGGAGTTGGAGTCGTCGCCTGTCATATTTGCCTGGAATCGGAGTTGGAGTCGCACAAAATTTAGACAACTTCGACTCCAAGTTTAACATTTCCATCAAAATTCCAAGTTTTCGGAATGAATAGTTTGTTGAACCATTTTTTGGGATAATATTATACAATATTATTTTACATACAACAACCATTATAGAAACCGATTTTAGTTATGTGGCTAGCTTGTGTTCCCCAAAAATGTAATCTTGAAAATAAAAAAATACAGCAAAATACATTAGTGGCAACCCTGAACTAAAATTCTGGTGCATTTCATGTTTGAGTTGCCAACCATCTGTCACTTATTTAAGAAGTCTATAAAATAATTTTGGGGAAGCGACAACGTTCACTTGCTTTCAAACCCTTATGGCGATTTCGATTCTGAGAAAAAAATTCAACATTTTTTCTACCCTTTGCCCAAAAAGTGCCTTTTTGTGTTCGTTTGTGGAAAAAGTGGAAAAGTCCACTCGTAGGTTTTGTGTTCGTTTCTGCGAATGTTGCACTCAAAAAGTGCAAAAATGTTGCATTTTCTGCCCACTCAGCGAGTCACGTGGGAGAATGTTTCGATATAAATACTGATATCGAATCAAGATTGGAAATGGAAAGATTTTGTAAAGGCAACCTGAATTAGCATTAGGATGAAGTTCTACATTTTGATGTCAACCATTTGTATATTAAGAGTCTTTTTTTATTTCCTGTTAAACTAATTGTTCGACGACTTTGTATGGGGAGCCGCTTAAAATGCTTAATATCGCTTAGTTCCTTATACAAAGTGGTCGGAAAATTATTTTTTCAGGGTATAAAAAATCAGACCAGATGTTTGATACACGACTCTTAAAAAGTATTTGACAAAAAAATAATTTTCCCACAAGGGTTAAGGAATTTGGCAACCCACAAACTACACTGTGCAAGTATTTGAAAAAAAATTTGGAAAATAAATTCGGACTCAACCGATTTAAACTAATTGGGGTCCTACGAATCGAATTGCATCATCAGTTTTTGGCCCTATAATAAAGGTTTCATACAGAATTTTTGTTTTAACTTCTTGCTCAGAGGCTGTGTGTTAGAGCTCATTTTTTGAGACAAGTTTATACATACATATATCACCATTACTCAAGAATGCCTCATCCGATTTTGTTTAAACAAATTTAGAAAAATTAACAATTACAATACCTTTACTTTATGCCTGTACTATTTCCCACGATAAGCAACAGTTTCGCAGTTATCAATAAATTTATGAAGAAGAAATGTCAATTGTTTTGCTTAAAAAATTAAAATTATGTATGAAAAAATTTTTATAAAACCATCATTATAGGGCAAAAAACTAATGATGCAGTTCGATTCGTAGGACCCGAATTAGTGTAAATCCATTGAGTCCACTTCTGTTTTTTCGACTTGCACAGGTTATTATTTGAATAAAGTTCAAATTCGAGTTGCCATTCTTACATTTCTTATTTAACCAATCTTATAAAGTAGTGGGGGAAAAGTGTGGCCCAACTGGGAAATGCAAGCTGGTACTTTTTTTTGGAATACATATGTCATACTAGAACTAGGCAGGAACTGCATAATATGATGGAGTATTACAACGTTGCTGAATTACCATTTAGATGCAGTTCCTGTTTGAGTTGCCATCCTTCTGTTTCTCAATTTTTGAATGTTGCAAAGAATATTAGAGATATGAAAACCAGATTAACGCATTTTCGGGATTATTGACGTTTTATTTCTTATAGAGTTTGACATTTATAATCCCGAAAAAAACGATAATCCTGGTAGGTGAAACTGCAGTTTTACAATGAGCTTTAAAACACTACATGCAACCCGGAATTACCGTTGCGACAAAATTTTCAAATGTTGATTTGCCAACCTGTTCAATTATCGAAACTTTGAAAAGTCACTGACACTTTTATCGAGGTGAGATAACTTGTTTCAAAATAAAACATAAATTCTTCGAGCAACCAAAAAAATACATATTTTAATTAAATTGACATGAATTAAAGGAAAAACGTTGAGTATGACACAACCAATGAGCCGATGAACTTTCCAGGGAAGTACAACAACAGAAACTGCTGGCTCTACAACAACAACAACAACAACTACAAGTACAAAATGCAATGATAATTTAGTAAATATGTATGTATAAAAACAAAAATGAAATACAACATCAGAAGTAAAAGATATTATATTGAAGGGCGGTTGAGAACAACAGTTTATTAACCCAAAACTATCAGCAACAACAACAACAGCGACGTCAGTTTAATACGAGTATAATTTACTATTATGCACATATGGTGTGTGCGTCTGTGTGTGTGTGTGTGAACTTAAGTAAACCCAACGACGATTCTTCCCTCGAAAAGGAAACCGAAACAACAATTTTCTCATCTACAACAAACGCAATGAATGATTATGCATCCAAACAGATCACAATAGAGTAAAAGAGCAGCTAGTGAGAGTGTTATACTATAGGAGTGTAACATAGTGAGATAATTTCTCTGAGAGTGGAAGTGAAGGTTGTTATGTTATTATGCACTCTGGTGGTGGTGGCTGTGTAACATCAACCTAGGACAACATAGAGAAAGTTATAGGCTTCAAGCACAAGTTTTAATGTTCGAGCAACAACAACAATGCACCACTGTTATCGCTATCACCACCGCCGCCATGCATCTGGGGTATCAATACCACCACCACTATTGTGGCTGTTATCATTATGTTGGAAACATTACACGAATTTTGTTGTGGGTGGGGGCCGATAATATTTGACTGATTGATAAGACACCAACCAGCAGCCAAATAGCATTGAATCATACATACATAGATTTGCTGTAGTCACATCACACGTGTTCACTATTAGCCACAGACGGACAAATAAATAAAATCTCTCACACAGAGAGGCTATCGTTTGTGTGCATAATAAGTTTTATCTGAGGAGCAATGAACAGCGTTTGATAGCCCTGAGTGCTCTCAAATAGAGTTGCCAGGTAGTAAAAAACAAAAACTGCTAACTGTAAAGTATTTGTTGTTTTCCATGAGTCATGAAATATTTTAAAATGAAGTTAAGCGTAGTCATAGAGTAATACTTAAGAGTTCTCATTACTCCCTTCGTTGCCTCTTCATGACGAGGTACTCGTAGTAGGCCATTTCATATACTTTTATTTGCTGCTGTATTTTACTGATTTTACACTTTCGTTGGACATAAAACGGACAGAAATCAAAGGGTATACGTATTTTCGTTCAATGCAAACGACATAAAACATAATTTAGCTGTCATTAGCATCAATAAACACTATTTAAAATTAGTTCCTGTCTTCTTTGCTCTCTCATTCTCCATCATTTTTTCGATCAGCTGTGCCTTAGAATCGCCGATGAACCTGAATTTCATGTTGTCATGTACACCCTATGTAAATAAAAACAACCATAAATTCAGGTTCGGAATTTTTCAGGCAACTTTCCGTTTGGTAGTATGCAGCTGAAAAGAAATGTAAACGGGATTTTTGACATTTTCTGTCTATTACAGAGTTGTTCACAACGGGCATTGGAAAATTTTTTCCTCTACCGGTCCCAAAACTAACCGACCTGACGTATAGATGGTGCCAGTAGTTTGCAAAAAAAATTATTTTGCTGCAAAAGTGGCAACGTTATGAAACATATGTTTTAAGTTTCAAGGCGCCACGTTGTTTAATATTTTTATTTGAAGTCCCGTATTCAGTTCTTGCGAAATTTTCGTAAGAAATTTTGTCATTTATCTCTAAACGGAACACTTTCTTACAAAGAGTTGCCACATATCTCGGATTTACCTTGAAAATATTTAATTAATAATTCATCTTTGCACTCCATTCAATTTTTAACGTATTACTTTTGTTTACTGAAATAATCGAAATATCAAAATTCCGATCTCAAACAATTATCAAACAATTGTTTTCGTACGAAATAACTTTGACGTAACAACCCTGTACTTGATTTTGCCTACGTAGTTTTCGCCAAGTGCTGAGTACCAGGCAAATGAAAAGTGAGCGAAATATTCGTTACATGACATTTTCGTTTTTTTTTTGTACACGTACTTCTTATGGCAACGAAAATTTCATAAAAACTGAATACCGGGCTTGAGCCATCGAAAGTAAATGATCTCAGTTAATTTATAAACATGGACTAATATGATTGGTCACCGTTATGTAATTCAATATTTCCATTGGAACGGTCTCAGCCCAAGTTTTAATATTACTTGGCCGAGCCAGATTCTACTCTGGGGGAGTCTGCTTCTTCGTTTACGACTGTGAAATATTAGGTAGCAGAGCTTAAATGAGGCCGTACGACCTGCCAGGATGAACACCGTAGTGGTTGACCAATTTAGGAGTCCACGTCAGACGCGATTAAGAAAATCCACAAAATGGTATTGGATGATTGTCGGCTGAAGGTGCGTGAGCTAGCTGAAATGATAGGCATTCCAAAAAGTGCTGTACATTATAAATTGACCGAAGATTTGAAGATAAGAAAGTTGTGCGGAAGACGGGTGCCGCGCTTGCCTACAATAGAGCAAAACCCGCGTTGTGACTATCTTTTAGTATAGTGTTTGGCGATGTTTCATCGCAATAAAGCCGAATTTTTGCATCGATTTATAACCATGGATGAGACATGGGTCCACCACTTCACACCTGACACAAAAGAACAGTCAAAGCAGTGGACTGGATTGGGAGAATCGTGTCTAAAGAAGGCGAAGATGGTTTCATCTGCAGGCTAGGCCATGGCGTCAGTTTTTTTTTGTGATGCGCATAGGATAATTTGTATTGATTATCTTTAGAAAAAAACCTTCAATGGCGAATATTATGCTAATTTATTGCAGCGTTTAAGTGATGAAATTGTGGAAAAAATTACGCATTTGGGGAAAAATAAAGTGTTGTTCCATCAACACAATGCACCAGCTCACACATCCACTTTGCGTCTTACAAAATTAATGAATTACAGTTCGAAGTACTTCATCACACAACTTATTTGACAGATTTGGCTCCGTCCGACTATTTTCTATTTCCAAACTTGAAAATATAGCTCGGTGATAACAGATTTGCCAACAATGAAGAGGTGAAGTCTGCGGTTGGTGGCTATTAAAAATTTTTCAATCTAAAACAGACTTCTATACGCCGATAACTATTCAGTTCGTGCTCTGCGACAAATGTTTTTTGCACACACAAACGTCCGAAGTGGTCGTCGTAATCGGACATACTGAGCAAGCTATTCAAGCCGTAATAACAAAAATTTGCACCATTTTTGCGCTATTTGATATCAGATCACCTATACCCTGCAAAATCTGAATTTTTTCTTGTTTGGATGCAAATATATCGTATTTATAGCTTGTCGCAACAATATAGTACACTTGTGTCCCAACACATTGTTTTTGCTATTCAATATTATATGTTGGAGACATAATGATTAATATGTTATGAGATATGTTTTGGCGACACAAATATGGTTCTGTTTGTGGAAAACTGCTGAAAACAAAAACGTTACAGACAGCATGGGAGAAAATCAGCAGATCTTCAATTCATGAAATCAATGGTTGTACGTAACCACATATATGTTTGTTCCAAACATATACATGGTTCCTGCATAATGTTACAAGGGCCTTTTTTCAGAACGCGGGAGAATTTATTGTTTTGTAATAATCGTTATAAATGTTTCCAAGATGCATACATTTGTTATGTAAGGACAATAGCCTTCTTACAAAGCTGTTTTTGGCTGGACGCGAAAAATTGTTAATAATATAATGTTATTAATGTGATATTTAATTTTCGTGTATAAATAATGCTCCGATCGTTTAAAAATCGCTTCTATTGATATACATATACATATGTATGTATGTCTTTTTGACCGCATTAACAGATGCCTGTTAACCCGGTAACAGAGTTGTATAAATGAATGTGGTTGGTGTCTTTGCTAGTTAAATTCGTAATTAAACTTCACGTACATCAAATTGGAACCAATGTTTAGAACTGCAATTGCTTATATTTTTTGTACGAACATTTCCTTCACGAAAACAATATGTGCGTTTAACCATCAACATTGTGTAATAAACTGTTGGCATAGAAGCCTATTTTACCATAAAAATCCCCCGATTTTATTTCGTAAGAATCCAACATTTTCCAATGGAAAAAAGTTCGGCGAAATATTTCAAAAAAATAAATACACAACTTTTATCGAAATCTTCAAAACAACCTTTCTATATTTATATATTTAGTTCCTTGCACAAAATATAATTTTGAAGATCACGAAATCATTTATCTAATCAAAAATATTGTTGAAAACCCATCACTGAACGTGGCAACTCTGTTTAACCTACAATCATAAGTACTAACAAAGAAATCCAACTAGTATACCACTATCTCACAAGAGCATAAGTGTTACCCTCACCCAAACAAACACTCTCGCTCTCTGTGTATTTACTATACGCATACAAATTTCTCACTTTATAACACGCTCTCTAGTCCCACCATGGGGTGAGCGACACAACAGAGATCATAACAAAAATACAATGTTAAACATAACATTGACAATGACTAAGCTCAATAGCGCGTACTCACTCACTACTCCCCACATAATCAGTTGATGCCTGGAGTAGTAGTGGTGGGGTAATACATCACACAGAAATTACCACATAACCAGACAACACAACAACAATGCATCACGAAGTTCAAATACAAATTTTTCAAGAGCACGTGAGTTCAACAGGCTGAACGTGAAATGAGAGTCCGTTAAAGTTGCTGAGAGATAGAGTGAGTGGCACATCGTACAAGAGCGCTGGCCGTCAGGGTATTTTCCCTCTCAAATGCAACTACACAAGGGGTTTTTTGTTTTCCTCGATTGAGACGGCAAAGCATTGTTGCTGTAGTTGGCGTTCGCTAAACACGCTGTGGCTGGCATTCCGAAAACGAACAAGATCCAACGTAAACGTTGATTTTCCTTTCATTGACAAGCGGCGCTTCATAACGTGCAGATCGTTTTTACGGCATACGGATACGTAATGTTTACTATACTACACTCAAGCAAAAAAGTCAATGAAACAACAAAATACACAAACAAAACAAAAAAATTTATTCAAATGCAATGAAAAACAAACAAAATAAAAACACAAAAACGTGAACGGTTTAAAAACGATTCTTCCACAATACATACATATATCTACATATATGATAAATGAAAAAGTTACAAAAAATATTTTTAGAATTAAGAAAAATATAAGAATTTAAAAAAAAAAGATTTTAAATGTGACATGAATGAAAAAGATATTGAAAGTGTGAAAAAGATTTCCATATTGTGAAAACATATTCCTAGTGCAAACATGAAGAAATTTGTAATAAAAATATAAAAAAAAGTGTTGCATTTAAAAAAAAGAAAAAATATTTTTAAAAAAAAGTCCGTTTGTTTTGTTAACGTTTTTTTACAATGAAAATGGTTATGTCTGCAGACAGCTCAGACTGTCATACCTCAAGCGGCAGCATAAATATGGGCTCGGAAGCTCCAACAACAAGTGCAAAGATTTCCGTTATCTGTCACATGTCACAGCAACAGCGGCAAGAACAAAATTCGGCCACTTTAACATACGGTCAACCAACGTTTAACCATTCCGCCGGTAGTTTACAGGTAGAAGCATCGCCTGCTTCTTCCACAACATCGGGACCTCAAATCGCTATGGGCAGATCGCATTTGGAGAATGCACTTAAATTGCCTCCTAACACAAGTGTATCGGCTTATTATCAAAATGCCAAACTTTTAGGAAATAATCAGGAAGAGGAGCACAATGCTCGTGTTTTGTATCAGACACTGAAACAGGAGTTTAATGCAACACAATCAACTCAGAGGATTCTAACAGCATATGGCAGACAGACATCATCAGCACCTGTCACAGACATGGATACTGTGCCCACAGGTGCTGGTATCAACAACGCAGCGTCGGCCACTTCATCCTCCACCTCCTCCGTGTCCATAAAACTATCACCCTCCTCCCCTTCATCTTCCACACCACCCTCGGTGATTTACAACAATCCCTTAAAACAACACAATTCCTTAATATTATCCCAAGTCTTGCAACAACCCAATAGTATTAATCCCTCTAACTATCCACCCACGCAACTACATCACAATAACAACAACAATATAGTATCCACCTCGGATCAGCATCATCAAATGAGTCCATACGATGCATTTATGCCACACTCCTCCTCATCCACCACCTCATCTTCAACAACATATCACCACCAACCATCTCAAAATCAAACGGCCAATAATCTTCATCACACGCTGGCGTTAAGCAACAACAACAGCAACTCCATCTATCATCATCAGCAGCAGCAGCAGCAGCACAATCTTTCCTCCCTTGTTCATCACTCTAACATAAATGCGGGACATAATACTGTGCTAGTGGTAGCAGCTGACTCCCGGCCACAAACACCGGATTATATTAAATCCTATCCAGTCATGGATACTACCGTGGCCAGTTCAATGAAGGGAGAACCAGAGCTAAATATTGGTAAGAGCGCATACGTATGTAAAAAAATGGTTCAAAGTCGTTGAAAGCCAGAGAAAATTCTAGAATGAGTTACAAAACTTCGTAAAAATTTAAAAAAATATCTTAAAATTTGTACCACCTTCAAAAACACAAATGTGTTAATATTTTTAAAGTGTAGCGAAAAGTTTTTCGACTATCTAAGAAAATATCGCTAGATGAATAGAAGAATTTACTAAATTCTAGAATGAATTCCGAACCCTGATCACTAAAACACATTCTAAAAAATATTCAAAAACACAAATGTGTTAATATTTTTAAAGTATAGCGAAAAGTTTTTCGACTATCAAAGCAAATATCGCTAGATGAATAGAAGAATTTACTAAATTCGAGAATGATTTCCGAACCCTGATCACTTTTAAAATCCTTAATGAATGGATTGTGCCACGTCAAATAGAAAACTTCGTGGAGATGTGAAACTACTAAACACAATAGCTTCAGGAAAAGGGAAGTTTTAGAAATATCTGTGTAGAAACCCGAACCCTGATCAGTTGTAAATTCCTTCAATACAATTGTATCAACTGGGTGGGGAAAAAGTAAGGAGATTTTAAGCCATTGATAATTATAGAGCTGGACAATTTGAAAACTTTTGCGCATTTTCAGAGATATTCGAACCCTGACATTTTATAAATTTCGTACTAAATGCATTTTATCCAGGCAAACGGCAAATTTTAAGAAAGTTTGAAACAATTTCATATAATTTTGCAAAAGGTTGAAAGATACACGATGCCAGATAGTTCTCATTTTCTAAAGAAACATATTTTTCAATTTATAAACAAACTTTATGAATTTCTAAAAACTAACGGAATTGCACAAAGAAAAACAGTATCCAACAATTTTATCAAAATTTGAAACTAAACAAAAAGCGACCATAAAAATTCGCACCCTGGTTAAGTGAACTTATGTAAAGTAATTAATTACCCTTATGGTTAGTCAATTGAAATTGATATATGTATATGTTTAGATCATATAAAGCTGAGAAAACTGCATGATATTACATTTACCACGAACCCTGACAATTTTAGTTTAGCACATGTAGGTTATGAAAGTGTTTCCATTTCATTTGAAATATTGAATATAAATATATTTCGAATCCGAATAGTGTAAAATTGTTTGAATACAAAAGGTATCAAGCGTGGTTTATCTAAAATTTGCTCAACGTAAACCGTAGAAAAGTTTGGTTGCTATAGCTAAAGCTTTTACATTGTAAATAGTTACGAAATTCCCAAGAAGTCCGAACCCTGACATTTTGAAAGTATTTTTGGATGCTTTTCTTTTTGAAATTGGCCATCTTATCGCTGTAGATTGTTGTGGAATTATATGGCAGTACAAGAAACAGCTTAATTGATTACAAAAGTTAGAAAACGAACAATTTAATTCGCCAAAAAAATATATTTTTTAGCTTTTAGTTAAATTAATAATTTGTTAGCTAAATTTATGTATCCAAATTTTCTACAAGTTTTGTGACAAAAATTATAAAAAATCTTAATGAGTATTAAAATAACTTAGAAAGCTGACTGATAGTACATGTATTACGTACCCTGACAATTGTAGGTCAGAAGATGTGGCCTAGCAAAATGTTTATATTTCGTTTAAAATATTAAATACCAAAGTTTTACGTTGCCTATTTCTTTCGCGTCGATTTCAGAAAAATAAAATCCAGGTGATTCCACTCTTCAATCTCATTTATTCATTTATTCCCAATATTTCGATTAGCATCGCTATCAATTTCGCTGAATATATTAACTATTGTACGGCAAATATTTCGAACCCTGACAATGGAAAACTATTTAATATTAAAATCTGCGTACCTAAACGTGTGTAAATGTAAGTTGTATTGTATTTTTGGCTATGGCTAAAGTGTTTACAATGTAACTAACTAAGAAACTTCAAATGCATTCCGAACCTTGACATTTTGAAACTTTATTTTGGATTATTTTCACTTGGACTTTGTTCTACTTATCGCTGTAGATTTTTGTGGAAGTTGGTGGCAGTAACCGAAACACCTTAATCGATAGTAGCAACGATTACAATTGGTTTCAAAGGAATGAATTTAATTAAAAGAAATTTAGTGAAATTTAGTATAATTTATGAAACTTTTTTAAAAATAATTTCCAAAATACTCTATATATATTTAAAAGAGAAACTTCGAAAGCTCAATGTTAATACATTTACTCCGAACCCTGTCACGCAATATGGCCAACCAAAATGTTTACATTTCATGTAAAATATCAAGTACAAATAATGTTCTTATGATCTTTGGAATTCTCCGTTAAATATTTCGAACCCTGACATTGTAAGGTTGCGAAAATGCTGAAAGTTGCAAGCCCTGTTGAACTTAAATTGTGTTTACATTTCATTTAAAATATCAAGTACAAATAATGTTCTTATGATCCTTGGAATTCTACGTTAAATATTTCGAACCCTGACATTGTAGAGTTGGGAAAATGCTGAAAGTTGCAAGCCCTGTTGAACTTAAATTGCATACACCTAACACGTATAAATATTTTTGTATGGTTACAGTTTTTACATTGTAAAAAATTAAGAGTATTCAAATGAATTCCGAACCCTGACATTTTTAAAGTGGCTTTTGGATACGGTTTCTTCTGGACTTTGTTGCACATACCGGTGTATATTGTTGTGAAAGTTGATGACCGTAAACAAAACAGCTTAATCAATACCAGTCAGTAACGATAACAAAGGCTTAAAAAGAATAAATTTTATTGTCAAAAAGATATATGTGTATATTTTTTTGATTTTAGTGAAATGAATTAATTTTTTGAACTAAATTTATGTGTTCAAGCTCTTGAAAACTTTTTTGACAAAAATTATTAAAACAAATCTTAATGTGTATCAAAAAACAAAGTTAGAAAAGAGAATGCTATTACAATTACTCCGAACCCTGACAATGTTAGATCAGATGATATGGCTTAGAAAATGTTTACGTTTCGTTTAAAATGTTAATTACCGAAATTTCGCTGAATGTATTAACTACTGTAAGGCTAATATTTCGAACGCTGTAACTGAAAAGCTTTTCAAAAAACCAGTGTAAAACTGAAGGTTCCAATCAGTGAGTGACAAATTAAATGAAATTCTGGTTGTGAGAAGCTCTCCCCCATCCCTTCATGGGAGGTAATGGGAAACGGGGTTTTCTGACACTGAATAACTATTTAACTTTAAAACTCTGTGTACCAAAAAGTGTGTAGATGTAACCTGTATAGATTATTATATTTTTGGATATGGCTAAAGTGTTTACATTGTAAATAACTAAGAAACTTCAAATGAATTCCCAACCTTGACATTTTGAATGTGACTTTAGAATACTCTACGTTTGGAGTTTGTTCTATATATCGCTCTAGATTGTTGTGGAACTTGGGGGGCAGTAAACGATTTACCTTCATCATTAGTGGTACCGATTACAAATGTCTTCAAAAATAATAAATTTTATTTAAAAGAGGAGTAGTGCAATTAATTATTTGGGAAACTTCATATAGGAAACTTTTGAAACGCGAAGCTTTTTAAAAAAAGTATTTTCCAACATTCTCAATAAACATAAAAAAAATAAAAACAACTTAGAAAGCTGAATGATCTTACTCTTACTCCGAACCCTGACAATTTTAATTTAGCGATTTGACTAACCAGGGTAGCTACATTTCATTTAAATCTAAAATTCAAATAACATGCTTAATATATTTAATTTTTTTTGGCAAATAATCCGTACCCTGACAATGTATAATTGTTCAAATTAAAAAAGTTTCGCAACCTGTTTAGCTAAAACTTTGGAAATGTAAACTTCATAAACATTTGGATATAGCTATAGCTTTTATACTGTAAATAATTAAGGAATTCCAAAGAAATTCCGAACCCTGACTATTTGCAGATTTAATAAAATAAAAAATTGATACTTGTCGACCTTTTCCCTTCAATTTTAAGAAATATAATAAGTTGAGCTCAAGGTCAACTTAAATATTAATACATTTAAAATTAAATTCTTAAAATTTTAAAAAAATAATAAATAATAAAATAATAATTTTAATCATTTCATTAAATTGTTTGCAAAAAATATTTTTATTTATTTTAAATATTAGTGTGCTTTAAAATATCAATTAAAAAACTTGCTTTGAATGATATTGCATTTACTCCGAACCCTGACAATTTTAATTTACGCGATTTGACTAACCAAGATGTCTTCATTTCATTTAAACTAAATATATTTACATTTCCAAAGTTTTAGCTAAACATGTTGCGAAACTTTTTGAATTTGAACAATTATACATTATATTAGTTTTTTATGGCAAATATTCCGTACCCTGACAATGTATAATTGTTCAAATTCAAAAAGTTTCGCAATCTGTTTAGCTAAAACTTTGGAAATGTAAACTGTATAAATATTTGGATATAGCTAAAGCTTTTATATTGTAAAGAGTTAAGGAATTCCAAAGAAATTCCGAACCCTGACTAGTTGCAAATTTAATAAAATGTTGAAAAACTTTTTCAATAATAATTTTAATAATTTCATTAAACAACGATAAAATGTATTTATTCGGACTTGTTATTGGTACTTTTTTATTTTATTATTCACGATCAAGACCATTCTATATCTCTGTAAATAGAGATATAGTTTTTTAAAAAAGAAGAAGTTTTGCAAATGCATCCTCATGATTCCTGGCAAACTGTATAGCTATTTCTGATCTAGCCTAAGATCTTCATCAGCTGTACGGTGTGCCAGGAATCAAGAGAATGCATTTGCAAAACTTCTTCGTTAAAAAAAAACTATATCTCTATTTACAGAGATACAGAATGGTCTTGATCTTGAATAATAAAATAAAAAAGCATTTCATTAAACTTTTTTTTTTAAATACTTTTTTTATTTCAAATATTTTAATACTTTAAAATATCAACAACAATTCAAAATTTTGGTTTTCCGTTTCCTTTAAAATTTTATTTAGCCTTAAGTTTCTTTTGACATCGAAGGTCTTGTTAAATTTTGGGAAAATACGAAACTTTTTGTTTTCATTTCAAGCTTAAATTATAAATTATTATCTTTGTGGTGACTTAGTACTGATATTAAAAATTATTTAAAATCTGTAAAATGATTTAGATGTGAAACTAAAAGTCCAAGTTCGTAACACGTTTAAGGTCACATCTGTGACCTAAAACAGGCTGCTCTCGTTTATCTGATAAAAATGGCTGGCACATTTAGTTCCGATATTAAAACCAGAACCTCGAAATTTAGAAACGTTTGAAACCCAAACACAATTTGTTTTTCAAATGGTCATTGAGCAGTAGCACCAAAACTACAACTAACGAAAAAAATGTTCATTGATTTCCGTTTCATTTGAATTTTTTTTTGGGTTTTTTTTATTGAAAAAATCGCTTAAGTCAATTTACAACAACGCTACCTGTTTTCGAAAAAAAAATATATTTTGGAAACGGAAATATTTGTGCTTTGATTTATTTATTTTCCAACAGATTCATGATCTCATGAACATTTGGTAGGCCTAGGTGAACTCGAAAATTATTTCAGTTTCATTTTAACCATATTTATTGCTAATGACCAGACAAAAACAAAAGAAAAAGCTGAACAACGAAAAAATAAAAATTGTTTAAATATATGTATATCCGAAAATCAAGGTCAAATCCCAAAAATACCACAACGTACTGGGGTACTACTTAACCGAATACGTCGCAGCGAAACCAATCATCATAATCGAAACTGACGAAACAATCGCAATGATTCCGCGTTTATTTATTTTTTTTTGTATAATGTGATCAAAACGCTTTAAACGTTAAAACAAAAGTTCAATGCAGTTCATTTTTGTGAGATCAAAAAACTTAACTAAACTTGAAAGTTAAATGTCAGAATGAGAAAAAAACCAGATTTGAAAACTTCATGAAACAAAAAGATAACAGTAATCAAAAGGTTCATTAACTTTTTTAAATCAATAACACAAGGAACTTTAAATAAAAATTGAGAGTTACACGAGTATTTCCTAATTTATCATAAAATTTTGTTGAACTTTGCTGTTTTGACAAATTCCAAATTTCTTTACGAAATCGAAAGATATTTCCAAATTTTACTCATCACAATCTAATATTAGAAAAATTGTGTTATGCTCAGTTTGGCAGTGGAAAATTCTCCGCTTAAATGGACTTTAGTGTTTGGCATTTAAATGTCATTTTGTATGCAAATTTTCTGTGAGTTTTTAAATTGAGTTTTTAAATGACGAGTCTGAAACTCGTCGCATTATTTTTAGAAATATAAGAAATCGTAAATCAAAATTAATTTTATAATTATTTGAAATCAAACCAGGGAGAGTCAACATAAAATATGTGTAATTTCTCCCGCTATTTTTAAAAAGAAACTTGTGAAAGAAATTGGCATTTCATTGTAAAATTTAATCTGAATCTGAAAACAGAATCGTTTTGTGATAGCTTAGATTCCATTTCATTCTGTTAGGATAGCCTAACTTCAATTCTTTGCAGTGAATACAATTATTGTCATACTGGTCCACCTTTTGCTTAAGTCTTGACACCTTTTCCTTAAGTCTTGACTCCTGCACACTCAAGAAATGCCTCTTGAGAATCATATAAAAATATTCAGTCAAACTCACGAGTCTTCCATAGGAAATATTAGATATTTCCAAATTAATTTTTTTAACTGATCTGCTGCGTAGCTCGTAAGAAATAGATTAATGTTTTCAAATTAATGTTTTCAGCATTTTAAAACAAGTTTCTTGTAGATTTCTGATTAAACGTGGTTTACAATGTTTTTCTCTGTATTCCTCTTGTATGTAAGAATTCTCATTCATGTTAAGAATTTTGTAACATATTATACGAACTAGCAAGGAATTGATTTTACTCAAATTCCAATAGTTTTGCTAATGCTAATGTATTAAAGAGTTTTGATTATTATGACTTTATTCAAATAGTTGAAATCGATTTTCTCTGATATTTCAGTGTGAACAATTCTCATTAATATTATGAGTTGTAATAGAGATTCGCTGTTTTTAATGAGGGAATAATTCTCATTAATTTTATGAGTTCCAGTGCGTATAACTTCTGCCTAGCGACTACGGATAAGGATTATGTTTAGATGCTATTCAATATTTTATTGCGTTATACATCTACTTTTTTATATATAAGAATACATATATTCGGGTATAAGAATGTTATAAATTTCGTTAAAATACTGCCAAAAATAGAATAATTTTATTCGGAAACCGACAGCCGCAAACCGTACATATTAAGAAATTTCGGTTGAACTGCACATCTCCGAACCAGGCTCCAAAAAAAAAAAAGAAACTAAAACCGAAAATCGGACAAATTATGAGAACTTCAAAAATCAAAAAATTGTACCCCGGTCGGACCTATGAATGCCAATTGTAACGAAATATGCAAATGCCTTTAATTATTTTGAATATGATTGACTGCTGGCAATTCTGTTTTTAAAGTATTTTATATGTAGAGGTTTGTGGCTTCGATAGGCATTGCCTCGTAGTTCTTTCCAATTCATAAACCTGTACTGTATAAAATATTTGAAAACAAAAACTGTCAGATATGTAGGAAATGCCTTGAAAAGAAGAAAAATTGCCAATGGTATTTAAATTTGTTTGAATTTGCATTTGTGGAGGTGATTTAAATTAAACCAATAATTATAATAGTCTTATAATTAATTTGTCCCATGTATGACTGGCGATGACAGTTTATTTTATTGCTACTCCTAAAACAAACATTGAAATGATTTTACATGTGACAATTCTCATTAAAGTTGTGAATTCGGTAGCATTTCGCTTTCATCGATGTCTACATAACTCAAAAAATAAAAAAATTCTACCATTCAATTTTTGTTGGGGAATTTTTTATAAAATTAATACAAAAGAACCATTCTTTACATCTATTTTTAAGAATTATTTCTTGTAAATGTTGGTACTAATTGCTGCTAACATTCTCCATTCTAAGGCGACAATTTTAGATGGTGCCTTCGATAATTTCAAGTGCTATTTGCTATACTATTGACTTACAATTCCTCAATCAAAGTAGGCTTTGAACTTTGTGTATCTATAAATCTTAAGACCTGATGTCACATGATCTAGGCAGTCAAACCACCGGGCCGAAGCTTAAAATTAATTGATCACCAATGACATTATTGCATATTTCCACAACCTGTGTCGCAAGTGGCATCGTCATTGTTGGAACCAAATGCCATTGAGATCAAGGGCTACAATTTCTGGAAGTAAATATTCCCTTATCCATTTACATTCCGGCAGGCCTCATTTTTGGGGGAAAAAACAGAAGATTCCACCAGACCAAAAACAAGTTAACTCGATGTTTTGTCTGGATGTAATGGCAGCTCTTGAATCTTTTCGGGTTGTCCTTTAGCTCAAATACGGCAATTTAACTTACTGACGTAGCCATTAAACCAGAAATGGACCATATTACTCAGCAAAATTTTGGTCGAAACCCTGGATCTTCTTAAAGCTTTTGCAAGAGCCCAAATACTGAAACTGTGACGGACTTAGTCTTTCCAAGATGAAATGTCAAACCGTCCTGATAAATACAAATTTCAGTATTTGGGTTCTTGACAAAGCTTGAAGAATACTACGTAGAAGACTACGTTAATAGGTTAAATTGCAGATCTGTCATCTGCCATATAAATGCAAATGAATTTTGTAATATGTATAATTACCCACAATATAATTACTTCCAATTTATTTCCTATATATGTATGCAATTCTCAATCATGTTATGAGTTCAGTTGCATTTAACTTCTACATATTGTCTGCTGTTGATGTTTACTGGGCTTTCGTATCATTTTATAACGTCTATACATCTATTTTTTTCCTGATCACAATATCAAGCTTAAACCGTTTTTCAATGTTTATACATACATACATATATGCAACAATTCTCATTCACTTTACGAGTTTCGTAGCATATATTTACAAAGCTGCAGCGGAATTCTATATTTATTTGATAATAAAAATTGGTAGTTAATCTGCCGAAAATGTTGTATTGAAATATTATGAATTTTGACACTTTAACTTCCGATTTGTATCATTAAAAAGTTACAGAGCTCCGGAGCTGAACTGATTTTACAATTGTTCAAGACAGGGGTATCCATGGCACCGCTAATTGAAAATAGGAAATATATAGAAAACATAGAAGGAAATTGATAGTAAACAGAGTGGATAGGCGAGAAAGCGATAAGCAACTCGAAGCAAACCGTGCTGTAAACTAAGTTTAAATAGTATTTGATGGATACTAATGACAGCTAAATTATGTTTTATGTTGGTTGCATCGAACGAAAGTATGTATTGCCTTATATTTCTATTCGTTTTATGTGCAACCAAAGAGTAAAATGCAACAGACACTTGAACTCGATGAAATGGCCTACTACCTCGTCGTCATCGAGAGAACATAAAGAGAGGAATAGAAACTCTTGTATATTTCTCTATGATTCAATGCTTTCAGCGTTATTCAATCATTTCAGCATGTTTAAATTCTCATTAATGTTATGATTTTTTAGCATATAGCTTGATCTGTATGTACATCATTATAACAGAATTCCTGTAGAGGGAGGGATGTTCACAAATTTTGGGAGGGATATTCACAAATTTTGTAAAGCTTGTTTAATTCTCATCAATGTTGTGACATTGGCTGTATATTCATGATTCACTAGCAATCTGTCTGGAATAAATAAACGTGTATAGATAACGTTTTCGATATGATACATTTTTATACTGTTTTGGCAACAGCATTTTTCCGCTAACTATAATAATGTACTCCAATGTTTTTCAATTATTATATATGTAGAAATTCTCAATAATATTATGGGTTTTGCAGCACAAAGGTAGACGTTTTTTGTGAAGGTGTAGGTGAAGGTGTGGTGGCCGTCGGTGGTGCAATGGTTTAGTGTGCGCGCCTCTTGTACATGAGATACTGGGTTCGAACCCTGCTCTGACCACCTTCAAATTTCTTTCGGCGGCGGTCACCTCGCATAGTGGCGGCAACACTATCGAGTATATAGCCATGAAAAAGCTTCTCAAAATACCGTTCGGAATCGGTGTAAAACTGTAGGTCTCAATCAGTGAGTGAAAACTGGAAAGCGCACAGCTCTGTGATTGTGAGAACCTCTCCCCTGTCCCTTCAGGGGATTTATTTTTTTATTTATTAGGTGAAGGTGTGCCCGATATTTGAATTAATTGTCTATCTTAGTCTTGCACTAAAAAATCAAAAGCAAAATCATTTAAAATTTTTTCACTAACCGGACAAAGCATGATCTGTCAGAGTAAAAGGAATTACAACTTTCAAAAAAATTTTAGTTTTTTTAATTCTATAGCTCGTTGTTTCACTCAATGTGGAAATCCAATAATTTTTTTACTTTTTTAATTCTATAATTTTCTTTACCTCTAAAGTTCTAGAAAATCACCCTGACGTCACATTTTGTTTTTCCCGCATGGACAGAATATGAACAACCAAAATTTCGTTTGGCAAAAATAAAAAATATAATTCACACTAATTTAGTTAATATCTAGTTTTATATATCGTAGAATTTTTTATGTCGTAGAAACCAAAAATAGTTTCAAGTTCACACACATCAATCGAAATATGAAATTTTAAAAACAACACTGCTATAAATATTTAAGAAAAATTTATAAAAAAAAAAGGTTATAACAAAAAACTATAAGTAACAACTAATGGCTTATCATTAGAAAGTAGTAGAGCCCAGAGAGAGACAGGAAGAGACGAAGAGAAGTTTCACCTCGGCCCTGACTAATTCTTATCATAAAGCAAAAGTTATTTAACGAATTCGTAGCGAAATTGAAATTACGTGATAGGTTAGATTATGAAAACCGAAACACAAGAACAAGAAAAATAATTACGTACAATTTTTATTATCTATGTCATGAGCAAAGAAGGTATGGAGTTGCATTACAGGCTATTATCTAATATTTCTAAAATCTACAGCAACAAAAATATAAGATAAGGCAGCCAATGATTAGAAATTACGTTGTCAAATATCAGCGGCCAGACCTTAAGAATTTATAATAATATTAATATCTGGGAAAGAGTTTACTAATCTGACCGAATTGGAAGCAATAGCACACAAAGTTGGCGAAAATGGAAATCGAAAATCAGAAAGAAGAAGGAAAAAGGGGTATAATTAGACCAAACAATATTTACAGACAGAGGAAGAGAAATATAAAAATATAAAAAAATAACGATAAAATTTTTGACTAAAAACTAATATTTATAAAAATAATAAAAAGATATAAAAAATCATATGAGGAGTCAGGGGACAATCGATTGGAACGAAGTTCCTTTCGCTATATATTATGTACTATAAGTAGTTAGTTCCAACACGCCTAAGGCGCCCGTTAAAAAATACGATAATTTAAATGGATCTTTAAGAAAGATACTTTTTGTAAAATGATAAACTTTTTTTAAAAAACTCCTTTTTTCAAAGAATGTATTTAAAAAAAGAAATCATATTTTTGGTTCTTTTTTGTAAGAATGTGTATTATATTTTCCCGAAAAGGTATTTTTTTAAAGAGAGATACTTCTTTTATTAAAAGCTAATGTTTTTTTTAAGAAAATGTACTATTTTTAAGAAGAATTACTTTCTGTAAGACCAACCCATAAGAGTATGATTTTTTTTTACAAAGAAGTACTTTTTTTTAAGAACTCGGCCTTTTTAAAGAAGTGGTACTCTTTTTAGGAAAAGGTTATTTTTTTTAAGAAAATTTACTTATTTTCAGAAAGGCTACTTATCTCAAGAAAAGAAAGGTAGTATTTTAGTTTTAAAAAAATTTACTTTTAAGAAAAGAAATTTTTGTAAGAAAATGTATTGTTTTAAGAGAAGGTATTTTTATGAAGAAAAAGTGTTTTTTTTTAGAAATGGGATTTTTTTTAGAATTAGTCCTTTTTTCAAGAATAAGTAAATTTTTAAGAGTAGATACTTATCTCAAGAAAAGTTATTTTGTTTCACAAAAAATTTACTCTTTAAAGAAAAAGTAGTTTTTGAAGTAAACAGCAATTTTTTGTAAGAAACTGTACTTTTTTAAGAAATGGTACTTTTTTACATAAATACTTTTTTTTTAAGAAAATGTACTTTTTCTAAGAAAATTTCCTTTTTTTTAAGAAAAGTACTTTTTCTAAGAAAATTTACTTTTTTGAAGCAAAGGTACTTCTTTATGATAGGGATTTTTTTTAAGAGAAGGTACTTTGTTTAAGAATATGAATAGGTATTGTTTTGGAGAAAATGTACTTTTTTTAAGAAAACGCACTTATTTAAGAACATTTTATTTTTTTAAACTTCTTTCACTTTGGCTTTTCTAAATTTACTTATTATTGGGTTCAAAACTACAAAGGTGATAAATATTGCTTACCAGCTCCACCTCGAAAACTTCCTATTCAACAAGATACTTCCCAACATCTGTTAGTCTAGACACAAACCAAAGCAAAAGTACCCTATATAGCTGATAATACTGGGTTGTAGCATAATAGTGTTAACAAACAGTTGTTTAATTTTTTTCATTTAGCCCCCATTCCGCAACATGCGATAAGGAACTTCGTTCCAAAACCTTGGCCGCCCAGATTTTGGCTTTTGTAGTGTTGAACCAGTCTCTTCTAATTTGTTGACCTATTTACGAACGAGAGGGATGCTTGGCTCTGCGTTCAAGTGACGAAAACGTCGAATACTGCAGAATCTTCTACTCGCTACAGTGCGGGTATGAAGAGGGGGATGAGAGTATGGAACAACTGATATTCTCCTGCCCCGAAATTTTGTGTGAGTAGGTGCAGCAAGGTAGTGAGCGCGCTTAGTGACGGTGACACTATCGAGTATACCGTTCGGAACCGGTGTAAAACCTTAGATTCCAATCGGAGAGAAAGCGCACAACTCACTGTTTGTGAGAAGCTCTCCCCAATCCCTTCAAGGGATGTAATGCGAAACGGTTTTGTTTTTGTTTTTTTATTTAAAACTAACAAAATTTTAAAATTTTTCCTGTAGTAAAAGTTCGTTTACAACAATACAAACAAAAGTTTTTATTTCAAGAAAAATTGCTGCTATTGTCCTCATCATTGATTATAGTCGTTCTTAGTAATAGAAATATTTTTGCGGCAAACAAAAATTTCTCCAGCGTATTCCTTGGCTCATTTCATGAAGAAAAGTCCACTAGGACCATGTCCGAAAATGCAAGGGTGCGAAATGGCAGCGGGTTCAAAATTTTCGGATTGGTGGTCGGAGGGTAGTAGGGTAAAGTTGCTAACTTCTGAGTCAGTGATCGGATTTTTTTGTTTTTGGGCTTGTAGGAAAAGTCTTTAAGAGGCCTTTCTCTGTTGAAACATCTGTTTAAACACATTTTATTGAAACATTTCAGTTAAATGGTCATAACTTTGGAACGGTAAGACCTCTGGGCTTCGTTTAGGTCATTTTGGAAAGGTATGAGGTATGGCTAGCTTGCAACAGAAACATAATTTACAAAAAAATTGGCAAAAAAAACATAATTTACACACCATCTGGCTGAGCAAATTGAGGTTATGTGAGTTTTTTTTCCGAAAGCTCTGTATCTCGGCGATTTGCCTTTTTCTACTTTTTTTATTGATTCTGAAAGGCCTCTTAAAGACCTTTCCAACAATCCGACCACTGGCTCAGAAGTTAGCAACTTTACCCTACTACCCTCTGACCACCAATCGGAAAATTTTCAACCCGTTGCCATTTCGCACCCTTGCAATGAGCCAAGGAATACGCTGGAGAAATTTTTCCGGAACTTCCTGAATCGCCCTGTATTTATAAAGCTAAATTATTTTCCCGCCTTAAATTTACCAGATTTCACAAAATTTTGAAATTTCATTTATCATTTTGTTTTATTTACATTGTATTTTTTTCGTCTCCCCCAAAAGGTTGACAAACTTTGTTGTTTATATTTATTTATTTCGTTAAAAAATGTAATTGACCTTTATTTATATTTCAATATTTTTTTCTTTTGGTTTGCAAAGAGAATTCATTCACCTTTTTTTGAGTTCCGAGATCTAAAGTTCGTTAAACTCAGTTATATTAACCCGATAATGACGTGCCTTTGAATATTGCATAATATTTCAAAGTCAATGAATTTCATGAGTTCAATTTGGTGACAATTTCAAATTGAAGTCAAACACCTTCATTATACATATGTATATTAAATATAAAGAAGAGGCTTGTTGTTAAATTTTGAAAAAGGGGGAAAAATTATATATTTTTGAAAACAAAAGTTTATTTACCTTTTTTTAGCGAATTAATAAAGCAGCTGTTTTATTTTTTCACCACATCAAAGCATTAATTGAATCTATACGATTTCGCCATAATGTTATATTAGTATAAACACATGACCTTAAGTTAGTTGTTTGAACTTGTGAGATTAACGCATGAGACGTTGTCGTATTTAATAAATACAAACTTAATGTTTATTAAAAGAAAACTTAAAAATTATTTAACCGCCAAAACAAAAATGCTAACCAAAAACCTGTCTGTAGCCAGATATTTTTTATATATCGTATGCGAATTGGTTTCCGCATACGCACGTCGAAACATATAATTGTTAATGGGCCTGATTTTTCGCCAGCCGTAGTTAACAACAATTTTAACGGCTGAGTGTTTAGAGCGAAAGAAAAACTGCTTCCTACCACAGAAAAATATTTTTCAATGTCAAAAATCTTAATTCGATATAAATGACTTATAACCAGCAAATGTATACATTAGACGTGTTTTTTTCTTAACACTGATATCTTAAAAATTATTATTATTTGTATGGGTTACAATGCTTAACTTTAGCGTTTGACCTTGTGGTAAAGAACTGCTCAGAATTGTCATGTTGTGTTTCTAGCATTATCAATACCATACAATGTGAGCTCAGCGCCATCTGTCTGTGAGAATGTTATAGTGAACATGTACTTATAATATGCACATAATAAGTGTAAAGGCCGGTATACAATTTTTATGAAATTTTCGTTGTCAGTAGAAGTACGGGTAAAAAAAATAAAGAAAATTTCGCCCACTTTTCATTTGCTTGGTACTCAGCCCCTTGCGAAAATTTCGTAGGCAAAATCATTTACAGGGTTGTTACGTCAAAGTTATTTCGTTCGATACCAATTGTTTGATAATTGGTTAGGACCGGAATTTTGACATTTCGATAATTTTAACAACCAAAAGTAACACCACAACGGAGTGCATACAGAAATTATAAATAAAATATTTGGAAGATAAATCAGATATAGGTGGGTGGTAACTCTCCACAACACAAATTTCAGTTTAGACATAAATGACTAAATTTCTTACGAAAATTTCGCAAGAACTGAATACGGGGCTTATGCACATAATGAGCCTGTTTTTTTATTCCCTGCTAAACAAATTTTTCGACGACTTTGTATGGGCAGCCACTTAAAATCGCTTAATATCGCTTAGCTCCCCATACAAAGTCGTCGAAAAATTAGTTTAGCAGGGAATAAAAAAACAGGCTCAATGGCGCTCATGTTAAATAGTGAGCCTGTTTTATTATTCCCGGCTAAACTTATTTTTTCGACGACTTTGTATTGGGAGCCGCTTAAAATCGCTTAGCTCCCCATACAAAGTGGTCGAAAAAATAGTTTAGCAGGGAATAAAAAAACAGGCTCAGTGTTGCTTAGATGATGATAAAAATGCAACATATCCAAATTAGATCAGTTTTTTTAGTCCCCGCCAAACTAATTTTTAGACTACCTTGTATGGGCAGCCACTTCAAATCGCAAAATATTAAGCCTGTTTTTTTATTCCCTGCTAAACTATTTTTTTGACCACTTTGTGTGGGGAGCTAAGCGATATTAAGCGGCTACCCATACAAAGTCGTCGAAAACTTAGTTTAGCAGGAATTAAAAAAACAAGCTTATTTGTTTAGCCTCGCGTACAAGACGCTTGAAAAATTAGTTTAGCAGGGAATAAAAAAACTGGACTAATAATGTCATGTAGCATTTTCATGATAATCGATGCACCACAATTGAACATCAGCGCCATTTGCACGTTATGGTAAGTTGTGTTGCATATGTAGATGATGATAAAAATGCTACATGACAACGTTCGACTTGTTTTTTAGGCCCCGCTACAGTCATTTTTCGACGACATTGTATGGCAAGCCGCTTAGCTTCCCATACAAGGTTCTCGAAAAATTAGTTTAGCAGGGAATAAAAAAAGTGGACTAATAATGTCATGTAGCATTTTCATGATAATCGATGCACCACAATTGAACATCAGCGCCATTTGCATGTGATGTTAAATTCTGTTGCACAGATGATGATAGAAATGCAACAAGACAACATTAGACCTGTTTTTTATTCCCCGCTAAACTAATTTTTCGACGACTTTGTATGGGGAGCCGTTTAAAATCGCAAAATATTCCTTAGCTTCCCCTACAAAGTAGTCGAAAAATTAATTTGACAGAGAATTAAAAAAACAGGCCTAATGTTGTCATTGTTACATTTTTATCATCATCCATGCAACACAATTGAACATCAGCGCCATCTATTTGTTACAATGAACTTGTATAATATGGTTTTAAATATCATCAATTTAACACCAAAAACGATGTACTAAAGTAGACAGTCAAAATTTCTCTTCACTCTAATGCCAATAAAAACAGCGACTGAATCGTTAATCATTCGCTGCTCTCTGTCTCTCTCTCTCTCTCTCTCTGTATATTGTATTTATATATAAACTATACAAATTCCAACCATGTCGAAGTAAAATTACATAAACTATGCAAAAAGTATGAAATAATCAAGATATGACCAGAGGGAGAAATGCGTTTGAGTGAATTTCTATCACTTTTTGGTTCTCTTTTACCAGAGTTGCCAAATTGCGCACATTTTCTGGTTGTCTAATTCTATATCGTCTTTGTCATCAATTCAACAACAAAAACGATGTACTAAAGTAGACAGTCAAAATTTCTCTTCACTCGAATGCCAACAAACACAACGATGGAAACGTTAATCATTCACCTGCTCTCTCTCTCTCTCTCTCTCTCTTGTACTCTCTTCATTGAATATTTCAATACACGAGCAGTTTTTTGATACTTTTGATACTGTTATTGTACTTATATATAACTATACAAATTCCAACCATGTTGCAGTAAAATTACATAAACTATGCCAAAAGTATGAAATAATCAAGATATGACCAGAGGGAGAAATGCGTTTGAGTGAATTGTGTCCACTTTTTGGTTCTCTTTTACGAGGGTTGCTAAATTGCGCACATCTGCTGGTCGTCTACTTCTTGATCGTCACAACTTTGAAGGGGCGATGGCAAAATTTTTTTAAATATCGCCTCATACAAGGGCAACATTATTTTTTAAAAACGACTTCACCATCAGTTCGTTTTAGTTTTAATAACGACAGTTCATAAGAAAAAACACGCTTACTATTTATGGTCATAAATTCACAAGCTATTGGTATTTCTAACGCCTCTTTTACACAAGCATACACTATTTATATCTCAACAAAACAAGTTCGCAAAACTTTAGCTAATACTCTGTAACATAGAGATCTTTTCAAGTGGAAGCATAAAAAAATGTGCGTTCACTTTATTAGCAAAAACACCAAAACCAAAAAAGTGCGTGCGATTTATGGCTAAACGAGCAGTAGTGTGAATGAAACTTTCAAGGCCGTTTTCTATGCGTATATAATCTTAACAATTCGTACATCAACTTTAGCTAATTCGAACGTTAAACTTGGTATAATTTATGAAAAATAAAGAAGAAAAATGCGAAACAAAATATGTATAAGGCAATTAACGAAGAAGACCCACAATACGGCAATCAAATAAACTTAAACATGGATGAATGAGTAGACAACAAAAGAAAAATATGGCATATAGGCGGAAGATTTAGCAAAATAGCTATAAGACGACCAAACAGATACAGCAGTCACTTAAAATGTAAAAAATAAATAAATATTAAAGTCCAATAGATTATGAAATTCTAAAATCTAATTTCATGCCTACCGAAAAATGATTACACCCAAGAAAAAAACACCTTTCCCACAAACGAAATTCTAGAGAACTAACTTTCGTTTCAGACATTTAGTTGCGGCAAACGTACATTTATGTTTAGGAGAAATGAAGCACGAGATACAGATGCGAATAAATAACGGATTTTTAAAGTTTCGGAAATTTTTAGTTGCTTAAATCGACTTAAGATTAAAATATGTCAATCTAACATTTAAATCAGAAAAATCTCTACTTAACATACACATCATAACCTATTATTCATTGTGTCCCAAACATGTTATTTTGAGCAGCAAACACAATGTGTTTGGACACAAGTATATTATGTTTGCGACAAGCTACAAACACGTTATATTTGCATCCAAACAACAACAAAATGAAAAAAAATGTCAGCGTGTATGCACCGTGCATTAGTGTATTTCGTGTTTTCACATCGACTTGCGCTCTCATATTAAACGAATGCAAATCAGAACATTCAGTCTCACCCGAGCATTGGAAGTGGTTGTCACTCGTCATTTGCGTTGCACTGAGAGAAATGTTCCATGAACAATGGGGATACGATTTTTTGTTTTGGGAAATTTAAAAACCCGAATGTTTATTGTGATTCTCTGAGGACAACTTACGGTTGTATGCATTTGCCGATCGCCAGTGTAGGCATACCAAATAAGGCATACGGAATGGTTCTTTTGTAATGCCTTCCTAAAATAAGGCCTGCGGAATGCATGCATTTTTTTTATCAGATATAACCTAGAAGAAAATTTTTATAATTTTAAGAAATTTCTTTTTCGATTACTTTTAACCATAATTTAGTTGGAAAATTTCATAGAAATTTTAAAATTATCTTGTTTATTTAATATTTTTCAGGGTATTTTTAAAATTTTCAATTTGAAGTTGGGCGTGGTAAAACTGTCTAAGATAGATACATACATACTTATAAATAAATATGTAGAAGTGGATAATGATTTTGTTGTAAAATAAATTATTTTAATTTTATTTTTGTTTAACAAAAATAAATTAAAGTAAATGCCTTCCTTTTTGCAGGCCTTCTAAGGCCCTCTTTAGGCAATGGGCAAGGAAGGCCTTGCCTCCAAGTCTCACGCAATGTTCAAAAGAAAGGAGGAGGTAATGTGTAGGGAAGGCCTTCCGTATTTGAAAGTAGGCCTGTTTGGTCATGATTTCAGGCCTTCCCGGTCAAGACTTCCGCCGCTGGGTCACTTACCTATAGGCATCATATCGCACAATCTAAATGCCAACTCACTGGTCCTAACCGTGAGGTAAATTGCTCACCAAACTCGTATCTCAATAGTATGTACATTGTTTGAGGTGATGTGAGCGAACGAACGATAGAGGGCGTTATTCACGTTAACGTTAAGGCCAAATACGGACCGATGATTCCGCCAGCCCGAAATTTTCCACTAGACTTCAAATTACAAGTCAATAAAAAATTATAAAATACTCAAAATCTATAGAAATTAACTCAATTTTAAGACCCGATTTAGATTTCGAAGACGCAGCAAGATTAATTTTTTTAATTTCGAACAATTTATTAATTTTTTTTTTGAAATATAATTTGTTCATATTTAGTATACCGGAGTTCGTAAAAAATTTAAAAAAAAATCAGCACCTAAAAAAAACTAAGGCAATTTTTAGCTCGACTTAGATCTTGAAGACACAGCAAATTCATTTTTGGAATTTCAAACTAATTCTTGAATATATTTTAAATTAGAATTTATTCCTCTTTAGTTAACCGGATTTTGTAAAAAATTTTAAAACAAAAAATTTATAAAATATTCAATTAACGCACTTTTAAGCTCGAATTCGATTTTGAAGACGCAGCAAGATACAGATTTTTATTTCGAATAATTTATGAATTATTTTTGAAAATAGAATTTTTTCATATTTAGTTAACCGGAGTTTGTAAAAAATTGGAAACAACATAAATTTATAAAATATTCAAAACGTATAAATTATCACACTTTTAACTTGCAGTTAGATTTTGAAGACGCAGCAAAATAAATTTTTGGAATTTGAAATAATTTATTAATTATTTTTTAAAATAGAATTTATTCATCTTTAGTTAACCGGAGTTTGTGAAAAATCAGAAGCCAAATAAGTGTATAAAATATACAAAACCTAAAAATTAATACAATTTTAAGGTCGATTTTAATTTTGAAGACGCCGCAAAATACATTTTTGGAATTTGAAATTATTTGTTAATTATTTTTTATAATAGAATTTCATCATATTTAGTTAACCGGAGTTTGTAAAAATGTAACATAATAAATTTATAAAATATTAAAATTCCATAAATTAACGTAATTTTAGCTCGATTTAAATTTCGACGCAGCAAAATAAATTTTTGGAATTTTAAATTATTTCTTAATTTCTTAATTAATAATTTGTTCAGCTTTAGTTAACCGGATATTCTACAAAATCAGCAACATAATAAATTTAGAATAATTTAGAATTCTATAAATTAACGTAATTTTAAGCTAGAGTTAAATTTTGAAGACGCCGCAAAATAAATTTTTGGAATTTGAAAATATTTGTTAATTATTTTTGAAAATAGAATTTGTTCATCTCTAGTTAACCAGATATTGTACAAAATCAGACAGATAATAAATTTATAAAATATTAAACTTATATAAATTAACGTAATTTTAAGCTCGATTTAAGTTTTGAAGACGCAGCAATATACATTTTTGTAATTGGTAATTGCACCGTCGGTGGTGCAATGGTTAGTATGCGCGCCTCTTGTACATGAGATCCTGGGTTCGAACCCTGCTCTGACCACCTTAAATTTCTTTCGGCGGCGGTCAGCTCGCATTGTGATGGCGACACTATCGAGTAATTAGCCATGAAAACGCTTCTCAAATTATCGTTCGGAATCGGTGTAAAACTGTACAATCAGTGAGTGAAAACTGGAAAGCGCACAGCTCAGTGTTTGTTAGAAGCTCTCCCCTGTCCCTTCATGGTATGTAATGGATAAACCATTTATTTTATTGAATTTGAAATTATTTGTTAGTCATTCTTTAAAATAGAATCTGCTAAATCTTAGTTAACCGGAGTTTTTAAAAAATCAGAAATTTAATAAATTTATAAAATGTGCACCAACCTAAACCTATTTTGAAAACGCAGCAAAATACATTTTTGGAATTTGAAATTCTTTGTTTATTAATTCTTAAAATATAATTTTTTAATCTTTAGTGGACCGGATTTTGTAAAAAATTCAGAATAAAATAAATTCATAAACTAATCAAATCCAATAAATTTTAAATAATTTTTAACTCGAACTAGCTCATTTTTGAAATTTTAAGTTGTTTAATTTTAATATCGAAATAAAATATTGAAATATTGTAAGATTTTCCAAAATGTATTTTATAATTTTTGAACAAGGATAAGAATTATCTTTAATTAGGGAATTTTTAATAATTATTTTAGCTAAATTTGTATAAAGTCTGAGATTATGTTAGCAAGGAGACAAGAATCGTTAATGCGGGCATTTGGTTGTTTACGAAATTTATCCCTGAGAAAAACATTTTAGTTAATATATAAGTAGTTAATTTTGAGACATTTCTATTAAAAACAAATATGATTGACAATTGCTTGAATATTTTCTCTTTCAAAATATTTACGATATTCAAACTTATACTGAAAGTTTTACACAATTACAAATTTTGTATTAGGTGTTTTTGTTTCTTCATTATAAATATTTTCATTCATTTCGCTTATTGAATTACATACATTTTTTTTTTTTGGCATCAAATCAATAAATTTCACTTTTATACGGTGCTAAAGAAAATTTCACTTTTCATTGAAATGCAGAGAAAAAAAACACAATCAAAGCAAAAAACTGTGTGGTAGAAAAACTATAAGCTGTTGTGTTTATTGAATGAATAAAAACTGAAGAAAATAAAAATAATAGTAATATAAAAAACTACACGCACAAATAATAAAAATAAAAAATCAAATCACCAGCCAGCATTAACCGCATCGCAAACATTTGCAAAAAGTGCAATGAACGCAAAGCACTCGAGTCAGTCCATCGCGTCATTGTGCGCGCCACGCTACGCTCACTTATGTGCCACAAACAAATGACGTGTTTTTTTTTTTGCTTCGAGCTGTGCGTTCACATTGACACTGAATATTAAACGGCGGCAAAACAACAATTTACGATATACCAATTCAATGCAACGTTTGCAAGAGGCTACAACTTGACTCCATTTCATTCCACAGCCAGCCAACCATGCACGTTAGGCACCGTAACTGCAGCCGCGCCATGTAAATGGGTATAATGATCTCTGGCAGAGTGACTCTTGTTGTGTTTCCAAAAGAAACACTACCACTTTGTTGAGGTGCCACGACTCTCCTCAACGGATGCATGAGATGGAAAGGGATCGACGACACACTACAACTCTATTGCAACTCTGCACTGGGATTGTAAAAAATTGCAATAGCTGCTTTGTTGCAGCCAGCCCCCCAATGTGTTTAATGTTAGCTTCGGCAGTCGCGCAGTGATCATTATCATCTTTATGGGTAAAAAAAAACATCAGAGGAGAGAGAGTGAGGGGCAAAAAGTGCAATGATCTCGAAAATAAAA
Source organism: Phaonia tiefii (assembly GCA_963931995.1). NCBI lineage: Eukaryota > Metazoa > Arthropoda > Insecta > Diptera > Muscidae > Phaonia > Phaonia tiefii. The sequence goes on along the minus strand of OZ008369.1, from coordinate 269,146,087 downwards.
ACAGATTTCAAAATGTGAAATGTCAATGAACTGAAGTTAGTCAGAAGGGGGAAACCCCATCAGGGAAAGATGTTATAAGAAATAAAAATAAAAAAGTGGTTTTTATGAAAAAAATAAACAATTCCCAAGATAGTTTAAAAAAAATTGAATAAAAAAAACAAGAATATTGAAGACAGATTAAAACAAAACCAAGGCGAATATAAAGGGTCCGCCAAATAACTTTTTTTTTGAAAATGCTATAAAAAAAAAACTACTGAATATTTTCTCAAATTTCTTTTTCTATTTGAAAGTACAATCATTCCGGTTAATAATGGAAAATAATTTCATTCAAATGGCTGCCTCGGCTGGCCATGCAGTAGCCTACACGATCGGTCCAATTTTTAAGCACATTATCGATTGTGTGCAGCTGTATTTCACCAATGGCTTCACGAATATTGTTCTTTAAAGCGTCAATTGTCTCTGGCTTGTCGGCGTAACACTTAGCTATGAGGGCACCCCACAAATAATAGTCCAACGGTGTCAAATCGCAGCTCCGAGGTGGCCAAACGACATCAGCTCTGCGGCTGCTAATGCGATCTTCAAAAACAGGGCGCAAAAACATCGAGTGTAGCTTCGGCTGTGTGGCACGTAGCGCCGTCCTGTTGAAACCAAATGTTGCCAATATCCTCCTCTTCAATTTTTGTGAACAAAAATTCGTTCAACATGGCCCGATAACGATCGCCATTGACTGTAACGGCCACTCCATGCTCATTTTCGAAGAAAAATGGCCCAATTATGCCTCTGGACCAAAATCCGCACCAAACAGTGACTCGTTTTGGGTGCATCGGCTTTTCAATGTATGCGTGCGGGTTTTCTGTGCCCCAAATGCGACAATTTTGCTTGTTTACATACCCGCCAAGATCAAAATGAGCTTCATCTGAAAAGATGATTTTTTTTTGGCAAAATCGCCATCTTCTGTAAGTCGATCGCAGGCCCACTTAGGGAAGCTAAAATGCATTGGATGGTCAGTTGGCTTCAACTCCTGAACCAATTGGACTTTGTATGGCGTCATACCAAGGGCTTTATGCAAAATTCGTCTCAATGATGTCTCCGAAATGTTCAATTGTTGAGAACGACGGTGAATTGATGTTGATGGCACTTCACGCACACTTTCTGCCACAGCAGCAATATTCTCGGGTGTACGCACTATTTTTGGCTTTTCACGCTTTGGTTTATCGATGAGGATGCCAGTTTCTTTCACTTTTTTCACAAGATAACGAACGTACGGAGCTGACGGTGCTTCTCTTCTTCCAAAATCCGTACGCAATCTTCGCACACATTCTGCAACATTACCATGATTTTCAAAGTAATGTCGCAATATTTCCCAGCGTTGTTCAAGCGTATACACAACCATATTCGTTCAGCGGAAGGATAAAACTAATTATCTGTCAAATCAGACATGAGCTAAGTGTTACCATTCACGAAATAAGCACTAGTTGAAAAAACACGGTAGATGGCGGACCCTTTATTTTTCCAGGTTAGGAAAGTTTGCTTATATATGTCTTAGGATTTTTTTTTATAAAAAAAACAACCAAGGCGAAGATACATATTTTTTCAGGCTATAAATTTCGTAAGATTTTTTTTTTATAAAAAAAGCAATTTTCAAAACAGAAAATAATGATCTTGAATCGCAATATAATTGAACAACGAAATATTAAAGATTGGTAAAATAAATGGAAATCGGAAATAATACCAAGATATTTCAATCCATTCAATTTCAATCAATCATTGTTTACTCCTTTGTGACAACAACATCTATGCACTGGCTCGTAATGACAGCCTGCACAGACAAGCATTTGTGAATATGGTTGTTTTTAGAAAAGTCTTATTTTGAATGTTTTCGTAGTAGTAAGAAAGAATGAAAGAATTCTCATTAAGTTTAGCTTTTTTATCGCTATAAAGTATGATAAAACCGAAACCGTTTCCCATTACATTCCATGAAGGGAGAGCTTCTCACAACCAGTGAGCTGTGAGCTTTCTACTTTTTCACTGCCTGATTGGGACCTACAATTTTACAACGGTTCCGAACGTTAGTTTGAGAAGCCATTTCATAACTAAATACTCGATAGTGTCGCCATCACTAACGAGGTGGCAGTCGTCGGAGGAAATGTAAGGTGGTCAGAGCAGGGATCGAAACCACGTTCTTATGCACAAATGCCGAGAATACTAGCCATTGCATCATCGACATGCAAAAATAAATGCAAATTGGAAATAATACCAGGATGTTACACTGTAACGACAATTTCATGTCAATCATTGTTTTCTCTTTTGTAATAACAACGTCTATGCACTGGCTCGCAAGGACAGCCTGCACAAACAAGCATTTGTGAATATGGGTGTTTTCACAAAAGTTTTATTTTGAATGTTTTTGCAGCAGTAAGAAAGAATGAAAGAATTCTCATTAAGTTTAGCTTTTTTAACGCTACAAGTTGTGATAATATACCTAAATACTTGTGGAGATATTTTTTTTTGGTTTTCTGGTTGTTAATTAAACATAGTGCAATGGTCTGTCAGTTTAATATTAACAATATTTTAACTCACAAATTTTGTTCAACATGAATTAAACTAAAATAAACTAGATACCGAAAGCAAGACTCTTCCCATAAATAAATATTGTAAGAATCTGCAACAGCTGTTTTACTTTCCTCGAAAATCGGTGGAATAGTAAGACTGATAACTTATAGCGAATTAGAAAAACCTTTAATTTTAACCATTTTGGATTTTAGTTGCAATTTGGCAAATAATTTTATTGTAAAACATCATTACATTTTGATTTTTTTACCTCTTCTTTTTTTACCTATTTATTTATTTATTCTGGTTGCTTATCGCTCTCTCGCCTATTCACCCTGTTTTATATAAATTTTCTACGACATAATCGATCAGCTGTGTCATGGATAGCCACGGGTTCTATAACTTTTGCATGCCATGTATATTTCCCCTTGCGCAAACATTCAAACAGAATGGAAAAACTCCAACACCTTCTAGTCTGCCTTCTGCGATCAAGCGATTTCCCTTGCCTTCCGGCAGACCATAGAATGAATGTTGTTGTGGAGAACGAAAAGGCAAGGCCTTCTGGAAGACCTTATTAAATAGGGCGTGCAGCATGTTTAGGCGCATTCATTCGAAGGCCTTCTAGAATGCATTCTCTAAGTAGGATCTTGTCAGTTCCCCTGCTGTAGAGTTTTGATAATTTCAGTTAATTGTAGTGAGCGCTGTTTTTAGTTCAGCTCAACAGAATGAACTAGTTCGTTCATATACTTCACTAGTTCATTGTATCAGAACTAGTTCTTTGCTAAAAAAAAATCAATGAGTGTTCCAACTCACGGGCAATGTGTTAACACCTTTTTGTTAGACGGTACCTGGTCCATTTCTATGAGCACATTAGTAAATGTTACATTGGAAATGAAAAAAAAATTGTTTTTCCACTGAAAGCTCTTTTGCTATTGCACTTTCTTTTTTTCTTACATCTGCTTTAACATTAAATGTAATATTCGGCCTTATTCCCGATGTCGCCGTCGACGTCGTCATCAGGTTTTTGTCAAGTTTAGAACGTTATAAATGTATTGTCCCATCAGCAACAACAAAGTTTTTGATGTCTGTGATCCAAAAACAACCCTCTTAAAACATCACGCAAATTTTTTTTTGTCCAAATGCCTTCAAGTCGCCAATAAAAATGGTGTCGATATTGTATTGACGTCGACGACGACACAGGGAATAAGGGCGATTGTTAAAATAAATAAAGCAATATTTAGCTCACTGAAATAATTGGGTTTGTTCTGTCATAAACAGAACGACGACAAAAAGTATTGAATAGTATAGAGAACTTATTGCACTCTACTGAAACAAAATAGCGGAACTAGTGCATCTAGTACACAAGAGCGAATCATTCAACTGAACTAGTTCGTCCGTGATGTACACAACTCTACCCTGCTGGGTGGTACTTCCTCTTTACTTTTGTACACTGAAAAAAATTTTAATCTTCTGTTTCTAATTTTTCTTTCTTTCTCACCAAAAACTTTTGCCGGACAGAATTTTCATTTTTTCTAGTGACGGAGAAGTCTCCTTTTCCTAGTGAAGCAATAAATCTCTTTTTTTCTAGTGACTGGAAGAAGTCTCTTTCTTCTTTCTATCGAATTTTGGAGAAATTTGTCGACTGATTTTTTAATTTCCTTTGTATTAAATTTTTTTCGAAACTAAAATTTCTTTACCTCCCTCCACAAAACCTTGTAAATCCTTATCTTTTCATCAAATGCCACCCATTCGGGTTTAACACATGTGTACAAAACCTATAAACATTAACATATATAATTATTTATTGAGAAATAGATGAATGAAAGCGGAAAACGTTAAAATTTCAAGTTCAACCCATGGCCACACACACACAGAAATCCATAAAACACCCATCAAACATGGACACAACTCTGTGTAAACAGCAACAAAAAAAAGCATGATGTACAACAACTTTCTGTCTCGTTTATACCAAAAGTTTAGAATGTAATTCTTGCTCTCTCTCTCTAGAAGCCAGAAGAAATAAAAGAAAGACTTTCATTTGGTGGGATTCAAGAAATTCTAAACCTTTCTCTTGGATACCATCATTGTGTCTCTCTCTCTCACACTAGCACACACACACACAACCAGTTTTGTGTTGTTGATCTTATTTCTTCTTTGAGTTTTGTTTTGATTTTTCTTTATTGTTACTTTTCAAAATTATGCTTTAAACTTTCTTCGTTGTTGTGTTGTTTGTGTAAAAACCTGTTTACTTGCTTCTTTTTTTTTTATTTCTTTACGTTTCGATTTATGAATGAAATTTTACTACGAATTGATGAGTTTTCTCTGCCCGGCTTTCGGATAACGTGCTAGAGAAAGTTATGTAATCTTCTGTGTGTGTGTGAGTTTGTGTAGGATCTTGAATTCTTGGTCATTATGTTTTAGTACTTTCTTCGTTCACCAGTGAGTGAGTGTGTGTTTTCATGAGAAATAGTCGAAGTGAATGATCGATTGAATGTGGTCAGGAATGAAAAGAAAGTAATTTAGAGAGTAAAAGTTGTTCTTCTGTGTTTTATGTTTAAGTACACGATCGTGTTTGCTGATTGGATTATGGAGCTCAGCTACGTTTCTTGTTTCGTTTTTTTATGTTTTTTTTTTTGTATTTTTCTAGAGTTGAATAGTTCATTAACTATATATGTACATACGTACGTATGTACATAGTTCATTTATGGTGACCAGAAATCACCCTCGCGAACATAATGCACATGTTCGATACGGGCGAGTATGTTCGTGACTGTAATGTTCGGCCACCTTAAATGTACGAGTTCGAGAACTAGTGAAGGATATCGAGAACCAGCGATCGAGTTCGAGACCTAGTGAACGAGTTCGAGAACTAGTGAATGATATCGAGAACTAGTGAACGAGTTCGAGAACTATTGAACCGGTTCTAGAACTAGTTAACGAGTTAGAGAACTAGTGAACGAGTTCGAGAACTAGTGAACGAGTTCCAGAACTAGTGAATGAGTTCGAGAACTAGTGAACGATATCGGGAACTAGTGAACGAGTTCGAGACCTAGTGAACGAGATGGAGCACTAGTGAACGAGTTCTAGAACTAGTGAACGAGTTCTAGAACTAGTGAACGAGTTCGAGAACTAGTGAACGAGTTCGAGAACTAGTGAACGATATCGAGAACTAGTGAAAGAGTTCGGAAACTAGTGAACGATATCGAGAACTAGTGAACGAGTTCGAGAACTAGTGAACGAGTTCGAGAACTAGTGAACGAGTTCGATAACTAGTGAACGAGTTCGAGGCCTTGTGAACGAGTTCGAAAACTAGTGAACGAGTTCGAGAACTAGTGAACGAGTTCGAGAACTAGTGAACGAGTTCGAGAACTAGTGAACGAGTTCGAGAACTAGTGAACGAGTTCGAGAACTAGTGAACGAGTTCGAGAACTAGTGAACGAGTTCGAGAACTAGTGAACGTATTCCAGAACTAGTGAACGAGTTCTAGAACTAGTGAACGAGTTCGAGAACTAGTGAACGAGTTCGAGAACTAGTGAACGAGTTCTAGAACTAGTGAACGAGTTCAACAACTAGTGAACGAGTTCAAGAACTAGTGAACGAGTTCGAGGCTTTGTGAACGAGTTCGAAAACTAGTGAACGAGTTCGAGAACTAGTGAACGAGTTCGAGAACTAGTGAACGAGTTCGAGAACTAGTGAACGAGTTCGAGAACTAGTGAACGTATTCCAGAACTAGTGAACGAGTTCTAGAACTAGTGAACGAGTTCGAGAAGTAGTGAACGAGTTCTAGAACTAGTGAACGAGTTCGAGAAGTAGTGAACGAGTTCTAGAACTAGTGAACGAGTTCAAGAACTAGTGAACGAGTTCAAGAACTAGTGAACGAGTTCGAGAACTAGTGAACCGGTTCTAGAACTAGTTAACGAGTTCGAGAACTAGTGAACGAGTTAGAGAACTAGGGACCGAGTTAGAGAACTAGTGAGCGAGTTCGAGAACTAGTGAACGAGTTCCAGAACTAGTGAATGAGTTCCTGAACTAGTGAACGATATCGGGAACTAGTGAACGAGTTCGAGACCTAGTGAACGAGTTCGAGAACTAGTGAACGAGTTCTAGAACTAGTGAACGAGTTCGAGAACTGGTGAACGAGTTCTAGAACTAGTGAACGAGTTCTAGAACTAGTGAACGAGTTCGGGAACTAGTGAACGATATCGAGAACTAGTGAATGAGTTGTAGCACTAGTGAACGAGTTCGAGAACTAGTGAACGAGTTCGAGAACTGGTGAACGAGTTCTAGAACTAGTGAACGAGTTCTAGAACTAGTGAACAAGTTCGAGAACTAGTGAACGAGTTCGGGAACTAGTGAACGATATCGAGAACTAGTGAACGAGTTCGAGACCTAGTGAGCGAGTTCGAACCCTAGTGAACGAGTTCAAGAACTAGTGAACGAGTTCTAGAACTAGTGAACGAGTTCTAGAACTAGTGAACAACTTCGAGAACTAGTGAACGAGTGCGGGAACTAGTGAACGATATCGAGAACTAGTGAACGAGTTCGAGACCTAGTGAGCGAGTTCGAACCCTAGTGAACGAGTTCAAGAACTAGTGACCGATATCGAGAACTAGTGAACGAGTTCGAGACCTAGTGAACGAGTTCGAGAACTAGTGAACGAGTTCGAGACCTTGTGAACGAGTTCGAAAACTAGTGAACGAGTTCGAGAACTAGTGAACGAGTTCGAGACCTAGTGAACGAGTTCGAGAACTAGTGAACGATATTGAGAACGAGTTAGAGAACTAGTGAACGAGTTCGAGACCTAGTGACCAAATTCAAGAACTAGTGAACGAGTTCAAGAACTAGTGAACGAGTTCGAGAACTAGCGAACGAGTTCGAGACCTTGTGAACGAGTTCGAAAACTAGTGAACGAGTTCGAGAACTAGTGAACGAGTTCGAGACCTAGTGAACGAGTTCGAGACCTTGTGAACGAGTTCGAAAACTAGTGAACGAGTTCGAGAACTAGTGAACGAGTTCGAGACCTAGTGAACGAGTTCGAGAACTAGTGAACGATATTGAGAACGAGTTAGAGAACTAGTGAACGAGGTCGAGACCTAGTGACCAAATTCAAGAACTAGTGAACGAGTTCAAGAACTAGTGAACGAGTTCGAGAACTAGCGAACGAGTTCGAGAACTTGTGAACGAGTTCGAGAAGTAGTGAACTAGTTCGTCCCAGTATATACTTAATTTGTTCTTCAGTTTAATTTTTTTCTTTTACCTTCGCTTACTAGGTATTCACTTTTTAATCATGAATATTTTTTTTGTTTCATTTTAGAATTTGATGGCACCACTGTTTTGTGTCGTGTCTGTGGTGACAAGGCGTCGGGTTTCCATTATGGCGTCCACTCGTGTGAAGGCTGCAAGGTAAGTATTGATTCAATTTTTTTCCATTTACTATTTCACATTGTGGGCCTGAGAGAAATTAATAGACATTTGTTTTGTTATTAAGTGAAAATGATTTACATTATGAATTGGAATTAAAACATAATATTATCTTTAATTTAAAATAGCTTCAATTAAATTAATAAATAAAACTTTTATATAATTTACCTACGTAAAGGGTGGGCCATGTACAATTTACAATATGTGCAGAATTTTGCGTAAAGACCTCGGTAGGAAGTCTTATAATGTCCAATTATTCCAAGAACTAAAGCCTCGTGACCATCCCTTGAGTTTTCGCTTCTCTACATCAGAGAGTAGCTATGACACAACAGTTTCTAGTGCAAGAAAATTGAGTGCAATATCTCCAAAACTGTATGAGAAACGATAGTTTCAGGAAAGTCGAAAAGAAGTGAAATTTTTCCATTTTCAAAATCCGAAAAAATGGAATGTTACCAATGTTACCAATGTTGTTACCAATGTTGTTACCAATAAAGCTAAAGTTTTATACTCACTATGAACATTTACGTCTACATAAATTAGAGGAAAATAAATATTTTTTGGTTTTCTGTAAAATCCAAGAAAAGTAGTCAACCTTGGAATATTTTCTAAAATATACCCAATTATTCGATTTGAAATCTTAATAACTCCTGACCTACTGTCAGCTTTTTACAGAACTTAAACATTTGCTACTAGATCAAAAGATATTGAATTTTGTCCGATAGAAATGGATTCTGAACCACTGTGCATCGCCCCATAAGACAAGAGTCTACTGCAAAAATATTCTGATCAATCTCTATAATATTAAGCATTTCATATCAACAAAAATATTTATCCCGCTACTTTGAAACTGAAATACATTCCCAGAGGGAAAATTAATGGGTAAGAAGGCCTTCTATCAGGCCTTATTTTAGAGTATAGATGCATGTCAACTCCGTTCTCTAATCCTTTCAAATTAACACATTGTGTCATTGTCAGGCAATGCCTTCCATGCTCGCTTCTAGTTGGCGGCCTGTAGTAGGCCTGCAGAAGAAGGCCTTCCACAAAAGGATTTTTTCCAGATATGCAAAAGAAGACCTTGGTACCATGCCTGTCAATAAGGGCATATTTCCAAGCATGGTAGAGAATGCAATATGTCTTTTAATTGTTCTTCTGCTGATGTTATTGTCACCCCACCTTGTCTATAAGATAATTTGGCAGCGGAAGGGACGCACTAGTAGCAGGCCTCTTTGTAGAAGTATTGTGGGAAAATGTGAGGGATCTTTTAGAATTGAAATTGGAGGCCGTCTGGAAGTGTTTCTATTTTGCAGGCCTCGGAATTGTATATGTTCTAGACATTTGCACAGGACGTCTTAACAAGATATTTGCTTTTTTTCAAGACATTTACTGTAGCGAAGTTGCGAGAACGAAGTACTTCGGGGTATTGTCGAAAAAGTACTCGTGTACGTGTGTGTACACAAAACTACAATATGATGTGAAGCGAAGAAAAAGTATGTGTATTGTTTGGAGAACAAAAACACAATACAAATACTTTTTTCGTTTAACATCGTACTGTAGTTTTGTGCATAGACGAATGCTTTGTCGACAGTACCCCCAAGTACTTGGTTGTCGCAACTTCGCTTCAGTAATTGTCTTGAAAAAATCAAATGTCTTGTCAAGACGTCTTGTGCAATGTCTAGTAAGTTCACGAAATGCATTGTGAGTGTAGGAAATGCTGCTTTCGTATTTCTCTCCCTCTCTTGACAGTAGCAATTTGTGCATTTGTCACCTTTAGTTTTGTGATCGATTTAAGAAACATAATTGATGTACGTGTAAGTTTTTCATCGATTCAAAATACGAGGCGGATCCATAAGTCCGTGACTTTTTGAATGAAACACATTTTTTTTTTGGAAAAAAAATATTATTTTTGTCAACATGATTACATTTTAGCTCAATACACTTAGTTCAAAGTTTCTCCAATTTTTGGAACCCTTCCAAAAAATTAGGATTTGTCGAGGTCCACAAATTAGGTATTTGGTTGATCAACAATTTCATCGTTGGAGCTAAATCTCTTTCCATCGAGCCATTTCTTTAGGTTTGCAAATAGGAAATAGTCACTGGAAGCTAAATCCGGAGTATATGGCGGATGAGGTACCAATTCGTAGCCCAATTCAGGGAATTTTGCCATTGAAACTACACACGTGTGCACCCGTATGTTTATGATCAATTGAGAGTAAACGCGGCACCCATCTTGCAGACAGCTTTCTTAACCCCATCTGATCATTCAAAATCGAAACCATACTGTCATATGAATTACCTATGGCATCAACGATCTCACGCATTTTTACTCTTCGATCGGCCAACACCATATCGTGGAGTTTTCGAAATTTTCGTGTGTATTGACGTCAATTGGCCGTACAGAACGTTCAGCGTCATTTGTACTTGTGCGACCACAACGAATGTCAGTAAACCACTTTTTACCATTGAAATCAATGGTGCGGAGTCCCCATAATATTTATCAATTTTTTCCTTGGTTTGATTGGGGGTTTTTTTCCCCCAAAAAATAATGTTTTATGAGCGCTCGAAATTTACTCTTTTCAATTTTTAAAAAAATGCACGAGGTTGTTTTGAAAAAAATTAGGTTGTTTTGAACAGCTGATAAACGCAAAGTAAATGATGGAACTTGCTCAAAATTTGACAGTAGTCTATTAACAGGTGGTACTTGATGGGAGCAGTGTTGCATTTCATATAACTACGAAGGAAGTTCGAAAAGTCACGGACTTATTGATCCGTCTCGTATGTACATCATACGTACATTAAAATTATGCGAGATCAAATATATGCATGTACATTAGGGTGTCCCACCAATAAAATTTTTTTTTCTCAAGCTTTATTTGAAATCTTATAGGGTAAGGTATTTTTGAGATTTTGTTCACATTTTTCGGAAGAGGTTTAGAGGTGGCACAAGACGAATTTCTCTCAAAAATCGGGTATACCGGACGTTTTTTTGAATTTTACTTCAAACTCGGTCCATAACCACGATTTTCTTAGTTTTTAAGTCAACATTTTTAAGGCAAACAGTTCAAACTTTTATTGTATATACACAAACCACCAGTTTCGGCAATGAGTTTGCTCAATAAGGTACCACGTATTAATTTTTTCGTAAATTTTGGGTAAATTTTGTAAATATCGCTTTAAATCTTTTAAAATTCCTGTGAAAATTTAAAAAACTAATGGTGCACTTTAAAATACGTATAAATTTCGAGCAATTTTGTAAAACAAAATTTTTAATTTGCGGTTACTGTTCCAGAGTTATACCATTTTAAAGCCGTTTACCCATTGTATGAAACTAATAATATTATATTGTAGTTGCTATTTTTGCAACGGATTTCCTTTAAATTTCTACGAAAATTTAAAATACTAATAATGCACTTTAAAAGATGGGTAAATTCTAAGCAGTTTTCTAAAAAAAATTTATATTTGCAGTGATACTGTTTCATAGTTATGCCACTTTAAAACTCTTTACCCTTTGTATGAACATAATAACATTATAAACTGTTTGTCGTTTTCCATTGGATTTGGTTTGAACATTGTATTATTGAAAACATCTACATTCGCTAAGTAACGACAAAGAATTACACGTAGCAAAAAATGGTCCCGGCAACATATTGCTTGCAAACATATATATGATTGCTTGCAAACATATATATGTTTCCTGCAATAACTCTTTCTGCGTGTAACTCTTTGTCGTTACTTAGCGCATGTAGATTTTTTCATGAATATAGTGTTTAGAGCAAATCCGATGGGCTTATAGTATTATTAGATTCATACTGTGGGTAAAGAGTTTTAAAATGGCATAACTCTGGAACAGTAACTGCAAATTCAAAATTTTATTTTGTAAAATTGCTTGGCATTTATCCGTCTTTTAAAGTTCATCATTAGTGTTTCAAATTTTCATACAAATTTAAAGCAAATCCGATACAAATATAGCAAACAGTTTGTAATATTTTTAGGTTCATACAATGGGTAAAAGCCTTTAAAGTGGTATAACTCTGGAACAGTAACAGCAAATTAAAATTTGTTTTCTACAAAATTGCTTGGCATTTATCCGTCTTTTAAAGCGCATCATTAGTGTTTCAAATTTTCTTACAAATTTAAAGCAAATCCTATGCAAAAATAACAAACAGTTTGTAATATTTTTAGGTTCATACAATGGGTAAAAGCCTTTAAAATGGTATAACTCTGGAACAGTAACAGCAAATTAAAATTTGTTTTCTACAAAATTGCTTGGCATTTATCGGTCTTTTAAAGTGCATCATTAGTTTTTTAAATCTGCATAGGAATTTTAAAAGGAATAAAGCGTTATTAACTAAATTTATCCAAAATTTACGAAGAAATGTAATACGTGGTACCTTATTGAGCAAAATCATTGCTAAAACTGGTGGTTTATGGATAATGAATAAAAGTTTGAACGTTTTTTCTTTAAAACTGAAAATCGTGGCTATTGGCCGAGTTTTAAATAAAATTCAAAAACCGTCCGGAATACCCGATTTTTGGGGGAAATTCGACCTGTGCAACCTCTAAACCTCTTGCGAAAAATCTAAAAAAAAAATCTCAGAATAGTTTACACTATAAGCTTTCCAATCAAGCTTGAGCAACTATGAAAATCGAAAAATAGAATTTTTTTGGGACACCCTAATGTACATACTACATAATGTTCATACTTATTTCATTGCTAGCCAGTACTAGTAGATCTAGTTTATGTCTTTAAAAATGCAAAACTTCCACTTAAAACCCCCGCTCTTATTATAACACCCTGTATATTAACAAAACCATACTAAAACTCAAAAACAAAAAAATCTTGAAATCCTTTTTCGGCAAAATTTGACATTGAACCAGGGCGCTGCCCGGTTCAATAAACTCTCTCTAAAGGCTTCCCTCCTTGAAGGTCATGGCCTCTCACCACCACCAACAACCGAGCAGCAGCAACAACAGCTTCAACTTCACCATAAGTGGTAGGATATTATTTTTAACCACTCCCGGCTGCGAAGAAACGCGCGCGTTTTATATTTCTTAACCTTGAAAAAGTAGTTTGCCCTATTCCCTTATATATGGGAGGACTTTGTTGTTCACACACACATGTCTTGTATAGATTTTTATATATAGAATTTGTATACATTGTTCGTGGTCGTTCTCGCATTGTTTTTGCTGTATATATGTACGTTTAAGCTTCACATGTGTGTACACTTTTGTTGCCCGCAATGAATGTCTCAATGACGTCCTTGATTCAGGTTAAATCACCATACAATTTGTTTCCCCACTGGATTCTCTTCTTTTGTATTGTGCGTCTACCTATCTGAGGTGCTTGCTCTCTCTCTCTCTTTTTTTTTTGTTTTTTTGGGGAAGCACTCTCTTCTCCCTTTCATACAACATGCATGATCTTTTGCAATCACGACATTCTTGAAAACAAAACAAAAAGCCCTTGTACACGTACCACATACATACTTTCATACACATATCCATACTTATGTATGGCTGGATGACTGACTGACTGACTGGCTCAACAGATTAAATTGATTATTACAAGTGTGTTGGGTATGGCAACGAAACCACCCTATGTGTACATACATAAAGGGTTTTTCAACAGAGACGCTACAAAACTAAATCGATAGGGACAGCAAACGACGCCATATTTTTTCCCGCTCTTTTGACATTTCTCTTCAGTAAGGTTTGCCATTTCATCATGGAAAGATATACGAGCCAACAACGAGTAGAAATTATTAAAATTTACTACCGAAAGTTGGAGTCAGTGGCCTCAACTTTAAGAGCGCTACATCCAATTTATGGTCGTCATAATCCTCCTACCAGATCAACAATTGAGCGTCTAGTGGAAAAATTTGAATCCACAGGCACGGTACAAAATGTTCCCGTGCCAGTGAGACAAAGAAGTGCCCGTAGTATCGAGAATATTGCTGCCGCTGAGGCTTCAGTTCAAGAAAGCCCAAATGTGCCTCTCACACGTCGTTCTCAAGCCTTGGGCATCTCAGTGACGTCGTTGTAGCGAATTTTGCGAAAAGATCTTGGCCTACATCCTTACAAGATCAAATTGACGCAAGAACTGAAGCCGCTTGACCACCATAAGCGTCGTATGTTCGTGAATTGGGCTGAGCAACAACTTGAAAATGATTCGGATTTTCATCGGATAATCATCTTCAGCGATGAGGCTCATTTCTGGCTGAATGGCTTCGTCAATAAGCAAAATATGCGTTACTGGTAAGACAGCAATCCACACGTAATCCATGAGTCATCATTGCATCCCGAAAAAATTACGGTTTGGTGCGGTTTATGGGCCGGCGGCGTCATTGGGCCGTACTTATTCCGTGATGATCAAGACCGGCACATTACTGTGAATGCGAATCGCTACCGTTCAATGATAACCGAATATTTTTGGCCCCAATTGGATAATATGGACTTGAAGGATATGTGGTTCCAACAGGACGGCGCCACAAGCCACACAGCGAATGCCACAATCAATTTATTGGAAGCCAAGTTTGGTGAACGTGTTATCTCACGAAATGGCCCAGTCGATGGGCCGCCTCGGTCGTGCGATTTGACGCCGTTAGATTATTTCCTGTGGGGCGACGTCAAGTCTATGGTCTATGAAAACAAGCCAGCGACGATTGATGAACTTCGTACGAATATCGAACGTGAAATTGCAGCAGTATCGGCCGATTTATGCTTAAAAACCGTCGAAAATTGCGTTCAGCGTCTGGACTTCTGCAAGCGTGTCCGTGGTGGCCATGCAAAAGAAATCGAGTTCCATACATAATGGCATCGAACGTACTTTCACAGGAATAAAGAATTTCATTGGTATCATCGCTCTTATTGAAAAACCCGTTACATACATCCAAACGTACTTCATTATGAGATTTGCCATGGCCATTGAACACCTTTTGGCTGTCTTCCCAAAAGCTTTGCGATCCCTTGGAGTCTCCTGTGCGTGACGTTCATTTTTTGTGTACACTACAATTTTGAAGTTCAAGGTTATCAAAACTAAAATTCTGCTTGAACTCAATTGGCCTCGGCCTCGGCTGGCTGGCAGCGCAACAACTGCTGGCAACGTTGTAAATTTCATTGTCTCGCCTTTGGCAAAGGGCACTATAACTTTTGCACTATAACTGCTAGGCATTGTTTTTGCAGTTCCTGCAAAAATTAACAAACGAACGAAAAAAAAACAAAACAAAACAAAAACTTCAAACCCAAAACCAGTTCTTTGGCTTCAGCGGTTAGATCAACGCAATATATCTATTGTCTTTTCGCAAAAATTACCACGAGTACAATGGCCAAAAGTGCGTGAGGTGAATATTATGCGTGATATTCACTTCATGTGTATATTTCTGCTCTCATTCTTCTCAAATATAATTGTGAAATTCAATCGAAAACTTGATAACGATTCTATACAATTTATTAATTTAACATTGCTTTGGCTTAAAGGCCAGTGTTCAGCTCCAATAAAATGTGCGTTCCCATAACAACCCTACGGGAAATGAGACCGATACAGAACCAGTCACGTGATAGGTCCATTAGTGATAGTGACCGGTCCCTGTATCGTCCCTTTTGCATGAAAAGAACCGGTAGCTTTAACATGGCTTTGTCATTGGAAGTGGCAATTAACACTCTTTCAATATCCTGTGATATATCTACGTACTGATCTAAAACAACACGTCACAGAATAAGTCGCAATTGAACCCGTCACATAATTAGTCCCAATTGAACCCGTCACAGAATAAGTCGCAATTGAACCCATCACAGAATCAGTCCGAATTGAACCAGTTCCAGAGAGGCCCCATTTAACCTCTTAAACAAACCTTCAAAATTGGCATGCACCTTGAGAACGATAGAATTTTCAAATTGCCTAATAAAAACGCTAGTAAATAATTAATTATATATTTAAAATAAATCGATAACTCGCTAAGTTATCGTAAGATTAAATATGAAAAGGGATTATATCCCGTTGAAAGTTTATAGAAAATCCCAATATAAATCCTAAAGATAATGACTTTAATTTGAGTGCCCACACTGCCCTGTTTCTAGGAGCCGTTTAATTTCGATTCAGTTGGTGCCGTGGGTCAGATCCATTTAGTCAATCCCCGATTTCCTTTTTTTAGTCTCGCACTGCCATCGGCAGTTCAGCACAATTGACTCTTCTTTAGCAGTTTGGAACCAGTTTGTAGACATATCCCCTTATCACATATATCAGGACAGGTACTTTTAGACAACTTACACCACATTTCCCGTAGGGAAGTAACTACTACACTTATAAAAAATAATGAAAATTTCCCGAATCGAAAATTTCACTCACCTTTCATGTGCTTGGTACTCGAATCATTTCGAAAATTTCGTTTACAAAATGAATTTCGTGAAACGAAAATTTCACTAACTTTTTATTTGCTTGGTACTCAGCTCTCTGAGAAACTTTTGCAAACAAAATCAATTCCAGGGTTGTTTCCCCAAAACTTGTGGACACTTCATTTAGTGAAACGAAAATTTCACAAACTTTTAATTTGCTTGGTACTCAGCGCTTTGGGAAACTTTTGCAAACAAAATCAATTCCAGGGTTGTTTCCCCAAAACTTGTGGACACTTCATTTTGTAGGAAAGCAATTTTTTGGAACCGAAATATTGATTTTTTCGCCAACCCGAAGATAACACCTCGTTCGTAAAAACAAAAACTAAGGATGAAGGAGAAGTATTTGTGGACTATGTGTCAGGTGCAACAGAGATAGGTGGTATCTCTCTCTTCAACAATAAAATCCGAGTAGAGATAAATAGCAAAATTTCTTATGAAATTTTCGTCAGAGCTGAATGTACGAGGCTTTAGCCAAAAAATTACAATATAGAGAATGTTTTACATTGTGAATTTTGGGCAAAAGAAAATTTTTCATAATACGAGACAATAAGGGATTTTCATAGATTTGAACAATTTTGAAACCGCCTCTTAAAATTACTGTGGTAATATTGTAAATTTTTGTTAATATCGTAAGGTAAATTTTTCACTTTTATAATTAAAATCCTCTATATAAATTCGTGTGCTATGGGGTTAGAAGAATTTTACAGAATTTTTCAAGATATTTTTCTAATATCGTAAAATATTTTCCAATAGCGTAAATTGTTTCCCAAATTTTTTCAGCAATTTTCTTAATTAAAAGAGGTTTTAAATAATTTTGAAGCATTTATGGGTCAATTCAAATTACTGTGGTAATATCGTAAATTTTTGTTAATATCGTAAATTGAATTTTTCGCTTTTTATTTAAAATCGTCTATGTAAATTCGTGGGATATGAGGTTAGAAGAATTTTTCAAGATATGTTTCTAATATCATAAACTAATTTCATATATCGTAAATTTGTTTTAAACTTTTTAAAAATTTTTCTTAACTGAAAGAAGATTTAAATAATTTTGAAACATTTATGGGCGTCTTCAAATTACTTTGGTAATATCGTAAATTTTTTGTTAATATCGTAAATTCTTTTTTTTCACTTTTTTAATTGAAATCCCTTATTTAAATTCATGTGCTATGCGGTTAGAGAAATTTTACTTAATTTTTCAAGATATTTTTTTTTCTACAATCGTAAAATAATTCAAATATCGTAAATTTATTTTCAACTTTTTTAAGCTTTTTCCCTAATTTAAAGAAATTTAAACAATTTTGAAATATTTATGGGCCTCTTAAAATTTCTGCAGTAATGTCGTAAATTGTTGTTAATATCGTATTTTAAGTCCTTCAAATTTTTAATTAAAACCCCTATGTAAATTCGTGTGATATGAGGTAGAAGAATTTTACCAAATTTTTCAAGATATTTTTCTAATATCGTAAAATAATTTCAAATATGGTAAATTTGATTTCAACTATTTAAGTTTTTTTCTTAATTAAAGAATTTTGAAGTATTTATGAGCCAGTTAAAATTACTGTGGTAATATCGTAAATTTTTTGGTAATATCGTAAATAAATTTTTTCATTTTTTTAATTAAAATCCCCTATGTAAATTCGTGTGCTCAGGCGGTTAGAAGAATTTTATTGAATTTTTCAAGATATTTTTCTAATATCGTAAAATAATTTCAAATATCGTAAATTTGTTGTCAACTTTTTAAGTTTTTTTTCGTAATTAACAAAAACAAACTAATTGTTAAAGCATTTTTGAGACATTGAAAATTACTGTGGTAATATCGTAAATTTTTTGGTAATATCGTAAATAAATTTTTTCATTTTTTTAATTAAAATCCCCTATGTAAATTCGTGTGCTCAGGCGGTTAGAAGAATTTTATTGCACTTTTCAATATATTTTTCTTATATCGTAAAATAATTTCAAATATCGTAAATTTGTTGTCAACTTTTTAAGTTTTTTTCGTAATTAAAAGAGGATTTATAAAAATTTTGAAATATTTGCAGGCCCCTGAAAATTATAATGGTAATATCGTAAATTTTTGTTAATATCGTAAATTAATTTGTTCAAATTTTTAATTAAAATCCTCTATGTAAATTCGTATGTGACGATTTCAAAAGACTTTTAGTGCATTTTTCCAAATATTTTTCTAATATCGTAAAGTATTTTCAAATATCGTAAATTTGTTGTCAACTTTTTAAGTTTTTTTCTTAATTAGAAGAGGATTTAAATAATTGTAAAACATTTGAAGGCCTCTTAAAATTACTGTTTTGTTAATATCGTAAATGTTTTGTTAATATCGTAAATTAATTTTTTCACTTTTTTAATTAAAATCTTACTGTGGTAATATCGTAACATTTTGGTAATACATTTTTTTTAAATTTAGAATTTTTAGAAAATTTGTTTATAATTTTTGGAGATTCATATTTTTCTAATATCGTAATACTTTTACATATTTTTTTTTGAAAACTAGTTTCAACTGGAACACAATATAAAATATTTTAAATCTCCGTAGAGTAAAATCATTTCTTTTTTTTATTTTATTATTCAATTATTATATTTATTATTCTTATTTTTGTGTTCAAGCTAAAGACCATTATATATCTCTATAAACAGAGTTTTTTTTAGGAAAGAAGATGTTTTTGCAAATTTAACCTCATGATTCCTGGCAGATCTAGCCACAGATCTTCATCAGCGGTTGTTCAATATCGATGTCGTAATTTTTGTTTAATACTCGTATCGTAGAATATTTTTTTCTCAAATTTTTAATTTTTGTTCTTGACGGTAATTTTTGTTTCAGGTATTTCGATAAATTGTCCCCATTTTTCGTTGAGACTATTTGAATAATTTCATATATGTAACTATTTGTATTATTTTTCTATTTTGAAATAGATTAATAATTTTAGAAAATTATAATTTAAGAAAAAATATTGAGGCCTCGTATTGAGTTGATGTTATGAATTACGTTATGAAATTGTTATGATTATGTTATGAAATTGTTGTTCCCATCACGTGTATAAAAATTAACGAAAATTTTGTGAACTCAGTTTTCAGTTGCTTGCTTGGGTAGTCAGCTGTTTGACAATATTTCAGGTTTGTTTTGCTCAATTCCAGGGTTGTTGTGCTAAACGCTGTGGACACTGTATTATGTACGAAAACAATTGTTGGATAATAGTTGGGAAGCGACATTTCGACATTACGATTAGTATGACACACACAAAAAACACCACTTGCGTAAAAACAAAAATGGACAACGAAGAGAAATTATTCCTGAAATATGAGGTAGATGAGAGATAGGTGGTAGGTAACTATCGGCAATAAAAATGTCTGTGTAGAAATAAATGACAAAATTTCGTACGAAAACTTTGAAAGAACTGAATGCCCTACCAAGTTTTTTAAAACTCAAGTTTTTTTTTAAAATTTGTTTTAAAACGTGTTTCAGGTAAAATACTTGTAAACTGTTGAACTTTAGATGTATTTTAATGGGCACCTTAGTTAGACCTGCGGACCAGTAGGCCGACTATTTGTCAGGACTTTTAACGGGCAACTTAGACCTGCGGACTAGTCCGCCGGGCATTGTTTCGCCTTACGCTAACCGACTTTTCGGCCGACTTTCTGAAAATCAAACAGATTTGATTTTTGCCCGACCGCACCTTACACGGAGAGTTGAGTCGGCCCGGCCCGACTTTATATTTATTTCAATCTCTAATTTTCTTCATTTGTTGTCTGGATTCGTAATACTTATTTCCTACACTCCCCAAATAAAATGGGCATTTTTTTAATTGCTTATATTTTTCAGTTGTCTTTCCCTTATTCTTCTTCTTCTTATTACTCATCTTCTTCTTCCCTTATTGTTCTTCTTCTTACTCACCTCAAATACACAAATTCCCCTTTCCTTTTTTTATGTTGTGTTTTGGTTTATATTTCAAGACAAATTGGAAATTTTCCATTAATGATGTTTTCTGATTGTTTATTTGTGTTGTTTCACTTTACTATTTCATTCTGTTTAACTTCATATTTCTGTGTGTAATTAGAGAAGAGAGAGAAACAAATCGACTTCATTCTGGAAGATTCTACGTGGGTTCTTTAATTTTGGGCTTCGTCATTATATCAACTTCTTTTTCAACAAACAAACGCTCACCCAATCCGTGCATATCCCTGAATTCCCACCAACGATAACTTGTAACAATTTCCTTGTGTGATTGTTGTGTTAGTTTAATTTCTCGTATTATTATTGTATAATTTTTGGTTATTATTTGTTGTGTTTTTTTTTTTGGTGTGTTGAATATCAATAATAATATCAGCTAGAACATAACAAATCCAATACTATCATTGTCCCCACCATTCCACACCGCACCCCATTACTCATACCCACTACCAATCCTACTCCTTGTTAAACTCACACACCACATCGACATAAAGCAGCAGCAGCAGCAGAAACAATAACAAGAAACACACACACACATCGGTAATTGACCAGACCCATGGTGTGAATGAACTCGTTCAATGTCAACTCATAGTATGTAGTTTTTTTTTTGTTTTTCTTGTTGTATCTGCTGCTTCTACTACTTCCAACACCACCACCACCACCACCATCATAATCACTATCACAACGTGTATTCCTTTTGATTCTCAAACCCGCACACTACAAAATAATCACTTCATCACCCACAAGAGAGCCATAGCGTGAGATAGGACAGCGAGAGAGAGAGAGAGAGCAAGTTGTACTATATTTTAGTATCAACATAGAGAGCCTCGTAGCACTTGTGTTTGAGAGTGAATTTTTAGTATATCACCACGATGTACAATATCTGGTTCTCGTTCTTGTTGTTTTCGTTTTTAGTTTTGCGGGTGCTCACTCTCATTTAGTATCATATCTGTGGGATAAGCGTCGTTGGTGTTGTGTTATACATGTGTTGTGTGAATGTTGTTTTTGCTTTATTTCATTTAATTTTACTTCCTTCTTATTGCGAGAGAAGTGCCTTCGTTGTTATACTATATAAATATGTTATGATGTGAGTGAGTGATGATTGGGATGGTGGATTCTTGTTTACATTGTTGTTGTATCAAAATTTGTATTTAAGATGTGCGAGAATTTATGGCGGTTATTTTATATGATACGACGTAGTCGTGTAGTGTTTTTGGTTCCTTGTTTTTTTTTTGTGTATAATAGCAGAAAAATGTGGTGGGGTGTCAGATGGGTAGCACGAGGCCCACATAAATTGTATAACTTGTTGGGATTTTTAAATTCAAGAAGGATAAAGGGAGATTGAAGTAGCTGTCCGGGTAGCGGAATAAAACAACAAATTAAATGATTAATCAAATTTTATATGAAAATAATTACTATTTTCGTAACTGTAGTGTGCAGAGAGAGAATTATGGAACAGCGTTACCTACAATAAGCAACACATTACTCACTATTGCAAGGTAATGCGGAGTAGTGTAATATCAAACAATTGGTTTCCTATGAAACAAAGTGTCCACAACTGTGGCAAAACAACCCTGTGATTGATTTTGATCACGAAACATTCAGAAAGTCCTGAAGATTAAGTCCCCGAAACTTCCGGGTTGCACGTACTTTTGATGGGAACGAACATTTTATAAGAGCTGTCACCGGGGATTTTGATAATTTTTGGTATAACGCCCCGTATTCAGTTCTTGCGAAAGTTTCGTAAGAAATTTTGTCATTTATCTCTAAACGGAAAAATTTGTTACGGAGAGTTAGCACCTATCTTGGATTTACCTTGCATATCATTCATTTATAATTCCTCTACGCGCTCCATTTTATTGTTAACGCATGGGGTGTTAGCTTTTGGTTATTAAAATGATTGAAATGTCAAAAATCCGGTCCCAAACAATAGCTTCTGTACGAAATACCTTCGGCGTAACAACTCTGTAATTGAGTTCGCATACGAAAGAGCTGAGTACCAAGCAAATGAAAAGTGAGCGGAATTTTCGGTTCATGAAATTTTCGTTATTCTTATGGCTTCTTATGGCAACAAACAATTTACTGAACTGAATACCGGGATTAAAATGTTGTGTTTATATAAAAAAAAAATAAATAAATAAATGGTTTCCCATTACATCCCATGAAGGGACCGGGGAGAACTTCTCACAATCACTGAACTGTGCGCTTTCCAGTTTTCACTCACTGATTGGGACCAACATTTACACCGATTCCGAACGGTATTTTGAGAAGCTTTATCATGGCTATATACTCGATAGTGTCGCCGTCACTATGCGAGGTGACCGCCGCCGAAAGAAATTTTTTTTGAAGGTGGTCAGAGCAGGGTTCGAACCCAGGATCTCATGTACAAGAGCCGCGCACACTAACCATTGCACCACCGACGGCCACAATTTCCAAAATGCAAATTGCCTTTTCCTGAATGTTTTCTGTACAACATGTGTGAGTTTTAGGGTGTTTTCTTTTTAAAAAGTCTGATTTGGCCATCGGTGGCACAATAGCTATTGTGTGCGACTCTTGTACATAAGAACAGGGTTTAAAACTGTAAATCCCAATTAATGAGTGTATAACTAGAAAGCGCAAGGCTCACTGATTGTAAGAAGCGTTTCCCTGACCCTTCACGGGGTGTAATGGGAAAATATTTAGTTTTATATATATATTATGGCCGCCGGTGGTGCAATGGTTAGTGTGTGTGCCTCTTGTACATGACATCCTGGGTTCAATCTCTGCTCTGACTACCTTAAATATCTTTTGGCGGCGGTCAGTTCGCATATTGACGGCGACACTAGCGAGTATTTAGCCATGAAAAAGCTTCTCAAAATACCGTTCGGAATCGGTGTAAAAACTGTAGGTCACAATCACTGGTTGTGAGAAGCTGTCCCCAATTCCTTCATGGAACGTAAAGGGAAACCATGTGTATATGTATGTATGTATTATGAGATTAAGCGGAGAACCGTTTAGTTTACTCCAAGGAGCTCAAAATGTTTTCTTCGCCTCTCTGAGATTATTCCGACAGATTCCTAAAAAGGAAAGCTTATATAGTAGGCATCCTCCTGCCGAAAAGTACTGGGCACGTGGAGAGTATATGTTCAGTGGATTCTTCGTCTTTCTCATGGTTGCAACTTCCACAGGAGTCATTTTCCCGGACCTTTAGTCTAGCCACATGTCTATGAATCAGAAAGTATCCCGGCTGAACGGAAACAAGCATCGGTACTATGGGCCTAACTTGAGATAAAAGCTTGATGGATCTGCTCCTATCCACTATTGCCCAGATTTGTCTTGAGCATACGCAATATGGACCTCTCATTCAATCATCGCATATGAGCCGTCTTGCAAGATGTGCTTGCAATTTTCGAGGTAACCTGTAATTTCTGTGGAACTTGTAAGATAGTGATTAGCGTCACTTGTTCGCCCGCCCATTAGTTGCCGGGAATGTATCTGTGCCCTGGCGGTAAATGTCGTACTGACGGACCAACTTGTTAAGAGGTCCGAGGCAGACTTGTGCAGATCGGCCAAATCGTTTAGATATCTGCAACAGTCCTGTGCAGACGTGGAGTTCCGGAATACTGACTCCAGGGACTTGCTTACCGCATGAGTGTTAGAAAATACATAAACCCCAATTACTGCTAGACATTTAGCCCTCAGCCAGTCATTCCTAATTCCTAATCGCCCAACATTTTCTGCCTGATACACTCTACAAAGTTTAGTTAGTCTATTCGAAAAAGACGACGATGGGTCTCGAAAGTAGACCCCATACAAGTTGCTAGGAATGACGGACCGGCCCAACTTCTTAAGAGGTGTAAAGCAGAAGTTTAGTTCGGGAAAACAGATTCCAGGGACTTGATTACCGCCCGACTGTCTGAGAAGACATTAATGCCAATGACTGCTGGAGTGTTATCCCACAGTCAGTCGATCACTTCTCTATCACCACAAATCACTTCCCTAATTGTTCGATACCCGCTGCAGTGACCAGGTAGAGCGCATACCCTACATAATCATTAATTTTGGACCCTTCCGTGAAGAAATTCACATATTCCTCAATATTCAGGAATTCAACATCTGCTCAGGACTGTCGCAGACCTGTTAACAAGATGGCCCAGCTGTACGATTTTCAGTTCATGCGGGTCCCTGGGCGCACAGGGACATTATGGAGAGCTAAACAACGGGCCAGAGTACGGACTTCCTTACATGTGCCACAGGACTTCGAGCATGTTGGTATGTCCCTACACGCTGAAAATCTGTCATTGTTTTATGGTTGGATGCAAATATAACGTGTTTGTTGCCTGACGCAAATATAATATACTTGTGTCCAAATACATTGTGTTTGCTATGCAATAATACATGTTTGAGACACAATGATTAATTGGTTTTAATGATGAATGGGGCTTTGTTGGTTGAAAACTGCTGAAAACAAACACGTGGCAAACATCAATAAAGCACCACATCTTCCATTCATGGAATCAATGCTCGCAAACATATATATGTTTCCTTGCAATTTGATGCTGGGCCTTTTTTTCAGCGTGCATCGACTTGTTAGTATATACTGCGAGAGAACTACTATATGATGATGTAGAAGGGATGAACGAGGGACACAGATTATGTACCCTCAAGACAACTCTGACCCATAGTGGATGGCAGAAGATAACATGAAGCCAAGCACTACTATATGATGAAGCAGATGAGATGGACGAGGGACACAAATTGTGAGCGCTCAAGCCAACGCGGACCCATAGTGGATGGCAGTAGATACATGAAGCCAGGCATGTACGCACGAAATTCGTTCCTTCAATGGTGATTTTTTAATGTAGTGCTATTTTTCAACTTAAATTTCAAGTTGGCCCCCCCCGAAGGAAAATCCTGCGTGTGGTACTGAATGAAGCTTCGGTCTTTAGCGAGATTCAAAGTATTAATGCTGGTTTCAGTTTTGCCGCGGCACTGCCTGATTCGTAAACATGCGTCGAGGCTAAAGGTCAGGGCGAACTACTTCTGTAGAGTCTGTAACGATGATGAAGACGAAAAATCCACTGAACATCTTATTTGCACGGGTGCATCACTAATCGGCAAGAGGATGTCTACTATGGGATCCTAGGTATTTAGGGATCTGGGAGAATTACATATCTCACATGGGAGTAGACAAGATCTTGAGCTTCTTGGAGAAAACTAAATGGTTCTCCGGCGGCGCTAACGCTTAATCAAGTTAGGCAGTGGTAGCACAATGGACTAATAAGTCTAGGTCTGGGAGAATTATCTCACATGGGCGTATACAAGATCTTGAGCTTCTTGGAGGAAACTAAATGGTTCTCCGGTGGCGCTAACGTTTAATCAAGTTAGGCAGTGGTAACACAATGGACTAATAAGTCTAGGTCTGAGAGAATTATCTCACATGGGTGAAGACAAGATCTTGAGCTTCTTGGAGGAAACTAAATGGTTATCCGGCGGCGCTAAAGCTTAATCAAGTTAGGCAGTGGTAACACAATGGACTAATAAATCTAGGTCTGAGAGAATTATCTCACATGGGTGAAGACAAGATCTTGAGCTTCTTGGAGGAAACTAAATGGTTCTCCGGTGGGGCTAACGTTCGGTAGTGGTAGTACAATGGACTAATAAGTCTACCAATACCTAACCTCATATACACAAGTGAAAACGATGGTTTCCCACTACATGTCATGAAGGGATGGGGACGGCTTCTCACAGGGAGCTGTGCGCTTTCCAGACATGCATTGGACATACAGTTTTACACGGATTCCGAACGGTTTTTTGAGGAGCTTAACTTAAGATTAAGAAGAACTGGGAATAGCCTGCATTCTGAGGGAAAGAACTTAGGGTAAAATATGGTTTGAAACTATTATTATGTATCAGCAGTTCGATATCTAGGATACAACCGTTGAGGTCCCT
This sequence comes from Phaonia tiefii, assembly GCA_963931995.1. Lineage (NCBI taxonomy): Eukaryota > Metazoa > Arthropoda > Insecta > Diptera > Muscidae > Phaonia > Phaonia tiefii. The sequence goes on along the minus strand of OZ008369.1, from coordinate 269,119,839 downwards.
CCTTCGTTTTTTTTTCATGTGTAATTCAAGTTCTCTTGTTTGGTTTAACTTCAAATCGGTGACAATTGTAAACAAACCTCTCTATATCCTTAAAACATCCACTTCTAAACAAAAAAAAAAACCCCCCCAATTATTTTACCTAAACATCAAAATAGAAAAAAATTTCAATTATATATTTCATCCAACTGAAAAAAATATGTCAAGCATTTCCAATACACTGGCAAAAGGCAAAATAAGAGAAAATTTCGGAGGGGGCGAAAAGAGAAAGAAAAATGTTGTACCTAACGAAAGGTGAATGACCGAAAATGCACTTGAAACTCAAGTGAATGTAAACTACATAAAAGCCAGCAAGCAGCACAATATAATCCAACACACACAACAACACCATGCAAAAATGTGAAAGGAAATGAATAACTAAGTCATGTTGGTTTTAGGGGATGTTCCGGCAACTGTTTGAGGGGGTGGGGGGAAACTGTGGAGCAGGAATCAAAGGGAGTAGTGCAAAGAGTTTTCATTAATCCATGGGGAAATTGTTATGTGTATACTATGTGCGCCACCACCTCTCACTAAACTAAAAACGACAATTTATATCTGTCCAACTGCTGCGGCTGCGGCGGCTTTTCTTCACATTCCTTGCCATCTCCTGCCTGATGCTCCTTCTATTACACCGACTGACTGACTGAGAGACATACATACATATGTATAAACGACAGCGAGTGCGAGTACTGTGAGTTCAATGCACTGTGCGATTTAGGTCAACAACCTTAAACAAGCATGCTCTATTTAGGTTAAGACCAGCCAGCCAGTATAGGGATGATAAAGTGACAGAGACTGAACCAATACACCTGCAAAACCGCACACACACACTTAAACACTGTGGTGATGCATTCACTCTCACTCGCCTAAGCGAAAAAGAAAACGAGCAGAAAACATAAATGCAATAAGAAAAATAAAACGCGCAAAGTGCAAAATAAAAACACAACACGGCACATAATGAGAGACTACAACTAACTACCAAATACCAACAGCAAAAGAGTGTAAGCTAGCATGGTGAAAAACAAAATACTCAGAGAAAAAAGAATTTATAAAAAAAAATAGCTAAAAGAGAAACAATCTGTGGTGTGTACACCAAAGTTATCTGGCAGATAATTGTAGGGCCGCCAATGTGTGTGACTATACATCGAGGTGAAACATTGTACATGGTGAGGTGTTGTTTGTGTGTACAAAATTTCTATAGCCTACTTTTAGTCGCTATTAACAATATACAATTTTCGCTTCAAAAGCCTACAAGTATACAATAGAGTTTTGTAAATTTTTAAGTTTTTTTCCGTTTCAAATGTATGGAACTTATGGTTTTCATAAGCAATTGAACATCAAAAAGCTATATTTCTTGTTTTTTCTATATCAATTTGTTGTTTTTTTCAAATCATTTAAATGTTTTTCATAATGTTGCTGATCTTAAAAAGCTGTTTTTAATTTTTCATACTTTGCTATTTTGTTTATAAGGTTTAGCTTTACTTGTTGTCAATTTTTTGCTTTTGTTGCCGCCGCTGTTTAAATCGTATCAACAACAGCAGCCCGCAACAACGGCAACGACATCAACAGCACTAAAAGTAATTGACAAGTACGAAGTTGATTGTATTCTATGTAGGTTGAGGTAAATTACATATACAATCAAATGCATAAACATATGTGCAAAAATTTATATATTTTCGTTAGTTTATCGTAAAAAAAAAACAAATAAAATAAAAGCATTCACTGACACTCTTGAACGGCAAACTAAATAATACAAAACTCATATTGAAATTGTTTAGAAATGTTTCATCATGCACGGAGGACAAATAGTTTTAAATTGAGCAAGATTAAAATTGAAAGAAGACAAACCTGAAAAAGGATAATTATATAAACAAAGGAAATAAATATGGAAAATTTTCTTTAATAATTTTTCCGGTTCAAGATCAACTTCTATGAAAAATTTGCTTTTATAACAAAAAGTTCATTTTCATAGAATATATATGGAAAAGATATTACAACTCTGGAAACCTTAAAATTTTAATCAAATAAATAGTAACAGGGATGTTTATCTAAAAGTGTTTCTTAAGCCAATCAGCAAAATGTAAATTCCAGCTTCATTAAATGCTTGTTGTCTTTTTAAAATTTAATCGCGTAAAATTTGAAAAATCAACGAAATATTAACCGCAACTCTGTAACTTTTTAGCGATACAAATCGGTATTTAAATTGTAAACTTCATAAAAGTTCAAAACAATATTTTCGAATTTTGACAAACTAAAACTACCGAATAACAATAAAATTACAATAAAATTCTAAATTTTGACAAATGTTTCCTATTTTTTGTAAGATTTTAATTGTTTTTTCATTGAATTTGTAAAAACTACATAATAACGATATTTTCCGTTATTACAAAAACTTTGAGAGTTTTATAAATATTTGTGCTTGTTCAAGGTGTAAATTAAAAATTGGATATCACTTAAACGGTTTTATGTAAAATTGAGTTCTTTTTATAATAACGAATTTTTTCGGGATTAACATTTTTGCTTAATTTTGGAAACTTTTTCAATTTATTATTCAAGCTCGAGGCCATTCTATATCTCTATTAATAGAGGTATTGTAGTTTTCAAAAAGGAGTTTTTGTTTAGGAAACCTAAAACCTAAATTCTTGTTACGTTTACGTTTTCAAGCAACACATTTCTGCGTTAGAACAAAATTTTCAAGTTGCTGTAACATTTTTAGCCGTTTCAAGTTGCACACTACAAATTGGAATCATTTTAGAGTTTTTTTTATAGGAAAATGAGATTTTTTGTTATAACGACATTTTTCGTTATTAAGATTTTTTGGTTAATTTTGACAAACTAAAACTAAATTTTCGTTAAAGTCGAACTTTTGCTGTTTTTTAAATTTTTTTTAATTCAAAGAAACCATTTCATTTTGAAGCAAATACATTTGAGCGTTATTACGAAAAATGTAAAAAAAAATTTAAGTCTTTTTGCTGTTTCAGGTTAAAAACTAAAAATTCCAATCATTTTAGAGTATGTTATGGGAAAATGAGATTTTTTCTAATAACGACTTTTTTCGTTATTAAGTTTTTTTTTGCTTAATTTTGACAACTTAAAACCAAATTTCAGTTAAAGTCGAACTTTGCTGATTTTTAAATTTCTTTTCTCTTCAAAGATACCATTGCATTTTGAAGCAAACAAAATTGACCGTTATTCCGAAAAATTTTAATTTTTTTTTAAAGTTTTGTTGCTGTTACAAATTGGAATCATTTTAGAGTTTACTATGGGATAATGAGAATTTTTTGTAATAACGAATTTTTCGTTATTATAATTTTTTGCTTAATTTTGACAACCAAAAATCAAATTTTAGTTAAACTCGTAAGTTTGCTGTTGTTTTAAACAATTTATTCCCATTTTCAAAGAAACGATTACATTTTCACTTAACAAATTTGTTCGTTGTGACAAAAAAAATTAAATTTGTGTAAGTTTTATTGCTGTTTCTAATTGCAAACTAAAAAAATCGAATCATTTTAGAGTTTCTGATTCTAAATTTGACATTTTTTGTAATAACGACTTTTTTTGTTATTGCGATTTTTGCTTAATTTTGACAGCCGAAAATCAAATTTTTGTTAAATACGAAATTATTCTGTTTTTTTATAAGAATTTCTCTTGGTTTCTTAAATTCTATTTAAATTTTCAAGCAACAACTTGCGTCATTACGTTCACAACGTCCGTTATTACCAAAAAATTTTAATTTCTCGAAGTTCTATACTGTTCCATGTTGTAACCTAAATTTGTTTAAGCATTTTAGGGTTTGTAATGTGGAAATATTAATTTTTTCTAATAACGAGTTTTTTCGTTATTACGATTTTCCCTTAATTTTGACAACCTAACTCTAAATTTTAGTTAAAGTCGAAATTTTGCTGTTTCTTAAAGAATTTCTTTTCGTTTCAAAGAATTGATTACGACGTTTCAAGCAATAAATTTGTGCGTTATTACAAAAAATTTTCAACTTCTGTAAGTTCTGGTGCTGTTTCAAATTGTAAACAAAAAATTGGAATCATTTTGCCGTTTGTTGTACGAAAATGAAAATTTTTGGTAATGACGACTTTTTTCGTTATTACTATTCTTTGACATCTACAAGCAAAGCTTTGTTGTATTCGAAATGTTACTGTTTTTTTAAACAATTTCTCTTCATTTCCAAGAAACGATCACATTTTCAAACAACAAACTTATGCGTTATTACAAAATGTTTAAATTTCTGTACGTTATTTTGTTGTTTCAAGTTGTAAACTAAAATTTTGAATCATTTTAAAGTTTCTGATACGAAAATGAGAATTTTTGTAATACCGACTTTTTTCGTTATTTGTGATTTTTGCTTAATTGTGACAATTTAAAATCAAATTTTGTTAAATTCGAAATGTTGCTGTTTCTTAACAATTCCTTTTCATTACAAATAAACTATTACAATTTCAAGCAATAAATTTGTTCGTTATTGCGAACAATTTTCAATTTCGGTTTCAATTTCAAGTCGCAGACAAAAAATTTGGAAACAATTTATTCATTTTAGAGTTTGCTAAGCAAAAATTAGAATATTTTGCATTAACGACTTTCCTCGTTATTACAATTTTTGCTTAATTTTGACTAACTGAACCCTAAATTTGTGTAAAACTTAATTTTTCAGTTTTTGAATCAATCCATTTATTTTTCAGGCACGATGAAATTTTCTAATTACAGAATTATTCTGTTTTACAAACAATTTTAAATTTTTTGAAATATTTAGTTTTTGCTCAAGTTGTACAATGAGTTTATTGTCAACAAATGAGACTCGATTTAGAAAATCATTCATTTTCTAATTAGTAATAAATGTTTCTTCCTGTTGCCATTGATAATTGACTGTATACAAGTCAATTTGGAAATAACGACTTATTTCGTTATTTCGATTTTTTGATGAAATTTTGATATCTACAAACTAGGTGACGTAAATATTCCAGAATTTTATTTTTTGTTTATGTTTTCGAATTTTGGTTCACAGATTTTCGAGAATATTAATTTTCTAAAATTTGTATTATCCACAGTTAAAAGTTTTTAGAATAACTAATATTTTCGTTACTAATATTTTGGATTAAATTTTATAACTGAAATCTAATTTTATACCTTTTTGTATAAATTTCTTTAGATTTTAATCAAATGGTTACGTGTTCAAGCAGCAAATTTGTCCGTTATTACAAAAAAATAAAACTTCTGTAAGATTTATTACTGTTCCTAGTTGCAAACTGAAAAATTTAAAGATTTCACAATTGTTTAATGTGAAATTGATAATGTTTTGTAATAACGACTTTTTGCTGCAAAAGTAACGACTGCAAAGTTTGTAAATAACGAATTATTAGCTTATTAATTTTTTTAATTAAACCTTATTCATAAAAAGTTACAAGAGGTTTGAGAGACAGTTTATCATACCAAAACGTCTCTCAAACCTCTCACAAATTTTTGTGAATAAGGCGGTCAGTTTTTAAGGTCAACAACTTAAAATTAGTCTTTCTGAATTTTTGACAAAATTTGTTAAATTTTGTAGAGTTGTCTATTATAAACGAAAATTTTCTTAAATAGTTTGAAGTCTTTAAAAAAATCTGTCAATTGATTGAAATACAAACAAAAATATAATTTTTGTCGAATTTTCCTAGAGTTCTTACTTGTCACTACTGAGCTAAATAGTTTGCCCATATTATTTCGGGTTATTAACACAAATTTCTTTAATAACGGCTTTTTTCGTTATTACGATTTTTTGATTAATTCTTGCAAATTTAATACCTCTTTAATATCTTTGGACCAAATTTTTATTATTTTTCGCAAAATAATAGAAAAGAGGCATTACATCAGTTTCTGCCTCGTCGAAGTTCTTTAAATCTTTATTTTCCATTATTTTTATTTATTTGTAGTTATTTTTTGGGGCTAATATATAAATTACACTAATAACGTCCAATGGGTAGCGAAATATTTAAAAATAAAAGAATATCACATATTGACCCAATGTTCGAATATTTTAATTTTAGATTTTTTTTATTTATCAGTATATACTATTTACAAATTTTATGCAAATACAAATTTTAAATACAATAGGAATTTAATACAATATATATCTGTGTTCACAAATTTCCCACGGAATATAAGGAGATCCTAGAAAAAATAGAAAACTTAAACCAACTCAAGTATTTTAGAAAAACTGTTCAATAACAGTCGAACTAAAAATTACAAATAGAGAATTGTTATGTTGCTTAGACTGCAATTTTTAGGAATACATCAAAAAATATATATATTTAGGAAAATCATTAATTTTCTAATGAGTAATAAATATTTCTTTCTGTTGTCATTGATTTTTGCTCAAATATAGCTAATTTCGCCAATAACGACTTTTTTCGTTATATCAATTTTTTGACGAATTCTTTATAATAACAGTGTCAGCAATGTAAATATGGCAGATTTTTAATTTTTAGTTGATGTGTTCACATTATGTCCAACAGTTTTTCTAGAATACTTATTTTTTTCTTGTTTTTTTTTCAAATATTTAAGTGTAGGTTTATTTATTCTATGAGTTTATAATATCTTTATATTCTATAGGAAATTTGTGTCAAATTCCTATAGTATTTCAAATTTGTATCAATAGTACAGTGACAGAAAAATATTAAAGTCTTATATTTGTTCTATTTTTACTTATACATACATTTAATTTTCTACTTTTGAATGTAGGCTTTTTTGATTTATTTTTGCCTATTTTCGTTGCCATTTTTATTTTTAATCTGAATTCATTTGAATGTTAGTCGTTTTTCGTTTTTATGTTATTAGTAGTTCTTACCTCTGTTTCTAACTCAACTAAATTTCTTTAAAACTCTATTTTGTATTATTTTGATTTACTTTATGTAAGAAAATCATTCATTTTCTAATAGGGAATTAGGCTTTCTTCCTGCTGCCATTGATTTTAGCTCAAATATGGCTAATTTTGCCAATAACGACTTTTTTCGTTATATCAATTTTTTGACGAATTCTTAATAATAACAGTGTAAGCAATGTAAATATGGCAGATTTTTAATTTTTAGTTCTTGTGTTCACATTTTGTCTAACAGTTTTTCTAGAATACTTAATTGTTTTTCTTGTTTTTTTTTCAAATATTTAAGTGTAGGTTTATTTATTCTATGAGTTTATAATATCTTTATATTCTATAGGAAATTTGTGTCAAATTCCTATAGTATTTCAAATTTGTATCAATAGTACAGTGACAGAAAAATATTAAAGTCTTATATTTGTTCTATTTTTACTTATACATACATTTAATTTTCTACTTTTGAATGTAGGCTTTTTTGATTTATTTTTGCCTATTTTCGTTGCCATTTTTATTTTTAATCTGAATTCATTTGAATGTTAGTCGTTTTTCGTTTTTATGTTATTGTAGTTCTTACCTCTGTTTCTAACTCGACTAAATTTCTTTAAAACTCTATTTTGTATTATTTTGATTTACTTTATGTAAGAAAATCATTCATTTTCTAATAGGGAATTAGGCTTTCTTCCTGCTGCCATTGATTTTAGCTCAAATATGGCTAATTTTGCCAATAACGACTTTTTTCGTTATATCAATTTTTTGACGACTTCTTAATAATAACAGTGTAAGCAATGTAAATATGGCAGATTTTTAATTTTTAGTTGATGTGTTCACATTTTGTTGAACAGTTCTTCTAGAATACTTAATTTTATTGTAGTTTTTTTTTCAAATATTTAAGTGTAGGTTTAGGTTTTCTATGATTTTTGAATCACTTTATATTCTATTGCAAATTTGTGTCATAAATTTATTAAATTCTTGTTTTTTTTTTTATCTATTTTTGGATAAACTTATATTTCGACTTTTAAGTGTAGGCTGTTTTTTGATTTATGTTTATGACGTTTTTGCCTAAGTTGTTATGTATCATTATAATTTTTTAATTTGATTTCATTCGAAGTCTGTTGTTTGTTGGTTTTTCCATTTTTATGTGATTAATTTCAAGGTAATCTATTTGATATCTTTGCGATTCTTTCGCTTATAATTAAACACCCAAATATTACACTCCTTAGATAGAAGCATAACAAACAACCAACATTCGCTTGATCGTTTCAAATAATATTTGCTTAACAATCACCTTTAATTTGAACAATAACAAAACTACGATAATTCTACGAAAACAAAATATACAACAGGCCAACAAAATAGCAACAACAGCAACAAAACAAATGCAAATAAAAAATCATTTAATGTATTACTTTTTGACTACAAAATGCTGGCTGCACATTCAATGCTGTTCTGGCTGCTGCCGTGCCGTGGCGTTCGTTGGCTCGTTGATTGTTGCTGCAGCCAGCCGCCGAGCCAAGACAGTCCAAATCAGCTACATAGCTAGGCGAGCTAGCTACTGCCACTGCTGCAACACAACACACACTACTAATGTTATTGCTCCAAATCTGGGGCGAGGGCATAGTGCAATGAACTAACCTACTGCAAAATCTATTGAATTCAATTGAGGCAGCCGTGTGATGTTGTACGTACGAATGTACAACAAGCAGCAGCCATTCACTTATGTATGAATGTTTAGAAACATTAGCAACAACTACAAAAATTGCCACCAGCTGCTGCTGCTGCATGTTGTAGTATAGTTAGTACTCGTATTCTCGTAGTATCTGAACTAAGAGCTCTGCTTATAATAATAATAATGATAATAATAGGCAGCAACATGAACCGAAACTGATAGATATATAGATAGTTGGATTGTGAGGAGAGAAAAAAACACACAAGAGCTATGAGTGTAATTCACCATAATTTTTCGCCTTGGCGCGTTGTACAAACATTACAATCACAATGCTAGTAAACAAATGTGTAATTGTAGAAATATTCATGTATGCACAGACATTATATACATATACATATCTGTGTACATACATACATACATAAATATATATATCCATGTAAACCTACAACCCCCTAGTAGATTGACATGACCCACTTTCTGGTTATTCACCTTTTTGCGAGCGAGCAATCGAGCAAACTCACCCCCTACAGGGGTTGCTTTGTTACACTTAGCGAAATTTTTGCACTCATGCCAAACCAACCAAACCAACACTTTGCATCCAGTGAGAGTAACATCTCAGAAATGTACTAGATTTCTTTTTGGTTTCCATTTTTTGTTTTGATTGTTTTTTTTTTTTGGAGGCTCAAGTATTTACCCTTAACATAAGATGAGGGGAGACTGGTGGTTATATCCCAGAGTAAACACAATAGTTGTACAGAAGATGAGGAGAGTAGCATTATTTAAACATTTCGTTTGCTCAGTATTTTTTGGGGTGAGGGTCATATTTGCTTGTGTGCTGTGTTTACTTGGGCTTGTTGTGGAACATCTTAAGAGTTGATTTATCAAAATGATTTAAGATTAAAGTACAGATTTCTTAAACAGAATCTACAATTTAAGCCAATAAATGCAATGAGATAAACGAGGCAGCAGGTGATCTTGATGAGTTAAAAAAATAAAAATAAATAGTTTCCCAATACATCCCATTGAGAGCTTGAGAGCTTCTCACAATCACTGAGCTGTGCGCTTTCCAGTTTTCACTCACTGATTGGGACCTGCAGTTTGACACTGATTCCGAACGGTATTTTGAGAAGCTTTATCATGGCTAAATACTCGATAGTGTCGCCGTCACTATGCGAGGTTCGAACCCAGGATCTCATGTATAAGAGGCGCGCACACCAACCATTGCACCACCGACTTTTTTGATGAGTTTAATGATCATAAAAATCTTTCGCTGTGCGTTTCATTTGTGAACTGCTTTTGCATTTGTGCAGATCTTTTAAGGAATAAATTGCAAACGCAAAAGGTGTACAAAAGTACTAAAAGTGTACACAAAAAGTACTAAAAGTGTACACAAAAAGTACTAAAAGTGTACACAATATTACAAAAAGTGTACACAAAAGTACTAAAAGTGGACACAAAAGTACAAAATATATAAGGTGTACTCAAAACTACAAAACGTGGGCATAAAAGTTCAAAAGTATAAACAAAACTTCAAAAATTGTATACAACAGTACAAAAACATCTTCATAAAAGTACGAAAAGTGTGCACAACAGTACTAAAATAACAGTACAAAAAGTGTACACAAATTTATAAAACGTATACATAAAAGTACACAAAGTGTAGACAAAAGTACAGAAAGTGTACACAACTACAAAAAGTGTACACATCTGTAGAAATTGTTTAGACAACAGTACAGAAACATCTACTTAAAACTACAAAATGTGTGAACAAGTGAACGCAGCAGTATGAAAAGTGTACCCAAATTTACAAACAGTGTACATAACAGTACAAAAACTGTACACAGACAACAAAAATTGTACATACACTACAATTACTAAAAGTGTGCACAACTGTACAAAAAGTGTTTACAACAATACAAAAACATCTACATAAACGTACAAAAAGTGCGCACAGTAGTATAAAAATTGCCCACATATGAATAAAAAGTGTACACAACTATACAAAATCGTCTACATAAAAGTACAAAAAGTGTACACAACAGTAGGAAAAGTGTACACAAGTTTACAAAACGTTTACATAAAAGTACAAAAAGTGTACACATGTACAAAAAGTGTACACATGGTCAAAAAGTGTACACATGAGTAGAAAATGGGTACACAACAGTAGAGAAACATCTACATAAAATTACAAAAGTGTACACAACAGTACAAAAAGTGCAATCAACAGTAGAAACACATCTACCTAAAAGTACAAAAAGTACACAGAACAGTACATAAAGTGTACACATATGTACAATACAAAACCATCTACATAAAAATGCAAAAATCTGTACACAACAGTACAAAAAGTGTACACAATAGTATAAACAGTGTACACATATCTCACCTAAACTTCAAAAGTACAACTCAAAGTTTGAAAATTTCCAGCGAACGCAAAAAACTGGGTTTGCTAACTTAAAAAGTGTATGAAGAGGAAATGATGCGAGATTTGTACAGGGAATATAAATGTTCCGGGGCCATTATTTAGAGACAACAAATTAAATGCTGTAAATTTTGAGTTGTTACTTTTTTGTAGTTAGGCGATATGTACAAAAAAATGTACACATATGTACAAAAGTATACCTAACAATATAAAAAGTGTACACAAATATATAAAAATAAAAATTGTCCAAACTTGTACACAAACGTAGAAAAAGTGTACATAAAACTACAAAATTTTACATAAAACTACAAAAAGTGTACACAAGAGAACAAAAAACCTACACTAAAGTACGAAAAGTATTCAGAACAGTACATAAAGTATACACATGTGTACAAAAAGTATACACAACAATAAGAAACCATTTACATAAAAGTACAAAAAGTGTACACAACGGTACAGAAAGTGTACACAACGGTACAAAAAGTGTACACAACAGTACAAAATGTATACATATATCTCACCTGAACTTCAAAAGTACAAAAACTCAAAATTTGCAAATTTTCAGCGAAAGCAAAAAAACCGAGTTTGCTAAGTTAAAAAAGTGTACGAAAATTCTCAATAATAAACTTTTGTTGATGAAATGGAAGAGGAAATGATGTCAGATTTCTACAGGGAATAGAAACGTTCCTTGGCCATTATTTACACACAAGAAATTTAAATCTTGAAATTGTGTGTACCCATAATATGTACAAAAAGTACGTAACAGTACAAAAATTATACACAAATTTACAAAAGTGCAAAAAGTGTACATGAAACTGCACAACACTATAAAAAGTCTACACAAAGTGTACAAAAACATCTACATAAAAGTACAAAAATAAACCACATGTACAAAAAGTGTACATAGCTGTACTTATACAAAGAGTGTGGGCATATGTACAAACAGTTTAAGCAATAGCACCAAAAGTGTACAAAAAATTACATAAAATGTTACAAATGTACACAAAATTGTACACATATGTACAAAAAGTGTGTGCAACAGCACCAATAGTGTACACAAAGGTACATAAAATGTTAACAAATTTAAACAAAGCAAGGTACGGAAACACTCGTCTCGTGAGCCAAATCTTCAATAACTTCGCTCATGTTAAAACTCGAAATCCGAGTTAAAATAATTCGATCTCGTGAAGAAGATTTGTTTCAACGATTTTTATTTTTCGACTCGGCCGCGAGCGAGATTTACCTACTCTTACTTCATTGCGCTCGATCGCGAGCTTTTGTTGCAACAAAAATAACAGTGAGTGTTCGAACTCACGGGCGATGTGTTAACATTTTTTTGTTACACGGTACCTGTTCGATTTCCATGTGAACACATTAGTAAATGTTGCATTGGAAAATAAAAAACAGCGTTCAATTATATGATGACGTTTCATTTAAATAATATTAATACTTAATAACACTTACAGCCTGTTTCTCTATCTCGAACGAATAGCTAAGCGAACGAAAATCAGTCACTCACAATCGACTCAAATTTGGTTTCTCTAAGTCGAAATTTTCGTTCGCCTGATTTCATGTTTATTCGTAAGTGACAGCACATTCGAAATAGAGAAGCCAAAATTTGTACTGAAAAATTGTATGTTTTCATTCGACTTGAAACGACAAGATTGTGCAACACAAACCAACTTTCTTTCGTATAGAACACGAACGAAAACTATCGTTCGAGATAGAGTAACAGGCTGTTAAAAATATTTAAAGACAAGTGTCATTATTTTCTTGCTTAATACTTTTTGTTTTATTCCCACACAAAAAAAAAACAAAGAGAATGCAAAGCAACAGACATATGTAATACATACATACATTGTTATGTTCGTACATACGCTACACAAGCTCACACAATTTTCGTTGCTCTCTTGCTATCTCATTTTTATATACGTATAACCACGTTATTATTCTCTTTGCTCTGAGAGTGCTCCGCACCCAAACAAGACAACTATTCGCTGCCGCTGCATCAGTGTGTGTTTTTTCGCAGTCTGACAATCTGTGTTTCGCAGTCAGACAAATTTGTGTTCTATATAGGGGTGGGTCACCCTTCTCATATAGGGTTATGAAAAATAGATGTTGGCCGATTCTGAGACCTACCCGATATGCACACAACATTTCATACAAATCGGTGCAGCCGTTCGGGAGGAGTTTAACGCCAAACAATCTGTGTGATCGCAGTCGGACAATCTGTGTGATCGCAGTCGTACAAACTGTGTTCGGATGTATTCACTTAGTGAATTTAGTCCCTACCCGCGCCGAAGATGTATCTATTACAGGTGGAAGCGTTAGAACAGCTGATTTAAATTTTTTCTTGTCGTTGTGGTCCGACCTTGTCAAATGTTGTTTATAAATGGTTTTTCAACAGAGACGCTACAAAAGTAAATCGATAGGGACAGCAAACGACGCCATATTTTTTCCCGCTCTTTTGACATTTCCCTTCAATAAGGTTTGCCATTTCATCATGGAAAGATATTCGAGCCAACAACGAGTCGAAATTATTAAAATTTACAACCGAAATTTGGAGTCAGTGGCCTCAACTTTAAGAGCGCTACGTCCAATTTCATCATCTTCAGCGATGAGGCTCATTTCTGGCTGAATGGCTTCGTCAATAAGCAAAATATGCGTTATTGGTCAGACAGCAATCCACACGTAATCCATGAGTCATCATTGCATCCCGAAAAAATTACGGTTTGGTGCGGTTTATGGGCCGGCGGCGTCATTGGGCCGTACTTCTTCCGTGATGATCAAGACCGGCGCATTACTGTGATTGCGAATCGCTACCGTTCAATGATAACCGAATATTTTTCGCCCCAATTGGATAATATGGATTTGGAGGACATGTGATTCCAACAGGACGGCGCCACAAGCCACACAGCGAATGCCACAATCAATTTATTGGAAACCAAGTTTGGTGAACGTGTTATCTCACGAAATGGCCCAGTCGATTGGCCGCTTCGGTCGTGCGATTTGACGCCGTTAGATTATTTCCTGTGGAGCTACGTCAAGTCTATGGTCTATGCCAATAAGCCAGCGATGATTGATGAACTTCGTACGAATATCGAACGTGAAATTGCAGCAGTATCGGCCGATTTATGCTTGAAAACCGTCGAAAATTGGGTTCAGCGTCTGGACTTCTGCAAGCGTGCCCGTGGTGGCCATGCAAAAGAAATCGAGTTCCATACATAATGGCATCGAACGTACTTTCACAGGAATAAAGAACTTCATTGGTATCTAAAACTGGTTTTGTTTTATTTAAAAAAACTTTTGTAGCGCTCTTATTGAAAAACCCTTTACCAACTCCGAGTTGTATCTAGTACAGGTGGTAGCGTTAAAACAGCAGATTAAATTTGTTCTTGTCCTTGTGGTTGTTGCTGAAAATTACAACACTTCCTCCTGATATTACCTGAAATAAATACATCTTGACAATTTCGATCGGCTGAAATTGACAAGGTCGGCTCCTAAAATAAAAACAAAATGCATTCAATTCCTACTGCTACTACCTTACTATTTTTTGCCATGCCCGTGCCTATAGATGTTAACACATCAAAAAAATTACAGCAAAAGAACATTGAGTGATTACTTTTGACCCACCTTGTACATTTCCTGTTGTACACAAAGTACACTTTATGAAATTTTTGTAAATTTGCGTACCTTACTGTACTTTTGCGTACTCGTATTGTACTTTTATGTACATTTTTTGTACCTCTGTTGAATGTGACCAGTTACCAACAATCGAATTAAAATGCGGGTGAATTTGTTGTGTTAACGAAGTCTAAAGTGACTTTTTTTTTTTTTTTTTTTTTTTTTTTTTTTTTTTTTTAAATCGAGCGAACCCATCGCCGCCACTCTTACCCGCCCCTACCGACCGAGAGGGCCACGTCCCCATAACGTGAGGACAGCGTACACATTATAGACCGGTCTATAACGGGAGAGCAAAGATTATAAGTTCACACGTTACAACCAACTACAGAAATTCTTCACCAGTTGGTATTACACTAACATAAAAAAGTATAAAAGCACATCACGAGATATTAACATAAGATACTTCAATATATAATAATTACGAGCAAAACGAAAACCAAATCATAAATCAGACCAGATAGTAAGGATAAAGTAAATTAAATTTACATATGTACGTTAACGAATATACAGCACTAATGCAATCGGTTCAAATGACAAATTATGCTAGACTTTGTCGTTTCCCAACTACCTGTGAAATCAATAAACTGATATAGCTCATTAAAGTCACGACACATTCTCCTAACTGGATCAAAGGACGCATAATTCGAACGCTGAAACTCGATGTTTACGAGTTTATAGTACCTCGTGGGTCTCAATGGGACATTTATGAAAATCTTAGATAACAGAAATTCAGAACATATACATCCATCAATTATTTATTAAGGAATTTTTTAAAAAATTTTTAAAGAACCCACAAGTTATCTTCAATTTAATTAGACAATTTAGTAATTTAGTTTTGTGTGTAGAATTTTGTTAATTTTCGTTATTCATTCCAAATCAATCCGCTTTATATCGCTGCCGCTTATTTGGTTGATTTACTTTGATTTGTAACAAATTTTATTATTTATAGAATTTTTAAGTTTCGAAATCCCTTTACCAATTTAAATGTGGCCATGCATGTCGTTCATTCCTCTTTGGCTTTGGACAAATTCCCTGTCATTAATTTAACGAGGAGGAAGAGAAAGAACTATTTAGTTTGTGTGCGAGTTTTTGTAGTTGTTATTGCTTTGCTTCGCGCCGCGCCGTGTGTTGTGTTTACATGTCAACGACCTAAACGACGCGCGGCAGCAATGAAAGTACCGTAGTAGCTCTGTAGCAACAACAGCAGCAGCAGCAATAAAGAGGAAAAAAAATTGCAGCTGGCAAAGTGCAATGACTTTCGTTATGTGCCTGGCTGCCTCCTCCTCTATGGATTGTACAAGATTGTGCCACATTCATACATACAACATTATGTACTAGCTGGTGCTGCTGCCGTTGCTACTACTAACGACTATTATTACTACTACGTACTTCTCGTATTAGCCGAGAATTATCAGCAGCAGTAGTACAAATTCTCGCATACTTGTACAGAACTGCACTCAATGTTTGCCAACAGAGTGGCGAGAGAGCAAGAGACTGCTGGCAATATAGCTCACCAGTAAAGTAGCATGCAAAGAGCACACACTTGTGGCAACTTAGATATTAAAACGAAAACAGAACAGGAAGATGTCTTATAACGTCATCGTTCGTTCGTTCTATCTATCTAACCAAACAGGCAGGCAGGCAGGCCGGCATGCAACATACATTTTACAACACTCACTCGCTCACTCACTCATGCATCACCCAACCGCCTAGTCAACGTGCCAACTAGCTCGACAACCAGTCATTCAACCAGCCAGTCAGCCAGTGAGCCATGTACCCACCCGTTGTTCATTCCCTTCCCAACGCATAGTACTATGCATACTCAATCCCATTTCACCCTGCCTGCTGTTGCCCCGTTTGTCAGCTTTTGCAAAAGTTCATTCACTTTATAGAAACTAGCAAACTGCATTCTTCTCTTTCTCTTGTTCTCCTCATAACATTCTAGTGCAAACTTGCTCTCCTCCTGCCTCGTTGTTTGGTTCCTCTTGGTCCCGTCTTCTTTTTGCATTTATAAGGTTATTGGCTTCTTTAACGTGATTGCATTGTGAGGTCTCCAAACGTTGCCGCCGCAGCAGCAATTGTGTTTTGCTGTGCCACACGTAACTTGGTTTTTTTTCCAAGAGCCAAAGCACTTTTTCTTAATCTCAATCGTAATCACTTGTAGTAGAAGTTCTATGTATGTTCACATCACTAACTTGGTTAAAGTTGCAAGAAACTTGTTTCTCTCCAAGGAAGCGTCATCATCTATAATTTCATAACGTCATTGTATAATAATCATACACACAGATACGATATGTTATGGCGCAAACAATCTAAGCAAATCATATGTTTCAAGAGAGACATAGATAGCACAACAAGAACGCTTCTGGTAAATGGAGCTAAAAATACTCAACAATTGCAGCAGAGTTATGATGGCACAAATGATGGCATGAACTATTTAAAACACGCAATTATGGGAGGTTTCTTTTTAAAGATTCACACATTAGCAATTACCTAAACTAAAGCTTCATTCAAAAGCGTGTGAAATCAAGGCTTCTTTAAATTTGTAAATCTTTTGTTTCAAATCTTACTATTTTTAAATTTCATTAGCTACGTCACGGATCAAAACTTATTGCAAACGTCCTCAGATATGGTCCGCTATAGGCACTAAAACTCTTAGCAAGTTCAGGACTCGTTTTTTCCAATTTATCTTTGCTAAGCCTTGTCATAAACCCTTCTAGATTCCACCCCATTAGAAACGTCAAGTGGTTTTTTTTTATTTCCCGCCAAAGGTGATAGAAATATCATTGCTGGTGACTACAATTATTCACCATTTTCACCAGATGGCCACCGTGCGACCACATTTCACTCAGATACGTTGTTTTCGATTCTGCTGTTTGAATTTGAAAATCAAATATAGATAATAGAACGACATATCGCTTTTGATAGTTGTTGACAATACAAAAGGCAAAAAAAAAATAATGTTAAATAGTGTTTTCAATAGTTTTTGTTTCCAAGGATATTTGTCCATTTTCACTATTGCTGCGCCATATAGAAAATTTCCCTTGACTTTCAAATCCATCACTTCTATTTTAACATCTATGGCATTTCTATCATCTTTGTTGTCCGCGAAACTAATTTTTCGACGACTTTGTATAGCGAGCCGCTTAAAATCGTTTAATGCCTTATAACGATATAAAGTGCAGCAGAGAATACCAAAACAGAACTTTCCGTTGATACTAAACTCCCAACTAGAACACTAATCCCTTTATCCAACTTGTCCTCTGCTAAGCCAAGTCATAATCCATAGCAGAGTCGCCGTCTACATACAGGCCGAAAAGTTATCCATGCTTTTAAATGTCACTTAAAAATGGTGAACGTCATTATTTAGCCAATGTACTAGGGCCAATATACTTACTTCAATTCATCATTTTTCTGCCTTTCACCCTAATACGGCATTTACACCAAACAAAATTAGCGCATTTCTAAGGTTAACTCCGTTAACCCCCACTAACTCAGAAGATTACTCATACAATTTTAATCTGTAGAAACTGAAGTTTAATTTTTAACCTCATTCTAAATTGTTGTACATTTTGATGCAACACTGTTAGTTACTAAAAAAATGCAACCTAAATGAAAACATACACAAAAAATCAACTGTTTGCCAGACAGAAGTCGATCGAAAATTTTCGGACGTGTCGCCGCCACCAAACCTTTTTTGAAACTCACGCCGCCGCCTATATAAATGGATCATATTGGTTTGAACAGTGAGCTGGTTTGGTTTGAACATCCCAAATTTGTTCAAAACTGGTGAAACCTATTGCCGCCAACTTAATTTTTCTATTGTACCGCCGTCTTCGATAGATTGGTTCGGTGCAGAGTTTGTCTAGCACGGAGTTGCCACCTGAAAAGTCAATTTAATCTCAAATTGTGTGGTGTAAACGGTTAAGATTAGAGAACAAGGTTATCGCTAACCTGGCCGCGATAAACGGCGGTGTAAATGCGTTATAAAAGTGCCTTTTAGTGTTCGTTTGTAAAATAAAAAGGACAATCTCACTTGAAGGTTTTGTGTTCGTTTCTGAGAATGTTGCACTCAAAAAGTGCAAAAATATTGTATTTTCTGCCCTCTCAGTGAGTTATGGGGGAGAATGTTGCCCGATAAAATGGCCAATTTTCTGTCCTTTTGTTTGTGTTATTGGGCTCGCTGAGCTAATTTTTCCACCTTTTATTGCTAATTTAAACGGCTTCAGTTAAATTCGCTTCATTTCTCAAACAACGTGGTCGAATTATTTGATAAGCAGGTATAACGACAAAAACCATTTGTATTGGTAGCTATTCGACCAGTTTGTATTCAGTGTCACTTAAAATTGTTGAATATCGCTTAGATTTCCATATTCACTGGTCGAATAACATAGTGAAGCGAGGTAATAAAGACATGCTAACAGAGCATACAGTTGTGAGAAAATGCGTCATTTCTATGTTTGTTTGTCACCCTAAACAAGGCACAACTTTAAAGGGGCGAATGCAACATCTTTTAAACGTCTCCTCATACAAGGGCAACATTATTTTTTAGAAACGAAATCACCATTACTTAGGTGGCCTCAAACAACCAAGAAGGACCAAGGGCCTTACAAAATGATGATAACATGTTTCTCTAACCGGCTCGATCTTTACCTTTTCTCTTGGTTTGATACCTTGGTTTGATACTTCGCTTAGCAACAGCATCTACATAGTAACAATTGAACTCCAGCTAACTGACCTAAGTCTCGAACCATTTTGTGACTTTGAACATAAATAAATCATAAACCGTAGATGGTGAAAGATAAGTGGTGGATTTGAAAAAAAGGGAAAATTTTCTAGATGGCGCCGGAGTGGTGGATATGGGTAAATTTTCCTGGAAAAAAATACTATTTAACTATGCTTTTTTGTCTTTTGTACAACAAACAACAAATTCTAAA
The DNA here is from genome assembly GCA_963931995.1 of Phaonia tiefii. NCBI lineage: Eukaryota > Metazoa > Arthropoda > Insecta > Diptera > Muscidae > Phaonia > Phaonia tiefii. Next base: position 269,100,235 of record OZ008369.1, on the reverse strand, counting down.
TACAAATGATGCTTGAGTGATTTTTCGTCATTTCCGAGTGAAAAATGGTCGCACGGAAACAACTTGTACCCTTTGCTGAAGATGCTGAATAGTCGAATACACCATCTACGGTATTTCAATCATCTTCGTTTTAGCATATGCATTCAACCGGTTTGGTTTGAGTCGTGGGCTAGCAAATAACTCTACCCTAAATTTAACAACACATAACTATTCAAACTCCAGAACCACATTACAATATTTGAAATCTCTTTGTGCAATCTGTAATATTCCTAATCTTTCTTCGCACTCAACTTCTTTGGTTTTATACTTGGCTTAGCAACGGCATCTACATAGTCACAATTGAACCCCAAGTAACTGACCTAAGTCTCGAACCTTCTTTTGAATTTTAATAAATTTCAAATCATACTTAAAAGTGAAAACCAAATTGTATGTACAAATGTGAAGGAATTTATGACCATACGCTTTTGTTGTCTTAATGATTGTTTACATATAATTTTCTTTTAAAATGCCCATGAAAAATGGTCGTACTGAAACAGCATGTGTCCTCTGATGAAGATGGTGAATAAGCGAATAAATCATCTATGGTATTTCCAAAGATGATAGAAATACCATAGATGACTCATTCGATTATTTACCATCTTCACCAGAGGCCATATGCTGAATCCGTACGACCATTTTTCACTCGGATGCGACGAAAAAGCACTCAGTAATTTTTATTTCGATTCTGTTGTTTAAATTTGAAAATAGAATATAAATAGTAGGAAAGCATATCGTTTTTATATTTGTTGACAATACAAAAGGCAAAAATGCTTGGTTATATAGTTTTTTCAATAGTTTGTGTTACCAGGGAAATTTGCCCATATCCACCACTCTGGCGCCATCTAGAAAATTTCCCTTTACTTTCAAATCCACCACTTCTCTTACACCATCTATGGTTTTTGATTTATCTATGTTATTTATATCATCTTTGTTTCAGCCTATGCATTCAACCTTTTTGGGTTTAGTCGTGGGTTAGCATCTAACTCTACCTTAAATTTAACAAGAAATTACTATTCAAAGTCCAGAACCACATTAGAATATTTCTAATCTTTGTTGTGCAATCTGGAATGTTCGTAATCAGTCTTTGCATTCAAATTCTTTGGTTTGAAACTTGGCTTACCACCGGCATCTACATAGTCACAATTGAACCCCATCCAACTGACCTAAGTCTCGAACCATTTTTTGACTTTGAACACATTTCAAATCATACTTAAAACTGAATACCAAATTGACGGGGCATAATTTCTTACAAATATTAATTATGGCGCCATGTAGAAATGTGAAGCAATGTATGATCATACGTTTTTGTTGTCTACATATAATTTTCATTAAAAATGTCCATGAAAAATGGTTGTACGGAAACAGCATGTGCCCTCTGATGAAGATGGTGAATAAGCGAATGAGTCATCTATGGTAGTTCTATCATCTTTGTTTTAGCCCATGAATTCAACCTTTTTGGTTTGAGTCGTGGGTTAGCAAATAACTCTACCTTAAATTTAATATCAAATGACTATCTGGAATATTCGTAATCTTTCTATGCATTCAAATTCTTTAGTTTGAGACTTGGCTTAGCAAAGACAACTACATATTCACAATTGAACCCCAACTAACTGACCGAAGTCTCGAACCCTTTTTTAACTTGGGAAAATTTGAAGTCATACTTAAAACTGAAAACCAAATATGTAGGGCAAAACTTCTTCGATATATTAATTTTGGCGCTGGGTACAAATGTGAAGAAGTATATGAACATACGTTTTTGTTGTCTTTACGATTATTTACAAATAGTTTTCTATTAAAATTTACATAAACCGCTAGATGGCGCGTATTTTTATGTTGCTCCAATTGCTTTTGTTAACTCGAATTATTAACAAATTTGTCGACTCACGACTTTTTTTTTAATTTTTGTATTGTTTTGTTTTTCACAAAAATGTCAACGAGAACCTTTCTGCGGCGATTTCTCGCTTACATTTGTGTGGACTAACACCTCTTTTTAACGCCTGTCATAACAATTTATTTCAGATTAAACGTTAAAGTTTGAAATAGAATGTCAATTTATGTTCAAGTCATGTGAAACTATTTTAACCTAAATTTTGCCAAAGAAACTTTATAAAAAACACAATAACAACAACAATAACAAAAATGAACCAGCACTCATTCATACAAACTCGAGACTTAAAGGCAAAGTGTCGAACACACGGTTGCTACACCTCAGAAATCCTTCAGACACCGTTGTGTGTGGCAGGCACAAATTGACAAAAGAGGTAAGAGTATTACAAAGAGTTAAGACGTGAACCACATCATACCTCAGCTAGATAGATAGCAGCCACATAGATGCATAAACTTACAAATATGAATGTGCAACAATATGAAAATGTGTTTTCAATTTTGTTGTTGTCGTATATGGTTTTTTGTTTTATTAGATTTGAATGAGCGTGTGTGCTTAAAACAAAGACTAATGGATAGCCTTCAAAAAACGTCTTGTTAACTAGTACAATCACCTAAACTATAACTTTGAACAAAAAGAACGAGCGAACAAATGAACGTCTGTCTGTCTGTCTGTAATGCTGCTCAATAACCTCAAGACGTCGTTGACTCTGTAGAGCGAGCGCCTTGCAAAAACACCACCGCCTCTTGCCACCTCAATAAAGTGCAACATTTGTACTTTTATACATTGCAGAAAAACGTGACTGCCACCACCAACCAAGCAACCGACCTCTTGGAATTGGGTGCGTCTGAGTGGAAACCAATTGTATAAACACACACACATACAGATAGTTTCGGTTCTTATGATACCTTCTGCAGTCTTCATTGTCTCTAACTTCAAACTATAACACAGCAATCGAATCACGAAAAACAAAAAAAAACACAAAAAAAGAACAAAATTGAATTTCGAACAAATTGAATTTGAAAATCTTGCCGAAACAAAATGCACAACACCATCAGAAACAGAAAATTTGCATTTTTGACGGCACAAATACACAACATTTAGGAGGAAAATAGCAACAACAACAAAAACGACGGCAACTGCATTCATTACGTTTAGTTGTGAATTCATAGAATTTTCAAGCCCATAGATATCGACACACTCTCGTACATAAGCGTAGTACGAACGTACCTAGATACAATGCTATATCCTCCCCCCTTTTAGAACATGTGTGTGTATGTCTGTTGTTGAAGAAGTCAACTACCGCAGAAATCATTCACCTCAAAAGAGTTCATAAACTTACGACGGCTGCAACAGCACAAATGAACACAAAAATGTTAGGCAAACGCAGTAAAGAACGCAAGAAACGCAATTGTGTTTCAGTTGATGTTTAGGATTCAATTCGTTTGTGTTTATTAAGTTTCATGCTAAAATGCATCAGTAGCGTGATTGCAAAATATCATTCCTTGAGAACTCACCTGATGGATAAGATAAATAACAAAACAAATCCAAAAACGTCCACCATCCTAGGATATTGTCAACAGCGCCATCTATTGTTTACTTAATTAAGTGGATGTTTAGGATTGCTTGTGTGATTGCAAATTATCATTCCTTCAGAACTCAGCTGATGCCTAAGATAAATAAGAAAACAAATCCAAAAATGTCCACCATCCTAGGATATTGCCAATAACGCCATCTATTGTTAATTTAATTAAGTGGATGTTTAGGATTCTATTTGCTTGTGTTTCCTAAGACTCGTACTAAAATGCATCAGCAGCGTGATTGCAAAATATCATTCCCTGAGAACCCACCTGATGATTAAGATAAATAACAAAACAAATCCAAAAATGTCCACCATCCTAGGATATTGTCAACAGCGCCATCTATTGTTTACTTAATACCTTGTTATTAGACAAAAATTTGGTGCGGAGCAATGATAGATAAAAACTTGGGATGGGTTGAAGTTTCGTTTAAACTGGTATTTCTTTTTCATGGTCAGAGAAGTCGAATCCATAGCGTTTTTGTCAGGTGTACCTTAAATGGACCGATGAAAATGGAGCGCTTGTCTAGTGTTTGGAACCGGGATTTCCCGACCGGGATTCATCGGGAATTCCAGTAATTGTTGATTCCCGATTTCCCGTAAAATTTACTTCGGGATTCCCTTAACTTTCTTATCTGCAATTATTGCTCATACTTATCGTTGTACCATTACAAGTTTTAAAAATCAACCCCGCTAGATTTTTAGGTTCGGAAATAACCCTCCAGATCTCATCTGCATATAAAAATGTTGATTCGGTATCGCGAAATCCCTCATTAGTTACCCAAGCCCAAATCCTGTATTAGTCACAAACCCAAATCCTGCATTAGGTGCCATTGCACCACTTGTGATCTAACATAGTTGTTTCAGAAAGCAAACGTGAGTTCTCAGCTGCAATAGTTGATCATTCTTAGCGTTGCACCCAAAAAGTTGGTTTTGTGGCTCCCGGGTTGTAACCCGCGCAATCAGCTGCAACTGTTGCCAACCTACCGCCTAGGGTTGATGTCAAATCTTGCTTGTTCCCAAGTGCAGTTGTTACTCATACTAATTGTTTCACAAAATTTTGGTTGTTGCGCCAAAAGTGTTGGTTTGGTGGCGCCGAAATTGAGAGCGCATTCTCAGCTGAAGTTATTGCTTAAACTTACGGTGGCACCACCTACAGCCTAGGGACATTGTTAAAACTTGGTTGTTGGTTCGAAACAAACTTACGTTCTTAACTGAAATCAGTGTTCCTGCTTACCGTTGCACCAACAGATTTGGTTTGGTGGTATGGAAACAGAGTTCGCGTCCTCTCATGCAATAAATTATTGCTCATACTTATCATTATTGCTCATACTCACAGATGGTGAAATATATGTGGTCGATTTGGAAGTCAAATTCTCTGGAAACAAAAGCAATTGGAAACAAAAGCAATTGGAAAATGTGTTTAACCATATTTTGTTTTCAAATTCAAACAACAAAATTGAAAAAAAATTAGTTTTTGCGTGCCTTTTAGTCGCATCCCGGTGAAAAATGTTCATACGGAAACAGCATGTGCCCTCTGGTGAAAATGGTGAATAAGCGGAAGGATCATCTATGACATTTCTATCATCTTTGCTAGCGCCTAGGACTAAGGTCAAACATGTAAAACAATTGTTCATACTTACCGTTGCACCACCTATCGCCTAGGGTTGATATTAAAAATGTGAAATCATTGTTCATACTTACCGTTGTACCAAAAATTAACGTTTGGTCGAGCATTAAAGACCTCGCGTTATCATGACAAGTCGTTGCTTATGCTAACCAGTGCACCAGTCACGGTCTACGATTGATAGCGAAATTTGGGTTTTCGTTTTGAAAAGAAACACGCGTTATCATCTGCAACCCTTTTGAAAACAAAACCCACATTCTCATCTGTAATAGTTGCTCATACTTGTCGTTGCACCAATAAATTAGTGTGGTGTCCGGGAATAAGACATGAGCTTTTGAGCTTTATTTTAACCATTATACATTTTAGGGTTTTTAATTAATGGCCAAATTTAGTGGTCAATTCAGAAAACAAATCCGTGTTCTCATCTGCAGTCCCAACTCATACTTACAGGTGCTCCAAAAATTTTGGTTTGTCGAAGCTGAAATAAAGTTCCTGTTCTTATGTGCATATGTTGCTCATACTAACCGTTGCACCACTTGTTCTCTACAGTTGATAGCGAGATTTGGCAGAAAACAAACCCTTGTAATTATAGACTAGACCTACTTTTCGACCAATAATTTTGGTTTGTTGGCGAGTGAAGAAAAGATCGCTATTTTATGGCTGGTGTGAAAAACAACCCCGCATTCACATCTGCCGTCATTGCTCATACTTACTGGTGTACCAAAAATTAAATCTTATTGCTCATACTTACCGTTGTCCTCATCAATTTGGGTTGAAGTAGTTCTTGATTCTTACCATTTCACCACCTAGTGCCTAGGGTTGATGATAACATTTTTTTGTTGGTTTGGAAATCAACCCGCGTTCGGCTGAACGACCAGTCCGGTGGCGGCCAGGCGTTGTAAAGGCTTGTGTGGTTCCATTCTGTTCGAGTCGAGCAGCTAAGCTCCGGATTATTTGCCCAATTGGCGTGACACGATTAGAAAATTGACGTCAAATTTCACGCTGTGTTAACACCACCAGCCGATTATTGGTTACAAAAAATTCGACACCATTATTCCACGCCCTTGCGGAGTACGGCGCTCCATTGCTTGTTTGTTTGAATACTCATAAACGAATTTAGTATAGATACAGTAATTCAAAATACATTTAAAATATACAAAATACATTGAAATGCAAAATACATCTAAATTTCACCGTTATATACGAAAACGAAATGAAAAAGTTAAGTCAACCGTTCTTGTACCTCCACCTGCTGTAATTTAATTTTTGTCGAATTTCTCTCATTTCCACAAACCTATGACGAAGGGTGTGAAATGAAACGTCAGATGAGAGAATTAATTTTTCTATACTAAATTCAAATTGTAACATCGCCCGATAGGGTGATTAACTTTGCGCCACCTTGTACTATTAAGCGGTAGATGGCGCTGTATGTCAAATTTAATTTTCAATCTTAAAAACACGATTCATTGTAAAACAGAATTTTATCTGTAGAATCTTTTAATATCAAATATGTTTATAGACATTAACATTTTTCAATTATAAAACTGAAAATCTCGAAGTAGCATTCGAATCATGATTCAGCTACTAGAGGTTGTGTTAGAAGAACAATCTAAATTATTTGTTTTTGTTCATGGCCGCCGGTGGTGCAATGGTTAGTGTGCGCGGCTCTTGTACATGAGATCCTGGGTTCGAACCCGGCTCTGACCACCTTCAAAAAAAAATTCTTTCGGCGGCGGTCACCTCGCATAGTGACGGCGACACTATCGAGTATCTAGCCATGAAAAATCTTCTCAAATTACCGTTCGGAATCGGTGTAAAACTGTAGGTCCCCATCAGTGAGTGAAAACTGGAAAGCGCACAGCTCAGTGATTGTGAGAAGTTCTCCCCAGTCCCTTCATGGGATGTAATGGGAAACCATTTATTTTTTTATTTTATTGTTCATGAAATCAGCAATCAAATTCAAATGTATTTTTTGGCTTTCTTTTGTTGATGATATACATTTGCGTTGAATTGGACATGAAAACAAAATATATTTTATTGTTACCTTGATATATTGGCCGTAAGTAATACTGGTATCATCTGTTATACAAAACATCTCGATTCGAAGTAAACTGTTGCTTACACTGGTGAACGTCTATTGAAAATGTCGCTTGCATTGGGATTCCTGCTTAATTCCCTATCTGACGCTAGCACCATCTACATGAATGGGAAACCTTGAATCAACAATTTGTCATTTTGCTACACATTACATGTAGGGATACATTACATTTAGAAGTTAACCCTTTGCGGAGCCAGACGTATTTTGGAAATCAGTATATCTTTTTCAAAAATGTTGCCATCGTAGGACATTAAATCGTTATTTTTTTGTTTGAATAATAAAGGCTGTGGTGTCATTTATTACCTCGGTGTTTCCTAATGGGTTAACGGCACAATTAAGGTCTCACCCAGTTGGAGACACACTGCAGACATAATCAGTGACATGGCAGAGTTCCGTTCCCATACAAAAAACTTCATAAAACCTCTTGACATTTTCATATCTTTGGTATGATGATATATTCCCAAGTCGTCCTGAAGTTACTATTCATCAGTGGGTCAGTTTGCCAGGACAACTCCAAATGTGGTGGCCTTGCGTAATTTGCTATGTAATTATTATATTTGAGTCTTTGAGATGGATGACCTATAATTAAACAATAAAAATAATATTATTAACACAGTTGGACATTTTGTCTTGAAGACATTTTCAGTAGTATTTCCTTAGGACAATGGGATTAGGTAACGACAATTTATATAAGACATGTTCATGACATGTCACTAGTTTTGACTTCGGTGACTTAAATTGTTAAGGAACTGACAGTCTATGTAAGACAGTCCTACTGATTTGTCAGCATTATGTCAAGGACGACATTTACTAAAACCAATGCTGAATGTATATAGACGAAGTTTTCATTATTTACCAACTACCAGTCATTTGAGTGGATTTGTAGTTTTGAAATTGAAAGTCAAACTGAAAAATGTATATTCATTTGTAGTTACGGAATGTATGTCATAAATTTTTATAATTTATTTCAAAAATATTTGAAAATGAGGAAAAGAACAGGCTCGTTTTCAGGGAACATGTCTTACATAAAGGGCCAGCACTTACTGTCATTTCTCCTATGGAAATTCTACTGGCAATGTCTTCAAGAGAAAATTTTCCAACTGGGCCATGTTTTGTTTTTTCAGGGTCCACATGTGCAAGTGCAGGTGTGCAGCGACCACATGTGTAGCATTTTCTACATAACTGCTTTCCCCCCCTCTCACTTGAGAATGGAAGGACGACAAAAGTTGTATGGCATTTTGTTAATATAACTTTCCAACGAGTATGATTAATTGGCTGTTAAACATTTTGCTTAAGCAGCTAAAAATCAAGGGGGAAAACCAACGATCAACATTGATTCGACTACACAAACAAAAAAAACACATTAAAATATTGTTTGAGTCATAGCGAGTCAGAAATATGCGTTTTTGTCGTTGAGGATAAAGAAAGAAGGTATAATGAGAGTGAGAGGGATGGAGGGCGTAGGCAGAAAACTGGGTCTCCCTAACAAATCAAAAGCATAGCGATGGCGTTTTTAAATTATGTTGGCGGTGGTGCATACTTTTAAGCATTTTTCTCATACAGCTGATACAGTGTAGGACTGTTTCTTTTTCATGTTTTTTATTTTGTTTTATTTTTATTTTTTTATTTTTTGCTTTGCATTGCGTTAAGCATTTGTTATAGACTTATTTGGTTGCGCAATGATTATGCAGCAAATAACGGCATTTATTACATATATTCACACACACACACACGGAGAGAGACAGAGTTGGTCTATATTATGCAGCACATGGCCTTCTAGGTGGCGGTAGCGTCAGCGGTGGCGGCATTTATTTTACAGCCCAAACATTCCGAATGCATTAGACATATCTAGTCTTATTGTTGCAACTCCTTCTACTGACTACTCCTACCCTCCTGTTGCTTAAGATATTAAGCAGACATTTTTCAACGTCCACAGCAAGTCTGAAATCCTCTTACTATTTATTATAGTGGACACTAAAAAGTTTCTTGTTGTCGTTTATGATTATTGGCTGAATTTCAAAATCAAAATATGCGTATCGTCGATATCTCGCCAAGCCGCCAACAAAACGAACCCAACCGCAAACGGTCATTTGCTTTATGCATATATGCAACATTTCTTTTATTGCATAAATTTACAGTTGAATTTCCAAGTCCAGCTTAAGTTGAGCCCGCCATCAAAACCACTGCAAAAGAAATGCAGCACCAGCAGCGGCAACACAATGTAAATGCGGCATTTGTTGAGACTGTAACATTGTCGTAAATCTTTGCCACACACAAAAAGAAAAGAGTCAACAAAAAAATCTTAGCCTTAGCCCCAACAACTTTGGAAAAGTTTATGGTTTTACTACGCTCTATATACATTGAAGAAGCAGACAAAGTCAAAATCTATAGTAACTGTAAAAATTTGCCAAAACATATCTTGACCATTTCTATTGTGCTACGATAGTACAATCCCTGCTGTAAACTTGGGTTGTGCTAAGAAGTTAAAGAGTTTAGAAATCCAAACTCCTACCCCTGCAGCAACTCCTCCAACTTCCTTTTAGTTTGCATTGGAGACCATTGGCTGACCATTGCCATCATCACATTAATGGTTCTTAGTTTGGTTTGCAACCATTCTCTAAGTCAAAGCCATGAATATCACGGTGCCAAGACCCAGAACTACATGCACAACAATTCCAAAATGTGTATGCGTTCAAGCTCTGCTTATATCCACACTACTCTGCTCTACACAGCTCAGCTTAGCTCAACTCTACGCGACTCTACTCGTCTCGTCTCAACTCAATTCTTTGTTCAGTGCGTTAGGTTAGGGTTTTTATTCGTGTGTTTGTTTTCGGTCTTTTGTTTCGTTGCCAAGTGGTCGCAGCCGTCATCGTCAATAATGGCCGGTCTTGAGTTTGAGTTTTGGTTAAAGTTTAATGAACTTTTTGTGAATGAATGTCTTCACACACAGTCAATTGTTGTGGTTGTTGTAGCTCAGCTGGCTGGCCAACAACGTGCTATATGTTCTATAATAGTCTTGGGCAACAAATGAATCAATGAAACGTGATTGATTTTCGTAAGAAGTCTGACCGCGCCGTGTTGCATAGGAGTTTAATGGTATGCGTACAATGTTTTAAACAAATGTTAAAGGAAAGAAAATTCTGGAAAATTTACAGAATCGAAAACAAAACAATGGAAAATAAATTTTACACAATTTTTATACAAACAAACACAAATAAGAAAAATGTCATAAAACCTACAAAACAATGTTTAATTTTTGTTAAATATATCAACAATCATTGTAAACACATTCCAAGAAAATAAAAAACTAAATCTTAATCCAATCGAAATCATGAAATATTTCCTATAATACCAAAATCAAGCGCATGTTAAATTTTAACAGATGGCAACACCAATGTATATACATCAAATCTGGCAACTTAAAGTATGCACAACAATTTACTTATTTCGTGAACAATTTCATGGGATGATTTTCGACGTCCATTAACTCTGGAACAGAGTACCGAACAACTTGTCTCGAATTTTGGCAATGCAGCCACATATTGGCCTTGTCTCTTTGATTTTTCGAACTCTATTATGTTCGTCTATCGCTGCAAGACGAATTTCGTGAAGGTCGTCCAAAAACGGTTGTTGGACCAGCTAATATCGATGCTGTGGGGGGAACTGATACTGCCAGATCGTCACATGACTAATTCTGAAACTGCTTAGACATTAGTTCCACCCCCATTCAAATAATATTACTTGAATATTATGACGTCAAAAAGATTTTTTCGCATATGATACCGCAGTCGCTCATAAATGGATCGTGTCGATTGGTGAAAAAGGCTTGACAAAATATTTACTTTAGCAATTGTTTTTTAAGAGTTTCCCAATGGCACCGCACCCATTACAACTTGCTTCGAATTTTGGCAATGAAGCCCCATATTTCCCTACCGTGTTTCTGTGATTTTCAATCAATTTAGTCTTTCGGTGCAAGATTAATTTCGTGGAGGTCGTCCAAAAACGAGTTTTGGACCAGAAATCATCGATGCTGTGGATCGTCTACCCACATTCCCATAATATTGAATGAACATAAAAAATAAATAAATGGTTTCCCATTACATCCCATGAAGGGACTGGGGAGAACTTCTCACAATCACTGAGCTGTGCGCTTTCCAGTTTTCACTCACTGATTGGGACCTACAGTTTTACACCGATTCCGAACGGTAACTTAAGAAGCTTTTTTCATGGCTAGATACTCGATAGTGTCGCCGTCACTATGCGAGGTGACCGCCGCCGAAATAAAATTTGAAGGTGGTCAGAGCCGGGTTCGAACCCAGGATCTCATGTACAAGAGCCGCGCACACTAACCATTGCACCACCGACGACGATGAATATTAGAAAGGCAAAAAGATTTTTTCGCATAATTTGACACTCGCTCATAAGAGCTTCGTGTCGATTGGTGAAAAATGGCTAGAAAAATGTCATTCTTCAAATATTTATTTTAGTAATTGTTTTTTCAAGAATTTCCCAGTAGCAGCCATTTTTTATTACAAAAAACTTTAAATTGTCATATCTTTTAAATTTGTCCACAGATTTTTTTCAAAATATGTTTTTCTGAGATCGGAAATATAGTGACTTTAAACCCTGTACCTTTATACCTGTTTTGTGGAGTATTTTTTTCTCAATACCTAATTCTGGACCACATGTGCAGAATAACAACGTAGAGTTTCCCAGTGGCACCCATTACAACTTGCTTCGAATTTTGGCAATGAAGCCCCATATTGTCCTTTCGTGTTTCTTTGATTTTCCGAATTCAATCATGAGCCGTCTTTCGCTGCAAGACGAATTTCGTGGAGGTTGTCCAAAAACGGTAGTTGGACCAGAACACGTCGATGCTGTGGGAGGAACTGATATTTCAACATCGTCACATGAATTATCGTGAATTTGAGGAATGTTTAGGCATTAGTTCCACTCCCATTCAAATAATATTGCTTGAGTATTAGGACGTTAAAAAGAATTCTTCACATAAGATACCGCCGTTGCTCATAAAAGTTTTGTGTCGATTGGCGATACAAAAGGCTTGAAAAAATTCGATCGAAGTACTTAATATTTAATTTACGATAGCAGCTGTATTTTAAAGGGTTTCCCAGTGGCACCAATTAAAACTTGCTTCGAAATTTGGCAATGAAGCCCCATGTTGTCCTACCGTGTTTCAATCTGAATTCAATCATGCTCGTCTTTCGCTGCAAGACGAATTTCGTGGAGGCCGCCCAAAAACGGTTGTAGGGCCAGAAAATATCGATGCTGTGGGAAGACTGATATTACAAGATCGTAACACGAATTATCGTGAAATTAAGGCATGCTTAGGCATTAGATCCACTCCTATTCCAGTAATATTTTTAACGAAAATTAGGACGGCAAAAATATTTCTTCGCATGAGACACCGCATAATTTGACACTCGCTCAGAAGAGGTTCGTGTCGATTGGTGAAAAATGGCTTGAACAAATTCGATACTTCAAATATTTATTTTAGAAGTGGTCTTTTCCAGTATTTCCCAGTCGTAGCCAGTTTTTTGTAACAATAAACTTTGTTATAACTTTTAAATTTGTCCACAAATTTTTTTCGAAATAGGTTTTTCTGAAATCGGAAATGTAGTGCTTTTAAACCCCATACCCTTATATGCTTTTTGTGTAGTATTTTTTTGCAAATACCTACTTCTAGACCACTTGCGCATAAGAACAACGTAGAACGGCCAATACACAAAAATAAAAAGCGCGGTACCCCGAGCTTGTAAAAGTTACAAATTTCCAAAATATTCATAAAAACTTAATGTACATAATAAAATTTGCCTTCCCTTTTTTTTGGTTTTTCATCATAATTTTGTCATAGTATAAAAATAGTATTAAAAACATACTTAGATGTGTCTTTCAGTTAGTCTACAACATTTTTTAGTCTAAAACTTACAATAAAACACAATAAAAAATTACAATAAAACACAAAATTGAAGTTTGAATACCCCGACTTTGTAAAAGTTCGAAATCAAAAATATTTATAAAAAATTAACTGTATAAAATAACATTTAAAATTTGTTGTAAATATATTGAGGAGTAAAAACACTATTTAGCAAGTTTATTTGAAACACTTTCTCTTATAATTTTATAATACCACAAAATACATTTTAAGAATTTGTTTAAAAAATTTTTTTTGTTTCTTATCTTGTTATTGTAAAAGCGTGAAAATAATATCAAACGCATATTTAGATGTGTTGTTTAATTAGTCTACAACTTTTATTTCACTAAACTTAGCTTCAAACACAGAAATGAAAATGACGTTACCCCGATTTTGTGAAAGATAGAAATTCCAAAAATATTCATAAAAAAATAATGCTACTTAATAAAATTTGACATTCACTCGAAATCTATTAAGCAGGAAACATACTATTTATTCAGTGTATTTCCAATTATGTATTACTGTTTTATATTAAAAAAATAATGTAAATTAAGAAAAAAGAAAATTTTTGATTTACATTTTTAAACGTTTTTTTCTGCAGATTATAATAAAAGAGCAAAAAATTAAAAAAAACAACTTTAAAGATAGTTTTCAGTATGTCTAAACGTCTTAGTTTTTAATAAAATCCAATATTCTTCAGAATTTCTTTCATCGAAATTTTTGTGTTTAATAAAACTCATGTTTTTTTTTGATTTTTATTTATTTAACCTAATTTTTTAAAAATTACACATATTCCTTCCTCCGATAGAGTACAAAATTAGAAATATTGTAAAAGAAAAGACTACCGTAAAAACAAATTATTTTGGTCACAAAAATTGCTATACAACAGTTGCCAAAAAACAAAAATTAAAATCACTAACATTAACAAGCATGACGTTTTAAACATGTATATATATATGCACATTTTTTTAAAATTACTTTTAATTACCGCAACGTGCTGATGTGGAAAATGAAGTGGCTCCTCCTGCATGCTCTCCTCTTAATAAGATGGTTTTAGCTAGTTGACAAAATGAGTCGACCAAATCTGCGGACCGCCAAGAACTAATGATTGTAGGCCAGTGGAAAATTTGCTTTTTTCCGCTGTGACAGACGTATTTATTTTTAAATAACATGCATATTACATTTTTGCAAAATGTACGATATAAAGCTCAAAAAGTATCCCAAGTCAAGCCAGCAGCAGCAGTATCGCGCGCCATAATGTGGTGCTACGCCAATACCACATTAGCAGCGCAATAACCTACCTCACTAAACAAAATATTTTAACCACAACGTAATGAATTAAATAAATATATATATTTGTGTATATTTATATATAGATATATGCATACGAATTGTGAAGTGTATGTGGATTGTTCTTTCCTACACTTAAAATACAAACGTCACGAATATCATTAAAAAAGGAAATGAAACACCATTTCTACCAGCCATCACAAACCACCAGAGTGCTATTAACCACGTAGTACTTTATGACTTCAAAGCAAAGTCTTATACAAAGAATCTTCCGTAGACTCTAAAGTTTAAAAATATATGTGTGTGTCGAGTGTATATCAGGGTATTATGCCCAAATAGGTCTACCTAGAACATAATGACTTAGTAACTAAATGACTGACTGACTGGCTGACTAACTGTTTGACGGGGAACAATGTTTTCAAGTGTCGGTGTTGGTGTCGGCGGTGGCGTTGGCGGTGGCTATGAATCTTAAGCTTATCACATTTTGAAGTACTACTTAATACACAATTTTAAACTTGTAGGTCGTAAGCGGTCGTTGGTTTACAATTGCACTATTGTTATTCAGCTTGGGGTTTTTGTTGTTGCTGCTTGCTGTTGTTGTAATATAAGCTACAATTTACTTATAAAATATACGAGCGTCGTATATAACTTTAGACTCGTTTAGTTTTTATTATTTGTTTGTTTGAAAATTCAGAAAAAAGGAGAGAACAAAATGCAAAATAACAATCTAATAGTTCATTGGCCCCAAAATCGTTCGCACACACTCAACTCTTAAATTTGCTGGTATGTAAAGCCTTAGAGCGCGAGTGTAATATTATAGAATTGAATAAAAAGTCTAGTTTGTGATCATACAGATAAGCCTGTAGAATGTGAAACATCAACATATCAGCATTGTTTGAAGTACAATTATTATACTTTCTACGCTGGATGCTTGCTAATATATCGAACTGTGACCTTAATAACCAATTCCTTATTAATCTCTTATGGATCACTTAATTCCTCTTCCAGATTGTTTGTAATTATTCCAGACACAAGATTTCGTTTGACATTAGTAATACAATTATTCTCCAGACTATGTAAACTAGCGCCATCTGTAAAAATGGTATACCGTGTTGCCATATAATTGGGCAATCATGTTGCCATATCACTTTATTTCGATTTTGCTAGTACCACTTTTGAAAGAGTTCCAGTTTAAAGTGCTGGCATAAATTAATTAGTCACTGATATATCTGCACTAGCGCCATCTGTTGTCATTGGCTAGTGTTAGAAGATTAGCTACGTTATAGCATACATGGGTTTCTTTAATTTGCATTGGGTTTTAATTTTCATTACTTTATCTAATGCAAATGCAAAAGAATTGCAATTGCTTGCAATGACAATTAAAGCATTTTGAACTTGCATTTGCCCAGGCAATGGAAACACAGGTTGTGAAATCCGATGTCAATTTTACTGAAATACGGGACTGCATATAATTATTTTCATTTTGTTCTGACTGCTGACAATCCTGTTTTTAAAGTACTTTATATGTAGAGGTTTGTGGCTTCGATTGGTATTGCTTCGTGGTACTTCCAATTCATAAACATGTACTGTATAAAATATTTGAAAACCGAAACTGCCAATATGAAGGAAATGCTTTGAAAATAAGTACAATTGCCAATGGTATTTAATTTGTTTTTGAATTTGCATTTCGAAAGGTAATTCAAATCATACTACAAATTATAATTGTCATATAATTAATTTGCCCCATGTATGCTCGTAGTACTTTCCAATTCATAAACCTGTACTGTTTAAAATATTTGAAAACCAACACTGCCAGAAATGAAGGGAATGTTTTGGAAATAAGTACAATTACTAATGGTATTTAACTTTTTTTTGAATTTTCATTTGTAGAGGTAAATTAAATTAAACTACATATTATAACTGTCATATAGTCAATTTTCCCCATGTATGCCTTATAGTATACCAAAGTTTATATGCATACAAGTGTCTTGTCGGTATGCTATTGTTACTCATTTATTCCTGAAAATGCTATCCCACGGCTGGTGAAATATTGAAAACAAATAAATTAACAAACAAATAAAGACCTCGAGCTTGAAAAATCATTTATTAGATCATAATAAGAAAGGTCGCAAAATATATTATTAAGCATCCAGCAAACAAAAATGTTCCTAAAAATTCGGATGTCAAAAAATTCTGAGCAATTTCCAAGCTCTGACGAAAAATTCGTACGTTTTTCGCTTCGAAATTTTGAAGGCATTTTTATAAAAATCTTCTCAAAATTTTGGATGAAATTCTGAACATTTTTTGAGTGGAAACATGTGTTTTTTTCAAATTAATTTCCAACTGCTTCATATTATTTATAGTTATACCGATCTTTCTAGCCGAATTCGATACGAGTTCTAGACGCGGTGTGAAATAATTAAAAATAACTATTATTCAAAGCTTTATTTAATATTTATACAAAATAGCGACATCTAGGGTTACGACCTTAAGGACTATTTAAACAAAATGTTTAAATCTGTACAGTCCGTACCGTATGAGCAAATCTTAGTTTTGCAATAAACCAGCCATAAAGTATGCAGTGCAACCACTTATTTTTAAACAAGAATTTAAGAAATTTAATAAATTTATTAAATATTCGCGGTTGTTTTTGACACGTTTGTTTTATTTATGAAAACAAATCTTCTTCTAGACAAATTGCGCCACTAAAAGTACGCACTATGTACTTTAAAAACACCTTGCTCCTGAGGATATGCTTCTTTTTAGGGAAAAAACTAACTTTAGTTAAATTAACCAATATTTACAAATTCAGTGAATATTTATATAAAATGGTGTGACCTAAGGTAAGTAGGCAGTTTTTAGGACGTTTTAAACACAGAAGTTTACTATCTTTTCTTTCCGTGACTTATGACTTAAAAGCAGGTCATGTTTTTGCAGCAAAGCAGAATTGAAGTATGCAGTGCCTTTCATTCAGATTTAGACTATTTGAAAACTAGAAGCTAGAAAAAATTTACTAAATTTATTAAATATTCCCAATTGTTATTGACTCGTGTTTTATTTATGAAAAATAATCTTCTTTTGCACAAATTGCTGCTTTAAAATATGCACTATGTACTGTAATGAGACCTTACTCCTGAAGGTATGCTACTTTTTAGGAAGAAAACTAACGTAAGTTGCATTAACTAATATTTAATACATCAGTTAATATTTATAGAAAACGGTGTAACCTACGGATAGTAGGCACTTTTAATGACTTTTGACACTAAGCAGTTTTAAATCAATTTGTACTCTTCGTGACTTATGACATAAAAGCAGATCATGTTTTTGAAACCACCCAGTCATAAAGTATGCAGTGCTTTCAGATATATTTGAACTATTTTAAAACAGGAATTTAAGAAAATTTAATATATTTATTAAATATTCCCCGCTGTTATTGACACAAATTCTTTAAAGAAAAATCTTTTATTCACACAGTGCATCACTAAAGTATGCACTATGTACTGTAATGATACTTTACCCCTAAGGATATGCTAGTTTTTAGGAAGAAAACTAACTTAAGTTAAATTAACGAATATTTAAACCTTGAGTTATTATTTATATCATATAATCTGACCCACGGTTATTAGGCAGTTTTACGGTCAGAAGTTTGAAAGCAGATCATTTTTTTGCAACAAACTAGCCATAAAGTATGCAGTACAATTCAATCAGATACATCTGGCCTATTGTAAAACACATGAATTTAGGAATGAAAGCCTTTTTGAAATTGGTACAATTCATTAAATATCTTTTTACTTTTTTCGAACAAACCGAAAATCGTTTTTAAAAAAATTCCATTTTGTTGTTCTTGAGAACCTGGGTTCGATCCCTAATCTGACCACCTTAACATTTCTTTCGACGGCGCTCACCTCCCATAGTGACGGCGACACTATCGAGTATTTAGCCATGAAAATGCTTCTCAAAAATACTGTTCGGAACCGGTGTAAAACTGTAGGTCCCAATCAGTGAGTGTAAAACTAGAAAGCGCACAGCTCACTAGTTGTGAAAAGATCTCCCCGATTCGTTCATGGGATGTAATGGCAAACCATTTATTTTTTTAGCTATGGCACCTTATGATTTTGGAACGACAAATTGCGAATATATGACAAGACCGGGTTTCATGAACAACAGCATCTTATAAAATCATGCATGTCGGAGGCCTTATAAAATCATGCATTTCGCAGGCTTTATTAAAGCCGTCAGTACCAAAGAAGGATTCCGCATGCCTTATTCGTGGAAGGCTTCGAAAATTCCACCTGGGTGGTGCAACGGTCGTGTGCGTGGCTCTTGTACATGATAGCCTGGATTCTCCCGCTGCTGTGACTACTTTACATTTCTTTCGACGTCGGTCACCTTGCTTAGTGATGGCGACACTTTCGAGTATTTCGCCATGAAAAAGCTTCTCAAAATACCGTTCAGAACCGCTGTAAAACTGCAGGTCACAATCAGTTTGTGTAAAACTAGAAAGCGTACTGCTCACTGGTTGTGACTAGCTCTCCCCAATCCCTACATGGGGTGTTGGGATACCAATTTTGCACTATAACTATAGTAGAGACCTTACTCCTAAAGGTATGCTACGTTTAGGTAAGAAAACTAACTTCACTCTTTTACTTAAAGTTGTCCACGATAGATGGAGTTTCTCTCACGAATACTAGTATTTTATGCACATTTTCTTTCTGTAATAATTGGAGTTCTTCTTTCTATAACATTTTGAATTTTCTGGGTGTCTTCTTTTCTGTTTATGACAATTTGAGTTGTTTGAGTGTTATCTGTACCAGGCTAATCAACCATTTAGGCTTTGAAGTGTTTGCTTTTTTGTAAACGTATGTACATATGTGTGCAATTGTGGGTTTTAACTCTCCCGTTTTGTATATTTTCTATATAATGTTACTATAATTTATATTTATAGTTTATTTATTATTTATTTTGCAAAAAGAACCTTTATTTAGAATTCAACTACTGTTGTCATGTGTCACATATGCATGTATGTATGTGTAGACAAACATTAACCGAGTGTAGAGTAGAGTTATGCATAGTTTTCGGCGTGAAGTGCATATGGACTGTATGTAGGCATAAATATCTGCATATGGACTTAGTGGCACGCACGCACTTACGGCGACACGTTACGGCACATTCACTAACTAAACACGCAGTGGTTGGTTGGTTGGTTGGTTGGTGATGACGACGACCCCAATGAGGATGATAATGACGACGATAGTGATGATGATGATGATGATGATGATGATGATGAAGATGATGACTATAATGATGATAATGGTGATGACGAAGTTCTTGCATTTGAGGTTCCACTTAAATTTATGCATTTCTTTATAAATTGCAATGCTCACACATACACGCTGCAGTCGGCACACATGCACATTCATGTATGCAAAATATACAATTTTCTTTAGTTAACTCGTTAGGAGATTTGTGTGTGTGTGCCCATGTGTGAGTAATCTGAGACGATCTAAACTCAACAGAATTGAACTGCAGTGAACTATTCTATACGCTCTGCATGTTCCTATTGAGGCAGACTACACTCGTGTGTGTGTGTATGTGCATTTGTATGCATTTCTGTTGGTGTGTGTGATTGCGTTTAATAACATTCTGTTTGCTGCAACCGATACTACTACTACTACTACATTGGTATGTGTGTCTGTGCAGTTGTTGTGAGGTTATTGACCACTGCAACGGGTAATTAGGTTAAATAGGAGAGGACTGATAAGCTTAAATTAAAACAAAAGCAACAAAAAGAACCCATCGTCGACCGACAAACAAATAAAATGAAAATGTTATATTAAACTTATTACAGATATTATTTATATTTAAAAAGGAATAATTCTGTGGAATTTTATAGACTTCTAGAATTTGTTGTTTAAAGTAAGAAATAGGTTATCTCAAAAAGGTGGCGGCATAACAGGGGCTTAAAATGTTACGAATTCTCTCAAACTTAAAATTGAGTAAGGTAAGTTATAACGATAAGAAATTACGAGAAAATCGTGACGGAATACAATTATTTTTACTTAATTAAAAGTGAGAAGCTCCAATCACGTTGAAAAAAAACGGCCTCAGCAATATATTGCATGAAACATGTATATATTTGCAAGCATTGTTTTCATGAATTGAAGATCTGGTTCTTGTTTGTTTCAATGCTCTCTGCCACTTTTTTGTTCTCTGCAGTTTTCTAAATACAAAGCCTCATTTGGGTCACAAAAACACGTGTGTCTCAAACATATAATATTGAATTACAAACACAATGTGTCTCAAATATATAATATTGCATTACAAACACAATGTGTTTGCACACAAGTATACTATATTAGCGATAAGCTATAAACGCGTAATATTTGCATCCAAACAACAAAAACAGAGAGATTTTTCAGCGTGTACCGTCGGTGGTGCAATGGCTAGTGTGCGCGGCCCTTGTGCATAAGAAACTGGGTTCGATCCCCGCTCTGACCTCCTTACAATTCCACCGACGACGGTCACCTCGCTTAGTGATGGCGACACTATCGAGTGCTTACCCATGAAAAACTTCTCAAAATACCGTTCGCGGTGTAAAGGTGTAGGTCCCAATCAGTGAGTAAACAATTAGAAAGCACATCCCTTCATGGGATGTTATGGGAAACAGTGTTTATTTTACTTATACAAGTAACTTATAATAAAGTAAAGAAAGATACCTCAGAAGAATCACTCTTTCATTACTTCATAAGAAGCTGAATGCATGAAATAATTTTTCCAAGGCAGAGCACCTGAACAACTACAAAATTGAAATATTCTAATTCAAAAATGTAACTGGCACTAGCCCGGTCATCAAAAAATCTGTACTAACAAAAAATGCAACTCTGTGATATAGATTAAAACTCATCTCAAAGTACTAGAACGATGCGAGAATCCAAGACTAAAAAAAATAACAAGGAGACAAAAACCTCTCTGGTCTCGTGTTGGAATCATTAACTTTCTGATCTCGTTTTGGAATCATTGACTTTTGGAATTTAGGGATCTTCGATAGATACACGCAAAGAAAAAAACGTTTATTGCTCGTTTGCCGCAACAATACTTTGATTGATTTGAATTAATTATTTAATCGCAACCGTTCATGTAGTTCTCTCAAATAAACTCATATATCGCAAATGTATATCATGTTGTTGCAAACGAATTCTCGTTTGCATCGATAACTGAAATTAGCCATTTTTCTAATGAGAGCACAGATTACGAAGAGCACAGATTATCCACTCGTTTGGCATACACACTCACGCATGCACATTAATGTGATCACACACTCTAAAGCGGCATGGCCACACGTACGATTTATCTGAAGGAACTTGTGTATGTGTTAGTAATTCTCTTTGTGCTTACATGGCAACACATCAGTTTTGCCATCAGATATGCCATCCAATCTCATTTTGAACTTGTGGTGGCAGAGGAACAACGTGTGTATTTCCATATTTTCGTCGGAAGTTTATTTTACAACACAACGCAAATGAAAAAGTCGAAAAAAAACACACAAAACAAACGGCGTCTCTTTCTCTGCTGCAGAATCTGAAGAAATATCAAAGGGCTTCAGATATTCCATCAAACCAATCCGTGTGAGTTTTTTCTCACTCACACATAAAAAAAGAGCAGATTGGACAGATTATCGTACGTGTGGCCATGCCGCTTAATGCTTCTACCTTGTCAATATATCTTGGATGGACAATTGACGCATTGTAGTTTGCTGGGCTTTTAGTTGTTATTTGAATGCAAGGCGAGACAGACGTGTAAGTAGATAGTGAACAAATAGACAAAAATGACAACGTTTTTCGTTTCTCGCCAACGGTTTTTCAGCTAATATTTATTATAACTCGTTTGCTGCAAACATTTTTCGGTTCTTCCAAACGAAGTGACATGTATGAACTAACCGAAGTTCGTTTCTCCCAACTACAGTCCCCAAACGAACATCAGTTATCTGAGACTTTGTTTGGGAGGAACGAGTTATTTCTTTGCCTGTACTAAATCGCATATGTAAATTGCATATTTGAATTTATTTTTATATATACGATTGATGATCTAACGGTGGTTTCAATTCAGGCTCAGCAGTTAGGCATCGGTTAATGAAATTTTCACGGAGTTCGAGATTAGTCATGCCAGTGAGAGTGGGTTAACTGAATTGTCTATTATTTCAATAGAACCCAACCATTTCTCACAATAAAAAAATCGTGCAAAGCTTGTAATATGAACTTTCCATACATATAAGTACATTAACTAAAACTTCCGAAACTTCGTACACTATTTCAATTCAAACTCAACTCAACAGCGTTATTATTCAAAATAATGCGAATACATCATTTTATTAGTATTAGCGAAATATTCAACCTTATCGACCATATTAGTGAAGTCTCCAACCTTATCGGTATCGGCCTTACGCCGACAACTATTTCGAAAATCCGCGTCTACAACAAGCTACTACTAACCACCAAATCACTAATCGGTTTCTTTCAGGAATCACCATCTATAACAATCTAGTACTGTATAGCAAGTTCTTTAACCGAAATCATATCATATTTTTGATATTATATATATATTTTTGATATTATATATGATATATACATTATATATTATATTATATTGATGATTATCTCTTATTATCAAATATATCTAGGATTTTCGTGATATTTGTGATAGCCCTAAACTACACTACCAATATCAAAAATGCATTAGATTCTCTAATCACAATCTACAACATCCTAGTAATTTTTAGCCAATTTTGCAATCAATAACGGATTAACAAACTCACCAACCTTTTCGTGACACTACACTACTACTAAGAATACACTACTTACACTACACTACTACTAAGAATAATGAGTTCGTTGCTCGAATAACCATATATAGAAGTGTAGATCATTCTAAAGAATTTTATAACTAAAAACCTATTAGCGAATTCTTTAACCATTTCATGTTGTTCGTGCCAGCCTAAAACTACACTACACTGATTTATTATACCTTTTTTTTATCGAGAATTACCTTCAACTTAGTGCTTGTTATTAAAATTGGCAGAGTGTTCTTACAATTTCGTGATACCATTAACTACATTTATGGCGCCCTATATTATCGTGAACTTTTTTTAAAGTTTGTATTGTAATATTATTTTATATTTTTATATTCTGTTTAAATAAATAAAGGACATTATAAAAATAATTAACTATACTATTACTTATTCTCTAGTTTAATATAATATCTCTAACCCATCCACTTAACAACAATAGTTGAATTTACAGTCTCAGTGTCGAAAACGGAATATGATGCGACTTCTACCTAATCTAGTACTTTATAGCAAATTCTCGAACTAATAACATTTAAGCAAATCCTTCAACCTTTCCGTGATATTATCTCGAATAAATTTGTATAACAAGTTAGTCCTTTTCAGCAATTTCTTTAACCAAAACCATATTAGCGATGACATTTTCATGTTATTCGTGACAGCCTAAAACTACACTACACAGATTAGTAATACATTTGTTTCTTGAATCGCCGTTATCCTCTAACATCGTAGGAAATTCTATAAAACCCTTACTAGCGAAGTTTGTAACCATTTAACTGCATTACTGGTATAACTAAAGCTCTAGCGTCTTGAATATATACTATATGTCTAGTGCTTTAAAGCGAATTCGCCAACTAATAAGACTTAAGCAAATTCTACCATATATTTGTGATTTTCCTGACAGCCTAAAACTATGCACTTAATACCTCTGATGGTATTAAGTGTATAGTTGATCCTCGAACTATCGTTTCTAGTAAATTAGAACATTAGTCTAAGTTCGTTAGCCAAAGCCATATTAGCGAAGTCATTTTCATATTTTTCGTGGTAGCCTAAAAGTATACTACTTAAAAATTTATATTTTTAAATTTTTTTATTTTAAATACAAAAAAATCTATTTTATCTGGTCATATTTACTGTCATACTAAGGCACAATTCTTATATATTCTTTATTCATATTATCATCCATTCTCAAGCTTTATCTTTCAATGCAAAAGACGTTAGTAATGTTGTATTCCAAATCCTGCGTCGAAGCCGGCTGAACAGTGTATACTTTAGACCGTATGTAGCTCCAACGGACAAAGTCTAAGGACCTTATTCATAAAAAGTTGTTAGAGGTTTGAGAGACGATTTATCATGCAAAAACATCCCTCAAACCTCTCATAACTTTTTATGAATAAGGCCGTGAAGGTTTATTATCACATGATCAAGGCAGCCAATTCACAGGTCCGACGCCTGACACTAACTTGTCGCAAACTTGTTGTCGCAATAATTCCATGGTTTCATTGGCCTTGTGGCAAGTAGCGCCGTCTTGTTGCAACCAAATATCGGAAAGATCACGGGCTTCATTTTCAAGCGGGAAATAGATCGTTATAATGGCCCTATAACGGGTGCTATTCACAGTTACGTTCTGGCCGGTCTGATTTTAGAAGACTTATGGGTCGATGATTTCACTAACCTACACCATGAAAAAAGCTGACTTTTTTTGTTGTTTAAGTTGTGTTAAGACAGAACAACTTCTTCAAGCTTTTCAGAAGCCCAAATGCTGGTATAGTGCAGGACTAAATCTTACCATTATGAAATGTCTAACAATACCGATCCAAAATACCATAACAATGTGATCTGTCATAAAATGGTACTGGAAAAATTGCCTCTAAATGAACACCCAATATTACTAAAACATTTGTTTCGTTGATAACCGTCAATCTGATAGTACTTCTTAGCAAAGTCCATAAACGAAAACATATTAGCGAATTCTTGAACCCGTTCGTAATATCAGTTAAAGACTGAAAACTTCCGTATTATTATCACTACTGCATTTGTGACTCGAAGTACCGTTTGCAAGAGCCAGTGTTGGGATTTTTTCATTTGCAAATTGTAAATGCAAAATAATTAGCATTGTTCGCAATT
Source organism: Phaonia tiefii (assembly GCA_963931995.1). NCBI lineage: Eukaryota > Metazoa > Arthropoda > Insecta > Diptera > Muscidae > Phaonia > Phaonia tiefii. The sequence goes on along the minus strand of OZ008369.1, from coordinate 269,074,819 downwards.
TCGAATCTGATGCCAATTTATAATGAAATATAGGAATGCTTTTAGTTATTTTGAATTTGTTTTACTGGTGGCAATACTGTTTTTAAAGTATTTCATATGTTGAGGTTTGTGACTTCGATAGGTATTGCCTCGTAGTACTTTCCAATTCATAAACCTGTACTGTATAAAATATTTGAAAGCCAGAACTGTCAATCTGAAGGAAATGATTTAAATATAAGTACATTGCCAATGGTATTTAAATTATTTTAAATTTGAATTTGAAAACTACAAATTATAATTGTCATATAATTAATTTACTCCTTGTATGGCAAGAGCTTAATACTTTCTCGCAATTATTTTTAAATCAAAACAAAAAATCCGGATGTCCTTGACAAACTAAAATTACTCGTAGATTACTAAAAAAAAAAAATAGCTAGTACATTCTAACAACTGCTATAGTCAAAAACAGGTAATCTATGTCTTGAACCCTTTGCACATTCTACAAAACCACAACCTAGAACCTTTGCTAGGTATTCGTGACTGTTTAACACTACACTTCATTCATTAACGCTTTAATTAAGCGTGTATCACCGTCTCTGAAATCTAGTACTTAATAAATAATTCTCTTACAGAAAACATTTAAGCAACGTCTGTTACAATCTAGAACTTCCCATCAAATTCTTTAACCAAACTCAAATTAGCGAAGTCATCAACCTTTTCAAGACTAAAATTAAAAGGCCTATATATACATATGTATGTTTTCTAGCATGGCAAACAATTTATAACTACTTCATGAGGAATTACATTTTCATTACTTCATAAGAAGCTGAGTGTATCAATTTCTTCCCAAGTTGTATTCACGATTCTAAAGTAGCCTAGTTTACTTGCTCAAACACTAGGCGGCGCTAAAGTGCAAACAATAACGCATATATCCCTCCATTTTGAAAATAGTTTAAGACCTCATTTCCTGGCTTTCATTGTAGCCATATAATCGTTATGGTGCAAGAAAACATTTCTTCTCATTTTGGTCATCACTTCCTTTACCTCAGAATTGTTCTAAACTTCGTAATAGAAATAAAATAGTACATACCACTTTTGTTGTCGTCGTCGTTGTTGTTGTTGTTGTTGTTTTTTATTATTGTATTTTGCGCATGTCTCTCGAGGTTTCTTTCTTCTCAGCTTCGTTCTTTCACTCGAACCGAAATGAAATGAAATAAAAAAAAGAAAAATGTTGGAAAATAAAAATCAAATGCATTTTCTTGCTTGCCTTGCATATTTGTGTGCTAAAGTGTATGTGGTTGGTTTTTGTTGTTGCTGGGGTTTTTACTCTTGTATTATAAGCGCATTTTTTTCGTGCTGTTGTTGTTGTACAATTTGATTGTACTATTTTTGCTCGCTGCTAGTGCTGCTTTGTTCCTGTTGTTGCCGTTGTTGTCGTAGTCGTCGCCGAGTTCTGTAAGTATTACGTTGGTTGAGGTTATTGAACGCCAACGACCTAAACTTTGGCTGGCTAAATTGAGGGACGGACGGACGATCGGTCGGTCGGTCTTTTTAACTAAATTCGTATGGCGGTAGTTTAGTTGGGCTGCATAGATTTGAGTGAGCTTGTATGCCAGCGTTTGAATGCATATGTATCCATTTGAATTTAGTCTCATATTTGGCGGACTAAAATGTATGACGGCTTTTATTAATGCTGCACATATGTAAATGCATGCATACATACATATGTGCATATCGTAGACATTATTTTCTGCAAAAAAAAAAAGAGCGCGAAAATTGGCTAAAGTCTTTGTAAAATGTCTAAAATATATGAAAGTAATTAATTTTCATAAAATTTTGGCATAATCATATAGAAAATAGGGCAACTAGTGCCAACATATATAGGGCACCATCTAGTGACGGATGGTATGTAATTAAAATTAATGAATTTTTTAGTTAACATCCATTAATGTTTACCGATAATGGCAAGATGCCATTAGTTATATACATTCCAATATTTGTTAGCCAAGTTTTGTTTTACAAAATATGCAAATTAATGATAACTATGACAGCGCCATCTAGAGTCTTTGTACATTGAGTGTTTAATATAAAAATCGGTTTCAACTGATTCTATTTTACTTGATATCTTCTATAAAAGCAATTAATTTTCTTGAAATGTGGCCTCTGTCACATCGAATGTAGGGGCAACCAGAGCAAAAATGCATGGGGCGACATCTAGTGAATCATAGTTTAGTTATTAAAATAAATAAAATTAAATTAATGAAATTTTGATAAACAATGTAAAATTTTACATAATTTATACAAGTTTTAGAAAAAAAAATATTAGTATGTGACGAATATTAAGAATTGGTTAATGACTTCGCTACATAGTTTATGATTTTTTACATTGGTGGTGTAGATTTAGGATATGAGTAATATCACGAAATGGTTGATGACTTCGCTACAATGTTTTGGGTTTTAGAATGCGCTATAATATACTAAAACTAATATATACAAAATTATTATTAGAATGTTTTTATAATTTTTTTTACATCTGTTATAGTGCGTGCTTACAATATGAGATAAGTAATGGACAAGTTATATATGGGTACAATATAAATTCTAAACTCACGTTAAATAATAATTTTAAATCAACTTAATTGAAATCTATCCAGTGTGCCATCTGAATCCGTTTTGAATTCGAGACGGACTCGCATCTTCGTACATTTGGTCCGAAACAGAAATCAGTTACGGAAACATAACAAATCCGATTACGTATGAAATTGCCCTCGAAAAAAGCGGATCGATTATTCTACTTTTTTGAATCCGTCTCGAACTCGCAACGGACTTCATATTCCAATCCGTTTCGGATTGGGTTTTTAAATGAAACGAATTCGAGACGGATTCACTTATATAAATTTTTGCGGATTCGAAACGGATTCGTTTTGAATTCACACCTTCACTGATTCACTTTAATTTATGTTTTTACGGACTCGTAACGGATTTGAAGCGGACCCGCCAAATCCTAACTTCACTGATTCGCTTTTTATGTTTGTACAGTAACGGGTTCGAAAATTCACATTTTGCTGTTTTACGATTTTACGGTCTCGTACCAAGGTCGAATCGGTCCGGATACGTTTTTGTATCATAGCATAGTTTTTCCACGAAAAGGGTTAAAAACTTCGCTAATATGGGGTTGGTTTCAGAACTGTAGGTAAAGTTTCAGAACTCCTTTTTTGAAAACAATATCTCTATTAATAGAGATATGGAATGGGGTCGAGCTTGAATAATAAACTTAAAAAGTTGTAATACTTCACTAATAAATTTGTGGTTACAAACCTTCTTAGTATAGGCTCAATTTTAAACGATGATTCGTGAAACAAATGCGTTTGTATATCAGTTGCCTAGTTTTAGGCTGTCAAAAATATCAAGAACAGGTTAAAGACTTTGCTACTATGTTATTGGTTATTGAATTCGCTAAGAAAATAATAGAAGGTTGTAGACGCTGTTTGTTATTCTTTTTAGGTTTTGCTGAAATTAAAATTATTTAAATTAATAGGCCTGTTTTTCTATTCTCTGCTGAACTAATTTTTCGAGCACTTTGTATGGGGAGCTAAGCGATATTAATCAGCTTTCCCTTCAAAACTAGTTAAGCGGGAAATAAAAAAACACGCCCTGTGTGTCTTTGGTTATAGAATTCGCTAAAACATAGTAGGTTTGCTGTGGACGATGCATAGTTAAATAAAAAACCATAGACGGTGAAAGATAAGTGGTGGATTTGAAAGTAAAGGGACATTTCCTAGATGGCGCCGGAGTGGTGGATATGGGTAAATTTCCCTGGAAACAATTACTATTGAATAAACTATGTAGCCATGCTTTTTTGCCTTTTATATTGTGAACAAATATCAAAATCGATATGCTTTTCTATTGTCAATATTTTATTTTCAAATTCAAACACCGGAATCGAAATAAAAATTATTTTTGAATGCTTTTTCATCACATCCGAGTGAAAAATGGTCGCACGGAAACAGCATGTGCCCTCTGGTGAAAATGGTGATTAAGCAAATGATTGATCTATGGTTTTTATTCATCTATGGATGATGTTTATGCTTGTCTTAATGAGTCAAGTTTATGCTTGTCATGTAGAGTCTAACCAATCGGCCGAGTTATATTAATGTTCAAGGAGAAAAGTAGACAAATAGAAGAATAACATATTTAGGCTCGAATTTAATTTTCTTTGAATTGAATTTATTTATTACAATTATGTATTTACAAAAGTTGAAACATCTTACAAAAATACTACAAAGGTATTGAAAAATCTTTTAATTTTTGTTATTTCATTGAAATGCTACTATTATTGTGCCAAGTCATCTTCGACTGATTGTTACACAATTTCTTAGTATTTTTAGATTGTGGAATAATTAAAAAAAAATTGTTTCCCATTATATCGCATGAAAGGTTTGAGGAAATGCTGTCTTAAATTAATATTATTAAGAAAAAATTATTAAATTTTATATACAACATTTGCTTGATTGAAAAACACTCATGTGAATGGTGCATAAATTGTATTAATCTTCCACATGTGCGCCACCTTCACATGCTCCATCAACAAGTTTTAATATTAATTGTGTTTATGGTCATTGACATTTTATTCTCTCACCTCCAATTAAATGTAAATCGATAAACAATAATTTTTATAAATTTATTTTGAATAAAAAAACGTGACGGTTTGTGAAACCTATGGCGACAGATTGTGGCGACGAATTTTCTAACAAACAAAAGTCATTAATCATAGAAAAGTGACGTAAAGTTGATAAATCGGCATTGACAGTAGTCAGATAAGGGGCGGCTGAAATGGAAAACGCAGTAGGATAGAAACAAGTTTAAAATAAAAATTCAAAAATAGTAAAACAAAAATATGATAATTTTCATAGACAACAATCTGACAACAAACTAAAGAACCATGTATGAACGGAAGTGGTTGATAACATTGCTATATGTTAATGGTTGTGGAACTTGATAGAAAGTACGGTGATTTAAGAAAATAACCGAGATTTCGATTCTGAGAAAAATTAAACACTTTTCTTTTCTCGTTTGTGCAAAAAGTGCAACCCCACATGAAGGTCTTGTTTTCGTTTCTGTGAATGTTGCACTAAAAAAGTACAAAACTGTTGCATTTTTTACCCTCTCTGCGAGTCATGGGGGAGAATGTTGGCCGAAAAATGGCAAATTTTAAATTTTTAAAGAAGTGGTACTCTTTTTGGGAAAAGGCTATTTTATAAAGAAAATTTACTTATTTTCAGAAAGGCTACTTATCTCGAGCAAAGAAAAGAAAATTTATTATTTTATTTTTAAGAAAAAGAATTTTTGTGAGAATAGGTATTTTTTAAGAGAAGTTATTTTTTTTTAAGAAAAGGTTTTTTAAAATATGGAAATTTTTTTTAGAATTTTTTAAGTAAAGGTAATTCTTTAAGATAAGGTATTTCTTTTAAGAAAATGTATTTTATTTAAGAATATGAATAGGTGTTTTGTCAGAAAATTTACTTTTTTTTTAAGAAATGACACTTTTTTAAGAAAATTTTCTTCTTTCACTTTCACTTTGGATTTTATAAATTATGCCTTTAAAACTACAATATATGTATACTCAATATTGGTTACAGGCTCCAGCTAGAAAACTTCCCATTAAACCATAGATAAATAAAAACCATATATGATTCATTTGCTTAATCACCATTTTCACCAGAAGGCGCGTGCTGTTTCCGTACGATAATTTTGCACTCGGATGCGACGAAAAAGCACACAAAAATCATTTTTATTTCGATTCTGTTGTTTAAAGTTGAAAATAGAATATTAATAATAGAAAAGCATATCGCTTTTGATATATTTTTGACAATACAAATGGCAAAAAAGCATGGTTATATAGTGTTTTCAACTGTTTTTGTTTCCAGAAAAATTTTCCCATATCCATCACTCCGGCGCCATCTACAAAATTTTCCTTTTCTTTCAAATCCACCACTTATCTGTCGCCATCTATGTTTTTTTATTTATCTATGCATTAAACAAGAAATTTTCCAACATGTTTTAGTCTAGACACAAACCAACGCAAAAATACCCAATATACTTATAGTTGATAATGCTAGGTTGTAGCATAATAGTGTTAAAACCAAGTTGTTTAATTTTTTTTCATTTAGCCCCCATCCCGCAACGTGCGATAAGGAAATTCGTTCCATAACCTCGATAATCCCGAAAATGCGATAATCTTGGTAGGTGTAAATAACGCTTAATATGCAATTTACATATTCGAATTGAAGTCGACTGAAAATCCTTCAGTACCAACTCAACCTGCAAGTGAATTATTCCAACATAATGAGTTGAAGGATTTTTCCCTCCCTGTTCTTTTTGCCTCTTACATTCACGCAGGGTTGCAATTATTTTGAGGTTTGTTGATCCATAAAGCGGCATTTAAACCTACCTAGATTATCGAATTTTTTGGATTATCGACGCTGTTTTCTTATAGAGTTTGACAAACACAACGAGTGAAATCCTAGCCATTCTCTGTTCTCTCTCTTCATTGAATATTTAAATACACGAACAGCATTTTAATAGTGTTATTGTATATAACTATACAAATTCGAATCATGTTGAAGTAAAATTATATAAACTATGCAAAAAGTATGAAATAGTCAAAATACGACGCGAGAGAGAAATGCGTTTGAGTGAACTCCTAGCACTTTTTGGTTCTCTTTTACCAGGGTTGCCAAGTTGCGCACATCTTCTGGTCGTCTAATTCTAGATCGTTTTGACAGTTTAAAAAAGGATGTACAAGTAGAGAAAAAAAATCACCGCAAGTTGGCAACCCTAGAACAGGAGAACCACAAAAATCGACGCGATTCATTCAAACGTATTTCTTCCCCGTGTCATAACTTGATTATTTCAAACTTTTTACATACTTTATATAATTTTTTTTTAAATATGGTTGGAATTTCTATAGTTAGATACAATAACATCATCCGACAACTGCTCGTGTATTGAAATATTCAACGAAGAGAGTAAGAGAGAGAGAGATAGCAGAGAAACGACACGCTTCATTCGTTTTCTTTGTTGGCATTCCACTCCATGAGTAAATTTTCTTCTCTATACCATAGATGCTTTATGACAGTTTCAAAGACGATTTACAATTAGACCAGAAGATGTGCGCAACTTGGCAACCCTGGTAAAAGAGAACCAAAAAGTGCTAGGAGTTCACTCAAACGCATTTCCCTCTCGCGTCATATCTAGCTTATTTCATACTTTTTCCATAGTTTATGTAATTTATATACAATAACACTATCAAAAAGCTGCTCGTGTATTGAAATATTCAATGAAGAGTGTAAGAGAGAGAGTAGAGAAGTACTAGGGTTTCACTCGTTTTGTTTGTTGGCATTTGAGTGAAGAGAAATTTTGACTGTCTACTTGTACATCGTTTTTGGCAGTTTAACACACAGTTGCATTTTTGTGTATTACAGCGTTTCGAATGACCGGGCTAATGCCAGTTATATTTTAGTATTTGAAACACCCTGTATTGAGTTTTTTGAAAGCAAGGATAAAGGTTGTTGACATATTGTGACGATTACCACTAGATGGGGCTTTAGGTGTTTTTGTTTGCTCGCTTAAACTGATCAACCGTAGAATTGCAAGCAATTTTAAGTAATTATAGAAACGTTATAAAAAATGTTGTAAACGCTGTATCTAAAAAAAATTTAACTCTTTATATACAAGCACTAGATGGCGTTTTATACACGTTCCCCTTGGAAAGGCATATTATTAAACCGTTAATGTGAATTAATAATGAGTCATAGCGTTTTTAACTCAACACACATATATGACTGTCATCGTTCGCTCCATCGTCGTCGTCATCGTCATCGTCATCATGATCGTTATGCAATAAAACGCCCTAAATATTTCATCGAATCAAATAAAGCACAAAGACCAGGTGCTTAATAGCTCTCGATGTTTGTGTCTCCCCGTATAGCACCACAATATTCATAAATATAATGGAGTTCAGATAGCAGAGACACTCACTCGACAATCGCAAGCATTCAATTTTAAATCATTTTGTATGGATTTTTTTTTTGCAGTTTTTGTTTTGGTTTTGCTTTGTTTTTGACAATTCTTTGAATGAGTCATAAAAACGACAAGAGAAACGCATAAATGTACATAATTCCAATACGATTAAAATATGTTTCAACAAACACAACAACAGTGGGAGGAGGTAGCAGAGGACAGGCCTACAAACAGCAGGACAGACTTTTACGCCATCAAATGGACTTAGGGACAGACGGACAGCAGTGTATGTCTCACTCAGCTGAAAACAGCAAACCAATCTACCAACTCACCTTACCAGTCAACCATTCAAAACAGTCATCCAAAACACACGCATGTTAGCAAAACTTGTTTGCTGACTTATGCTAAGAGCACAAGCGCCTGAAACAAACAAAATAATTGGCATCCAACTTCTTAAACTCAGAAATCGCTTTATCGCCGTGTAGACACGAGTTCATTAAACTCTTGAGGCAGTTGACTTTGTTACAATTTGTTGCCGTTTTATTTTATACATAGATTCCAAAGACAATACAAAACACGACTAGATACACTTCAATTTAAAGAACTTGATTTGACTTTAAAATGCCAGCAAGTTGTAGAAATAAAAATTTGCATTTATTTTTTTTGCAGATATCATGTGATTGAATTTGAAGTTTTCCAACCTCCTACGCCTTCTTTAAAGGGAAATAAAAGTTCAGTTTCCCGGTTTGCTTTGTTGGTGTTTGCCAATAAGTAAAAGTTATCGACTTTTGCTTAGCCTTATCCCTTTTGCTATCCTTTGGCCAAAGTCCTTTATGTCGTGCGAAAAGTTCGTTGACACTTTTCTGCTGTTTTGGTACAAAACTCTAGTAACCCGCTTTGTGTGTGTATTGGTTTTGGTAATGTTTGTGTTACAGTTGCCATTTTTAAGGTTACATAGTCATGTTGTCTTCTAGGCCTTCTTCGATTGCCTCCTCTCACAACACCCTCGCCCCCAAAAGCAGCAACATCTTGCTTAGCAAAAAATACACTAAGCATAGTTAGGCTATCGCTCGTTCAGTGCTGGGTTGGTAGAGTGGAGAGCTCTTAGCAACTGCTGCCACTCACTGCTGCTGCTGTTGCTGGCATGGCTGCTTCTTCGAACTGGGTTTTTATTTACGCCCCACCATCATAAGGCCCATCATTATAATGTTATCACGAACAACACACAATCTGAGATACTCTTGCATTAATGTCGACTTGAATATTGTTGTTGCTGCAGTTGCAGCAACTGCTGCTGTCGCTGCAGCTGCTTTAAACTGCAGCCTCTGTTGCAGCCAGCCCGTGCTGCTTATGACTCTCTGATACAGCCTTCTGTTATTTAGTGTGGCGGTCGGTCATTGAACGTAAACTCGGTCAAAGCAAGCAACAACCCCTGGTAGTGTATGAGAAAACAAACTCATGAAGCAGCAGCAGTTGCTGCTTGCAGCATTAAAAACCAAGCCAAATCAAACTGAAGTGAACTCTATCATCGCTGAAATTTAGCACAATGAACCTACATGACACCAAAAACGAAGGGCCCGTACAGCAGTGAACGGTGTGTGTGTGTGTGTGTCAGTGTGGTGACGGCATTTTGGTGGAGCTTGAGTTGGGGGGGACGGGGTTGGATGATGGCTGGTGAACGGTTGATGCTACATTCTGAGGGGTTGCAAATAGTAGTTGACATACCTGGAGTGAGAGTAAAATTTTGCACAAACACAATTCCTAAATACAAGGATTTTACTTTGAACAGAACTTGTTCTAGAACGGGAACAACGAAGCGAAAAACTATTTTTAAAACAAAATCCAAAGCCTGAAAGGAATCGGGATTTGATAGAACCTCAAGCAAAAAAAAATTTAGATTAATTTCCATAATTTCAATAAAAAAATTTCTCCCATTAGACTCAATATTGCTGGATATATCAAAATTTTCATTTCATGAGAGCAAATGGGAAAAAATGGTGTCCCCTAACATCCCATGAAGGGATTGGGAAGAACTTTTCAGAAACAGTGAGATCAGATTTACACTCACTGATTAAGACCTGCAAATTTACACCGGTTCCGAACGAAAATTTTAGTAACTTCTTTCATAGCTAAGTACTCGATAGTGTCGCCCTCACTAAGCGAGGTAACCGTCGTCGAAAGAAATGTAAGGTCAGAGCAGAGATATAACCTACGTTCTCATGTACAAGAGCCACGCACACTTACCATTGCACCATTGACGGCCACAATCAAATGGAGGTAATAGTGTAAACTTGAAGAGAACAATTTGCAGTATCAGTTTTGACAAATCTATTATAATTCTCTCACTCAGCTGATCGTCTATGAAGTAGGAATTTGATAAAAGATAGCGTAGATAGTAGAAATTTGCGCAAGACGTCTTGACAAGACATTTGTTTTTTTTCAAGACATTTACGTTACCGAAGTTGCGACAACCAACTACTTCGGGGTACTGTTGACGGAACATTCGTGGAGTTGCGGATGTGTGTGTGTGTGCACAAAGCTACCCCAGCGGCGGAAGTCATGACCTGTAAAGCCAGAAAACATGATCAAATAGGCCCTACACATTACCTCCTCCTTTCTTTTTAACATTGCGTGAGATTGGGAGGCAAAGCCTTCCTAAAGAAGGTCTTAGAATGCACACAAAAAGGAAGGCCTTAGAATGCACACAAAAAGGAAGGTCTTAGAAGGCATTTACTTTTCTTTATTTGTGTTAAACAAAAATAAAATTAAAACAATTTTTTTTTATCACAAAATCAGTATCAACTTCTACATATTTAATTATATGCATATATGTACTTTATGTACCTCTCTTCGAAACCCACTTCAAGTTGAAAGTCGGTTTCTTCTAAAAATTTAAAAATATCCCGAAAAATATTAAACAAAAAATATAATTTTAAAATTTGTATGAAATTTTCCAATTAAATTGCGGTTAAAAAGAATTGTAAAAAAAATTTCTCAAAATTTTAAAAATCTTCATCTTGAATATTTCAGATAAAAAAAAAATCATGCATTCCACATGCCTTATTGTAGGAAGGCATTACAAAAGAAGTATTCCGTGTGCCTTATTTATGGAAGTCCCTGCGAATTCCGTCGCTGGGACAATACGAAAAAAACGAAACGAAAAAAACTATTGTTTTTTGAAGCTGTAAATTTATTTTGCTGTTGTAGTATTTTGGTTGTCACCTTGTAGACGGAGGTTTTTGCACTATCCCAAATTGATAGTGTAAAGCGACAGCACAATGATCGTACTAGTTTTTTCACATTTCTCTCTCTTCGACTCGTTATATTTGCAATGATAGTCTCAAAGTCACAATCGGTACGCTATGGGCTTTCTAACTTTATACTCAATGATTGGAACGTTCAGTACCGGTTTCGAAAGATTTTTTAAGAATCCTTTTCATGACTCTAGATAGTGTCACCGTCTTCAAGCGGGGTGATCGTCGTCGAAAGAAATTTAAGGTGGCAGACATCGAAACCTCGTTGGCATGTACAAGAGAGGGGCACAACCATTTCTCTACCGACAGTCACAATATCAGGAATATATGGCATCGTAAAAAAATCTTAATATTAGTCTAGTTTTTTTTCGGGATATATATCGTCGGCTTTTTCCCTTTCCAAGAAACATGAACAAATGACTTTTTTACGCGAAAGCGTAACAAATAATTGTATCCTTTAGACGGGCACAATAGCAAAAAAGTGTGACCTTTTAAAAACTATAATTCTTATGCGAATCCTGGTCTAAATTTTTTTCAGTGTATATCCACAAGTTATATACACTGAAAAAAATCATTTAAAAAAAAAACATAAACAAATTACTTTTTCACGCTAAAACTTAACAAATTGTTGCATCCGTTAGAACTTAATTCCAATTCCATACTTAGGTTAGGACTGTCGCGATGATCGGAATCACAAATACTTTTCAGTCCATTGTGATACCCTGGGTTCATGGCCAGCACTAGCAAGCAGCAGGATGTTTATTATGGGATTAAACTTATTTAGGGACCTAGGGGAATAATGACATTTAGCCGTTGGTAGGATCTTGAATTTCTTGCAGCAAATTAAATGGTTCTCCAGTGGGGCTAGCGTTTAATATACGTACACGCTGATAAATTTTTAGTTTTTGTTGGTTGAATGCAAATATAACGTATTTGTAGCTTGTCGCAAATATAGTACAATTGTGTCCAAACACATTGTGTTTGCTATTCAATAGTACATGTTTGAGACACAATGATTAATGGGTTCACAGTATATGTTTTTGTGACCCAAATAGGTCTTTGATTGTTGGAAACTACTGCAAACAAAAACGTGACAGACAAACACAAAAACAAAAAAGCAGCAGATCTTCAATTCATGAAAGCAATGCTTGAACGTAAGTACATGGATGTTCCAAATATATGCAACATGGTACAGGGGCCGTTTTTTCAGCGTGTCGGATTAAGGTTTTAAAATCACCTAAACAAAACCTGAACTTCTGGGAAGCCCAATTTTACGATTCGTGTAAGATTGAAAACTTAGATCACAACTTAATCTAGCATTTTTTTCAACCTTAAGTGCCTGTTCATCGATGTGGAACCAAATCTTGCGTTCGTATTCTAGGTGAAAGATATTTGATGTGGGTTTCACAGTATTGTCATTTCAGAGTTTACTATTTCGAATATGCTGTCATTTGCAATCATAGATAAAGATAGTCGAACGGTATTTTTTGACTTAAAGGAAGCCAATTTCAGTCGAATTCGAGTGACTGGCTTTCCTTCGAGATTGAGGAACTAGGCAGGAGAATTTATGTTAAATCTCACAAGGGATCAAGTTCAGGAATTATAAAGGAATGAATTACTTAGATCACACCTTAATTCAGCAAAATTTGAGCTTTGAGCCTACCTTACGACTTTATATCTACACTGTAAAAATATTCTACGTAATATTTATGAATGATGCATTAAAATGTTGTCATTCATTCTCTGAAATTTTTCGTAATTGTCATAACTATTAAGAAAAACAATCATAAACAGCTTACGATTTAAGGAAACGTTTTCAGACAAAAAACAACCATGAAAAATTCTTCATTAATAGATCGAATAATTGTAATTTGCATTACCTTGTGCTTGGGTGCTGGCATTTTTTTTCGAGCAATTGTGTACTAAAGAATTCTCATTGCATTTACAGATGTCATTATATAAAGCTTTAATAGAATGGATAATTTTAATTTTCTTTACCTTATCTTGCCTTTGTATCTTTCCAATCCCTTCATGGGATGTCATGGAAAACAATTTATTTGTTGTCTTTGAGTGCCAGCATAGTTTTTTGCTAGCAATTGTATACTAAAGAATTCTCAATGCATTTACAGATTTCGTGGCATATACCATAAATTGAATGCATAATTTTAAACTTATTTGCCGTGTGTTTAGGTGCCAGCATTGTTGTTTCGAGCAATTGTACTGCAAAGAATTCTCATTGCATTTACAGATTTCGTTACATATAGAATGATGAATTTTCTAATTGCACCTTTCAAACCAATCGCTGCTGAGAATCTGTGGCTACATCTGCTCCTTTCGGTTTGCCAAGGGTCATAGTAATGGCTGTTAATACTATGACAGATTTCATAAAATCGATGAAAATATTTCGTAAATGTAATGACTAAATTTGACAGATCTATTTTATACATTTATTATCAAAGATTTCTTTTCACAGATGTCTGTTTGAATGGAAATATAACGTTCTTGTAGCTTAACGCAAATATAGTATAGAAATATAACGTTCTTGTAGCTTAACGCAAATATAGTATATTTGTGTCCAAACACATTGTGTTTGCTATTCACAGACACAATAATTAATAGGTTTAGTTTTGTGACCCAAATGCGGCTTGGTTTGTTGAAAACTGCTGAAAACAAAAATGTGACAGACAATAAAGAAACAATAAAGCAGCAGATCTTCAATTCACGAAACAATGCTTGCAAGCATTTACTTGGTTGCTGCAAAATGTTGCTGGGTCTGTAATTTTTCAGCAATTCAAGATCTGCTATTTTTTTTGTATTATCTGCCGCGTTTTTTGTTTTCTGCAGTTTCAACAAACAACGACATATTTGGGTCACAAAACCCTATTTTATAAGATATTAATCATTGTGTCTGCAACATGTTATATTGAATAGCAAACACATTATGTTTGGGTACAAATATAGTATATTTGCGGCAAGCTACAAACACGTTATATTTGCATGCAAACAACAAAAACAAAAAAAGATGTAATATTGAAAAACAAACACAATGTGTTTGGGTACAAATATAGTATATTTGCGACAAGCTACAAACACGTTATATTTGCATCCAAACAACATCAAAAATACAGATTTTTCAGCGTGCAGACTTGGTACTTAATATGCACTTAAGGCTTACAAGCGACTTGATGGTTAAAGCTTCCGAAAGACTTGCTAATGATTTCGGAATGACTCAAGTTTTCTAAACAACTGAAGCAGTATTAAAACTCAATCTTGTGTTTTATTTTTTGAGCCTGCAAGAAACTGAACAGTGGGGCAAACTATTTCAACTTTACTAAGTCAAGTTACTAAAGTCGGAAAAGTTGAAAAAAATTTTTTTTGAAGCTATTACACTTTACAACAACCCAACTTTGGGATCTCCTGAATACCTAGGGTTTCTCATAACAATCTCTTTGCTGTCTATGCTACAACAGCCTTTACTTGTCATCATGCTATATTTCCAGCCTTACCTTATCTGTGCCAACATTTTTCCACTTGAGCTTAAATTTTGCCTTCCTTTTACGGTATCCAAGTACTTCAACTCATCCAACGAGGTTACCCAAGTTTAGTGGCCTCATTTGGAGCACAAGCCACAATAACAACAACAAGAAAAACACAAAAAACAACAACACTGGATGCAGAAACAAAAAATGCAGCGCTAAAAGAGCAGGCAGCCAGAAATTGAGTAAAATAAATTTGAAAACACACAAAGAAAAAAGAGAGTACAATTTTGCAAAAACAAAAAAGGCAAACACAACAACTCAGTGTTTGAGGATAGACGGACTCAATAGGGAATAGCAGCTGTTGGCCACTCATCATCTAACCCATACGACACCACATTCGAGAGCTGTGAATATAAATGGGAAAACATTTCCGTTTCAATAAATATTGTGACAAAATTATGACAAACTTTGACATTTTTAATTGATTGCAGTTTTTCGCCAAAGAATTAAACACGAATTTTAAACACTACAAAAGACCAACAGAGTTCTTGGTGGCCAACCCATTAAAACAGAAACCTTCATTGTATGGAGCAAAAAAAAAAGGTACCCAACCACAACGAAATGTTGACATTTCAATTACATGTTTCACCACACAACATTAAAACACTCCCCGAATTCGTGAGGAAACCTTGATGGTGTGGTATGGGCAAATAGCCTATGATTGACTCCAATTTCATTTGCAGGGTTAATGGAAAACTGTTTGGAGCTTTACATTTTCATAAATAAATATTGATATGGGTTTAATTTTCTTTAAACAACAATTCAAATAATGAATACCTTAAATAGCTACCAAACCCTTGCTAATAGGCTGGGAGTTTCTGGGTGGGTGGACTGTTATTTAAAGTCACCACAAATTTAGGTTAAAGTTCATTGACCTATACAACCAATATGTGAACGCCAACCAAGGATTGGTAGTGATGTTGTTGGTATGTGGCAATTGTTTTCACAAGGATTAAAAACACTTGACTACACAAACACACATTCCACCCAGCTTGTGGGTAATTAGCTCTAGGTAAATCGTGTCTCCAAAGCTTCCTGTTTTGTGGCGCGTTACGCACCATAAGGCAATACAAGTATTGAGTGGTATTACAAAAACAAAAACGAGAGTGTCATCTTGTGGAGCTATTTAAAGACTTCCCTGCACACAAACCCCCATTATCCACACCGACACCGACACCATCATTCTCATCTCCTTTCTAGCAATTCCATTTTTATCACTGGCCAGGCAGCCAGCGTATGATTGCCAGCATTTGGTCTCGTACGCACCATACAACCACCAGGCAATCTAGCCACCATGCCAGCAATCACGTTGTAGCCAACCTTCTCTGTGGATGGCCAGAGTCATCCTCCAACCATTTGCTGCCTTCCTCCCGTTCTACCGCTCATTTTGCCATTGACGTCATAGAGTGCCAGGCAAGAGCTCTAATATTTGTAGTAGACAATAACCTCGAGTTCATTTACCTTTCTGTGGTTATAACACACAAACGTCATCTTCATCATCATGATGATAATAACGTATGCAGATGATGACGATGTTGCCTCGGATATGCCTCTCTCTACCTCTGCCTCTGCCTCGGATGACGGGTAGTTAGGTCCCCCATGGCCATTACACTCTGGCCGTGTATGTGTGTATATATATACCTATTTGTGGTAGCTGCAGTCGGGCTGCATATTTTGTTTGTTCTTTTGCTGCTTAGTTTGGTCGCTGAGTTTGAGAGAGAAAGTTTATACCAATTGTAGTAGTAACATTTCTATTGGAGAGTTTGAGTGGATTACATATAGCCAAGGAGGCATAGATACTAGTTGTTGCCCAAGCTGCCTGCCATGCATCGCCTAATGACACGAGGCCAGAATATATGGAGGGAAAAACCAGCTAGCGCCAATGAATAGAATCAAATAACAGGAAATACCAGAGGCGTAGCTAGTACATACTTATATTCGCACAGAAAAAGACGTCCAACAAACATGAACAAATGACTTTTTTTCTCGAAAGAATTTCCTTAAAACAAAATGAGCTCAGCTGAAATTGGTGTGATTGTATTTAAAGAAATCATTTCTTATATTTTCGCAGGCAACATGAACAAATGAGTCTTTCCCCCATAAGCTAGAGGAGTTGATTTCAATAATTTCTAGTGTAGTGTTTAACACGAACTTATCCGTTCAATTGAGAGATTCACTCGTGTGAACGACATGAATTTGAACACGCTATTTCAGAAGCCAGTTCGTGCAGTTCCATATTGTGCAGTTCTCTCTCGTTTGAGATAAGTACCCACTCTTAAAAATGTACATATTTTTGAAAGGGACCAATTCTAAAAAATTCCATTTCTTAAAAAAAACCCGTTTCTTCAAAAAAATACCTTCTCTTAAAAAATACATTTTCTTACAAAAAATTCCTTTACCTAAAAGTACATTTTCTTAAAAATCAAATACCTTTTCTTTTCTTTACTTGAGATACATAAGTAGCCTTTCTGAAAATAAGTACATTTTCTTAAAAAATAACCTTTTTCTAAGAAAAATACCACTTCTTTGAAAAGTACCTGTTCTTAAAAAAAGAACTTCTTTGTAAAGAAAAATTCATAAAAAATTTAAATTCATTCATTCATAAAATTCCTAAAAAAAATAACTTTTTCCTAAAAAACGTGATTAAACAGTACCTGTTCTTAAAAAAAACTACTTTGTAAAAATGCATACTCTTATGGCTTTTTCTTCCAGAAAATACTTCTTAAAAATAGTACCTTTTCTTAAAAACAAACTTTAGCTTTTGATAAAAAGAAGTACCTCTCTTTAAAAAATTACCTTTTTCGGAAAAATATAATACATATTCTTACAAAAAGGACCTAAAAATATATTTTCCCAAAAAAAATACATTCTATATTTATTCTATTCTTAAAAACATTCTATTCTTAAAAAAAGTTTATCGTTTTACAAAAAGTATCTTTTCTTAAAGATCCTTCCTTTTAAATTATCGTATTTTCCATGGGGCGCCTGAGGCGTGTTGGAACTAACTAGTACATAATTTACAGCGAAAGGAACTTTGTGCCAACCGGGTGTCCCCTGACACCTCATGTAATTTTTTATTAAATTCTCTCCCCTAAGATCTTGTTGAACTAATTTGTTAAACATTCCGTTTGTATTATCCATAAATTTTGACGATATTTTGTTAGTTCCCTGGTCATTTCCCAAAACCTGAAAGAAAGAATAAATATGACTCCAACTCTGGTGTTAATGCCAATGATAGTTCAGGCGCTGCAGAGAACGATGATGCTGCAAATGCTGCTGCTGTCAATGCTGGCGATGATGATTATGGCGATGCTGTAACGTTCACATTTCATTCGTTATGATGTGAAATTTCAGCTCTCACTTTCTACGAAAACATGTTTTTTGCTGTTGTTGCTTCTTTTCTTGCTGTTATATTCATTTTGTTGTTTTTCTCCTCTCAAGATGTTGAGAATACACAGAGCGGAGAAAGAGTTAAGAGCACACACATATTAATATGAACCAGCAGTTGTGAATCTCGGTCGCATCTGCTTGCAGTTGCTGTTGTTGGATTCATTGGGTGTTGTGCTGTTGTTGTGTTTGTTGTTAGCTAACTGAAGCTACTGAACTCATCATTATCAAACGCATTATCATGTTGAACGACATCATCATCATCATCATCTTCGTCAGCAGGCGACTTACAAAACAAAGACCAAAACACAGAGTAGGAAAAAAACTTAGCTGAGTTCATTCACTTCACTTTTTCTATAGCACGACCGTAAATGAGGGTGTACCAGATCTCGCGACAGATGAATGGAAAGAGAAGAGGAGCGCAACAAAACATAGGATGTTCCGGAAAGAAGTTATGGCGCTTAAAATGTGAGGGCTAGTTTAGAGTGTAGAAATAGATGGCGTCTACGAAGAAGTGGGAGGCGGTTTTGGGGGGGAGAGTGGTGAAATGGACCTGTATAAAATAAAAGCAGTTTGTCCTTATGGGGCCCCAGCAAATGGTTGCCATGTTCAGCGTGTAGAAAAGTTTTACATTGAAATTTCTAGAAGGTGTAATTTATAATAATAACACTGTGACACAAATGAAACGAATTTGTTTCGGACCTCAACCAAACCAAAATATTGTGAAAGTACTTGGAGGCCGAAGAAAATTTTGGAAACTTTTTTTTTTACTTCAATAACTCTTAAACAGCTTGAAATATTGCATTGCAACCTTTGACCATATTGCAGCTATTTTTCCATTTCACAAATCCCTCTAATATATTTTTAAGGAAAAATACACTGTTAATCGATTATTTTACGAAACGTCATGAAAAATTTCACATATTTTATATGTGTTTACATTTCTTGCCTAACGGTAAATAAATTGCGGTAGCTGTCTTGAAACAAATTGTAGCTTATACATTTCTTGATAACTTTTCTAAATACACTAATCAACAAAAATTCTATTTGGAGCGCCATAATTGGTGTAGAAATGCTGCGTTTAACCATATTCTTTAAATATTCACCAATGTATTCAATATTCAATATTAAACAAATTACAAATTTGTAGTGCTTGTTGTAGTGCTTAATATACTTAACAATATTGTCAAACACACTAATGAACAAAAATTAAATTTTGGGTTCCAAAATGATTGTACGAATTCAGAAATATTATTTTTTTTCAAATTTTCGCTTATAATTTCCAAACTATTAACACAGGCATGTAATAATGTTCTCGAAAGTTGTACAACTTAAGGCTTTCGACAAAATTGCCAAATACAACAACGTCCTAAAATGTCATATATGTATGATCTCAAAATGGTTGTTTGCTGAACGATTTTTACTTAAAACCCCTTTTAAAAACATCTTGAGCATCGTTCAGGGTGACTCGATTGTTGTTTTGGTTACTTGAAAAAGCTTTTAAAGATACAATAATTATGAACAAAAATGCTAAAAACACGAAACGTTTCGTGAAATAATCGATTAACAGTGTAATTTTCCTTAGAAATATATTAGAGGGAACTGTGAAATGGGAAAATAGCTACAATATTGGCAAAGGTTGTAATTCCATATTTCAAGCTGTTTAGGATTTATTGAAGTAAAATCTGAAATAGGGCCCTAACAACCTTCAAAATTTTCTTCGGCCTGTAAAAAAAAATTGTTACGTATAGGAGCAAAATCGAGCGGGGTTTTGTGATAGCACGTCCAAGTACTTTCATAATTTTTTGGTTTGGTTGAGGCCCACGACCCACTGTTGCACAGTGTAATCAGAATTAATTTCTTAAAATTTTCTAAAAACAAAGCCTGCTGATATGGGGAATTTTTAATACAGAAAATTGAATACCTCTAAATGCTCCACATCATGTGTTATATTTGAGTTATTCAGATAGATGTCAATTGATGGAACTTAATATTTTTTTAAATTTTTTTAAGATTTCATTGCTATTATACCTGAAATATCTTAAACTTGTCATATTTGTATCCCTGTTGGTTTTAGTCATTCAAATGAAGGAGTGAGCATTAAATAAAATCATTGTAATATTATTAATTTTTTGTAATAAATTATATTAAAAATAACAAATAAAGTATTTTTGGTTCTCGAACTATTTTTATATGGGAATACACAGAAGTTCCAAAGTTTTTCTTCAATATTCTCCGATCGAACTAGTTTTACATGAGAATACACTGAAGTTCCAAATTTCTTCTTCATTATACTCCAATCGAACTAGTTTTATATGAGAATACACATAAGTTCCAAAGTTCTTCTTCAATATTCTCCGATCGAACTAGATTTATATGAGAATACATAGAAGTTTCAAAACTCTTCTTCAATATTCTCCGATCGAACTAGATTTAAATGAGAATACAAAGAAGTTCCAAAGTTCTTCTTCAATATTCTCCGATCGAACTAGTTGTATATGAGAATACACAGAAGTTCCAAAGTTCTTCTTCAATATTCTCCGATCGAACTAGTTTTATATGAGAATACACAGAAGTTCCAAAACTCTTCTTCAATATTCTCCGATCGATCTAGTTTTACATGAGAATACACAGTAGTTCCAAAGTTCTTCTTCAATATTCTCCGATCGAACTAGTTTTATATGAGAATACACAGTCGTTCCAAAGTTCTTCTTCAATATTCTCCGATCGAACTATCGTAGTTTTATATGACAATACCCAGAAGTTCTAAAGTTCTTCTTCAATATTCTCCGATCGAACTAGTTTTGTATGACAATACCCAGAAGTTCCAAAGTTGTTCTTCAATGTTCTCCGATTGAATTAGTTTTATATGAGAATACACAGAAGTTCCAAAGTTCTTTTTCAATATTCTCCGATCGAACTAGTTTTATATGAGAATACACAGAAGTTCCAAAGTTCTTCTTCAATATTCTTCGACCGATCTAACTTTATAGGAGAACACACAGAAGTTCCAAAGTTCTTCTATAATGTTCGAACTGGTTTTATATGAGATGAGATGATCGAACTAGTTTTATATGACAATACACAGAAGCTCCAAAGTTCTTCTTCAACATTCTCCGATCGAACTATCGTAGTTTTATATGAGAATACACAGAAGTTCCAAAGTTCTTCTTCAATATTCTCCGATCGAACTAGTTTTATATGAAAATACACATAAGTTCCAAAGTTCTTCTTCAATATTCTCCGATCGAACTAGATTTAAATGAGAATACACAGAAGTTCCAAAGTTCTTCTTCATTATTCTCCGACCGATGTAATTTTATATGAGAATACACAGAAGTTCCAAAGTTCTTCTTCGACATTCTCCGATCGAACTATCGTAGTTTTATATGAGAATACACAGAAGTTCCAAAATTCTTCTTCAATATTCTCCGATCGAACTAGTTTTATATGAGAATACACAGAAGTTCCAAAGTTCTTCTTCAATGTTCTCCGATCGAACTAAAGTTCTTCTTAAATTTTTTCCGCGTTTTTTTTTTTTGAATTATACCAATTGACCTCTGAGTAGTAGCTCATTCAGAGCTCAAGTTTATTTTAAAATGTTGTTTTTTGCCGCCTCGATTTATGTAAAATTTGATTCGTACTTACATATATTGAAATTGAGGTAACCTGATTGGAACTCAAAGGTCCAGAGGTTATCAAGGTCAGGCTTTGTAACATAACATATTGACGATCGAATAATATAAACTGAAATGGAAATTGTTCTCTATTTAACTTTTTTTTAAAATCATAATTAACTAGTATTTTATTTATTGAGTTTGAAAATTTCTATTTTCTTTTTTAAATTTAAAATTTTTCACTTTTTTTTATAAATTATAATTTTTCGGATTTTTTAGATTTTTTTTTTACTTTCAAATGAATTAAAATAATTCTTTGTAGGTCATTGAACTATTGTTGGCTCAAGTGAACTCTACACACATCATATTGTAGTATGTGATGATAGTGTAGTTGCTGTCGTTGGGGTTTACATGAATATGTGCAAAATGCACTTTATCTAACAGTACTCAAAGTGAGCACTCACTACCACGAAGAGAGCGAGAGAGAGAGAGAATTAAACACGAAACGAACTGTGCTCGCCATACAAATTACACTCACTCACAATATGCCCCCCACAATAAATTGATGGTGGTCGTTAAATGATAATAAAATGAGCACCAAACCAAAGGGAGCAACTGCAAGAGACGGAGAGAGAAAGAGAGAGAGCGAGTGCATTTGTGATGCACTCGTATACGTAATATAATGTTGAATGAATATTGTAAATATCGCGTAGCTGCTGACTGGGCTCTCAATGCTGATGATGATGATGATGTTGATGATGGCGATGTCTGTTGGTGATGATGATGATTGTGAGTGTCTTGTTAGGCTATGCACACAGTGCTGTTGTTGTTGCTGCCACTGTTAGTTTTGTGAGCGACACACAACGACAACAAAAAAGAGCTCCACATTTCGAGGTTTTTGACCGAAATGTGGGTCACGACAATGGCGAGTTCGATGAACTAAACAATCAGTCGTCGTCGTTCACGTTCGTTCAATTCATTCGTTCATTCCTTCACACATATATATACTCGTACATACATTTGTCGTTTGTTGGCTGTCTTGTTCGTAGATACAAACGAACATGTACGATTCCTCTGTAGGAATGTACATGTGATGTGTGCTGCACAGTATGTGTGCGTATGTATGTTTATGCCTATATGGTGATATGTGATGGCCGAGTGCTGTTGTGTGTACATGTACTCCATACGATTGATTGTACGAGAGTGCCTTAGTCGTCACAGTCCCCAATAAACCATATTAAAATACAATACACATACGTCTTCGTCATATTACGTTGAAGTTTGTTATCATGTGTTGTTGGTGTTGTTTTTTTTTTTTTTGCTGTGTTGTGTACATTTGAATGATTATTAATGATATTGAGAGTTTTTTGTTCGCGCCCGCTATATACAAGTCTCTTGTAAGCAAAGAGAAATGGAAGTGTGTGGGGAGCGGGTGGCGTATGAGTATGAAAATGTTACGTAGCAGCCTATGGAATGGGAGGGTATGGGAAAGACTTTCAGTGTTGTTATGCATTTTTGTAAAACAAAACAAAACAAATTATGAAAAGCGGAAGACAGTCAGAGAAGTTTCGGGAATTTTATATACAATCAACACAAAATTTGTTAAATCATATTTTTTGTTAAAACAAATAAAATAAAAATGAATAAAATTTTTAACAACAAAAACAGTTAGGCAGCAAATCTTTTGGTATAAAAACCAAAAGGTACAACATTTTCATTTATATTTAAAACTTCTCTTAAGTTTCTAGAAACAAGGGAAATAGTATGTAATTTGTTGTAAAAAAAATCAAAAAAACAAAAAATAAAAATTAAAATTAAATTTTAAAAAAATGTTGAACTTTTTTTTTAAATATGATTGGAATGTGATTTTCAAAACTGGCACGAGTTATTATCGTTTTTTTATGAAAAATATGTCTATAAGAAAAGTTAGTCCCTTTTTTTATAAAAGAAAAAAACTAACAGAAATGTTTTTTTAATTCTATTATTCTTAACTGATAACACAGTTTGGACTCTGTTTAAGTTTTTCTACTGTGGTGAGTTGTGTTTGTTTTTTGTTGCCTTTGCAAAATGTGAATGTCCTCTGTTAGCCCACAAATTAGAAAAAAAAACTGCAATGTAGCGCGAGGTTGACGACTGTTTAGCTCAACTCAGCTGGCTACTGGCTGGCACAAAGCACAGAAACAACAGCAGCAGCACCAGCAGCATAGGAACCCTTACTCTCCCCATCCTCACTCTCCCACATCCCTCGCCCACAAAACAAACGTAACACACAGCAAGCAGGCAGGCAGCCTCAAAATAAAAAACTGCATATGCAAAATCGAAATGCTGCTGCACTGTAAACATTACAAGGGGATCCAAAAAGAGAACAATATACATATATACACAGCGAGAGAGCACGAAAACTCCCCCCCTGCTCCGCTACAGCTTACTAACATTACCCACAAATAAAACTAAAGCCACATTCACGTGTTTTGTTCGAGGCCCCACTCTTTCACTCACCCGCTCTTTAAACACACATTTAAACACACCTCACACAAGCCAAAGCGAACAACACAAACAATCTTAGGAGTATTGAGATAACTGAATAGTATTAAATGCTTTAATTTGGCTCTCTCTCTCTCTCTTGCACACACTCACCCAATAGTTTTTGAGTGTTTCTGTTAAGCAACTGAATGTACGAGCACCGTCAATGGTGTCGGTACCAGAAAACGACGTTGGCCGTACACTGTGAAGAGTCGTAAAACTCTACAATCATTCGCAAATTGTGTGTCAAACGTAACGGACGTGTTTTCGAGCGAGAGTTGTATTTATGTTTCTTTTTCTTCAAAGAAATAAGAAAAGCGCCATCAAAACAGAATATCTAACGCGTCGTCGTTTTCCCCCAAAAACAGAATGTAAAGTTTTTGCGCGAATTTTTGTTTGTAATAGTACTCAAATGTAAAAGAAAGAAAAATCTATACGAATATAAACAAAAGAAGTATAAGACTTTTGAAGTTAAAATAGAAAACCCTTTTTAAAGGGATTTTCTGGAGTGTCGTTTTAGTAAAAATTTCTAGTTAATAATTCTACAAAACAAAAGAAAAATTAAAAAATTTTAAAAAATATTCAAATACTTAAATAGTATTTTTGGCGCAAAAGTTTCAATAAAATTAACAAAATGCAAAAATGTTCCTTAATAGTAAAATTTAGTTAAAGAAAAGGAAAGAAATTACCAGTTTCTAATACAAAACAAAGTGTCATTTAAACCAAATTTAAATTTTGAAAAGATAAATTAAATTTCGTTAGAAATTTAACAAAATAATTCAAAAAAAAAAAAAAAAATAACCTACCAAAATGGTATGTGCTATGCAGGAGTTAAACACCTCGGCGGTGGCCATAACCGAACATCATCACCAGCATCATCATCATCATCACCACCTGCATCATACACAGCAACATCAGCCGCAGCATCAAACGCATCCGCAGCAACATTTCCCGCCTAATCAACAGCAAATGCAACATCATCATCAGCAGCAGCAGCAGGTGGAAGTACGTACCTTGCCCGCCCAGTTTCTAACAACAGGTTCAAATGTGGCAACAATGGCAAATGACAATGTTAATGGCTTGCAACCGCAACAGCAAATGACAACAATTGTTGTCCTAACCACACAAGGCGGCATTAATGGTCAAGATCTGAACGATCAAAGTCAGCAATTTCAAATGCCCGCAGCCACCCAACAAATATTGCATGTTACAGCTCCTGCTCTGGCGCCGCCTGCCAAATTGACAACGAACAAAAGTCAACAATTGAAGAAGCAACATGCTTCCTTGGTGAAGTTGCTGGAGTCAGCGCCGATTACCAAGTCTAAGTCCTCCAACACCTCCTCCACCATAATGCAACAGAAAATGACACAAAACGCAACTAGTCCTGGGCAGAAGCATCCGCATCAGCATCCGCAACAAATGCAAATTGTAATACCTCAATTACAGCAGCAGCAACAAATCATTTATGTGCAACAGCAGAAACCTCAAGAAATGCAACAACACCAGCAACAACAACAACAGCAGCAGCAACAAAAGTTGGCTCAACAATTGGCACAACCAAAAAGACTGAAAACAAACTCAAACAACTCCTCCACCGTTGCCTCAGCCATCAGCAACCACAACAACAACAACAGCTCACTATCAGCAACATCAATGCCCAACCTTTACAGCTCCTTAAAGCAACATTTAGTAGTATTACCCTCCCAAACAGCAACTGGAGCTGCACCAGCAACACCAGCAGCAACTGTTGCAACAAGTGATAATATCAACATTATAAAGACATTACAAATCTCTAATCACAATTATAGTACAATGCAACAACAACCAGCCACACAAAACCTTAACCATTTGCATCCAGAACTGCCTCAATCCCAGCAGCAGCAGCATCAGCTGCCAATGCAACCGGCTATTAAAGCTGAAAATGAATCTGGCATCGATGAAGATCAAGAGGAAGAGGAGTCTGCACGAAAACTTCAAGATTCTCTACCCTATGAACCGCAGCAATGTCCGTGGAAAAAGATACGATTTGCCAGAGAATTGAAGCAAAAGGAGCAGCAACAGAATATGCAGCAGCAACAACATTATGATATTATACCAGAAGACAATGTGAAAGAAGAAGAGTCGAGCAGCCAAATATGTGATAAATTAAACCAAAATGACAAACAGGAAGAAATCAGCAATATTAACAGATCATCATTATCAGCAGCAGCAGCAACAACATCACCGTCAGCAACAGCAACGACAACAACCGACACCACCTCTTTAATGAATGCCTCATTATTAAATAAAGAATTAAACCTCGCCGAACAAACCCACAAAGAAATTGCCATTTTGTTGCAACAGCAACAGCAAAATTATCAGCAGCAACAGCAACAAAAACAACAACAACATCAACAAAGACGTGATAGCTCGGACAGCAATTCATCACTCATCAGCAATACATCCAGTACACATTCCCTAAGCAACGGTTGCACCTGTACGCCGCAACAGTTGTTGCAACGTGACAGCAGCGATGATGATATCATAGATTATCAGCAAATTGCTCCAACATCTGCATCACGGCGACCTTCCTCAAGGCGTGAGAGTTTAAGCGCTACGGAAGAATTGGGAATGTGTCAGTGTTTGGATTGCCATCATCATCAGCATCAGCCGGATATGGATATGGAGGATTCGGGTTGTGATGATGATCAAAAGGAAGAAGAACAAACTACCTTGAATTATTTGTGTCAGAAATTTGATGAGAATTTAGAAACTGGTAAACACCAGCAGCAACATCCAACCACCGATTTGAATGAAAAGGATGCCATATTTAAAAGAACGATTGTCAAAATTGAAGAGAATGCTGAACAGCAGCAGCAGGAGCCAGATAAAAAGGAAGCAAGTGATAAAGTAGGTTAACAAGGTGACAAGAGATAAGAAATATAATTTGAATTTGGAGGCTCACGCATTTGCAATTTTGTATTTAATTAATCTAAAGAACTTTGGAAGTTTTGAAGAATTAAAAGTGTTCAAGATTTATTGCCACTTTTTCAGGAGTGGGAGTTTTATTTTGACGTAGAAATTGTTAAAAGTCTTTAGCATGTGTTTTAAGTGTGGTTTCATTAGGAAATTGGGGCATCCTTCGAGTGGGGCACAATGCCTTCAAAGGAGTGAAATCTGTCTCTTATTCTGTCTTAAAATAGGAGCACTGTTAGCCCTGAGAAGAATAGTTCATTTCCGTTGAAAATGTATGTAACTATTGTCAGAAAAGTGCTTTATTATTCGGCGGGTTCTTGCAAATCTTAGAAATCCTTCAATTCCTCTAGGGGTAAGGTAATTTTACTATTGTTCGTGGCGTTTCTCTCTAGCACGTCTCACAATGTGTAAATTTAAAAATAAATACATAACTCATTAACCTTAATATGTGACTTCAATAACGTTATCATCCTTTCATTTTCCAGGGATTTTTCCGTCGTTCTATCCAGCAAAAGATTCAATATCGCCCCTGTACAAAAAATCAACAATGCAGCATTTTACGCATTAATCGCAATCGATGTCAATATTGCCGCCTGAAAAAATGCATAGCCGTCGGCATGAGTCGTGATGGTAAGTCAGAATTCTTGTTTATTTTTAATAACTAAAATTATAACTTGAGGCAACATAAAATTATAAAAATATTTTAAGAATCTTAAGGCCCTCTAACAAACATTATATAGTTTGTCTATGTTAAGTTTTGGGGGGAATTTTTTTAAAGTGTTGAGGGAGTATTGAAAATGTAACTTTCTAACATAATTTTGTATTATAAATAAGGCTACCCTATCTATATTTTCGTTAGTATTTAAAAGTCAGACATTTGCTGAATATAAAATATAAAATGTACAAGATATTGCCGAGATCTTGTTGGCTGCCAGTTGTTAAAGCATTACATACCTTAACGGAAATAGGAAAGAGTTTCTCATCATCCCTAAGCTATGTGCTGACTGATTGATTGGCAAATACAGATTTCCACGGATTCCGAATGAGTTTTGAGAAGTTTTTTACACGGCTAATTACTCGATAAAGGCGCCTTCACTATGAGCTGATGCAACTATTTCGTCGTACTAGTTCCTCTTGAGCTTAAGGATGATTTTTCTCATTTCCTTTAGCTGTACGTTTTTAAGCAACCACTTTTTATTGAATTGAGGTCTTGTTAATGAATTAAAATATTATACGAATCTTTTGGGGGGAAAAATTTTTAATGCCTTGAGGGAGTATTGAAAATTTTACTTTCTATATAAATTTTGTATTGTAAAGAAGGGGATCCTATCTATATTTTCGTTAGTATTTAAAAGTCCGACATTTGTTCAGTATAAAACAGAAAATGTACCTGATATTCCCGAGATCTTGTTGGCTGACAGTTGTTAAAGCATTACATCCCTTAAAGGAAATAAGGAAGAGCTTCTCACCCTCACTAAGCTGTGTGTTTTCTAATGTTAGACTCACTGATTGGAATATATAGATTTAGACATCCCTTAAAGGAAATAGGGAAGAGCTTCTCACCCTCACTAAGCTGTGTGTTTTCTAATGTTAGACTCACTGATTGGAATACACAGATTTAGATGGATTGGAAATGGGGTTTGAGTAGTTTTTTATACGGCTAATTACTCGAAAGAGGCACCTTCACTATGGGCTGATGCCACTAATTCGTCATATTAGTTCCTCTTAAGCTTAAGAATGATTTTTCGTAGTTGTTTAGCTCAATGTTTTTAAACAACAACTTGTTAATGAATTGATGTCCTGTTAATGAATTTGGCGCAACATACAATTATTCAAATATTTTAAGAACCTCAATGTTCCCTAATATCCATTGTATAATTTGTCTATGTTAAGTTTTGGGGGGAACAATTTTTAATGTGTTGAGGGAGTATTGAAAATTGTACTTTCTATATTTCTTTTGTATTGTAAAGAAGGGTATCCTATCTATATTTTCGTTAGTATTTAAATATCCGATATTTGTTTAATATAAAATAGAAAATTTACAAGATATTCCCGAGATCTTGTTGGCTGATAGTTGTTGGCGAATTACATTCCTTAAAGAAGATAGGGAAGAGCTTCTCACCATCACTAAGCTGTGTAATTACTAATGCTAGACTCTCTGATTGGGATATACAGATTTCCGCGGATTTCGAATGGGTTTTGACAAAGTTTTTACACGGCTAATAACTCGAAAGAGTCGCCTTCACTATGGACTGGTGCTACAAATTCATCTTACTAGATCCTCTTACATTTAAGGATGATTTTTCTGATTTTTTTGTAAGCAACAACTTGTTAATATCTTGAGGCATGTCTTAGTGTACTAGAGGAAGATTGAAAATGTAATTTTTTGCCAGAATCTTGGCTAAATATTAAAGGGTTCTTAGCTATATTTTCGGGAATTTGTATACTCGATATTTGATCAATATAGAACATAACATTTAAAAGTGGTCTTGTTAGCAGCAACATTTCAGACTAGTAGAAAGAAATTTCAAAATTACATTTATTTTTTCACTAAAATTACTATAAATAATACTGCGCTTACGCTGTAATCGCAAGAAGTCTAGATTTTCTAGATTTCACTCACTCGAAGACCTGATTTGTAACTGGAAAAACAAAAGTTTAGGACCACGAGATATAAAAATAAATAGATTTATAACCTTAGTCATAAAAAGTTATGAGAGGTTTGAGAGACAATTTATCATACTGAAAACATTTCTCAAATCTCTCATAACTTTTCATGATTGAGGCCGTTAGGGTGCTGCATTGACATGGTATAATTTTTTCTTTGTTAAAGGATTTTTGTAAACAATATCTAATTTTTAGTACTATCGGTTGCACCTGTTAAGAGGTTAAGACGATTTGAAAATAATTTAATTATAATTTTCGTAAATTTTTAAAAGTGCATTTTTTTTAATTTTTGACAAAAATTTTATATTTTTCGACAAGTAATCGTCAATATCTTCTAAATCAGCCCCGCGATTCACAAAGGCGTACATTAATATAATAAGTAGGTTTATTAAGAATATTTTAACCACAATTTTTTCAAGATTTGCCGTTCAGTTCTTGAGATATTTAACAAAAAAATAAGTACCTTTTTGAAAAATCACAAAAATTACAAAAGTTCCGTAAAAAACCGCCTTTTACAATTTTTGTTGTTGATTTTTTCGTTCTGTCTATATCTATATCGAAATCTTCGAATCTTGTCTTGTCTTGTTAGGCTATATCAAAAGATAAAGTCTTAGTTCCGGATGATTTTTGTTTTTTTTTTAAATTTTATTAATTTTTCTTTTTGGTTAATTTTGTTAGGAAATTGATAATGATGTGAGTTAAATTGTGAAAATCCAACTTCTGCCTAAATTTGTGTCTAACTAATATATCTACGAATTCTGTCAGTTTTTCATTGCTGTTGGAAAGCCAATAGTTTAGGCAATTATTTTACATAAAATTTAGAAAATTTTCCCGTGATCTTGTTGGCTGAAGCTAGAAATTGTATTCTTAAAATTTTGAGTATAGTTTTTTTTTTGTACATGAACCTTTATCAAATATTTCTCCAAGTAAAAAATTGTGTCTAATTAATAAAGGTTGTTAGAAAGACAATTATTTTATATAAAACATTTTCCCGTGATCTTGTTGTCGGAAGCTAGAATTATTTTCCCAAAATTTAAATAATAATTTTTGTATATCAACTTTTTCAAATATTCCTCCACGTCAAAATTTGTGTCTAATTAATAAAGGGTTCGCCGTCAGTTTTTCCATGGCTACTTGTAAGCCAATTATTGTATATAAAATTTACGAGATATTCTCGTGATCATGTAGGCTGAATCTAGAGATTCTGTATCCAAATTTTGAAGTATAATTTCTAACCTAATCTTTTATCAAATATTCCTACAATTCATTGTTTCCATGGCTATTCGAAAGCCAATTATTCTCTCAATTATTTTGTTTAAAATTTAGAAATCATCCTTATAATATTGTTAGTTTGAAGCAAGATATTGTTTTTCCAAAATTAAAAGTATAATTTGTATTACCCTTAACTTTTATTAAAAATGCCTCCAAGTCATCATTTGTGTGTCATTAATAAAGGGTTTCATCAGGTTTTCAAGGGCTATTGGAAAGTTAATTATTTTTGCAATTATTTTATATAAAATTTAGATCATATTCCCGGGATCTTGTTGGCTGAAACCAGAAACTGTTATTCCAATATTTGAAGTATAAGTTTTGTGCCTAAACTTATGTCAAATACTCCTCCAAGTCACTGTTACAAAGGGAATTCAAAAAATGTATTATGTCTTTTGTCAAGTTACTTAGTATGTGATATGTACGAAAACATGTTGTTTACATTTTCACGACAAACAAGTGGTTAAGAGTTCAATAACCTAAACGGGTATTCAGGTTTCAGGTTATTGGTTTGTTTGTCTTTCAGAACAATGACAGTGATTCAGAGCTGCGGGCCACCAGGTTTCTGGCAATAAAACAAAATGTAGCGCGCTTGCGATAAACGACACCGCTTCACTTCGCACATACATCATTTAATTATTTAGTTCAAGTTTTTTTTCTGGGTTCGATGAGTTCTGCCACCCCGCCCCCTCCCTCCATACCATCCAGCCCAGCTTGTTTACATTTGCATAATTATTTAAACAAATTGAAATCTGTAAAATTGCTGCTAAACAAACACCCGCATATATACCTACGTACATACATATGTATATTGAATAAAGGCCCAAGAAGAGCAAACAATATGTTTTTGTTTTCGACGACAACGACGACAAAAACGACCCTGTGGCGGCGTATGTAGTATTATGAAATGGTGCTAAAAGTTGAATGAACGCACTTAACCTAAATTCAGATTACATACTCAACCGTAGTATCTCATCAGTCGTTTCAAAATGATATGCACGAGCTATAAAAAGTTGTTCGAAAATAACAAGGGGGCCGTAAGAATTCCCCTTGGATTGCTACGCATAAAGAGAATGAAAGAGAGCGCGCAAAAAACAATAAGAGGCCTTCAAAAATCTTATCACAGGAAAACAAAAAAGAATAAGTTTTATTTTTTTGATAACTTTTTTTTAAACACTTTAGTTTTTTTAAAACCTCCATACATTTTTTCTTTTTTTTTTTAAATTATTCATTTCAATCTTACCTAATAAAATAACAAAACGAACGCAGTCGCACAAACAGGAAATCGTTATAAATTATAGGTGGCATAAAAGAAAAAGGCAAATGAAAGCAATGAGACCGAAAAAAAGATGGTGGATCTCCACAAAAACTCGGGGTTAGGAAAAACAAGAGAGGGAACACATACTAGGTTTTCGGATCTGCAAGCAATTCGGTTGCCTAATATTACTGGTTCGGGTTTGTCCATCTCTCTTTCTCTTCCTCTTTCTTTCTCCCTCTCTGTCTCTGTATTTTTCTGTTTACTCCCCCTCATGTGTTCCTTTAAATTTGTTCGGTCTTTCTCCGTTTTAAGTTCATTGACTTCTTCGCTCGTGTGTATGTGAGTTGCCTTACAAGACGTCAACAAACGTGAATCTTTTTCATAAAGAGGTCTTTGCTGGCTTTGAGAAGAAATGAAAAATGAAAGTAAATTATTTGATATTGTGCTGCTTCATTCCCAATATATGTACATGTAGTAGCTGCTTTAGTATTGTTGTTTTATTTTTATTTGTATTTTTATTTATTTTTTACAAAACTGGCCATGTGCTTATTTCTTTTATTATCTTTCAAGGAAACTTAAAATGAAACAGTGTATGTAATTTTTTTTTTTGCTGTTGTGTAGTCACAATGAACACAAGGTCTTGATGAAAATAAAAAAAAATGTAAAAAAATCGAAATTTAAAACTCATCAGGTCGGCAACAAATTATAAAATGTACTATAAATATTATAACAAAAATCCAATATTGACTTGAAATATTTCAATGAATAAGGAAAACTCTCAATGAAACAGTATGATCTTGCCCTACTTCGG
This sequence comes from Phaonia tiefii, assembly GCA_963931995.1. Lineage (NCBI taxonomy): Eukaryota > Metazoa > Arthropoda > Insecta > Diptera > Muscidae > Phaonia > Phaonia tiefii. The sequence goes on along the minus strand of OZ008369.1, from coordinate 269,041,538 downwards.
TCAAGAACATAATGAATGACATTTCTCCCATTGAAACAATACTAATTGAAAGATTTTTTTATAAAAAATTTAACAAAGGATAACAGTGAGATAGCCTTCAAAAATCTGGTGCAGCCATAAGCACATATCATTATAATGCTTACACATTTAGTATATCCTTACGGCCTTTTTCATAAAAAGTTATGAGAGGTTTGGCAAACGATGTGTCTCTCAAACCTCATATAACTCTTTTTGAACTAACATGTTTGACTTAATTTTGTTATTTTAACAATCGGATACTACTGACAGAGGTTTTATTTAACACTTTTAATTGTTCAGGTAGCAGATAGAGCAAATGTAACCAAACGCTTTATATAGAAGAGAGTATGGTCAACAAAAGTGTGGTGGGCGGTAATTCTGTATCTGACCCGACTTGCCTCCTAGGAGTCCCCTAAAAGGTAGAAACACTGGATTGGTCAAAGAAAAAACAGATAACTATTAAACAAAAAATTTTGATTCGGCTTAAAATGTATCATCCCCAAAAGCGAGGTCCTCAGGAGGAATATAACAAAGTAAATTTCAAATATTTTACATTTTTGATTTTGAAAATAAACTCCAGTAGTTGAAAGTATTCTCAATACAAATTTCCTTAAAATTACGAATTTGTATTCAATGTTTATTAAAGCCAACGAAAAAAAATGAGCTTGACTCACTGATCTTGTTGAAATTTTCCCAAATTTAGCGGCTGGAATGAAACCCGTGATACATCATCAGGTTTTAAACATATTTTCTGTTTAAATCATGTAGAGAACATTAAAAAATTTAAAAATTCCTAGGTACCTCCAGTTATTTTGTGTAGGATCTTGTCACAGCCACAAACATTTTCAAATTATAATATTTGCCGCATAAGCTGTAGGCAAGTATAAAGTTTTATACCGATTTTATACTTGCAACTAAAGCATAAAACTATATTTAATTTAATTTTAAATTTAAATTAAATTTTCTTAATTTTATTGGACAATATTTGTTTTTGCAGGTTTTACTAACCAACATTGGAAATCTGAATTACCATAAAATGTATTTTTTTTTAATTTTATTTTCTAAAACTTTCCACATCTTGTTGACGTGTCCCAAATACAAATTATTTGTTAAACAAATATGTTTTAACACAATTTAATAATAATTTTAACCAACTAATAATAGCCTTTTGGAAGAAAGTAAAACAAAAACAAAAACTTTCACTTTCTTTTTGAATACGAAACAGAAACGAAGCAGAAAATTAAAAGAAACTAACCTACAAAACTTAAAAAAAAACTACTTTCTTTTTCATTTCTCTAAAACAAAAAAAAACACAAAAAAGACATGCAACACCACTACAACTATTACTATCTACTAGAAAACAACAAAATATACATATATTTTATAACGACGAAATGAAAACGAAATTGAAAATTTAGTTATATTTTTGTGAGAATGTAAGTGCGCAAAGCTCAACGAAATTTCTTTCTTTGGATTTTTGGTTAACACACAGCCCTGCTCTTCATAGCCCCTCAGTTAGAGGCTGTTAATGACGGTTGGACGGACCCCTTTGTTGCTTTCTTCTCTTTCTCCGACCAAAACATACATAGTACCCATACGTATAAGTATTGTATCACAAAGATAGTATTGAGTGTAATAGTATTCGTTCGTTTTTATTGTTATTTACACGATGTTTCTGTATACGTCTGTGGGGATGATGATGTTCCAGGGTATGTTTAGCACCAAAGGGGTGTTATCAGAGGGGGCATGTGCGCGAGTGTATTGTGTATATACATATGTACGTGAACGCTTGTATAAAACATTGTGAAGTTCATTGACCGTTTGGTCTGACGTTGTTAAACCTGAAACTAGGTCACAATCAGCAAAGCAAGCAAACCAACAAACATCAACAATTTTTTTTTTTGTTTTTTGTTTTTGGGTTCATGTTGTTAGTGTGTTGTAGCAGTCAATGTGACTGACAATCAGCCAGTCAGTCAGTTAGTTAGTCAGCCACAGTAGTGTGGCCAGCAAGTGTGAGCGACAGAGAGATATAGAGAAACAGAGTGTGAAGGGGGGCAGGTTCCATTTTTGTTTGTTTTAGCTTTCAATTTGCTTTATCATTCCCGCACTTAAATAATGAGTAATTTATGGTTAAATGTTATCAAATCCAAGTAAAATACTTTTGTTAGGTTTAGGGGATTTTGTTGATAATTGGAACATAAAAACAAAGTGATATAAATTGATAAGAGGGTTTTTAACAGTAGACAGTTAAACAATACGAAACAAAACAAATGCATATGAGAATATTAAAAAAAACAGTTAATAAAAATTATTTAAAACAATTACTTTAACAAAAAGAAATATTTCGAAAAATGTATCTTAAAAGAAATTAGATGTAAAAAAAGTAAAAAAAAAAGTTTAAAAAAAATTTAAAAAATATTTTTTAAAAAATTTATGTAATTATGTCATTAAATTCAGGTTTATTAGAATGAAATATTTCCTTTAATTCAACTTAAAAGAAATTAGATAGTAAAAAAAGTGCAGAAAAGTTTTTAAATTTAAAAAAATTTTTAATTTGAAATTAAAAAAGTGTAAAAAAAGTTTTTTTTTAAGAAAATATGTTTTAAGAAATTTATTTATTCCTTATAATATACAAATTTCCTTAGTAAAAATTTCTTTAAAAAACTTTAAAAAAATATTCCTCTTTTTAAAATAGTCCAGGGCACGGGATCTTAATGCTAGACACGAAATATTTTGGGAATCATAAAACAAACCAAGGTACATATTGAGGGGTGGCCAAAAAATACTTTTTCCCCACCATACAATGTGAGTCGGTCGAATATGATACCTGCAGAATATTAAAAGGCCAATTTGTTTTCAGTGTGTTTTTATACCTACGCTTTTATGGATGTTTAGACATACGGGTACGTTGGTTTTACTGACTTTGTAAATGAGGGTTTATTTTAGCTGATTGTCTCTCTGTCACCCGCTGATATCTTTGAACTTCGTTCGTCTTGTACAGTGAGAGAATTGCGTAGATATGAGTTTGTATGCCTCAATGTCTTTATTTAGGTATGATTTTGTTTGCCACAATGTCTTTATTTTAGCTGCCTGTTTTTCTGTTGCTCGCTGATATATTTGCCCTTCGTTCGTCTTGAACAGTGAGGGCATTGCGTAGATATGAGTTTGTTTGCCTCAATGTCTTTATGTATGTATGATTTTGTTTGCCTCAATGCCTTTATTTTAGCTGGCTGTCTTTTTGCTTCTCGCTGATATCTTTGACCTTCGTTCGTCTTGTACAGTGGGAATATGATTTTGTTTGTCTCAATGACTTTATTTTAGCTAGTTGTGTCTATTTATCGCTGAAATATTTGTCCTTCGGTCGTCTTGTAAAGTGAGTGGGTTGCATATATATGAGTTTGTCTGCCTCAGTGTATATATTTAGATATGATTTGTTTTGCCTCAATCCCTTTATTTTAGCTGGCTGTCGTTCTGTTTCTCGCTGAAATCTTTACCCTTCGTTCGTCTTGTACAGTTAGGGGATTGCATAGATATGAGTTTGTGGGCCTCAATATCTTTATTTAGGTATGAGTTTGTTTGAGTCAGTGTCTGTATTTCGGCTGGTTGTCTCTCGCTGATATCGTTGCCTTTCGTTCGTCTTGTACAGTGAGGGGATAGATTAGAAATGATTTATTTAGATATGATTTGGTTTGCCTCAATCTCTTTATTGTAACTGCCTATCTTTCTGTTTCTCGCTGATATCTTTGCCCTTAGTTCGTCTTGTACAGTGAGGGGGTTGCGTAGATATGAGTTTTTTGCCTTAATGTGTTTCATGGGACTTATTATATTTGCAGTTTTTTCGGTTATATTTTGTAGTTTTTTCGGTCTATTAATTTCTTATACTTTTGCGTTTACATTTGTGTACATTTGTTGCGTTCTTGTGCCCACTTTTGTGTACACATTTTGTACTTATGTTTACATTTGTACTTTTGTATATTCTTTTTGTACTTTTATGGGACAGAATCTATTGCCGATAAGGATTTTAATAACCTCTCATAAGAAGATTAATTTCAAAATATTTAATTTCAAGAATCAAATTTTAGTTATGTCTATTGAATATTATAAATTTTGTAATCCTTTGATAAAAGTTGCATTCACATTTTTGCGAAGTTTATCTTGTGTTAACCTTAAAATTGCCATACCTGTTTTCTTTCTATTCGAACATCCATTAATTTCTTTCCATTGCATTTGAACATTTCTATTCGATGCATTAATTCCCTCTCCCTCTGGCTCTGGCTCTCCCTCTCTCGCCGTGACGAGTTTTGCCTAGTGAGTTCAAATGTATCCTTGACGTGTTTCGTAGACCTTTCATTTTGTTGCTTTATCCAAATGTTACACAAATTTGTATGAATGCATATACAAACAGCAATGTTTTACATTTCATTTGATCACAATATAGCCATGGACATATCGTACAAACTTTTAAACATACATGAATACTTAGATAGTCAGTCATACATACTGTTATACATATGCATCCATTCAAACACTCCACTCTCTTGGACCTCCCGCCCCCCGTTTGGTGTCTAACTAGTATGTGAGCCACAAAGTAAAGTGCGCTGGGTATCTTGTTAGTTGTACGTACATATTGTCGACTATGACGACGAGTTATTTGAACTTTATTCAGGTCAATTACAAATATATTACGTACAGACAGCAAAAAATAAAAAATAAAACTTTTAAAAACTGAAAATGCTGCTGCTGCTGCATCAGCAGCAATTGCTGCCAGCCTCGTCTAACTATCTGGTATAAATTTGAACATTAACATTGCGAGAGCTAGACAATCTATTGGAGCTGGCGAGGCGAGGCAAGGCAAGGCAACTTTACATTTGTAGCAGTCGATGCCTGCTTTGTAGTAATATCAATGATTGTATAATAAAAACACACAAACCAAAAAAATAATGAATATTGGAGGCTACGCTACGCATTAACAGCAAAGCAACAGCGCCTCGCAACATCGCCGACAACGACTGTGAATACCACAGTGTGTTCGAGCGGCGGCCTCTATAAACTGACATTTACACTAACAATTGGACAGACAATTACTCGACATCAAATATAGAAAAAAATAAATATATTTAATGAGAGCAACATGGCATACAAACAACGTAGCGACAGACAGAAAGGTGGACGGACGGTCAGCCAACATCACCACCACCACCACCACCACCGTCACCAATCATCAAACAAAATAAGCGCCTAAAATAAAGAAATGTCTCACAACAACACAACAAAGTTCTAAATAGAATGTTCTCGAACTCACGCATATACAAATGAAATTGAAATTAATTCCATGGAAACCGAAAGATCTAGATATGTCAACTATGCTAACAAGAGATTTATAGCACCCAAACCACGTAGATTTTCTTAAAATTTCTAGTAAAATTTAGAAAATTTTAGGTTTAAAATTTTGTAGTTTTATTTCTTTTGGACATGAAAATAATCTCAAAATTAATAAAAATCTTGTAAAAGATCATAAATTTGCACACATTAGTATCTTAATTATATGGAGAGCTTATATACATTTTAAAAATTAAAGTAATTTAGTCGGAAACCTTAGTTTATTGTAGCCACCTCCGGGATCTTGTTGAGTTTCATAAGATCTTATTTCTCATGCCTGTTAGGTATTTCATTAATACTTTAAATAAAAATAATCGTGACTGTAATGTCTTTAATTAAACATTAAATTTAATGCTAAATATTGCTCAATTATCATAAAACGAATTTGAACGAACGTATGAATCGGACAAACATTGAAACGTTGCGTATACGAAAAACTATTAGTCAAATCAGTTATTTATTTCAGATATTCATCATGGTAGAATGAGAAGGTAAACTCGGTACACAGCTGATTTCAATTTTTTCTCGTTGTTTAGTTGGCCGCTTCTGTCAGTTTCATAGGTTTTGCTTTTGTACTTTTCTGTTTACATTTATTTGTTGGTATATGTATGGGTTGATTTTGACATGAGGAGAGCCAAAACAAAAACAAAATGCCTGTTGTTCTTGCCTACAATTGTTGTTGTATCTACTGCGACTACTTGGTATTTTTACTATGATATTCATGTTTCACATGTTAATTTAATAAAGTTATAAGAGAATTGTTTCAGTTGAGCTATGAAATTCTATTTATTTACATTTTAGTTGTGGCCATTTCGTTATTTTGTTCAAATTCGTTTTATAATTTTAAATTTAGATTTTTTTCCAATAAAGTAAAATACAACATGAAGAAATTACTTTTTTTCGCCAGAATATGACAAAAAACTGTTACGATAGAACAATATTTATGTATTCAATAATTGGAATTTGAAATCAATTTTGAAAAAAATCACCTGATACAATATTTTATTATCTGAAACGAAATTTCAAAGAAATTTTTGTTTGGCTTACCGTGTTTGCTTGATAAAGCAGCTTCCCGTGATCTGGCGGGAACTAGCACATCCGCCACCCTTGTGGATCGGTAGGGCTTTCCGTGCCGGGAACTGATGCGTTCAGGTTGTGTGTGGATTACTGGCCGGGTATAGGTCGTCCGGCAACGTAGTTGTTGGATTCTTCTGAGGAGACGCTTCTGGCCCGGGATACCGGCAATACCGCCGTGGGATTCCGTTACGGAATACTTTGCCACTAATGGGGGCCACACCAAAATATTAGATCACTTCTTTTATCTAATTTCATGGTGTTGACCACTGCCTTTACAACTTTTCCTTATTTTAAGTTGTTTCTTTATAGGGATGAGTTTTATTTATTCGGGCTTTTTATTTGTACTTTTTTATTTTATTATTCATGCTCAAGACCTTGTTTTTGTGCTTATTTGGCTTTTTACCTGTTCTGGCTTTGTTGAAAATTTTTGTAAACGTAAACAAATGTGGCAGGCAGTAACTTGTTGACGCCGTTGCTTAACCACTGTGATGTAGTTGCCAGAAGCGACCAACGGTAACCGCCAACAGTTTTTGCGCGACGACATGAACAATTTTTATAATTTTTTTAAAAACGTTTAAAATTTTTTTAAAATTTGTTTTTTAAATTTTTTCAACTCATGTTTTTAAATCATTTTCAAAAAATCCTTAACCCAAAACTTCAGTACAACATGTAGTTAGTGTGGAAGCTGTTTTCAGGAAACCTCTACTGAACTTCAATATTTTATTAAAAACTAAGTCGACTGCAGAAATTTTACTTAATAGTATTTTTGTTTTTCAAAAATCTCTTAGTTTCCATCAAGTCTCTGCTTCCTCATTGACTAATTGTGATTATGCCAATTACTGATTTCTCATACAGCTCGAAAACTTTCTTTTCGCGGCGTTTAACTTCCTGATAACGCTCGCCGTAAAAATGTCTCGTTATTGGTATTATAAGCTTTTACTTAATACTCTGTTTAAATAATGAAACAGGAAAAAAACCAAAATTGCGTTAAACTGATTACATAAATACAAGTAGTTGGTACTCTCCTCCAGTGTAAATGAAATAACAATGAAATTGACGTTAAAGGCCGTTAACTGGTGAAATTTCGCGCAATAGCACAGCGAGCAAAAAACCAAAAAACACAACCAGAAACAACAACAACATAAAAATAAGCAGCAATACACTTTAGATGATAACGTTAACGTAATAACAAGTTTATTTAGTGGCTCACTGGTGCTGCCACTTTTTGCTTTGTTTTACAAGAGTCTGTGTTGTCGAACTGCAAATATTATAAAACAGCAAATGTTGTTGCTTTTGTGGTGCTGCTGCTGCTGCCGCTGTTGCCGAGAGTTTAATGCTTTACTATGTTAAGTGAACCTTCAAAAAGTTCGTTTACCTTTTTGGCTGAAATGATAACAAAAAAACAAACCAGCCAAGAAAGAAAGAAATACATATCAATAAAATAAAAAAATATAACTTGTTACCACAAACAAATCTCATACGCTTTGTATAGTACATATTTATGCTCTGGCTCTCTGTACAATTGTGGCTCTCTTGCTCTTGAGTGACTTTTGTTTACATATCACTCAATTTGGATGTAAAATTCACTTTCATTTTTCAATGCCTCCAAAACTAGTTTTTATGCTGCCATCATGTTTACCATTGCAGCGTCGTACATTGACTTTTTCTTCTTCTTCGGCTTTGGCTGTTCTGCTTTGCTTATGTTTATCTGTTTTTTTTCTACCCTAACCTACGTTACGAATTATATGGAAAGCCACAGCTCTCAAACAATGAGAGTTTATAAATATTGTTCTCTCTCTCTCTCTCGTTGATGTCTGTCTCTCTCACGATTTTATTGTGTTGCAACGATGTGTTATCACGTTGCATGCTCTAGAATAGTTGTTGGTTTGTTTGTGATGAATGTGCATTGAAAAAGTTCAACGACTTGTAGAAATTTTCTCGAAGGTTTCAAGTGCTTTGCTAAAACAACAAAACCGCTACACACACACACAACAGACTCCACACACACTCATTGAGCAGCTAACGAATTTCAACGACAATCCAACGAAGTCTAAAACATTGGCGCGCTCTTTGCTTAAATAAACAATAGACTGAACATTCGTTCGTGTTACTTGAAATCTCGTTCTTTCGTTCTTACGTTCGTTTGTTGCTGCTGCTGCTACGAAGCAATGACGTGCACATGCTCTGTTGTTCAAATGAGAATGCACTATTCGGGCAGCAGCCGAGGTAACAGAGATGGCAACCGAAACTAAAACAACTAAAAAAATTGTGCTGAATGCCGTTCATTGCTCTTTGTGCTGCAAATGCATCTTACTACTGCACACTCGCATTGGCTGGCAATCGTGTTGGCTGGCTAGCTCGTTGATTATACGAAAATGTTAACCTCGTTTTTAGTCGTTAAAAGGCCAAACGCTTGACGGGGGAGGGCAGTCACTTAGAGCTTACACACATCTTACGTACCCTTAGTCATTCACTCACTGACTTATCAAAAGTGGATGCGTGAAAACGACGGAGACTGTGTAAGCAATTTTGTGAATAATGTGTGTGAGTAAATGCAGCTGCAAATGTGTGCAAGTCCAAATGCGAACGCCTTTTGTCGTAACAGCACAAGAACATCACAGCCGACGAGGAGGAGTGCAAAGACTTCTATGTGGGTCATGCACGGTCATTCAACTTGTAATTTTCAAGTGAACTCGCTCACTCAATGGCTGGCTGGGTGACTGGTTGTTATCGCCACCGCATGGCCGACTGACACAACGTGAGTCAGACCATCAGCTTTGCTGTCAAAATGACAAACTGCCTGTCACCGTACAGTCAAAAGAGAGTGGAGTATCATAATTTATAAATATTGGTTTTGCTCTCCTCTCTCTCTCTCTCTCTCTCAGTCTCTTCAATTTTGTTCGATGCCGTAAAAACAGCTACATATTTTGCATTGGGAATATCATGTTATATGCATTATTTGCATTTTGAGTTATAGCCATATTACCTGAGAGTGTATGAGTTATAAGATTTTACCTTGGATTGCATTTAACTTTACAAGCTTAGAGATTTGAATGTAAATCATTTGCCAGTGCAATTAAAATAATCGAAAAGTTAAGGTGAACTCAAACATGTCAATATTGCAACTTAAATGGAAAAGGGATAGAAAATGGCATGATGAATTTAAGAAATAATATAAGATGATAAATATATTAAATTAAATACAAGACTTGTTTTCAGCCATTTAATGTAAAATATATTTATTACTATAGCAGACTTTTCCACTTAACGCTGAAAAAAAATTCTCTTCTTATTTAAATTCTAGAACGACTATTTTTCATAAAACGTGTGAATCATTTTTACGTCTTGTTCAACTGAGTATCGCTCCATGACTCAGTTTGCCAAATCCTGTAGTACCCATTATCTGAAAAAAATAAAATAAAGATAGTATAACATTAACATATCACAAATAATTGCTATCAAAGATCTGAATTACAACTGAATCACCCTTTATGATAAGATAAATCGAGATTTAAAACAATTTAATTTTCCTTGTCGCAACTCGTATCCAAAATTTTGTCTAACACACATTTTATAAACTTGTCAATTAACTCAAATGTACCTGCCTATAAAGTCGTTCGATTTGTAATAGATAACTAAAATATTATTGGAATAAATTTAATATAAGACTTAATTGAAGTCTTCTTAAACCCGATGTGTTAGATAATTTCTGTTAAATTTATTAACTTTATTATTATGGGTCAATTTAATTAATGCAGACTTTTCCAAAGAGATCCCCTGCAACACCTTAAAGTTGTCGCAAAAAATTTTATCTTCATTTATCTATCTACTTTAATTTCCTCGGGAAAGAATCATTAAATTTCCCTATGCTGCATACAGTATCAAAATTTTTGCCTAACATTAATTTTACAGCCTTCGCAAAAAGATCAGCGGAGTAGCTGACAATATTTGGCAAATTGGGCTTTATTTAATGAAAACTAAAACAGTATTGAAATAACTTGAATATACAATAGTTGCCTATGGTCTTCTAAAGCCAGAGGAATTAGAAGATTTCTGCTATCTTAATTAAAGTCTTTAATATGGTTCCATTTTAAAGCACAAGGCTTCTCCAACGAGATCCCCTGTAACATTTTGCCTAACTTAGTACATTTTACAGTCTTCTCAACAAGATCAGCGGAATAGTTGGCAATAAATTTTGCCTTTTATTTAATGGAACTAATATTGAAATAAATTCAATATACAATACTTGCTTGAGGTCTTCTAATACCAGAGACATTAGAAAATGTCTACTACCTTTATTACATTTTTTAATATCGCTACATATTACGGCACCAGGTTTCTCCAACGAGATATCCTGCAGCATTTTGCCTAATATACATTTTAAAGTATTCTTAACAAGTTCAGCCAGTTTTAGCTGACAATAAAATCTAACATTTATTTAATGGAAACTTAAATAATATTGAAATAAATTGAATATACAAGACTTGCTGGAAGCCTTCTAATCCCAGAGGCATTATACGATTTCTGCTGTCTTTATTAATTTTTTAATATGGCTCCATTTTACGGCACACGTCTTCTTCATCGAGATCCCCTGCAGCTTTTTGCCTAATATACATTTTACAGCCTTCTCAACAAGATCAGCGGAGTATCTGACAATAAAATTTGACTTTATTTAATGAAAACTAAAACAATATTGAAATAACTTGAATATACAAGACTTGCTTGAGGTCTTCTAAAACCAGAGGCAATAGAACATAATGGAAATAATATTGAAATAAATTCAATATTAAAGACTTTCTTGAGGTCTTCTAAAACCAGAGGCAATAGAAGATTTCTGCTACCTTTATTACATTTTTTAATATGGCAACATATTACGGCTTCCCTACGAGATCCCCAGCTTCCCCAACGAGATCCCCTACAGCATTTTGCTTAACATACATTTTACAGCATTCGCAACAAGATCAGCGGCAATAAAAATAGCTGACAATAAAATCGGACTTTTATTTAACCCTAGACGGATAATCTTCGTCGATTCGACGAACACTGTTGCCTTTTTTACATTTTTCACAAAAATGAACTAAAGAGCGAATTGCTCAAAAACAAATCAAAAAGGTTTAAACATGTAGGGCTTCTGTGTCTTCTTTTCTGGTAAAGTATATTAATGATTTAAAGTAGTGTGCCGGACTTGTGCGCTACGTTGCTCATTAAAATTTTCAATATTAAATAGGACTTTGTCGATTCGACAAAAATTACCTTTAATGAATGTAAAATATGATTACCCTTCTAAGGCTAATGAAAACATAAATAATATTGAAATAAATTGAATTTACAAGACTTGCTTAAGGTTTTCTAAAACCTGAGGCATTAGAAGATTACTGCTATCTTTATTAAAATTTTTAATATGGCTCCATTTTACGGCACAAGACTTCTCCAACGAGATACCCTGCAGCAGCTCACACTTTGTTTTTTAACTTTGTTAGGAAAAATCACTATTATAAGCTGCGTTTAGAACAATTTAGTGGCTCTTGCTGCAACTCGTATCGATAATTTTGTCTTGCATAAATTGTACATCTGCTGAACTAGATAACCAGCAGTAGCTAACAATAAAGTCGATTGTTTTGTTAAAAAAAAAACTTAAGTGTTGTTGAAATAACTTGACTAAAAGACTTGTTTCAAGTCATCTCAAAGCAGATGCGGTAGATAATTCCAGTTATCTTTATTACATTTTTGAATATGACTCCATTTAACGACTGCAGTTTTCTCCAACGAGATCTACTGCTGCTGCCAATGAAATCGTAGGTTTTGTAAGGGAAAACTTAAGTATTTAAAAGCTTCGAGGGTTAGACGTGTTTGTTATGATTACCTAAGTAATGTAAATCACTTATGGTGTAAAAATAATGTTGTTTTTGGAAACATCACAGATTTGTCTAACCTAAAAGAAAAATTTATTATAAAAAAAAATTAAAGTTAGTTTTTACTTTTTTGATTTCCAGAAATTTCTGTTGAATTTCTCTAAACTACCACAACTTTCTGCTTAGGTCATTGACATTACAAATTTAATTGATCCATTTTAATACTGTAAAACCTAAAGTTAGTGTTACTATAGAAATATGTACAAATGTATGTATCTTCATACATAATTGTTGTAACACTCTCTACTTCAACAAGTGAAAGTGAAATACATGGAGAAAGAAATTTCTACAAAGTCAATGACTTTTTCACTGGAACTATAAAAAAAAACTACAAAACAATTACTACTAGAGTATTCCAAAACAGTAAAATGAATGAAAAGAAAACAATTTAAACAAAATCAAAACACGTTTTCATAGCTTTGCGCACACACATCCAAATTGTCAAATGCTCAACGAAAATTCGAAAATGAAACAACAAAAAAAAAACTTGAAATCGAAAACGAAACGAAAACTTTCACTTTTACTTTCGCGCATCATTAACCAACCAAACCAGCGACTCTAAACAACAATTAACATAAAAAGGCAAAATCTTGAAGAAGAAGAAAAAACAACAAGTTTGAAAACGCAATAGACTTCAAAACTTGAGATCAAAAGTAGACGGAAGTGCCCATAAACTTCCATTAAAAAGTAGCTGAAATTGTTCTAGGGTAATTTATTAATTTCTAATAAATTAAAAGTCATTTGTTCATGTTGTTTTTTGTTAAACAGGAATTGGAAAAAATTATAAATTTTTAGTATATTGAGTTATTTTCAATTGAAAATATATGAACAATCAAATCAATTCTTATTTATTTTCTCTTTTTGTACGATATTTTGTCCCTCTTTGAGGAACTTCTTCAGGAATTCTACATGAATAAATATTGAAAATACAATAAATAAATGCAGGGTGATTCAATAAGACCGCTAATTTAGGTTAGGTTAGGTTTAGGACACGTGACAATATGAGACAGTTTACAAATGCCTTATCGTCACTACACTCGGAGGTCGGTCGACCCATTGTGATTGCCCAAGTACATGAGAAGAAAAGAGTGAAGGGAGGGGAAGAGAAGGGGTCGAGCCTGACTAATAGTAAAAATTCCGATAGATACATAGACGTAGGACAGACAGAAGAACCACTCAATTATGTTCCCAGTATATCATATACATCATACATCATATACATCACCTGATAAGCCCAAATGATGTCCAGGCTTCCGTTCCTGTGTCAATTGAATTTGAATTGAAATTCAAAGAATTGAATTGAATTTTGTAGGTGTATAAAAATGGGTCTTTTATTAAAATTCGCCCAATGGTGTAGTTAGGAAAGCTTCAATTGCTGTGCCCTACGATAAATTGAGGTTGTCGCGGCCTGGTCCACACTTTTTTCCACAGTGGCAATATTTTCGGCTAAACGAAGAAACTGCCACCATCCAGTTTCTTCGAATTTCTGCACCAAACAGCTGATTGATGACTCAAATGGCCGGTTGTGTTGAAGAAAAATCACGCAATGCGGGAAATGCACTTCTGGGAGGTGTACCATTTTGGAACGCTATTACGCGTTCTTCAGCAGGTTATTTCTCCATGACTAAGTTTTCCGAAGCCTGTAGTACTAATTTACTGAATAAGAAGCAACATTAACATATCACAAATAATTGCTGTCCAAGATCTGCATTACAATTGAATCACCCTGTATAATATAATGTATAATTGAGAATATGACAAGACGCTGAAAAATCTGGCCCCGGCGACATATTGCAGGAACCATTTATATGTTTGCAAGCATTGTTTTCATGAATTGAAGATCTACTTTTTTTTTCTTTGTTGTCTGTCACATTTATATCTCAGTAGTCTTCAGTAAACAAAGCCACATTTCGTCACAAACCATTGATTATAGCCACTTAATTTTTGAGTGTCCAACATGTAATATTCAATAGTAATCACAATGTGTTTGGACACAAGTATACTATATTTGACACAAGCAACAAACACGTTATATTTGCATCCAAACAAGAATAATATGCAGATTTTTCAGTGTGATTTTGATTTATTGAGAATGTTTTTTTAAAATCTAAAAATTTTTCATTATTTAGATTTAGATTTTTAATAACTATTTAAATACATTTTTTTTGAAAAGATTAATGTTTCGCTAAACATATTATTGTTAGGTCTGCACCGGAATTCTGTAACTTTTTAACGATAAAAATACATAGTGAAATTCGAAAATTTTGTATTGAAATTTTATGAATTTTGACAATTTAACTACCGATTTTTATCATTAAAAAGTTACAGAATTCCGGTGCTGTTGTATTAGTTTCCAAAATATGTCTTGTAATTTTTTAGATTTCTGTTTTTACGTTTGTTACTTTCGTCCCTCAGTGTAATTGTATTTGACATGCTTTCATCATAAGCATTGTTATGATGTGGTGGGGTTTTTTGTTTTTTGCTCTTTCCTTTCTTTATCTATAATTAATATACCTCAGTGGATTTTGTAGTGGATATATAGATAGATATATGATGTTGAGTTTGTATTTCAAAGTTGCTGCTTTTGTTGGCCTCATTACCTTCTAGTGCATTGACCACGTTTTGATAGTGTTGCTTGTTAGTTCGAGTGGTTTGCTGGGTGGTTCGCCTGCTCAATCTTTCTACCTCCTTCTCTCTCTCTCTCGCCATCACTATCGAGACAATTCGAGGTGGCCAAAAATATCGGCGGTTGATTTCAACTAAATATATGAAGCAATTTTGTATTTTTTTTTTTTTGCTGGTCAATATGTTAACGGTTGTTTGCATTTAAATATTTGTTTGATTTTGCTAACGTAAAGTCAAGTTTTTTTCTCTTGGTGCTTGGTTGTTGTATAAGTTGTACAAGTTTTTTTTTCAGTTTTTTAAAAAAAAAGTTTGCTTTTGTCGAAAAACCAACATAGAAAAAACACAAACGCTTTTGAAATAACGATTTTTGAAAACCCTATGCACGATTTGAAGTCAATGTTGAATGTTGTGTGTGATGGATTTCTTTCAAAACCATTTTTGTGAGGTTACGTTTTGGTGGTGTTTCGATGTTTGGAAATCAATGGTTGTTTTTAGTTTTGGAAAAGAAATTTAGGTTATCTGTCAAACAAAAAAGCGAAAGAGAGAAACGTCCACAACCTCCCAGTATTAATGATTGTAACTCTCAAAGTATACACATAGATTTCAAAGAAGTAGTGATTAATTGTTGATGTTGTTTTTAACCTTGATCAAGTAAAACCTTGACATGACTTTTCAAAAAAGAGGGAATTGCACAAATAATAGATAAATTAAGATAAAAATATAAATTTTAATGTAATATATATTATTTGTTAATGAAAAAATAATCTCTTTTTTTTTAAAGAAATAATTTTTTTAAAGAAGAAAAAACCTTTTTTTAAAACTCAAAAATCTTAAAAATAAAACTGTGAAAACAACAAAAGGAAAAAGAAAATTATGGTAAGCAACTACTCAGACTCTTTTTTAAGAACTCATGCAAACCTAATAAACAGTTACAGGAACATTTGTAGGCTACAGTTAAGGAATTAGTATGTAACAGTAGCATAACATTTTAGTTAACATGACGCTGCCTAAGTAAAGTCTATGTTAGGCTAACATAACGTATGCCTGATAGTGTATAAAATTCGATTACCTTATATTTAGAGAAACTATTTGTACACAAATTCGAATTATCGCAAAAAATATTAGGTTTTCAGCGTGTTACGGATACTTTTTTTTAGAAAAATTTCATCATGAACAAATTACGTAGTAAACGTCAAGATCGTACGTCTAATGGGTGGTTTTATTAAGCATTTTTAATGATTTTTTCAAACCAAGCTGTATGATAGAATTTCCAAAAAATATAACAAAATCTAAATGTACGTTTTGGAAAAATTATGTACATTTTTATAGAATGTATTATCAAAAATGTATTTTCATAGAAACTGATCTTGAACCGGAACAATTATTAAAGAAAATAACATTTTAAAGATCGAATAATAAAACTAAAATGGAAAAATAAATTAAAAATATATAAAACTTTTGGCAAAAAATTATATTTTCCGAAAATTGAAAGTCAATATCTTCTAAACCAGCCAACTGATTTACAAAAACGAGCATAAATCTGGTGGTGGGTTTTGTTAAGATTTTTCTACAATTATGTTGAACGAGATCTCTCGTTCAGTTATCGAGAAATATATCACAAACTAAATCCACTTTTTCAAAAAATAAAAAATACAATTTATAAAAATGTTACTAGTAAAAATTGTTTATGGTTATAGTCCTGGTTTGATGATTTATTAAAAAATATTTGACCAAGATCTGTTATGATTTTTGTAAGATTATGCTAGACGAGATCTCTCGTTCAGTTATCGAGAAATATATCACAAACTAAATGCACTTTTTCAAAAAAAAAATCCATTTAACAAATTTTACCATTAAAAATTGTTTATGTTGATTATTCTGATTCGCTGATTTGTTAAAGATTTTTTTGATATTTTCGAGAATTATAAAAAAATAAATGCACATTTCAGTAAAAAAAAAATGTTGAGAGAATATTAGTTTTCCCCCGACAACGCCAATATCTTCTAAACCTAACAATCGGTTTAGAAAAACGAGGCTACATCTAGTGGGGGATTTTATTATGATTTTTTTAGGATTATGCTGAACGAGATCTTTCGTTTAGATATCGAGAAATGTATAACAAACTACATCCACTCTTGAAAAAAAAAATAAATCTTAAAGAATTTCCACAATTCAAAAAGTTTTTATGTGAATTGTTCAGCTTTGCTGATTTTTTAAAGATTTTTTTTTACCAAGATCTGTTATTCTATTTTCGAGAAATATAACAAACCCTAAATTCACATAGTAGGAAAAAAACTATTTGTAAAAAATTATTTTACCCCGAGCAATACACACCAATATCTTCTAAACCCGTTAACCGATTTACAGTAGTGAAGATACATCTAATGGAAAGTTTTATTACGATTTTTTAAGATTATGCTGAACAAAATCTGGAGTTCAGTTATCCAGAAATATATCACCTACTAAATCCAATTTAAAAAAAAGAATATCTAAAATGTTTAAAACATCCCACTATTCAAAAATTGTTTATTTTGAATGTCCTGATTTGCTGATTTAGTAAAAGAAAGTGGCTACTGTATTTTAAAGCCGAGCTAATATCTCTTAAACCTGTCAACCGATTTACAAAACCGAGCCGACATATAATGGTGGGGTTTATTATGTTTTTTTTAATGTTACGCTGAACGAGATCTGTCTCTCAGTTGTCGAGCAAAATATATTACAAACTTAACTATAAATAAAGCATCCCACTATTCAAAAATTGTTTATGTCGATCGCCCTGATTTGTTGGATCTTTATTACCACGATTCTCTTACTATATTTTCGAGAAGCTGCACAACTAAATGTACATTTTAGAAAAAATATTTTAACTACAAAATATCTTCAATATCTTCTAAACCTTTCAACCGATTTACAAAAACGAGTCGATATCTAATGGGTGGTTTTATTATGAATTTTTTAAGATTTTGCTGAAAGAGATCTGCTGTTCAGTTATAGAGAAATTTATCACCAACTAAATCCACTTTTTCAAAAAAATTAAAAATAAATCTTAAAAAATCCCACTATTCAACAATTGTGTATGTTGATTGTCTTGATTTACGGATTTGCTACAAAAGTTTGACCAAGATCTGCTATTTTATTTTCGAGAAATATATACAAAAATGGTTTCCCATTACATTCCATGAAGGGATTGGGGAGAGCTTCTCACAACCGAGAAATATAACAGCACCTGAATGTACATTTTGAAAAAAAAAAATTTGGCAAAAAATAATTTTTCTCCGAGCAGTAAACGATAATATCTTCTAAAGCCGTCAACCGATCTATGAAATCAAAGATACATATAATAAGTGATTTTATTAAGAATTTTTTAAGATATTTTGACCGAGATCTGTGGTTTAGTTATCGAGAAATATATCAAAAGCCAAATGCAGTGTTTCGAAAAATAGAAAATAAAATCTAAAACAAAGTATACCCTTTAACAAATTCTTTCTATTGATTTTCCTAATTTGCTGAGGTTTTAAAGAATGTCGTGACTCAGATCTGAAATCTAATATGAGTGAAATATAACAACAGGCAAATTTCAAAATATGAAATTGCTAAATAAAAAAGAACTTGAAGTGAGTAAACCTCATTACACAAAGCAACAAAAAAAAATAATAATAATGTACCACTAAATTATTTTGAAGGGGTAAATTTACAAATCAGTAAAATCAACTTAAAAAATAAATACTAGGATTTTTTATGACTTTATTTTTATTTTTTCTAAAATGTATATCTAGATTTTGTCATTTTACTCCATAACTACACGACAGATTTTTATCAAAAACTGGTAAAAATTTCTTAATAAAACCACCCGTTAAATAAATTATTGGCTTTGAAAACCGCTTGAAGGGTTTAGTAGATATTAATGTTTACTGTTAGGAAAAAATTAGTTTTCGTCAAGTATATAACATTATTTTTTTAATTTTTGAAAATGTATATTTACGGCCTCATTCATCAAAAGTTGCGAGAGGTTTGAGAGGCGATTTTTTGTACGATAAATCATCTCTCATACCTCTCATAACTTTCTCTGAATAAGGCCGTAAATGTACGTTTTAAAAAATAAAATAAAAATATATTAAATATTTGACGAACAATTATTTTTTCCTAGGAGTAAACGTCAATATCTCCTAAACCCTTCAAGCGTTTTGCGAAACCTATGATTTTTTAATGGGTGGTTTTATTAGGAATTTTTAAACAACTTTTAATAACAATCTGTCGTGTAGTTATGGAGATATATAACAAAATTTAGATATACATTGTAGAAAAATTTAAAATGAAGTCTTGAAAAAATCCTATTATTCAAAAATTTTTCTAAATTGATTTTTGTGATTTTTAAATTTACCCCTTCAAAATGATTTAGAGGCAGATTATTATATCTTTATTTATATATGGGAGGATTTTTATTTATTCGACATTTTTTTTAGGTAAAAGTACTTTTTTATATATTTTTTTGTTGCTTTGTTCTTTTGGTTGTTCTTTTTCTTTTTTATTTGTTAATTTAATATTTTGGAATTTGCCTCTTGAGGTTAATAGTCGTTCTAGATTTTTATTACTTTCCTTCATCCCATTATACCCAACTTCATGGTGTCACTTTATTTTATTAGTACAATAATTATTTGTTTAAAATAATTATTTATTTAAAATATTTTCACTCAAAAACGTTTACATTTTGTCATTGCTATTTGAAATAGTTTTTTTTTTTTGTTTTCTTCTTTTTTTGTTGTTGTTGCTGTTATTAATAAAATATAACAACAAATTCTATCATTACCAAGTCATTGAACGCAAGGCGAGCAAACGTTAATAAACTTTACCCTCGTTCTACTTTGAAATATATAAAAAAAACGCTCACATATAACATTCAAAAGCTAAAGCAAAAACAAAAACAACAAACAATACATTAAAACAAAAATGCCTAACAAATACCAAAAAAGGACGTTCAGCGTCAACAAATTTATTTATGTATATAAATTATTAGGCATAAAATACAAAATGTTAATTATTTTTCACAACAATAGCTCTGCGGTTACAGCGATGAGCGGCGCGCACAATCACACATTATGTTAATAATGTGAAGTTCAAGGTTGGCTGGCTGGTAATTTGGAAAATAATAAAATAAAATAAAAATGTTCTAGTAGAGGTCAAAACCCCCTTGAAAACTCATACACCATTCCCTCGAATGTATAATTTTGTAAAGTTTGAGGAAGCGTAGATTTTATTAATTGATTTCTTTGTTCAGTTTTATAAATAACACTTTTCTATATAAAAATTCTAACATGTAAACTTTTTTCAAAATAAGCTTTGAAAGCTACTTTTTCAACATATTCACCACTCTATTGCTATGGTAAGTCACAGACAGTAAAAGGTGAAAAGCTTTGCTAATAAAAGTTTTTGCATAAAGCTTTACAGTGGGAGAAGTTGTAAGAGTGAAAGAAAGAGCTTGTGTCAGAGAGTCTGAAAGAGAGAGAGAGAGAGTAACTGAAAATATATAAAAGAGCATTTGTATATGTTAAGAGTATTACATTGTTTGAGTACAGAATTTCAGCATTTGCTGTAAAGAATATCAGTATTTGCCGGCATAAAATGCGTCACTTAATTTGTGCTTAACCCTTATTGTGTAGTCATGGGTCAAAATTGTCCAGCTGGTTTTCGATTTTTTTTACAAACCTTTCGAAAATTACTAAACACACGAACTATTGCAACAACGGTAAACATTTCATATTTAAAAACCATTCTACTACAAATAAGACCTGTTAAAATTAGAAAAGCAGGTTATTCGGCCCTGTTCTGCATACAGATTCATTTTGAATCAGAATTTTCTTTCAGAATAAAATGTCTACAATTTTTATGTTCTTAAACATGAAAAATGTTTGTTCTGTTTTTGAAATCTCAAGGCATTTGTATTCTAATTCAAAACTGGAATTTTACTTCCAAATTGTTTTACATAAATCCAAATATCTGTAAGGTTTGTAAGGATATAATTTCATAGACTTGAATGGCATGGCATGGTGTCTCATAACATCCCATGAAGGAATTGGGGAGAGCTTCTCACAATCAATGAGATGTGTGCTATCTAGTTTTACACTCACTGAGTGGGACCTACAGTTTTACACCGGTTCCGAACGGTATTTTGAGAAGCTTTTTCATGGCTAAGTGCTCGATAGAGTCGCCATTGTTAAATTAATTTACTCTATGTATTTAAAATACAGGATAAGGGTTAAACTTCTTTGGAAGCTGAATATAAATTGTTGCCTAAAGGTTAAGAACAATTTATTAGTATGACATTTTTGTGGTATCGTTTGTTGAGAAAAAAAACCAATTTATTTTATCAAAATTTCCCAACTTCAGATGATTTTGTTATAGAAGTATTAGAATTATTTATTTAAATTGTATTTTTAAAAAATTCTATTAATTTATTGATAATAATTTTCCTTATATTTTGTGGATTTTTTAAAAACTGAAATTTTGTTAAATTGTAACATTATTAAGTTAATAAATAATATAAAAAAAATCTGGCTACATGTTAACATAAATTAATGCAAATTAAGCGAAACATTAAATAAATATCTTCGTCCTTATACATAAAAAAGTGTGAGAGGTTTGGGAGGCGATTTTTGTATGATACATCATCTCGCAAACCTATCAAAACTTTTTATGAATAAGACCGCTTATTTTTAATAAAGTTTTGTTTCGTTTTAATAAATTTAATATAGAATTTTTAAGTTAGTGCGTAACCTGAAAAGCTATCTCACTTTTGGCGGGATTGTTGCGCTTATTGTGGGATTGTCTCGCGATTTGGTGTCTCATCCTGATTTGAATCGCAAATCACAAAATGTTAATATAAAAATAAAAAATGTTTTAGTGCGATTGTTTTAAGAGTATGCTAATCGAGATCTGTCGTTCAGTTATCGAGAAATACATCACAAACTAAATAAAACCGAAAAAATAAAAAAAATAAAAAAAAATAATAAAATAAATAAAAAAAACTAAATAAAAAATACATTTTAAAACATTGGACTAGTCAAATTTGTGCATATTGATTGTCCTGACTTGCTGATCTTTTCAAAATTTTTTTCACCAAGATCTGTTATTTTGTTTTCGAGAAATATAAAAAACCCTAAATGCACGTTTAAAAAAACGAAATGTCAAAATATAATTTTTCCACGAGAACGCCAATATCTTGTAAACCTGTCAAGCGATTTACAAAAGCGAGGCTAGATCTAAGGGAGAGTTTTATTATAATTCTTTTTTAGATTATGCTGAACGAGATCTGTCGGTTAGATGTCGAGAAATGTATCACAAGAAAAACCCACTTTTTCAAAAAATTTGGTATCTCATCCTGATTTGAATCTCAAATCACAAAATTTTAGTATTAAAAAAAACTTTTTATTTTATAATATAAATTTTAAAAAATTCAACTATAAAAAATTGTGTATGCTGATTGTCCTGATTTGCTGATGTTTTAAAAATTTTTTTGACCAAAATCTGTTATTTTGTTTTCGAGAAATATAAAAATTCCTGGTGTCAAAATATAATTTTTTCCACGAGAACGCCAATATCTTGTAAACCTGTCAAGCGATTTACAAAAGCGTGACTACATCTAAGGGAGGGTTTTATTATGATTTATAATGAGATTATGATGAACGAGATCTATCGTTTAGATATCGAGAAATTTATCACGAAAAATCCACTTTTTCAAAAAATTTGGTATCTCATCCTGATTTTAATCACAAAATGTTTATATTTTAAAAAACGTTTGATTTTATAATATAAAATATACGTAAAATAAAATATAAAATATATGTATTCTTAGTTTTACGAAATATATGTAGTTTTATTTAATTTTTTTTATGCAAAACCAAAAAAAAAATTTATTTTTCTCCCATTGGGTTCCGATTTTCATTCATAACCAGTTGGTCAGGTTATTAATGTGCCTAGAATATCAAAATTTTTATTTACTTAAGGTATTCACAGTCAATCCGTTCAAATCCAACAATTTTGTTTTGACAAAAACCAAGTATACATATGTGGCACACTGGGTGCCTTGTGAATCCGTCACGAATTCGAGACGCATCCGTTTCTTCATACATTTTGTCCGAAACGGACATCCGTTACGGGCACATAACGAATCCGTTTGCGTATGAAGTTCCTCTCGAAAAAGTGGAGATTTTTTTGTACTTTTTCCGATTTGTCTCGAACTCGCAATGGACTTCACATTCAAATTCGTTTCGGGTTTCGGTTCGTTCACACGATTGCGTATGAAATTCCTCTCGAAAAATTGGAGATTTTTTGTACTTTTTCCGATTCATCTCGAACTCGCAATCGATTTCATATTCAAATCCGTTTCGGGTTCGTTCCTACGTTTGCGTATGAAATTCCTCTCGAAAATGGAGCCAGTTTTTGTAATTTCCCGATCTGTCTCGAACTCGCAATGGATTTCATATTGAAATCCGTTTCAGGTTCGTTCATACGGTTGCGTATGAAATTCCTCTCGAAAAGGCGGACATTTTTTTCTTCTTTTTCGGATCCGTCAGAAACCCGCAATGGACTTCATATTCGAATCCGTTTCGGGTTCGTTCATATGTTTGCGTATGAAATTCCTCTCGAAAAAGCGGACAGTTTTTTGTACTTTTCCCGATTTGTCTCGAACTCGCAATGCATTTCATATTCGAATTCGGGTTCGTTCATACGTTTGCGTATGAAATTCCTCTCGAAAAAGCGGACAGGTTTATGTACTTTTTCAGATTCCCTTTCGCTTCGGGTTCGTTCATACGTTTACGTATGAAATTCCCGTCGATAAAGCAGACAGTTTTTTGTACTTTTTCGGGTCAGTCTCGAACTTGCAATGGACGTCATATTCGTATTCGGGTTCGTTAATACGTTTGCGTATAAAATTCCTCTCGAAAAACTGGATAGGTTTTTGTAATTTTTCCGAACTGTCTGGAAATCGCAATGGATTTCATATTCGAATCCGTTTCGAGTTCGTTTTTGGTAAATAACATGGTTTCGAGACGTAACCACTTTTATAATTTTTTGCGGATTCGAAACAGATTCGTTGTGATATTTAAAAGATATTAAAAATTGAAATAGGTAATGAATTCTATTTTCTATCTCACATCCACTGAAGTTTTTCACTTACATTATATAATAATTTTGACAAATAAAACAATTCGTTGTCAGCAAATTTAAATCGTTTTAGAATTTTTTTAAGATTCTGTGTTTTGAAGGCCGTCGTCGGTGGTGCAATGGCTAGTGTGCTCGGCACTTGTGCATGAGAACTTGGGTTCGATCCCTGCATTCACCTTCATTCCCTGCATTCACCTTACATGACCTTCGAAGAC
The DNA here is from genome assembly GCA_963931995.1 of Phaonia tiefii. Taxonomy (NCBI): domain Eukaryota; kingdom Metazoa; phylum Arthropoda; class Insecta; order Diptera; family Muscidae; genus Phaonia; species Phaonia tiefii. Next base: position 269,017,150 of record OZ008369.1, on the reverse strand, counting down.
GGCCACCTCGCTTAATGATGGCGACCCTATCGAGTATTTAGTTATGGAAAAGCTTCTCAAAATACCGTTCGGAACCAGTGTAAAACTGTAGGTCCCAATCAGTGATTGAAAAATTAGAAAGCGCATATTTCAGAGGTTGTGAAAAGCTCTTCCCAATCCCTTGAGGGGATGTAATCTGAAACGGTTTTGTTTTCTGTATTTCATCAACTCAGATATGAATCTGCGACATTAAATATTCGCTTTTACTGTTTTTACGGACCCGTGAAGGTTGCGAAACAAATTCCCTAAATCGCAATTACAGTGATTCGCTTTTTATGTTTTACTGACTCGTAACGGGTTCGAAACAAATTCGCTAAGGCCGGGGCCACACTGGCGTTTTCTTGTCGCGCGTTTTCAAAAGCTCTAACGCAAAAAAAAAGCTCAACGTTGAGTTGTATACGTTGATTGTGTATACTTTGAAAGCTTTTGAAAACGCGCGACAAGAAAACGCCAGTGTGGCCCCGGCCTAAATCGCAATATCACTGATTCGCCTTTTTGTTTTTGCGGACTCTTAATGGGTTCGTAACAAATTCCCTAAATCGCAATTACAGTGATTCGCTTTTTATGTTTTTACTGACTCGTAACGGGTTCGAAACAAATTCGCTAAATCGCAGTTTCACTGATTCGCCATTTTGTTTTTGCGGACTCTTAATGGGTTCGAAACAAATTCTCTAAATCGCAGTTTCACTGATTCGCTTTTCTTTGTTTTTACGGGCTCTTAATGGGTTCGACACGGATCCGCTAAATCGCAATTTCACTGATTCGCCGTTTTGTTATTGCGGACTCTTAATGGGTTCGAAACAAATTCTCTAAATCGCAGTTTCAGTGATTTACTTTTCTCTGTTTTTACGGACTCGTAACGGGTTTCGAGACGTATCCGCAAAATCGCAATTTCACTGATTCGCTTTTCTATGTTTTTGCGGACCCTTAATGGGTTCGAGACGGATCCGTTAAATCGCAATTTCACTGATTCGCTTTTCTATGTTTTTACTGACTCGTAACGGGTTTCGAGACGCAGCCGCCAAGTCGCAAGTTCACTGATTTGTTTTTTATGATTTTACGTACCAGTAACGGGTTCGAAACGCAGCTTGTGTATCCAACAATTGTATCGAATAGTCTGACACCACCTTTACTGCTGTAAAAGTCTCATATTTGCAACAAGAGAATCTCCATTAGAATGTAAATTACAAATGAGTGTAATGTAAATGAGAATTATGTGATGCAAACAAAGGCACACACAAAAATATCTCTCTCTAAAGAGAACATTTAAAATAAAGCTTTGCAAACTTCTAACGCCAAATACAAACTCTTTATTTAAAGTAAGGTTTTTTGTTGTTTAACAACACAAAGTAAAGCTTTTCAAGAGCATAACATTATACATTACTCTTTAACACTACATTCTGTTTCTGGCTCTCTTTATTTATTGCTTGTTGACTGACGCTCTTTTTATATCCCACCGTGAGTTGTGTCAGTTGTGTTGTATTGTTGTATCGGCGTTTTGTTGGTGTTTTAACGTTGTGTATTATATCTCCAAGATTGTATACATTTTCTATACACACATGTTGTACCTTTTTGGGGTATATTCGTAACATGCTTAAGATTTTTACAGTTAGTCGCGTTCGAGACCTTGTCGAGTTTTGTCATGTTAAGAGAAGAAGTGAGCTAAGATATAATAAATGAAAAATATAAATATTGTTTGAAACAAAAAAATAAAATAAACTAAAGTTTTAAAGCAAAACAAATGAAATGCAAGAGAAATATATTTCAAAGAATTATGATAACAAAATAAATTTAAAAAAAAGTTATTAATAATAGAAGAAAAAAAAACACAGAAACAAGTCTAGAATAATTTAAAAAAAATAACAACTTGTTTTGAAAAATAAGTGAATTAAAAAATCACTAGCAAAAATTATAGAAAACAAAATTTCTAAAATAATACTTTTTTGAAAAAATTGTAACGAAAAAATTGTAAATTGTTACAAAACACAAAATTTCTAAAATAAATAATTTTTTGAAAAAACAAAATTTATAAAATAAAAAATTTTTAGAAGAAAAATTTCTAAAAAAAATAATTTTGAAAAAAGGTTTAAGCAAATAATCGTTTAAACAAATAAGATATGAAATTACGAGTTTAACTAAAATTTGAGTAAAATAGTTTATAGAAAAATAATATTTTTTAAAAACAATCGGCATAATTTATGATTTATAAATTAAAGAAAAAGGTGTTTATGAAATGAAAACAGATTTCGACAAATTTTACAAAATAATATGAAAATTACTTGACAAAGTATTGAATACATTTTAAAGAATCATCTACTTATCCAAAGAAAGAAAAATATTTCAAACTCTGCTGTTGCTGCTGCTGCTGCTGCTTAACCGTTTACACACAGAGGATTACGCGCTTAATTCAGAACCAAAACAAATGAAAATATTTTACATTTAAAAACAAAAATTTTAAGAATTTGAAAAATCAAAGAAATTTAAAGTTCCTGTTTTATTACAAACAAACATAAGAAGAAAACAACAAAAGAATTAAACAAGAAAATTTGTAGTCCGCAAATAAGAAAAGAATTTTCAAAGGAAAAACCATAAAATAAAACAAGAAAATTTAAAACAAAAAATTCTATTTCTCAAAAAAAGGAAAAGAATTTTCAAAGCGAAACCATAAATTAACAGAGAAAATTATACAAAATCTATTCTACAAAAAGGAAAAGAATTTTCAAAGAAAACCCATAAAATTAAACAAGAAAATTACAAAATTCCACGACTACGGAAATAATTTTCAAATTTGTTTTACTAAAAAATATTGTACCTGTTTTTATTTACAAATTTTAAAAAAAAGTACTAAACATAAATGAAACAAAACAAAATATTGGAAAACAAATATATACACAGTCAATAAAAAAAGAGAAAAATCCACAAGTTACAAAAAGAAATCCTTAGCTAAAGTGCCAATATTTTGCTTGCGAAACCCTGCAACTCAACCAAATCGCTTTCATGTTTTAAAAAACGCAACAAATTTTCTTTGCACTCAAAAATTTCCATAACGAATATATAACAAAATGGCTGAAGAATTACCCATATTAAAAAGTATACTGAAAGGCAATGTCAACTATCATAATGCACGTAAGTGTTGGAGAAAATTCACGTGTTTGCGTTCGTTTTTGTTTTCTTTTCATTGAAAAAGACTGGTATTTGATTGAGTTGAAATTTGTATTAAGTGAAATTGAAAGAAACCAAACAACGCGCATGCGTTATCTACTTTTACCCTCTTCTTTTATTGAAAAGCAAAAAAGCAAAAAGAAAAAACAGCAAAGAAACTGGCACAACAACCAACAAAAACTCACTTGCAAAGAGAGCAGCAGAATTTGAAAGTAAATCCACCAAGAAACCAGAAATTTGAAAATGACAAAAAAGTAATATAATAAACAGGCAGAAGAAGAAAAAGATAAAAATTATTAACAAGAGATTTATTAAAACAAAAATAAGGAAATATTTTTTTTTAAGTTTTAGTTTTATTTAAAAAATATAAAAGAGATTTTTTAAAAACGAAGGAAATATTTTAGTTTACCGACCATTCAAGATATTTTAGTTTACCAGGGAAATATTTTAGTTTTATTTAAAAAATACTTCCCCACGAACGAAAATGGTCGAGATTTTAAATTCTATGGATAGGGGTGTTTTTAAATATTACTTTTTTTGAGATATTTACCCACAAAATTGTTTATAACTCGAAAACTACTTGTCCGATTTTATTGAAATATATTTGATGTACAATACCTTCAAGACATGCCTATACCATTATTTAATCTGATCAAGAGATTCGAAGTTATCAAACAAATAAAAAAAATATTTTGTTAAGTCAAATTACATTTCTTTTAAACATTTTCCCACATAAGTGATCATAACTTCAAAATGACTTGTTCGATTTTATTAGAATAAATTTAGATGAAATCAGATTAACATTACCTTGAACTTGTACCCATACTGTGTTTTAATCTGATCCATAGTTTCAAAGTTATAAAAAAATATTTTGACAAATCAAATTACGTTTTTTTTAAACATTTCCCCACATAATTAGTCATAACTCGAAAATGACTTGTTCGATTTTATTGGAATAAATTTAGAAGAAATCAGATTAACATTACCTTGAACTTATGCCTTTACGGTTTTTTAATCTGATCCATAGTTTCAAAGTTATAAAAAAAAAATATTTTGTTAAGTCAAATTACATTTTTTTAAACATTTCCCCACATAAGTGTTCATAACTTGAAAATGACTTGTCCGATTTTATTGGAATAAATTTAGAAAAAATCAGTAAAACATTACCTTGAATTTGTACCCATACTGTGTTTTAATTTGATCAACAGTTTCGGAGTTATCAAAAAAATATTTTGTTAAGTCAAATTAAATTTTTTTTAATACATTTCCCCACATAATTTATCATAACTCGAAAATGACTTGTTCGATTTTATTGTAATAAATTTAGAAGAAATCATATTAACATTACCTTGAACTTGTACCCATACTGGGTTTTAATCTGATCCATAGGTTCAAAGTTATAAAAAAAATATTTTGTCAAATCAAATTACGTTTTTTTTTAAACATTTCCCCACATAATTAGTCATAACTCGAAAATGGCTTGTTCGATTTTATTGGAATAAATTTAGAAGAAATCAGATTAGCATTAGCTTGGACGTATACTTATTCAATTTTTTAATATGGCCAATAGTTTCGGAGTTATCAAAAAAATTGTGCCAACAAAATATGTAAATTTTTTTCTCTTTAAAAAATTTTTGTTTTTTAAATCATGAAAAATCGAAAACGGCAAAATGTTTTCAATATTATTACATTCCCGCGTAAAGCCACATATATTTTGAGTAAACTGAAACATGTATCATGAAAATCTATGAATGATTTCCGTTTTTAAATATGACTAAAACATCTTAGTTGGGATACAATGAGATAATTAAAGATGACAAATTGTTCTGGGTCATTTTAACTTTTTGCGCCGGCACAGAATCTTGCTGGAAAGTTCACGGCTGATTTTGGAACAGAGAATGATTAAGTGGCTTCACAACAATTAAAAAAAAAACAGATTTACAGTACCTTCCACTTAGGCATACACCATCTTTTAATATGGTCAATAGTTTCGGAGTTATCACAACAATTGTGACAACAAAATATTAACAGACTTTGGCCGAGGCTAAAAATAAGAAATTACAGTAAAATGTAAAAACAATAAAAATTGAAAAAAAAAATTCTCGACCGGACCCATGGGACCCACAAAACATGTACACGTAGGAAAAGGCAAGTGCGTGCACTGAAAGGAAAGGCATTCTTCTCACGAATTCAAACGTCACTTCAAATTTTTCGTGTGACATCTGTGTGACCAGAAACGCCTATTTTGACTTATTGTATAGATGCCCGCACGACCCGCTTATAGATTCCTCCTCTGCACCGGAATTCTGTAACTTTTTAACGATAAAAATCGATTGTTAAATTGAGAAAATTTTTAAATTTTGTATTAAAGTTTTCTGAATTTGACAAAACTTTATTTCCAACAATTTTTTGACACGATTCTGAAATTTTCTATTCCAATTTTATGAATTGTTGACAATTTAGCTACCGATTTTTATCGTTAAAAGGTTACAAAGAATTCCGGTGCTGGGGTATATCCAACTGCGACTCCGGAATAGTTGTTGATGTAATAATGCTCATCCCTGACAAGCTTTCAGCCGGGCTTAGGAATTCTCTCCTCTGGGAAGGGTATAACATCGGTTTCACGGCTTTAGTACTCGTTTTTGTGTTACAAACCTTTGTGCGTGACCGGCTTTTGGTCGATTGTAAAGTGAACAATAAAGTTCAAATTTGTGTAATGTTATAAGAAAACAAATTCAACACCTGCTTTGCAATAACAAAACAAAAATCGAGCGATTTTAAAAACAAACAAAAATATTTTTGTGGTCCAAAATCGTCAAACTTTTCATTAAAGTCGCCATAATGCTTTGACTTTTTGCTGTTGTTTGGATGCAAATATAACGTGTTTTTAGCTTGTCGCAAATGTAGTATACTTGTGTCCAAACACATTGTGTTTGCTATTCAATATTACATGCTTGGAACACAACACAATAATTGTTGAAAGTATATGTTTTTGTGACCCAAATGTGGCTTTGTTTGTTGAATACTGCTGAAAACAAAGACGTGACAGAGAACAAAAATGCAACAGATCTTCAATTCATGAAAACAATGCTTGCAAACATATACATGGTTCCTGCAATATGTTGCTGAGACCATTTGTTTCAGCATGTAACAAAGAAGCATATCATCGTTCCCTTAAATTTTAATAACCACAGTACTGTATGGACATAAATAAATACTGCTCCAGTATGCTATTGGAAACCGTTTGGAATTCGAGATGGACTCGCTTCTTCGTATATTTTGTCCAAAACGGAAATCAGTTGCGGATACATTACGTATCCGTTTGCGTATTAAAGTCCTCTCGAAAAAGAGAATCGGTTTTCCTACTTTTTCGGATTCGTCTCAAACTCGCAATTTGGTTTGAAAAAAATTATTCGTGTTTTAAAAATTTTTCTTTTTATTTTAAAAAATATTATTATTTTTTGTGAAAAGAAGTAATTATTTATAAAAAAATATAATTTGTTTGAAAAAATATGGTTTCTTTTAAAAAAAATTTATTTTTGCAAAATTACTATTTTTTTAATATTATTTTTTACAAACTTATTATGATCTTTTTTTAATATTATTTTTTTACGAACTTATTATGACCTTTTTTTAAATTAAATCAAATTTTTTATTGTATTGTATTTTTTCCTAAATTACTTACATTTTTATATATTGTATTTTTTTCTTAATTTCCTTATATCTTTAGTTATTTATTTCTTCATCTAAAAAAGAGCTCACAATTTCTCTTAATTTCTTTTATGTTGTGACCAACTTTCTGTTGTTGTTCGCTCCCCAGCAGCAGCAGCAACAGCAAAAGCCAGCAACAGTCTCGTTGGTGGTAAATGTTGACGATGGGTATCTTAAGAAAGTTTTTGGTGTGCGTTTTTTTTTTTTGCTTTTGTTGAAATCTTGTTTTGTTTTGGTCATCGTAGTCTACAAAATGCGCGCGAGCGCTCTAATTTCTCCCCCTCGCTTACACATCAAGCAACCAGCTTCTTTTCTTTCAAGCTTAATGGGGATAGTAAAAGCCATGTTTTCATTTTCATTTGACCTGGTTTGTTTGTTTGTTGGCTGCTCAAGCCGGCCTTTTGTGTGTGTGTGTATTTCTTTTTAATAAAAAAGAAAAGTGTGTCAGTAGTACTACTACTACTACAACAACAACAAAAACGCAAAGAAGTAGTAGTAGGAAAAATATTTGAAAGCCATATAAATATGGCTAGAAAGATAGACAGACAATGCGATCTTTGGTAACAAAAAAAAGAGAGATTTCCTCTCACTTTACATGAATATTATTATTGGTTAGATGATGATTTTTTTTATTGCTAGAAACTAGAAATTATCATTTGTTTAAAGTAATTCACTTTTTATTTAATTCTTTATCAATAAATGTTTTAAAACTAATTGATGACTAAAAGAAGAAGAGAAATTTAAAAGAAGAAAATACATTTTGAAGATTTCTTTAAAAGATTTCTGGATTTACTTGATTCTGCATTTTCATTCGTAAATCTAAAAAATTAAAGTAACAAATATTCTGATAGAAAAGTGGAGAAAATCATTTGAGCCCCTCAAAGGCCAATTGTTCTAACACCATAAAACAAAATGTGACAAAAATTGGAATATTAATGTGGAACTTCTGTGCATACTCATACAAAGAACCTAAATGATACCAAAAATTCTTTATGATTAATCCTTCTTTTTGATGTTTACACAGATGCCAATTTTTTTTAATGAATAACCACTATACAAATTCGATGCACTGTGGTCCCGTAAGTTCGAAAATAGTCGCAATTTTGAATTCTATGGATAGGGTTTTTTTAAATGTTTTTTTTAAATTTTAATATTTTTTTTGTGAGACATTCCTCCTTATAATTTACTATATCTCGAAAACGACTCTTCCAATTTTGCTGGAATATATTTAGAAAAATTCAGTTTTACAGTACCTTGAACTTATACTAATACCGGTTTTAAATTTGTTCAATAGTTTCGGAATTATCAAAAAAAAATTAATTTATTTCAAATTTGAGTTTTTGTTGAGACGTTTAACCTTATAATTGATCATAACTCGAAAACGACTAATCCGATTTTTTTGAAATATATTTAGAAAAATTCATATTTACATTACCTTCGACTACTATCTATTCTATTTTTTAATCTGGTCAATAATTTCGGAGTTATCAAACTAGTCAAATTAGAATTTTTTGAGGCATTTTTCCACATAAGGGAACTTGAAAACGACTGGTTCGATTTTGGTGAAATACATTTAGCAAAATTCAGATTTACATTACCTTCAACTACAGTCTATTCTAGTTTTTAATATGAACAATAGTTTCGGAATTATCAAAAAAAAATTTTTTTAGTCAAATTTTAATTTTTTTTGAGACATTTCACCTTATCATAACTCGAAAACGACTAATCCGTTTTGTTTGAAATATATTTAGAAAAATTCAGATTTACAGTACCTGCAACTAAGATCTATTCTAGTTTTTAATCTGATCAATAGTTTCGGAGTTATCAAAAAAAAATTAAGTCAAATTTGTTATTTTTTTGAAAATGTTTTTCATATAATTAATCATAACTCGTAAACGAGTGGTCCGATTTTGTTGAAATATATTTAGAAAAATTCAGATTTACATTAACTTCAACTTTTAATTTTAATCTGACCAATAGTTTCGGAGTTATCAACAAAATATTTATTTAAGTCAAATTTGATTTTTTTTTTGAGAAATTGTTTCATGTAATTATCATAACTCGAAAACGAATTGTCCGATTGTGTTGAAATATATTTACGAAAACTCAAATATACATTACCTTCAGCATATGCCTACACCATATTTTAAACGTATCAATAGTTTCCGAGTTATCAAAAAAAAATTTCAAAATATATTTATTCGTTAAAATATTTTTTTTAATCATGAAAAATCGAAAACGGTAAAATGTTTTGAATATTATTACACTCGCGTGTAATAAAATGAGATATGGATCATGAAAATCGATGGAGCGGTTTCTTTTTTATGTATGACAAAATTAAGATGTTTTAGTTTCAATAACAATAAAATCTCGTGTCGGTTTCTGTGCACATTGTGATTGAGGAAAGTAATCTGTCTGTTCTTGTGTTGGAATAATGGATTTTCAGTGGAATTAGGGATCTTTCTTTGATACTAATTCGCATATGTAAATTTCATATAACAGTTCATATGCATATAAACTATACGATTTATGGTGTATCGATGGTACCAATTCAGGTACAATAGTAGGGTATCGGATGATAAACTTGCCACGGCGTTCGAATGTAGTCCGATACTAGTGGGTGTGCTTCCCTGAACTTTCTACACGCTGAAAAAGAGAAAATAAATATAATTATATATATTAGATAATAGATTGAAGGTTAAATCTTCACGCTAAGAAAATCGACCCTAACATCATATTGCAGGAAACAGGTATATGTTTGCATGCATTGTTTTCATGTATTGAAGATCTGCTGCTTTGTTATTCCTTTGTTGTCTAGCACGTTTTTGTTTTCAGCAGTTTTGAACAAACAACGCCACATTTAGCTCACAAATACATACATATATTATAACCTATACAAATGATTGTGTCTCAAAGTAATTATTTTTAATAGCAAACACAATGTGTTTGGTTGCAAGTATGGTATATTTGCGACAAGCTACAAATACGTTATATATTGGCATACAAACATTTACAAAAGACAAATTTTTCAGCGTGTATTATTCCAATAATACCAAGCACTTCAAAAAGTGATGATTTATCCGACCTTTCGTAATATATTCAAAATTAAAATGTTCGAGCATTTGGCCGTTTTTTTTAAATAATTTTATTTTCCAATATTTTGTTGTCACAAACACAATTATTAATTAAAAATGAAATGAATGTAAAATAATAAATTTAAATAAATTATGATTTCATACCAGCTAAGGGAGTAAAGTTGAATACATCTTGAAAAGTGTGTCTTTTGTTGTTGTTTGGATGCTAATATAACGTGTTTGTAGCTCGTCGCAAATATAATATACTTGTGTGCAAACACATTGTGTTTGCTATTCAATACAAAATGTGTGGGACACAATGATTAATAGGTTATAATATATGTATTTGTGACCCAAATGGGGTTTTGATTGTTGGAAACTGCTGAGAACAAAAACGTGATAGACAACAAAGAAACAAAAAGTAGCAGTTGTTCTATTCATGAAGACAATGCGTGGAAACGTGTACATGGTACCTGCAATATGTTGCTGTGCCTTTATTTTTCAGCATGTATATTTAAATTTCAATCTATTATTTTATATGTTTAAGTATATTTATATTTCTTAAACTGATTTTAAATATTTCAGTGTCATGTGTTTTTGTGATAAGTACCTTATAAATTTGGGTTAACAATACCAGATCAATTGGTTAAAAATGTAGGTTAACTATAACTATGAATTTTCGCCACTTCTTCCTCTTCTTGTACATTTGATAACCCCAAAACAGGCCAGCCTTTTCTCCATATTTAGATCACAACATAATTTCTATTTAGACTTTGTCTCCCAAACCCAACAACAACAAAAATTCAAATTCAAAAGTAACACACACATTTTTTTTTGCTTTCTTCCTTCATGAGATTTCTAATAAAAATTTAACCTAGAAATTAGAAGACAAACCTCAAAAAAAAAACCAAAAGAGAACAATTTGAATATTTACTTTCTTTGTAACCTCATTTGATGGCAAGTCAAGCCAACAGCTTACAGCGAAGAAACACCCAAATAAAACTAAAGAATAACAAAATACAGAAGAACATTCAACAAGACGAAATATAAATAAATTTATTGTACAATTTGGCACTGGGAGCAGCAGCAGCAACAACAACAGCAGCAGCAGCTTCTTATGTTTAGAAGCCGCTGAAAAAGTGGTGATTTCGCTGAAATTTTTTTTGAACAAAACTTTCTTCTTGGGTTACAACCAGCTACGCTAGTAAGATGCCTTACTCGCTTATAATGAAAGCAAAATCTAAGCAGGCGGACGTGTTTAGAGTTTCATGTTTTATCTGTAGTTTTGGTTTTTTCGTTTTTCGAATTGACGTTTTGTGTTACATTTCGATTTCTGGGTCATGACCTCTGTCTGTTGGAGTAACAATTGTTATTTCCTATATAAAAACGTGACTTCGTTGTTGTTTTTTTTTAGGTGGGTGAGATTTGAAGTTTAAGCTAATGCTTATGATGAACCTTAAACAAAAGAGAAAGTATGTATAATAACATTTAGGTTGATTCGAGGCAAAAAAAATAAATAAAAAATAGCTTGCGTTTTTTGCTGCTGCTGTTGTTGTTTGTTAATTCTGTTATCTGTTGTGTTCATGTAACGACAATGACAGCTGTAAAATTGAAGCTCTGAAGTTGTTAACATTGTACGTTAATGTATCATCATAATGTCTGGAGCTGCTGCCGGTTGATGGCTTGAAAGCCAAAAAGGCAATGACCTACTTAAAGGGCCTTAAAATATACACACAGCAACAGCAGCAGCACCACCACCACCACCACCAGCAGCAGCAGCAGTCACATTAACGAAACAACATGACAAAGTTTAGTATTGTTTTTTTCTTGCTTTTGCTTTTGCTTTTGCTGTTGTTCATGGCGGGTATTTAGGTTGTCATGGTGTGTAGAGTAGGTCTTTTGTATTGGCAACCACTTCCTGTGCTGTGCTGTGCTTAGGCACTAAAGAAGCTGTCCCTTAAGCTTTAACCTTAATTTTAAATGATTTTGTTCATTGTTGTTGTTGTTGCTTACTGTTTTACAACAAAAAGGGGTTTGTCCTTTTTTCAATACCAGCTGTTGTTTTTACAGTATGTAATTTTTTTTTATATATACATTTTTCAAAACACCTGTCCTGTTTTGTAAAAAAAAAACGCAAAATTATGTTTAATAATTTTATGAATAATTTTTTTTTTTGAATTTTTTCTCTTTTTAGCGGTGCGATTTGGTCGCGTGCCGAAACGTGAAAAGGCTCGCATTTTGGCAGCCATGCAACAATCAACACAGAATCGTGGCCAACAAAGGGCATTAGCCTCCGAGTTGGACGATCAGCCACGTTTGCTGTCCGCAGTGTTGCGCGCTCATTTGGAAACTTGTGAGTTTACCAAAGAGAAGGTAGCCGCTATGCGCCAAAGAGCCAGAGAATGCCCTTCCTATTCAATGCCAACATTACTGGTAAGTACTTTAAATAAAAAACAAAATTCTTTAGAAATTTGTACAACAAAAAGACCAACAGACAGACGCATGTTTTATGCCACAAAATATAAAAGACAAAATCGAGTGAAATATAGTGTACAAACGCTGAAAAAACGTACCCAGCAACATATTGCAGGAAACATGCATATGTTTGCCAACATTGTGTTCATGAATTGAAGATCTAGCACTTGTTTCAATGATGTCTTTCACGTTTAAGTTTTCAGTAGTTTTCAAATAAAAAAAAAACATATTTGGGTCAGAAAAACATATTAAAACCAATTAATCATTGTGTCTTAAACATATAATATTGAATAGCAAACACAATGTGTTTGGACACAAGTACTTTACATTTGCGACAAGTTACAAACACTTTACATTTGCATGCAAACAACAAAAACAGACAGATTTGTGCAGCGTGCAGTTATTAAAACAAATAAATGATTTTGGAGTTTTTCAAACAAATCATGTACAACAGTTTTAGAAATTTATACAACAAACAGACCAACAGACAGACGCATGTTTTATGCAACAAAAATCGAGAAAATCAAAAGACAAAATCGAGTGAAATATAGTGTACACACGACGAAAACAACGGCCCTAGCAACATATTGTAGGAAACATGTTTATGTTTGCAAATATTGTTTTCATTAATTGCAGAACTGGTGCTTCTTTGTTTCAATGTGGTCTGTCACGTTTCTGTTATCAGCAGTTTTCAAAAAAAGAATACATATGGGTCAGAAAACACATATTATAACATATTGATCATTGTGTCTCAAACATATAATATTGAATAGCAAACACAATGTGTTTGGACACAAGTATTTTATATTTGCGACAAGCTACAAACACGTTATATTTGCATGAAAACAACACAAAAAAAATAACAGATTTGTGCAGTTTTTAAAACAAATAAATGATTTTAAAGTTTTTCATACAAATCACATACAGATATCAGATCCAAAATAAAAATAAAAAAAAATCCAAGACATTTACACAAAATCTTTATTATTTTGTCAAATGAGTTTCAGTATTCATACACGCTGAAAAATCTGCCTTTTCTTGTTAGTTGGATGCAAATATAACGTGTTTGTAGCTTGTCGCAAATATATTATGCTTGTGTCCAAACACATTGTGTTTGCAATTCTAAATTATAATAACACTGTGCAAGTTTTTGAAAAATTCTTTGGAAAACATTAGCAGACTCAACTGATTTACACTAATTCGGGTACTACGAATCGAACTACGTTATTTGTTTTTTGGCCTATGAAACCTTATATAGAATTTGTTTTTTTAAATTTCTTACTCAGAGGCTGGGATTTAGAGCTATTTTTTTTGAGACATGTTCATACATATGTCACCATTACTCGAGAACGCCTCATCCGATGTTGTTTATTTAAATTTAGAATAATTAACAATTACAATACCTTTAATCTATACCTATACTACTTCCTAAGATAAACAACAGTTTCGCAGTTATAAATAAATTTCTGAAGAAAAAATTATAATTTTTTGATTAAAAAATTAAATTGTATATGAGAATTGTTTTTATAAAATCATCATTATAGGGCAAAAAACTAATGATGCAGTTCGATTCATAGGACCCGAATTAGTGTAAATCCGTTGAGTCCACTTCAGTTTTTTTTTGCGAGTTGCACAGTGTAATTAATAGGGTTTTTGTGACCCAAATGTGGCTTTGTTTGTTGAAGACTGCTGATATCAAAAAAGTGACAGGCAACAAAGAAAGAAAAAATCAGCAGAACTTCAACTCATGAAACATATTTGTACACGCTGAAAAATAACGGCTCCAGCAACATATTGCAGGAACCATGTACATGTTTGCAAGCATTGTTTTCGTGAATTGAAGATCTGTTGCTTTATTGCATGTTTTCAGCAGTTTTCAACAAACAAATTCACATTTGGATCAAAAATACATATAGTATAACCTATTAATCATTCTGTTCCAAACATGTTATATTGAATAGCAAACACAATGTGTTTGGACTCAAGTATATTATAGTTGCGACAAGCTACAAACACGTTATATTTGTGTCCAAACAATAAAAAAAGACAATTTTTTGCAGCGTGTAGATTGTGGCCGTCGGTGGTGCAATGGTAGTGTGCGCGCCTCTTGTATATGAGATCCTGGGTTCGATCCCTGCTCTGACCTCCTTAAAGTTTCTTTCGGCGGCGGTATCTCGCATAGTGACGGAGACACTATTGAGTATTTAGCCATGAAAAAGCTTCTCAGAATACCGTTCGAAATCGGTGTAAAACTGCAGGTCCCAATCAGTGAGTGACAACTGGAAAACGCACAGCTCAGTGATTGCGAGAAGCTCTCCCCTGCCCCTTCATGGGATGTAATGGTAAACCATTTAATTTTTTAGATTGTCGCAAATATAGTATACTTGTGTCCAAACACATTGTGTTTGCAATGCTATATTATAGTGATTAATAGGGTATAATATATGTTTTAGTGACCTAAATGTTCCGTCGTTTATTGGTAACTGCTGAAAACAAATCGTTGCAGACAACAAAGGAAGACAAAATCAGAAAATCTTCAATTCATGAAAACAATGCTGACAAACATGTACATGATTCCTGCTATATGTTGCTGGGACCGTTTCCTCTGCAGCGTGTAGGTGATCTCGTTAGCATAGTTTTAAGTTTCGAACAAAATGTTTACGAAAATACATTTAAATTTGATTTGTAATTTAATATTTCGTTAAATTTGGGAATAATAAACATTTTGTCTTAAAAAAAACTAAAATAAAAATATAAAATAAAAACAAAACTAAAATAAAAAAAAATAAAAATTAAAAAAAAAAAACAAAATAAAAAAAGAACAAAATTAAAAAAGACCAAATTAAAATTAAATAACAAAATCATAAAAAAAAATAAAAAAAAAACACAAAATAAAAACAAAAACAAACAAAAGAATAAAATTAAAAAAAAAAATTCAAAATGTTAAAAAATTTAAAGAATTTAACATTTAAGAAAATTTCAGAAACAAAATCCGAAATCATTTCTATCTCCCTTTGCTTTACAATTGCAATTAGTTTAAATGATTTTTCTTTCATTCATTTTATTTTGTTGAATTTTTCCTGCTTTTTGTTTGGAGTTATGATACGATATTTCTCTATTTGTTTTGTTTGTTTGTTTCTCTTTTCGTTGCTATCTTGTATTATATTTACCTTTAAATTTTAACAAGGTTATCTAGATTTTCAAAAACCAAATCTCATTATTAACATATTTCTGAAATAAAGTAAAGCAAACAAAAGCATACCCCACAAATACAACCTTATAAACACCGAGCTAAAAGTTTAACATTTCAGTATAACAACGTTTGGGTTGAAGCTTTTTTTTTATTTTCCAAAAAAAAAGGTGTTAACTATACTAGTATATACAAGCTTAACGCTTAGCGCTCCATGTGTGAGTTAAGGTCTTTAAACCAGGAAACTATATATGAAACTATATGATTTTTCTTCAATGAAAACCAAGCAAATGTGTGAGCGATTGAACGTTACCTACCTCTCCCTCAGCCTTCAAATACTTATAATCATATAAAAAATAATTATTCGTTGTAGATAAGATTTTGAAAAAAAAATCAAGCAAGCAACAAGGTTTTTCCTAAAGTTCAGAAATAAAAAAACACAACACGGAATGAAATGAAATGAGTCAATGAGAATTGTTTTTTCCCCCCACACTCTTTTTTAAATCAAAGATTGGAGCAAACCATTAATATTGTTTTTCTTTTTAAAGACTGATACCAATTTGTAAAAGAGAAATGATGTCTGATTAACAAAATTTTAAAACAAAAAAACCTGCTCTTTATAGCTCAAAGGGATTTGAAAATATTCTTCGAAGAAATAATTCTTCTAAGAAAAAGAATTCCATATAAAATATCTCAATTAAAACTAACAAAATCGGTCATACAATTCTAATTCGAAAATTGTTAATGTTAAAGCAAAGATTTGAAAATTGTCAATGGCAGTAGAAGACTAACCTCGCCTAAAGAGTTACCGGATTGGCAGCAATTTTACAGACAGGAGGACAGACATTTTTATTTCGCATTAATAAAGCATTTATAATGCATTTACACCAAACCAGATTAACGCAGTTCGAAGGTTAACTCCGTTAACCCGCACTAACCCAGAAGATTACTCATACACTTTTAATCTTTGAATTTTGAACCTCCAATTATACTGGTGTACAATTTGATGCAACACTGTTAGTTAATTAAAAAAACGCAACCATAATAAGAACATACACAAAAAATCAACTGTTTGACAGATGGAAGCCGATCGAAAATTTCCCGACTCGTCACCGTCTCCAAAACTTTTTTGAAACTCCCTCCGCCGCCGATATAAATGGCTCTTATTGGTTGAAACAGTGAGCAGATTTTATCGACTGACCCGATTTGACTCACTGATCCAATTTTAAAGGTTCAGTTATTTCAAAACTGTTGTTGTTTTTTGAAATTTATTATTTTAGCAAAATTTTATACAAAATTTTGGTAAATTATTCCTATGAAAAATATATTAGTCGCCAGTTTTTTGAAGCTAACTCTGAAATTACTAATTATATAAAAATGCAATGTTAGTATGATTTTTAAGCGTTTGCATTTCCGATTTTCTGATATATGTTTCAAACCTAATTGGACATTCCGTTGCTGAGTTATGTAAAATTATGTGGCACAACCCTTACAAAAAAATAAAATAAAAAATTATTTAAAAAATTTTGTAACACAATTTTAAATCCCTGTTATTCTTCAGGTATAGGCACCATAAGACACAAAAAATCGATAGTGGCTTTTGGACGACATCTCACTGGTCCAATTTTAAAGATTCAATTATTTCAAAAACATACAAAATTTTTTCAAAACTGGCAAAGCCAATTGCCGCCAACTTAATTTTCCTGTTGTTTTTTTGGCATGTTTTATTTTAACAAAATTGTAAACAACATTTTGGTAAATTTTTCCTATGAAAAATATATTAGTCCCAAGTTTTTTGAAGCTAACTCTGATATTACTAATTATATAAAAATGCAATGTTAGTATGATTTTTAGGCGTTTGCATTTCCGATTTTTTGATATGTGTTTGAACCTAATTGGACATTCCGTTGCTGAGTAATGTCAAATTATTTGACACAACCCTTACAAAAAAAATAAAATAAAAAATTATTTAAAAAATTTTGTAACACAATTGTAAATCCGTTATTCTTAAGGTATAGGCACCATAAGACACAAAAAATTTGGAGGACATATTTGATGTAAAAAAAATGGTTTCCAATTACATCCCACGAAGGGATTGGGAAGAGCTTCTCACAACCAGTGAGCTGTGCGCGTTCTAGTTTTACACTCGCTGATTATGACCTACAGTTTTACACCGGTTCCGAACGGTATTCGTTTTCACGGCTAAATACTCGATAGTGTCGCCATCGCTAAGCGAGGTGGCCGCCGTCGAGAGATATGTCTGAGCAGGGATCGAACCCACGTACTCACACGTATTTGTTGTTGCTCAGTGTAAATACAGACTGTCTGACCTTTAAACCTATTACTGATAGGGGAAATGATCGCAAATCAATTACATTTATTATTTAACAATAAACTAATCATTAAATGTTTATTAGCCAAGCTAGACATTACAATAATTTTAATACAAATATCAAGTGTCTCATGTAAAACAAAACAAAAACAACAACAACAAACACAAAGCTTTTGAAATGTCATTTAAAACGTCTGAGTATATTTTTATACTACGTATTCATACATAAGTATGTGTATATATATTTACATGTGTCTCAGTATTTCCTTATATTTCAAGCAAAATATGCAAGGTCATTCATAATGATTAATACAATTAGAAATGATTAGAAAGCTTGATAAAAACAAAAGAAAACACATCAGGAAAGTCAAGAGAATAACAAGACTCGACGGGGGTAGATGGCCCAAACAAAGAACACAAAAGGTACATATTTCATTTACAAGATGTTTTTCCAAATACATACAACAATTGTCCTTCCCTCAGGTATCCCCGCTTTAATAAAAAAATAATAATAAAATTCTCCAAATGTCGAAATGAATTCCTTGTGATTTGTACTCGATCATGTATTTGCCTTTATGGTTCATCATTATCTTGTTTCATAGTCTTCTACTGTTCTGTTGCTACTGCTAATAGCGCTTTTGTTTGATTTTTTTTTCTTTTTTTTTATTATAAACTCAAGGTTAAAAAATAACACTCGTCAAGGTCGTCTTTGCGCTGGGTTCTTTATAAAACAAAAAACACACACTCAAACGCTTTCATACCAGCAAGAAGCAAAAAAATTAAATTGAATCGAACCGAACCGAACAAAAAAGTTCTACGTTTCTGGCTAAACATGTGCAGCAACAAATATAATAACAGAAAGAAAGGAAAAAACACAAGAATAGCAACAAAAATTTAAAACAAAAAAAAATCGAAATAAAAAACCAGCAATATCGACAACAAACACAACAATCACACCAACAACAATTTCAAACAAGAAATTAAGATTAAGTATTTGGTGCGGTCTAATTTATGAGAAATTCGCATGGAAATTTTAAGAAATTATCAATTCTCAGAAAAGCATTTACTATTTTCAAAATAATATTTTGGAAAGATAAAATTTTGAATTTCAAAAAAAAAAATACAAAATTAAATTTAAAAATTTCTTTGAATTAAAATTTTGCTCAATTCGATTCCAATTGAAGAAGTAAATCGCCTTTGCTGCAAAAAAACTGTAAAAAGTTGTGTTTAAAAAAAAATATTTTTACCAATTTATGTTTCTGTCTCGTAAGCCTCAGCAATTGAACGAAACTCTAACTCTAAAAAGTATAACAAACTCTGCGATACGATAAAGTGGACAAACTCTCTGTGTCGAGTGCCCGAAAACCGAGTTACTACATTTTCAAATTCTCGGTGTTTTCGAGCAGCACCTGCTACCCGCACTCTGTGCGATAAAATGTGTTACCATATAAACTCTTTGTGTTAAACTTTTGTTTTTTTTTTAACTTTTGTTTAAACTTTTAAAGATTTCGAGCAGCAAATCCTGCGCGGACTCTATGTGATGGAGTGTATGTTAGCATGTAAACTCTTTTTGTCGAGTGTTCGAAAATCGAGTTACCACATTTTCAAACTCTCAGTGTTTTCGAGCAGTAACTGCTGCCCGCACTCTGTGCGATAAAGTGTGTTATCATATAAATTCTTTGTGTTGGTGCCCGAAAACGGAGTTTCTCCGTTTTCAAACTTTTAGAGAGTTCGAGCAGCAAATGCTGCTGTTCGAAAATCCAGTTACCACATTTTCAAACTCTCAGTGTGATAAAGTGTATAACTCTTTGTGAAGCGTGTCCGAAAACCAAGTTACTCCATTTTCAAACTCTCGGTGTGTTTGAGCAGCGAATGCTGCACGGACTCTATGTGATGAAGGGTATGTTAGCATATAAACTCTAGTTTTCGAGTGCCCGAAAACGGAGTCCCTTCATTTTCACACTCGTGGAGTGTTCGAGCAACAAATGCTGCACGGACTCGTATGTTTTTGAGGGTCTTTTAGTATGTAAACTCTTTGAGGCGAGTGCCCGAAACGGAGTTTCGGAGCAGAATCAACAACGCCGTAAACAAAAGTTGTAAAACCAACTACCGCGGTAAAAATTAAACTCCGTCGTCGATTGCATTTTTAGTTGCACCTCCGCCAGCGATAGTTTGGTGATGATTTTTTTTACCACACTGGAAAAACCCAACAACTCCAGCCAACCGCCTTCGCCGAGACTTCGCATTTTGTACAAACTTCGCCGAATCAATTACTCCTTGCGCCGCGATAATTAGGTGATATATTTTAAAAGACCGAGTTACTAAAAATAAAGGAAAGATCACAGTTTTCTATAAAACTGACAATGCCGCCGATAATTCGAATTTAGTATAACTGCCGTCGATTACTATTTTTGTTCAACGAAGACTATAATTCGAATTTAGTGTAAATTCCGTCGATTACATTTTTGGTTTCGCCGCCCTTACGCCCATAATTAGGGTCGAATTTAATTAGAGTTTCTAAAAAAAAAAAAAAAAAAAACTGGATAACCATTGAATCTACCAGTATCTATGACCCCGTAAATAACAAGTGAAGACGCCAGCGATAATTCGAATTTAGTATAAATTCCGTCGATTATATTTTTTGTTCCGCTGCCGCCACCGAATTTAAAAGTCCGAGTTATTCAAAATTATACGAAGATTATAATTTTTTTTATAAAACTAACATACCAACGACGACGGAACAGCTAACCGCCGCAGCCGATAACTCGAATATGGTATAAATGCCATCAATTGAATTTTTTGTACAACGCCGCCGATAATTCGAATTTTATATAAATTCCGTCGTTTTCATTTTTGGTTCCGTCGAGATACAATTTTTTACAAAACTCGGTAAACCAATATCTAGCAGAATTTACGACGCCGTAAATACCATAAAAATCTACTCTCTCTCTCTCTCTCTCTTACTCTCTTCGTTGAATATTTCAATACACGAGCAGATTTTTGATGATGTTGTTGTATCTAACTATAGAAATTCCAACTATTTTTTAATAAAATTACATAAAGTATGTCAAAAGTATGAAATATTCAAGTTATGACGCGAGAGAGAAATACATTTGAGTGAATTGCGTCGACTTTTTGGTTCTCTTCTATGAGGGTTGCCAAATTGCGCACGTGTTTCTTCTCACCTGTGTATCCTCTTTGCACAAAACCAGCCGTCGCCGCCGATTTTTTTGTCGCGCCTCCGACGCCGATATTTAGTGGTCGGTTTCTTTCATTGGCTGCGTTCAATGTTGAAGCCTTAAACCCGGTATTCAGTTGCTATACAATTTTCGTTGCCATAAGAAGTACGTGTATAAAAAGTAAACAAAATTTCATATGCCGAAAATTTCGCTCACTTTTCAATTGCATGGTACTCAGCTCTTAGCAAACTCAATTACAGGGTTGTTACGCCAAAGTTATTTTGTACGAAAACAACTGTTTGATAATTATTTCGGCAAAATTTTCATAGGCAATATCAATTACAGGGTTGTTACACCAAAGTTATTTCGTACGAAAACAATTGTTTGATAATTGTTTCGGTTTCATGGGTCGATAATTTCGCTCACTTTTCATTAGCATGATACTCAGCTCTTAGCAAAATTTTCTTAGCCAAAATCAATTACAGGGTTGTTACTACAAAGTTATTTCGTACGAAAACAATTGTTTGATAATTGTTTTGGACTGGAATTTTAACATTTCGATAGTTTTAACAACCAAAAGAAACTTCACATGCGTTAAAAATAAAATGGAGCGCGTAGAGGAATTATAAATTAAATATTTCCAAAGCAAATCAAAGATAGGTGGTAACTCTCTGCAACAAAATTTTCCGTTTAGAGATGAATAACAAAATTTTTTAAGAAAATTTCGCAAGCAAAGACTACACAAGAAAATTTATGTTATGCCCATTTCCCAGCCTTCTAAAGTATCGCCGCCGCTTAAATTTATTGTCGCGCCTCCGACGCCGATACTTACTGGTCGGTTTGTTTCACTGACTGCGTTCAATCTTTTTTTGTCGCCCCTCCGACGCCGATACTTAGTAGTCGTTTTGTTTCACTGACTGCGTTTAATCTTGCTGCTTTAATCTATGTACTGCCCATTTCCTTGCCTACTAAAGCATCCCTGCTTTTGATTAAAACCTAATCTCGAATAATTGCAATCCTGACAATATTATGAATATAAATTCGTAATCTTTTTTAATTCATATTAGGCGAGTCATCATGTGCTCCTGCTGGCTATTTTGCTATAATTAATTATGATTTGGAAGCGAGATTTCCATGAACTTCACTTGAAAAGTTAAAGAGAATTCATAACAGAAATTGCAGGAATTTAAGATTATACGAGCATTAGCCTTGACTTTGGCCGAGCAGTGAGAGGCAAAGGTTTATTGTGTATACAACTCTGGTTCTAGGAAATTTAAAAACAAATATAAAATAAATAAAATGATGATTTTGCTATCACCAGAAATTTCATAAGACTTGTTGAGGTGGATTTTAAAGCAACAATTCAAATAAGCAATGATAAGAAATAAAAATCAGTCAAAAAAGAAAAGGAATTGAAACCTTGACAGTGTTAGAAATTAGGAATTTTTTTTCGTATTTTGACTCGTATTTTCAAGTTTAAACACCTCTTTTTCATTCCGTCCGTTTGGTTCTTTTTTCTGTCCCGTCCTATTACGTCCCAGTTTTTTCTTCTTCTAAACTTTTCACAATGCCACGTGTGCCCATTTGCACTTGACATTGACTTTGGCGTGTATATACTGATAATTAATATGAAAGTAAATATTAAATGTGTTTTTTAAATTTGTTGTTGTTTTCGTTTAGTATTTCACATTTAAATTAGAGACAATAAAACAATAATAGCAACAACGAGAAAAAATCCAAAAACGCTCGAAATTTGATGACTAAAAACCTTTAGCGTACATCTAGAATGACAAGTCCCCCGCCGATAAGGAGGGGTAGAGAGAGAGAGAGTGTGATATAAACGAGAGGGAATGGAAAAAATTAAATGCGGTATTTAAATGTACAAAAATAACAGAAAAAGTGACGCTCTAACTGACCTTGGCTAAAACTTATTATTAAGGAATTTTTTGCATTTGCGTTGTGTTTTTTTTCTGTCTTTTATTTTATTTCTTTTGAATTTTATTTGATTTGCAAGTATTTTTATTTTTGCGGTGCCTTTGGTTAGGTGAAAATTTATGGCAAATGGTTAGAAATTTAAGAAAAATATTTGCCGGAATATGGGGCAGACAGAGCAAATATTGTTTTAAAAACATGTTTGAATTTTAAAAGAAAATTTAAAATGAAATAAGTTTATTTTTTTACAAAATTAACTAAATTTATTAAAGTTCCTGATCATGCTTTTCCGGTTAGTGACAACAATTTAAATGCCGCGAGTGGGATTCGAACGCACATTCGCTGGACGATCGTTTCATTGTTTGTGAATCATCATCTCCAGCAGCGTCTAGTCCGTTAAGGCACCGCAGTGTGTATTCAAACTTGTCACTAACCAAATTTAAATTTATTTTAAAGTTGATTTTCATGTTAGTTTTATTTTAAATTAATTTTTTTTATTAGAAATATTTTTTTAGTTTTACAAAATTCACTAAAATTTTTATATTTTTTTTAATATTTTTATACTTTTTTGCTTCTCATTTGAAAATTATTAAAAATTATTTTTTTTCTATTAACAACAAAGAATTTTCATTAACTTAAAAAAAAGAATTGTCTTCAAAAATTTCCCTTCAAAGTCTACCCAGTGGATTAACACCTGTTATACGTTTACGGCATGTCTCGAGCCACACCAGGACCTAATTCAGTTTCAGTTCAATAATCTTACGGCATATCTAGAACCACACCAGGACCTAATTCACATTCAGTTCAATAGTTCTGGACCTAAACTGGACCATTAAACCACACTCTTCAAAACCTATTCAGTTTCAGTGCAATAGTTTCTAGGTGGCCATTTTTTTTCGATCCACAATCTCTTTTGTTGTTTGGATGCAAATATAATGTATTTGTAGCTTGTTGAAAATATAGTATATTTGTATCCAAACATATTATGTTTGCTAGTCAATATAACATGCTTGGGACACAGTTTAATAGGTTATAATATATGTATTGGTAGCCCAAATGTGGCTTTGTTTGTTGAAAAAAAACGTGGCAGACAATAAAGAAACAAACAGCAATTTCAACTCACGAATTCATTCAATTCACGAAAAAATGGCTGCAAACATATACATGGTATGGTGCCTGCAATATGTTGATGGGGCCGATATTTTTCAGTGTGCAGTTGGCTACATTCTCTAATTTGGTTTTTTTAAAACCCGTCCTACCAACTGCAGTTCAGCCGAGTGGACTCACTCTTCTTTAACACTTTGGAAACATATCAACTCTACAGCTATCTCATGACAAGTACTTTTAATATATGCTCTGGAACATATTCCCTCAAACACATTCTGCAAGAACCATATATATATTTGGAACACATACCAAATATTCATATATTTGCAAGTCCTAAAGTCATTTATATTTAAAGCCAAACATTAGCACGTTTACCTGTAAAGATGTATACTTTTCCGTGGAGCCACATGTGTATTTCATCCCAAACATCCATATACTTACGTGGAAGCATTCGAGTGTTTCCTCCCAAATCGAACAATTGACCAGTGAATTCACGAAACTAAAACGCAACACATCAGCCAAAATAAGAAACACTCAGTTCATTTACACACGCATTCAGGAATATTTATAAATATCTGACTGAAAGAATAAGCAGGTGGTACCCATGACTGATAAATTATACTCGTACGCATTCCCCATTATTTCTGTCCGTTTCATGACCAACCAAAGAGTAACATAGTATCTGGAACTCGTTGAAATGACCTACTAACTCGTCGTAACTAGGAACGGTGACTCTCGAACTCGATGAAATGACCTACTACCTCGTCGTCATCGAGGGAACGTAAAGAGAGAAACGGCGACTCCTATACTTTGATCTATGGAATAATGCAAAAATATAGTTACGCACTTGCAATAACATTAGCTTAGGCTGAGAACAATCTTAATTTGAAGTAAACAGTGCACCAAACAATGATGTATTTCTATCACAAACAAAGCTATATTTGGATCACAAACATTACATTATTACAACGTAATTTGTGTTCAGTTTTGTTTCGACTTGAGGTCATATGTGACAAAGAAAACAATGTATAGGATTGTCTTTTCGTCACGATTTTATTAGTTAATTCCAAAAAATTTCAAGGATATTGCGAGATAATACGAATGCGTCGAAACTTTTCCGCAAGCTTATTTCAACTGACATAATGATAAATTTTAATTAATAAAGCGGAATTAATCAGGTTTTGTTTCGCCAATTAGAAAAAATGTAAACAATGGGAACCAGGATTTGAACTCACCTTAACGGACGATCGTTTAGTTGTGCAAAACAGAAAAAATATTTTAGAAAAATTTCTAAACATTTTTAATCAAATTGTAAATGTTGAATATTTTATATTTTAGAAAAACGTTTTAAAATTTGAAATTGTAAAAAAAATTCTAAAGAAATTAAGTTTTTTTAAACATTTTTACAAAAATTTAATTTTTTATAGTTTCTATAAATTTTTGAAAAAATTTTGAAAGAAATTTGAACTTCTTTAGAATTTTTTTTTATAATTTAAATTTTTAAAATATGTATTTTCTAAAAACTAAAATTTTAAAACTTTATAATTTTATAAAAAAAGTAGAAATTTTCCTAAAATATTTTTTTTAACTTAACTTTTTTATAGAAATTTAATTTTTTGTAAAAATGTTTAAAAAATTATAATTTCTTTCAAAAGTTTTTTACAATTTAAATTTTTTTTATAGAAATTTAAATTTTTGTAGAAAAGTTTAAAAAAAACTTGGTTCCAGGTGATAATCTGTTTGCCTAAATTTGAATTTCTGTAGAATTTTATTTTACAATTTAAATGTTTAAAATATGTATTTTCTAAAAATTAAAATTTTAAAACTTTGAATTCTTTAAAAATTTCAACTTTTTTATAGAAATTAATTTTTTGCGCAAAAATGTTTAAAAAAATTTTCATTTCTTTAGAAAATTTTTTTACAATTTAAATTTCAGAAAAGTTAAAAAAAACTTGAATTTCTGTATACAATTTTTCTACAATTTAATTCAAAAAAAAAATAGTTTGTTTTTTAAACAATATTTTGTAAGTTTGTATATATGTATATTAGTTTTTCCTTACCATCTGGCAACTCTATTTACCTACACTTATTGTATTTCCGGTTAACATTTCATTGCTTCTTTGCTCATGTTTTTCATTGTATTTTCATGCTCATGTGTTGTGTTTTGTTTTCTTTGCATTTAATACCGGTCTACATATAAAAGAAATACATACATTATATATTTTATAATACCGGCAATTTGCACTTGACCAAGGCTATACACGTTATCGGTGAAAACAATAAAAAAAAAAACACAAAATGTTTACCCCGTCTCAACACCACAACCACCATCAGTAGTACCTAAATGAAACGTCGACGTCTTCGTAAGCGTCATCATTATTGCCGCCATGAACATCATCATCAAATATTACTTCTTCCTCTTGTGTAGTAGAGTACGAATGAATAGTCGTAGTAGACGAGGCCGGCATTTTGTTGGCAACCCAGAATCATTTCAATATCATCTCGGTTGGCCTCTGCTTCTTCTTCGTGTCTTTTTTTTTTTTTGGTTCTGGTTCTAAATAGAATATGCAAACTCGCACACACGATGATAGTACAATTTATTATAAATATACATACATATATTTTTCAAGGTTAATTCATATTTCTGTTGTTGTTGTTTTTATTGTTGCGGCCCCACTACCGTCGTATCTACGTTGTGGCTTTTTTTGGTGGTTTTATTCTTTCTGTCGCCGACTATAGTACTGGTATTTGAAAAGTGACGTTCTAAAGTCGACACTACCACAAACTCAAAGCAAACAAAAAACAATACAACCTAGAATATTTCCAAAAAAAAACCTTATAGTATAACCGGAACATAAACTACAATAGTTTACACAGTTCAACTGACATGTGTCATTAAATGAAAACAAAACTTGAGAGAGTGAGTGAGAGAAAAGGTTACATCAATTACGACAGAGACCAAGATAGTTTATTACCTTGAACTTTAGGTTATTAACCTTGAATTTACAATGTGAATAGTAGAAAAAAAACACAACAAGTGTAGCCTTCAATAACCCTCTCCCTCCACACTTTACAAATATGTATACGTAGATCGAACATGCCAAGCACTTCCACCGCACTTTTTCCTCAACCCTAACAATCCCCTTCCTAACCATAACATATTGTCATATTTGCGTAAAGCTTTTCCGCCATTGACGCCACCTTCTTCGCATCCTCATTTGTTTACATTTTGCTTACGAAATGACAGCTGGCCAGAGAAATCGTTGTCGGTTGAGCGCCCGGTTTTATTATTCTAAGAGAGGGGGATTGCATGAGTATTTTCTCTCTACTCATTTTTTCCTGGTATTGATTTGTTTATTTTATTGTCGTGTTATTCTGCTTTGTGTTATTATTTCTAATAATTGCTGTGTTGTTGCATAGTTTTTATTACATTTAATAATAATAAAAAAAAATTGTTCCTGTTGACCTTCGCGTGAACTTTTCTAAAAATATTTACACGCTCGTGTGCCCGTCAAAATGCCAACAACCAAACCGGTTGTTGATACAGCCATGGTGCCGGCTAATTTCCTTAAAACATGCAAGGTTTACTACCACCAAGCCGGCAAGTAAGGGGGAATTGACAAAATGTCACTTCCCTATAAAACGCGTGCAGTAAGCGATACTTAACCTCAATATTAGGTTATGATTGAAACTTGCTAATACATTATGATCTTGGCAGTTATTTTGCAACAGTAAATATTTATTTTAAAATCAGTCATTTCCAATTCCAAATTCAGCCCCTCCAAATTCAACATAACAAACTTTCTGCCTTCTTTAAAAACGGAAACCTCATACTACCTAACCTCAATTCAAGGTTAAGTTTTTATACACAGTATTCTTTTTTGAAACCTGTGGACACGTCGGGTATTAAGAATTGCGCTCCTCTTCTTAACCCACTGCTAACAATTTCAACACAATCGTGGTTTGAAAACTCGTTTCTAACTTTCTATCTTCTTTATAAAACGGAAACCTCATTCTACCTAACCTCAATTCAAGGTTAAGTTTTTATGCACAGAATTCTTTGTTTAAACCTGTGGACTTGCCGCGGCGTAGTAAGAATTGCTCTTCTCTTCTTCACCCACTGCTAACAATCTCAACACATTCTAGGTTTGAAAACTTTTCTTTCTAACCCGTTTGCCTAGCTCATACTGTCCGACTTTTGACAGACTCTTACTGTACACTACCTCTGTTATTCTTGTAATTATATACACAAAAGTAAATATTTTTCTCTTTCTTTTTTTCCTTCCAGGCTTGCCCCCTCAACCCCGCCCCCGAACTACAATCCGAACAGGAATTCTCACAACGTTTCGCTCATGTCATCCGTGGTGTCATCGATTTCGCTGGCATGATTCCCGGCTTCCAGTTGCTGTCGCAGGACGATAAATTCACGCTCCTCAAGGCTGGGCTCTTTGACGCACTCTTTGTGCGTCTCATCTGCATGTTCGATAATTCCATAAACAGCATCATCTGCCTTAACGGTCAGGTAATGCGTCGCGATGCTATACAAAATGGTGCCAATGCCCGTTTCCTTGTGGATTCTACATTTAATTTTGCCGAACGCATGAACTCGATGAATTTGACAGATGCCGAGATTGGCTTGTTCTGTGCTATCGTCTTGATTACACCGGATCGACCGGGTTTGCGCAACATTGAGTTGATTGAACGCATGTACAATCGTTTGAAGGGTTGCCTGCAAACGATCATCAATCAGAATCGTCCCGATCAACCGGAATTCATGAGTAAATTGCTGGAAACCATGCCCGATTTGCGTACCTTGAGTACGTTGCACACCGAGAAGTTGGTGGTATTCCGCACCGAACACAAAGAGTTGTTGCGCCAGCAAATGTGGTCTATGGATGATGACCAACCGATGCTATCCAAGAGTCCCAACAGCTGGGATGATCACCGCATGGATGTGGAGGCGAAGAGTCCGTTGGGCTCGGTATCCAGCACAGAATCTAATGATTTGGAATATCAAACTGCTTCAACCACAACCGCCCCACATCACATCAGTCATCATAGCCAGCAGACCTCGTCGCTGGCCTCATCAGCTCCTCTCCTGGCCGCCACATTGTCGGGTTCATGTCCTCTGCGCAATCGCGCCAATTCGGGTTCTTCAGGTGACTCCACCAATGATTTGGATATTGTTGGTTCTCATGCTCATTTAACGCAAAATGGCTTGACGATCACACCCATTGTAAGAGCACATTCCCACCAGCAACTGCACCATCACTTGACGTCCGGCGCGAATCAGCATCGTTATCGCAAACTGGATTCACCCACCGACTCGGGCATAGAATCAGGCAATGAGAAGAATGAGTGCGGCAGCAAAATCGTCAGCTCAGGTGGTTCATCTTCATGCTCCAGTCCCCGTTCCAGTGTGGATGATGCTTTAGACTGTTCCGAGAATTCAGCAGCCGCCACCACCAGTCAAGTTACTGTATCCGTATCGCCAGTGCGTTCGCCACAACCCATGTCAGCCGCAGCCACATCAACGTCCAACTCATCCTCATCGGGATCGGCCACATTGAAGAGACAGATAGTGGATGATATGCCGGTGCTGAAGAGAGTCTTACAAGCACCGCCTTTGTATGATACCAACTCCCTGATGGATGAGGCCTACAAGCCCCACAAGAAATTCCGTGCTTTGCGTCATCGCGAATATGATTGTGTGGAGGGCGATGCCAGTAGTTCGACCACAAATGTGAATACTACTTCCTCAACGTGTATGCCCGCCGCTGGATCAAGTCCCCAACACGGCTTGAACATGAACGCCCAAAGCCCACCACCACAAAATCAAACAGCGGCGGTTTCCAATTCTACGCAGAATCAAGTGCTCATGGTACCACAAACTACGCATTCCCCACAACCGGCTCCATTGGTAGCATCACCACCAGCCATTGCTCAACACCAAAGCCAATTGCACATGCATTTGACCAGACCAACACCCACCAATTCCAACAGTGGTGCCCAGCAACAGCAGCCCTCCTCTTTGTCCAGCACCCATTCGGTCTTGGCCAAGTCTCTGATGGCTGAGCCCAGAATGACACCGGAGCAAATGAAAAGGTCAGACATTATACAAAATTATATAATGAGAGAATCCTCGACGGCTTCTTCGACGAATGCTTTGTTGGTTTGCTCTCCACATGGCCCGGGAAGCCGTAGTCCAGCTTTAAGCGCCCATGGCGGTCACTATCCCGGCAGCTCTTCGCCCAACTCCAGCAGTTCACCTAATTCCAATTGTAACTCACCCTCAACCACCACAGTGACGGCTCTGACCTCACCGCCAGTGGGAGGCGTTGTAAGTGGGGGCCGTTGGCCAGGACATTCCGTTATCACCACAACAACGATAAATCAACGCCAGCAATCGGTGTCACCCAGCAGTAATGGTTCATCGTCCTCATCCACCTCATCAACGTCATCCGCCTCCTCATCCTCCAACTCGTCGGGCTGTCAGTATTTCCAATCACCTCACTCGACGTCCGCGTCAGTCTCACCGCCCAGACCCTCGCCGTCAGCCATGAATACGCCGCCACGTCTGCTGGAGCTGCAGGTAGATATTGCTGATTCTCAGCAGCCATTGAATTTATCCAAGAAATCGCCAACTCCACCACCCAGCAAACTGCAAGCATTAGTGGCGGCTGCCACAGCGGCTCAACGTTATCCCTCAGTATCAGCTGATGTCACAGTGACAGCTAGCAATGCGTCGGCATCAACGGCCGGTGTCAACTCTACAACGGCGGCGCAACATCAAGTGCAAAAGGTGATGTTGGAAGCGTAAGTGTAGAGAGAGCAAGAAAGAGCGCGCGAGCGAAACAGTAAGAATAAGGGCGCTAGAGATTTTGTTAGACACAAAAAGAGTTAGAGGCGAACTAAAAGGGAAAATAAGAAAGAAAGAGAGTGAGAAAGAGTTGCAATGGGAAATGAGCAGTATTTGTTTGGCAAAAAAATCCCAACTCTTTGTAAGCTTTCTTTTTTGCTTTTCCTAAAGGGAAATTTAAGGAGTTTTCTTAGCTTTTGTAAAGCTTTGAAGTGAAGAGTTAAGTTTTCTTTTTTGTAAAGTTTTATTTTTATTTTGTAAAAAAAAACCAACAAATTCAAAATGATCGAGACTGATTCAAAACAAATCTTTAAACATACAACAAATCCCCCACAACCCACAACTTTTAAGAAAATCATAGAGTAAACAAAAACACTACGGTGGCGTAGACACAGAGATGAATATGGGTGTAAAAAGAAACAACAAAATAACAAAAAAATATATATAAAAACATTTTCCTTAAATAAACCAATTATTTACAGGGGCGGTAAAAGAGAAATGAAAAATTTAAAAAAAAAAACACAAAAAAAGTTTTCTTTGCTGTTAAAAAAAAAACAAAACCCAAACATTTAAAAAAAAAATATAAATATAAAGTATAAATAAAATTAAATTATTTAAAGAAAAAACAAAACAAAAATAAACTGTACAAACAAATATGCATGCAATTAAGTAATGAAAAAAAAGCAACAAATAAATTGTCCTTTTTTTAAATTTTAATGTTATTTAAACCATAAAAAACAAAACTAAACATTAAGCTTACATTTAAAAGAAAGAAATTTAAATTTGAAATGAAAATTACACACACACACAAATTTGAAAAATTGAATTTGAAAACCCAACAACAACAACATGTATTAAATGAAACCAATTTTTATAAAAGATAATTTTTAAATTTTAACAAATTTTAATTTAACAAAATTCCTACTTAAAAACAAATGAACAACAAGAAAGGAGGAAGAAAGTTTGGGAAAGATCCGCTTTTCCACACAAACACACACACTCTTGGGTTTTAAACCTAGAGAAATGATTTTAAAAGATTTTATTTTGAAATTTGTTTTATGATGATTACAACTCTGCGAGTTTATTAAGATGTTGATGATGATGATGATGATGACATAGAGAGAAGATTCTTTTTGCTTTTACAAAAAGTGGCAGTTGTTACAAAGAAGGAAACGAAGATGAAGAAGAAGAAGTGTAGTAAACCCAACAAAATACTATTATGTTTTAAGTTTTAAAAAATTCTTTATTATTTTCCTTTTTTTTATTGTAATAAAAGAAATTGTTTTTTGATTTGATTTTTTTTTTCATAACATTTATTATTATATTTTTAATTTGTCTTATGTTATAAGCATTGTTTTTATGTATTTAATTGAACGTATAATAATTAATTATTATTTAATTTTACTTTTATTATAGTAGTTAACTTTTAATAATAATAATAATAAAAAACATAAACATTAAGTTTTTTACAGAAAGTTTAATAAAAAAAAAATGTTTCTAAACATAAAATAATTTTGTTCTTATTTTTTATTTTCAACAAAACTACATTGATTTTTCGTTTAAAATTTAAATTTTTTTAAATTGGAAGCAATGTATAAAAAATTATCGCAAATTTTTTTTTTTTGTATTAAAAATTTTAGAAAAAAATATAAGATCTCTTTAAAACCACCACCCTTATGAAATCGACAAAAGAAATTCGTTTCCCCCCTGCTGATTCTGTTTTTGTTTGTTTGTTTTATATCTTGTTAAATAGTTTGGCACAAATTTCTCTAAACTTCTATTGTAAATAAATCGTAACTTTTTACTTCCTTAAAGAAATTTATTTTATATTAATTTTTACAATTTTTTTAATTTGCTCTGTTTTGTTTTTAAGTTTAATTTAACCAATTATTTTTACTATATATATATATATATATATATATATAAATATATTACTATTTCTATTATTATTTTTATTATTTTTCTAATTTTAAGTCCATTTTTAAGTTTAAGTAATTATTATTATTATTATATAAAAGAAAAAAAACTAAAAATTTATAAAAAAAATCAAAAAAAAAAATATAAAAACAATTCATTTCATTTGAAAGGCAAACGAATGATATGGAAAAGAAACGAAGCTGAGAAAAAACTTTTTATCCTACCAATAAAAGATTTTTTTGTTTAAAAATGTACACAACTATTGTTTTTATTTAAATAATTTTTTTATTCTTTTGTGTGGAATTCTCTTTCAGTTTGGTTTCAATTCGTTTATTTGTTGGTTGTATTCTCTTTCGTTATTTTGTGTATTTGGGTTAAAGCCGCCACTGAGTTTGTGGGAACTTGAATCTTTGGAAATCTTGTCCAGTTTGTTTAATTTTAAAAAAAGGTTCTGAGAATTTTCGCGGGTGTTTGAAATTCAGTATCTTGTGGTATAGAATTTAGGTCGCACTTTAATAAAGCTTAAAATCAAGGAAGCTATATGATTCTTAACCCAGACATCCATCAATACTGTATGTGTTGCAATTAATTGCTACACTTTTTCAAGGCAAGACTACACAGGAATCACACTTAGTTCAAGAAATTGACAGAAAGTTCATAAACATAAAATCTCTTGACATAAAATCTACAGTAAAAATATACAAACAACCCTGGTACAGTTTTCGAAAGTGGATTAATCAAAATCGTTGTACTAAAGTAGACAGCAAAATCGATGCTCTTAAGTAGACAATCAAAATTTCTCTTCACTCGAATGCCAACAAACAAAGCGAGGGAAGCGTTAATCAGTCTCTGTTCTCTCTCTTATACGGCATTTACACCAAACAAGATTAAAGCATTTTGAAGGTTAACTCCGTTAGCCCACGCTAAGCCAGAAGATTACTCATACAATTTTAGCCCCTTATTCATAAAAGGTTGTGACAGATTTGAGAGACGATTTTTGTATGACAAAACGTCTCTCAAACCTCTCATAACTTTTTATGTATAAGGCCGTAATCTGTAGAATTTGAAGATTAATTTTTAACCTCATTTTAATCTGCTGTACATTATGACGCAACACTGTTAGTTACTAAAAAATTCAACCATAATAAAAACATACACAAAAAATCAACTCTTTGACAGATGGAAGCCGCTCGAAAATTTTCCGATGCGTCGCCGCCACCAAAACTATTTTGAAGCTCACGCCGCCGCCGATATAAATGGCTCTTATTGGTTTGAACTGTGAGCAGATTTTATCGACTGGCCCGATTTGACTCACTGATCCAATTTTAAAGGTTCAGTTATTTCAAAGACATCCCAAATTTGTATAAAAATGGCAAAGCCAATAGCCGCCAACTTAATTTTTCTGTTGTGCCGCCGTCGTCGATAATCTCGTCTCGGCGCGGAGTTTCTCTAATGCCAATTTAATCTCAAATTCGCTGGTGTAAACGGCAAAGATTAGAGAACAAGGTTATCGCTAACCTGACCGCGATAACCGACGGTGTAAATGGGTTATTACTTCTCTTCATTGAATATTTCAATACACGAGCAGCTTTTCGATAGTGTTATTGTATATAACTATACAAACTCTAACAGTTTCGAAGTAATATTACATAGACGATTTGTATACTATGACTTACGACCCTGGAACATTGTGTTCATTCTCGTTTGGTAACGCTTTGTAAATTCATGTACGTTCAGATGACGACTCTCTGTATAAACCCATAGATTAATTTATACATAGATTTGTTATACGTCTCATCTGATGTTTCTCTTTGCGCTTCTTCAATGAGGAAACGATCTTCTACCAGCAGCGTCGATCAAAATCCTGCATTTTTAGTTTTTTGAACATACAAAGTAACAATTGCAGCTGTGTTTGTCAAACCTCAGCGACAGAATTCTTCTCTTGACGTTCAAACACAAGTTGGCTTCCCTTCAATCATTAAACCAATGAGCGAGTTGACTCATCTATGTATAAGTTAATCTATGTATACAACTATGCGTGACTCTTGGTGACGTATTGTAGGTTATTCTTGTTTTTTTCTATTCGTAATAATCTCAAATTCAACATTTTAAAAAATGAATGAACAATGGCTGATAAAATTTCAATTGTATTGTTTAAATTTTTTAAACAATTGGTCCAAAACAATTTTTCACCACTTTTTGTCTACTGTTGCTTTACCGCCTTGTCAAAATACGAAAGAGGTGAAAGAGAAATATCAAAATGCCCCCTGAATTTCTAATTCGTGACTCTTGTGCTACCCCTCTTTCTTCTCTTCCTCCCTCACCAAGAAGTATCGTCAGTTGCGACTCGTGTCCAGGGTCGTAAGTCATCGTATAAAACACGAAATAAACAATGCAAATAGTATGAAATAGTCAAGATAAGACGCGAAAGAGAAATGCCCACTTTTTGGTTGTGACCACTTTTTGAATTTTGACCACTTTTTGGTTCTCTTTAACGAGGGTTGCCAAATTGCGCACATCTGCTGGTCGTCTACTTCTTGAACGTCTTTGGATTGAATTTGAAGTTGCCTAATCGAAACGAGTTACATGTGCTTCTTCGGTAATCAAACGTTCTCATATAAAGCCCCGTATTCAGTTCTTGCGAAATTTTCGTAAGACAGTTTGTCATTTATCTCTAAACGGAAAATTTTGTTGTGGACAGTTGCCAGCTATCTTTGATTCAGCTTGCAAATTTGTCATTTATAATTCCCAAAGAGGATGTACAAGTAGAGAAGAAGAAACCGGCGCACATTGGCAACCTTCATAGAAGAGAAGCAAAAAGGCGACGCGATACATTCAAACGCATTTCTCTCTTCAGTCATACCTTGGTTATTTCATACTTTTTACATACTGTATGTAATTTTACTTGAACCATGTTGGAATTTCTATATTTAGTTACTGTAACATCACCAGAAACTGCTCGTGTATTGAAATATGCAACGAAGAGAGTAGGAGAGAGAGAGAGCAAGGAAACGAAGCGCTTCACTAATTTTTTTGTTCTCTTCTACGAGGGCTGCCAAATTGCACCAGTTTTATCTTCTCTACTTTGTAATTCCTCCACGCACTCCATTTCATTTTCAACGCATGTGGTGTTACTTTTGGCGGTTAAAATGATCGAAATGTCAAAATTCCGGCCCCAACCAATTACACTGTGGAATAAAACTGAATTATTTCGAAAATACAAAGGTTCTGACAACGGATTCTTGTAGAAGAGGTAAAACCTAGTGTTTGTTTTGTTCGGTGACTTATAGTGAAATTTTACGTAGAATAATTTTTCTATTCACACCAACCCCCTAAAATGCAGTTTTGTGGGAAACTCGGAATAAGTACGAAAGTAACCCTTAAATTGGATTTCAGATTTGACTTATTTTTGTCATTCAGGTGGAGTTTTGAGCTTTGGTGTGTACAGATACTTCAAAGTTTAAATTAAAAACTTTAAATTTTCTGGTAGAATTTTGTGAGGAATATTTTTTGTAGTACATCTTAATCCATTACACCCCTGTTTTAGGGGTGTTTTTTACCCTTTTCCACAGAAAGAACAAAAACGACCCATATATTGAGGCGGAAGAGGGTTAAGAATTTCAAAAAACGTTTCCCGTCAGTTTTGTAATTTAAGGATCACATCATGGTTGGTTGGATTCATCA
Organism: Phaonia tiefii; assembly: GCA_963931995.1. Classification (NCBI taxonomy): domain Eukaryota; kingdom Metazoa; phylum Arthropoda; class Insecta; order Diptera; family Muscidae; genus Phaonia; species Phaonia tiefii. The sequence continues at coordinate 268,980,489 of OZ008369.1, read as the reverse complement.
TAAGGATGTGCAAAAGGGGGAACATTTCACTCCCCCCCCCCCCCCTTTAAAAAAAATGTAGACATAAACTTTCAAAACACCGCTACACGTATACTTTTTTTTACTCCCTCTACCAGAATCCGTTGTCAGAAGCTTGTTATTTTGTTTTGTGTTCCACATTGTTATCATACCATTGTTTTCGTACGAAATAGCTTTTTCTTAACAACCCTGTAATTAATTTTGCCTACGAAAATTTCTCAACGAGCTGAGTAAGCTAAATTGTTATTGCATTTAATAGAGAAAAAAAAACATTTCAAAAACTTGTGTAATTTCGGAGCACAGCTATTCCAATGCACACCAAGGCGACTCATCATCTCTCTTCTCCAGAAATACTTAGGTCTATTAGCAAATCTTATAGGGATAAACATATCGCAACTTAACGAGAATTGTTACCAAGGCTACTAGTGCAAAAACATTCGAACCCGTTACGAGTCCAGAAAGCATAAAAAGCGAAATGTGGGTTGTCCAACCCTTTACGAGTCCGTACAAATGTAAAAAAGCGAATCAGTGAAATTACGATTTGGCGGATCCGTTTCGAACCTGTTACGAGCCCGCAAAATCATGAAAAAGTGAAGTGGGATTTTGGGGAAGCAGATTTGAAATTGCAACCATCTCGTGAGGGAATCAAGTTCATATTTCGGCCATGGGATGCCCACGTCCCCTCCACCCCACACCTTTTGGCGGCAGATATTTTTACCTACAAAATTTAATGTCGTATATTCATATCTGAGTTGCTAAAACACAAAAACGGAAATAAAAATTGGCTGGCAACTAAAAATAGAGCAAATCCGTTTCGAATTCCAAAAAATTGATAAAAGTGAATTCGTCTCAAATTAATTTGATTTAAAAATCAATCAACCCGAAACGGACTCGAATAAAACGGATTCGGAACGGAAAGGATTCGAGTGAAAACGATCCGCTTATACTTCCGTAACTGATTTCCGTTTCGGACCAAATGTACGAAGAAGTGATCAGTTTTGAGTTGCCGCAACTAAGTTTTGGCAGTCGGTTTTGGTTGTCGCAACTTCGCTACAGTTCATGTCTTGAAAAACGAAGCAAATGTCTTGAATGGTCATTCAAGACGTCTTGTTCAGATATCTATTGTGAGGGAAGGTAAAACCATTTTGGTATATAATTTACATAGGAGAATAGAGAATCGATACAGCGAATGATCAAAGAATGTAATTTTCACAATTTTTTTCTAGACTTAAAAAAAAGATGTTTTTATGGTAAATTGTAAGAAATAGATTTGTCTGGACTTCAAAGCATTCTTCGTTACACAAACAACTATTAAGGAGCAGCGAAGCCGGTTTTGGGCCAACCCCAGAGGAGAAAATAAATCCAACTGAAGGCCTGCCACTATACAATATACTGAAATAGGATAAGATATCACTCATATTCCACAGGAAAATATAATAATGACCTAGTTGAGTTCGTTACAAGAATACCTTACATTTTAGCACCCATACTTGTCTATTCCTAAGTGTTTGTAGGTGTCCCGTTTTTCGGACCCTGTGGGTGCGTGCGGTCATGGTTTTTTCATCTTCATTGCGTTTATGTTTTTCTCGAGTTTCCGGGGATTTTGAAGCTCCGCTACACAGTCAGCAATTTTACCAAAAATTTTATTTAAAAATTCCCAAATATTTGATTGTAACTTAAATGATTTTTGAAAAATTATTAAGACAATTTTAACAAGTACATTTTTTTAAAAATAATATATTTCTTCCTTGTTTGCAGAAGTAAATTGTTTTTTTTTAATAAATTGATTACGATTTGTTTTCTCAAATGACATTACATTTCTGGATATTTAAGCTAAGGAAACCCCCATACGTCCACAGAACAGGTTGTTTGAAAGGAGGTTGTAGCAAATGTAAAGTCAGCTGTTGCCACCGAATTCCAGTTGCCCGAGTCATTAATATGTTGTGACAACCTCTAATACCGTTGTGACAACCTCTACTGCGGTTGTGACAACCTTTAATTCTGTTGATACAGCCTCTAATTCGTTTAAGACAACCTAGAATGCGATTGCGACAATCTCTTATGAGGTTGTGACAACGTTATGTGTGGTTGTGACAACCCCTAATGCGGTTGTGACAACTTCTAATGCGGTTGTGGCAACTTCTAATGCGGTTGAGACAACCTCTAATGTGGTTGTGACAACCTCTTATGTGGTTTGTACGGTTTTCCACACTTCAGCCTAAGATCTAGTAAGTCGGATTAAGCCCGTTGTTTAAGGCTACAGACTATGATTCGGTAAGGACAATTTCACAGATGATTTTTTGTTAGTCGGTGGTGTCTGGACAGTTAAGAAAATATGACCATCTAAAGTATATGATAGATTATATTGCAAAACGAAATTCTTTTAAGGGGATTTTATTTAGACTTCAATAGTTATAGAAGAAGCTGTAGTTTAAAAATAAATTATAAATAAAGTTTCAAATGAAAACTAAAAAGTACATGATTTTTTGTCTATACTAATATTAAACAGAGGAATAAGGAATAATTTAAACTTGCCAAGGGAGAAAGGAAGAGGGATCTTCTGTGGCACGTCAGATCATCAAATAAAATTATTTCCAATAAAAAAGGGCAGGTACAACTCCGAGTTCTATTAAACATATAAGTATATACACGCTGAAAAACGTTCCCAACAACATATTGCCGGAACCATATATATGTTTGCAAGCATTGTTGTAATAAATTGAAGATCTGCTGCTTTTTTGTTTCTTTGTTATCTGACACGTTTTTGTTTTCAGCGGATTTCAACACAAAGAGACTTTGGTTCACAAAAAACATGTATCATAACCTATTAATCATTGTGTCTCCAACATGTAATATTTAATAGCAAACACAATATGTTTGTATACAAGTATACTATATTTGCGACCAGCTACAAACACATTATATTTGTATCCAAACAACAACACAATACAAATTTTTCAGCGTGTATGTATTTTCCTCCCTTAAACCCTTAATACGAAACCCAAAATATAAATATTTTTGTTTTTACAAAAATTAACATTTAATTAATTGATGTATATGTGTGTAATTAAAGGAATTTAAATTTAAAATTTAACAAAAATACAAAAAAAAAGAAATAAAAAAATTTAATAAAAAATGGTGTAAATTTGTTAAAAAGAAATCGTAAATTTTATGTAAAAAAAAGCACAAAACAAAAATCAGTATATATTATAAGTTATAACACAAAATATTGATGATAAGAGAAAATATATTAAATAATAATTTTAACAAAATATTATTAACAAACAAAATAAAAAAATGTTTTTAAAACAAAGAAAATCATTTCAAAAAAAAAACCAACACAAGAGAAATTTAAAACAAAAATATTTTCTTAAAGGAAGGTAACGAAAGGTCTACACAACAAAAAGGAAACCCTAACAAAAATATATCAATAATAAAGAAATATATAATAATAAATTTAAAAACCAAAACACATTAATAATAATAAAGCAAACAAATTTTATGTGTATGTGTGTAATTTTGTCGGTTAATAATTAACAAAAAAAAAAAAAAATATTGAAAAAAATTTACAGTAAAATAAACATTTCAAAAACTTAAACCCCCCATTGTAAATTTTAATAAAACCCCCCCCAAAAAAATGTAAGACAAATTCAAGGAAAATAACTGAAACAATGAAAATGATGACAATTTTTAACATAAACAATTTAAAATGGAAACCCCCACAAACAAAATTCTTGATCAAAAATGTGAGTAAAAATTTTTAAGAAACTCAAACAAAAACAAACCAAAATTAGAAAGAGCGAAGAGAGGAAAATATTTTGTTTAAACTGAAAATTGTGTATAGAAAACGTAACAATGTTTATAATTATTAAATGAAAGAAATACAAATTTAGTAGTTGTCTAACAAATTCAAAGAAACCCAAAAGACAGTTGAACAGAGAGAGAGAGAGAGAGAGAGGGAGAGCGAGAGAGTGGAGAGAGAGGGCAACGAGAAAGGTATAAACCAGCGAGAGCTAATTACGAGAGGATTGAATGTTAAACTTTATAAAGCAAAAAAAAAATTTAAATTCAGTTATAATCCCTTAAACTAAATACATATGATTCTTCTAAAACCTGAAATTTAAAAGAGGAAAATAAAAACCGTAAAGAGGCAAAGAAATATTAAGCGAACGTTCCAACACCCGAGAAAAAAAGACAGTAATGGTCCAACAAGAAACGAACTTAATAAGCGAGAGCTAAACAGCGAAAAGACAGTAAACGAGAGAGTTAACATTTACTAAATGAAATATACAAATGAAACGACAAATTGTTTGAGTGAGAGCAACCAAAAGAGAGCCAGAGCTTCCTCAAGTCCCTTTTACACAATAGAGAGGCAAAAAGAGAACAGCAATACCCTTCTCTCGCTCAATAAATCATTTCGAATTATGTTATAACTCATTGACAGCAAATCCCCCGCCTCCACTTAAATATTAACAAATAATTTCCAATTGATTTAACAGAAAAAAACAAGAAAATAAAAAAACAAACAAATTACAGCTATAACCAGCAATTAATTCTATCTTTAATTCAATTAAAAGTTACATTGTATTACTGAACAAGATTGTCAACACACACAACAACTCTCTATAACCCCCCCCCCCCCCCCCCCCCCCAATTTATAATGTTGTAATTCAATGAATTTCTTTTTGTGTTTTTGATAAAACACCCAAAAAAAACACAACCAAAAATACAAAAAAGGGTAAATATTTACCCTTAAAAAAAACAACAGGAAAACAATGAAAATTATTTATTGATAAACACAAAAATAAAAACAAACAAACATCTTAGATATTAACATTCAAATGTTGTTGGTGTATGAGGAGAATGTTGAGATGATGTCGTGACCCATATTAGTTTGTATCCCGAGTACATAGAATTATGTCTTAATGATAACAATATAATTTTTTTTTTGTTTTAAAACTAATTATAATATATTTGAAAAAATAATAACAAAAACAATAAAATAAAGATGAAATGTGAATAAAATAAAACCAAACTGGCAAGTATTTAAACATAAAAATACTGTTTTTATTTTTTTAAAAGGAGGCTTGGGAAGATGGAATGACAATATACAAAATGGTAAGTATCTTCACCCTAGGGTGATGGCCAAAATGAGGGGTTGAGAACCAACATTGCGGACCTGCCCAGGCCCAGAGTAAATATTCGGCTAATAGTGTGGCTTAACTCTTCACGTTTTCTGGTAGAATCTAAATGGTGTTTAGGTTAATTGTACATTATGAACTTAGGCTAATATTATTAAAACTCGATGTCACTATTGACACACCTAATCTACAGAATTCCATCATCATAATCCCTCCTTATCGTTGGACCTGTAAATTGACCTGGTATGATCAAGGGGCGTTCAAGTCATATGAATCCTCTTATCCGATATTCCAGCTTAATGCTGAAGAAGAGACTTAATTCATTACTCGACGAAGCGTTTAGTTCTGCACGCTGAAAAACCCCGTCCCTGCAACATATTGCAGGAACTATGTAAAGGGGTAAAACGATAGGGACAGCAATCGACGCCATATTTTTTCCCGCTCTTTTGACATTTATCTTCCGTAAGGTTTGCCATTTCATCATGGAAAGATATACGAACCAACAACGAGTCGAAATTATTAAAATTTACTACCGAAATTTGGAGTCAGTGGCCTCAACTTTAAGAGCGCTACGGTCGTTATAATTGTCCTACCAGATCAACAATTGAGCGTCTAGTGGAAAAATTCGAATCGACAGGCACAGTACAAAATGTTCCCGTGCCAGTGAGACAAAGAAGTGCCCGTAGTGTCGAGAATATTGCTGCCGCTGAGGCTTCAGTTCAAGAAAGCCCAAATGTCTCTCTCACACGTCGTTCTCAAGCGTTGGGCATCTCTGTGACGTCGTTATGGCGAATTTTGCGCAAAGATCTTGGCCTACATCCTTACAAGATCAAATTGACGCAAGAACTGAAGCCGCTTGACCACCATAAGCGTCGTATGTTCGTGAATTGGGCTGAGCAACAACTTGAAAATGAATCGGATTTTCATCGGAAAATCTTCTTCAGCGATGAGGCTCATTTCTGGCTGAATGGCTTCGTCAATAAGCAAAATATGCGTTATTGGGCCGACAGCAATTCACACGTAATCCATGAGTCATCATTGCATCCCGAAAAAATTACGGTTTGGTGCGGTTTATGGGCCGGCGGCGTCATTAGGCCGTACTTCTTCCATGATGATCAAGACCGGCACATTACTGTGAATGCGAATCGCTACCGTTCAATGATAACCGAATATTTTTGGCCCCAATTGGATAATATGGACTTGGAGGACATGTGCTTCCAACAGGACGGCGCCACAAGCCACACAGCGAATGCCACAATCAATTTATTGGAAACCAAGTTTGGTGAACGACCACCTTCAAAAACAATTTCTTTCGGCGGCGGTCACCTCGCATAGTGACGGCGACACTATCGAGTATATAGCCATGATAAAGCTTCTCAAAATACCGTTCGGAATCGGTGTAAAACTGTAGGTCCCAATCAGTGAGTGAAAACTGGAAAGCGCACAGCTCAGTGATTGTGAGAAGTTCTCCCCGGTCCCTTCATGGGATGTAATGGGAAACCATTTATTTTTTTAAGTTTGGTGAACGTGCTATCTCACGAAATGGCCCAGTCGATTGGCCGCCTCGATCGTGCGATGTGACGCCGTTAGATTATTTCCTGTGGGGCTACGTCAAGTCTATGGTCTATGCCAACAAGCCAGCGACGATTGATGAACTTCGTACGACAAATTGCAGCACTATCGGCCGATTTATGCTTAAAAACCCTCGAAAATTGGGTTCAGCGTCTGGACTTCTGCAAGCGTGCCCGTGGTGGCCATGCAAAAGAAATCGAGTTCCATACATAATGGCATCGAACGTACTTTCACAGGAATAAAGAATTTCATTGGTATCTAAAACCGGTTTTGTTTTATTTAAAAAAACTTTTGTAGCGCTCTTATTGAAAACCTCGTTATATGTTTGCAAGCATTGATTTCATGAATTGAAGATATTCTCCTTTTTTGTTTCTTTGGTGTCTGTCAAGGTATTGTGATTAGAAGTTTTCAACAAACAAAACCACATTTGGGTCACAAAACCCAAATCAACAATCAGAATGTGCTTGGACACAAATATACTTTCTTTGCGACAGGTTCACAAACACCTTATATTTGCATCCAAACAACAAAAAGAGACCGTCATTTTAGCGCGTGTGGAAATATATCCTAAGATCACTGACCTTAACTCCCTAAATACCTATTAGATCTGACATGAAGGAAGATCTTAAAAACTTGGAATTGGGGAGAGCTTCTCACAACCAGTTTTATATTCACTGAATGGGACCTACAGTTTTTATACCGATTCCGAACGGATTTTCCATGGCTAAATACTCGATAGTGTCGCCGTCATTATGCGAGGTAACCGCCGTCGAAAGAAATTTAAGGTGGTCAGAGCAAGGATCGAACCCAGGATCTCATCTACAAGAGGCGCGCACAATAACCATTGCACCACCGACGGCCACTAAAACTTGTCTCCTACTCACATAAAAGGCCGGACAGTAGCATAAGGAATGGCCGGCGCTCTCGTCCTCCTCTTCATCCCTTCACGCTGAAAGACCATATATTTATCTTTCGAATAAAAAAAACAATGAGTGTTCGAACTCACGAGCGATGTGTTAACACCTTATTGTTACACGGTACCTGTTCGAATTCTACGAACACATTAGTAAATGTTACATTGGAAAATAAAAAACAGCGTTCAATCATATGATGACGTTTCATTTAATTGATATTAATACTAAAAATTATTTAAAGACAAGTGCCAGCACATGTGTCATTATTTTCTTGCTTAATACTTTTTGTTTTATTCCCATCGTTTCTTCTGAAAACGTTTGAAAGGCTAATCGACGCATACATCCGCACGAAGATGGCTGGGTCGCCCAAAATATCAGGCAGCCAACATGCGTATCTAAAAGGCCGCTCAACCGACACAGCCCAGCACGAAAAAGACAGAACTATTGAGAGGTCCTTGGAACACAAACAATATACCCTCGCGGCCTTCTTCGATATCGAGGATGCATTCAATAACGTGAGCTCAGCGGCTATAGAAGAATCACTTGAAGGTCTAGGCGTGGAAACATTCCTCAAGAGTTGGATAGTGACAATGCTACACAGCAGAATTATCAACGCCTCTATGGGAAACAGCGAGTCATCAAAGCGAGTGAATAGGGGAACTCCCCAGGGTGGAGTCATCTCCCCCCTACTTTGGTTACTCGTGATCAACAAAATGCTACTGAAACTGAACAATATGAGGATCAAAACCGTGGCGGATGACGTGGTAATAATGGTGCCTGGATTGTTCACATCCGTGTTGAGCGAAATCACGAATGGGGCCTTGACATCACTGAACGATTGGGCCACTGGGAGTGGTCTTGGAGTGAATCCAAAGAAAACTGAGGTCATGTTTTTTACCGCGAAGACCAAGATACCAAAGTTTAATCCTCCTCGGCTAAGTGAATAGAGATTCCACTGTCAACTCACGCCAAGTACTTGGGCGTGATTCTAGACCCTATACTTTCCTGGAACCGTAACATAGATCACCGCGCACAGAAGGCAACCGTTGCGTACTACGCTTGTCGGAAAATTTCCGGAAACCGGTGGGGTCTCCGAACGAAAATGGTGCTATGAATGTACACTAGTATAATCAGACCAATAACCTCCCATGGAGAAATGGTATGGTGGCCTGTCGCAGAGAAGATGTCCACCATAAAACTGTTGTATAGAGTCCAGAGATCAGCTTGCATCTGCATAACAGGGGCAATGAGGACGTACCCAGCTAAAGCCCTTAATACAATGCTTCATATTATACCAATCGACCTTCACATCACAACTAGAGCGGCTTGGAGTGCCACCCGACTAAACGCCTTGGGACTCTGGAAGAGCAACGCATATGGACATGCGAGTATACTACAGACAATCCCAAGATAACTCAATATAACAACCGATTACAGCACCCCCTCATTGACGTTCGAGAACCTATTCGATGTCAGGTTTCCCAGGAGAATAGAGTGGGATAAAGGGGAATCACTTACAGGTTTTGACACCAACGTATTTACGGACGGATCCAAAATGGAATGTGGAACCGGCTCAGGTTCCTTCTCCGAAAATGCAGGCCCCAATTTATCATTCAAACTCCCAGAGAAGTGCAGCGTTTTCCAAGCGGAGGTACTTGTCAGCAAGGAAGCTTGCGCCGAACTTATACTACAGCGAAGAACAGAGCACATTGGAATATTTGTAGATAGCCAAGCGGCTCTCCTATCATTCAAATCTTACAACACTGCATCTAAACACGTTAGTGAATGTAGGGAAAAACTTGTCGAGCTAGGCCGGCTGGCCAACGTAATTCTTACTTGGACATCAGGCCACAAGGGTCTCCTAGGGAACGAAAAGGCAGACGAACTAGCCAGGGCAATATCCTCTTCCCCGAACTCCATATGGTGTCAGTCACAACGCCTACAGGGTTGGTCAAAAGAGGTATTTTCCTGCATTACCTTGAACGAGCGAAGACCAGATGGGATAGGACGGAAACGTGCCGCATATCCAGAAACACATGGCCAGAATATAACATTCACCGGACTAACTCCCTGATTAACCATAATCGGGAGACATATCTAGGCTAACTAGCGTGCTGCCGGGCACTGGCCAATCGGTAATCACACACGACGGTTGAAGCTGTCATATAATGGTCATTGCCGTGCCTGCGATGACGCAGAAGAGGAGGAGACGGTGGAGCATCTCCTCTGCAGTTGTCCGGCTCTGATGAATAGACGCTTGAAGACTATGGGCCGTCCGTTTCTGAATAACCTCACTGAGATACACGAGATAGATCTAGGGTATCTAATAATGTATCTCCGATTAAAATGCTGGATATAGACACGGTACTTTGGACTGGAGTGCTGTGGTATGCAAAACGGGGTGTCAAGTTACTAAGTGATGCTAAGTAGTATCTTTAGCAACCACGAAAACCAACCAACCCACAAAAAATAAAGAGAATGCAAAGTAACAGACACATGTAGATACATTGTAAACTTACGAGTAGCAAGACTTCGTTTTTTAAGACAACTATTCGCAGCCGCTACATCAATACCATCATACTTAGTTTCAGGCAGAGACTATTATTGTACAACAACCACATATTATTTGCAATGCTAACGCTGCATAGCTCCGACGTAGATAACGCTGTGTGTTGTTTGCATGTGTTGACTTTGTTAGATTATACCTTACCCGTGCCTATAGATGTTAACACATCAATAAAGCAATATCTTGCTCAATGAAATAATTGTTTTTGTTTTGTTATAAACAGAGCGACGACAAAAATGTATTGAATAGTATGGAGACCTTATTGCACTCTTTTTCTGCTCTCATGTACAAAGTCTGAGTAAAAGAGCATAAATGAGTCTTATTGGCTTTATAGAATATTTCAATATTTCATAAATGCACCATTTCGACAATGTTATTACATAAAACAATACAAAAAGCATAAATGTTTCAAAAGGCATCAATGTTTCACATCAAAATTATGAATGGACCAAGTTATGACAAAAAGAGAGTAATACATACGTTCTAAATCAATCGCCAGATGTCGCCAGAGCTTTTGAGCCATTGAATTCGTTCCATGAGTTCTCTATACTATTCAATACTCTTTGGTGACGACGACCTGCCTGTTTGTTCGCTGCCACTACATCAATACCATCATACTTATTTTCAGGCAGATACTATTGTTGTACAACGTTGTGTGTTGACGCTGTGCATTGTTTGCATGTGTTCACTTTGATAGATTGCCCTACCCGTGCCTGTAGATGTTAACATATCAAAAAAAAAGTTTTGATTAGAATTTAATTCTTCGTGTTATTTTTTACAATTTCAATTTCTGAGGAAGTCCAACATAAGTATGTGGAGGTTTCTTCAGATCAACCTTCATCATAGTAAAATGGCAACTGCCACTTTAATGGTGAAATACTCATTGAGTACCTATTACGTACTAGCCTAGCAATATGAAAAAGAGGTAATGGACCGAATTTCATCCCCATCTCCAGGCAGGAGGCACTAGATGCCACCTTTGCAATGAAGGCCCTGTATGCGTTGAACAGAGAATGGAATGTTTTTGCTAACAATTCGTTCTCTGATCATAGCTATAAGTACATCGGATTCCAGTTGGACTGGAACACGACCCAACCAAAAGTAGTTTCTCGCAATGGGAGGAAATCTGTGGAGATGAGGTGCGACGATGATAATGTAGTGCATGTAGATGTCGCAGTGTTTCGCCAAATACAAATCCGCAACCAAATTCATGCTTATACTCATAACAGCTGAAGTATATGTCACAGTTCTTCCTCCCTGTGCAGCCATAACCTGTCCAGCGCATCGCCTGGATGTCAGTAATGTCAGCCTTATAATTCTCGAGGACATCTATCAGTTGGATAGTTGCATAGTTGAATCTGTATAGTGTTCTAACATTCCAAGTGCATATCCATAAATCGTGGTCCATTTAACTTTTACGGGGGTCGTCGACAAATGGGGGGGGGTTTATGTCTCTCCTTCTCATTTTGTAGATTCAATGCCAAGATAATGGTGGCGGGAGGCAAGCCACGCCAACCGTGGTTTTGCATTTTATCTACTGCCAGGATGATAATGTATGTCGAAACTGTACTTTGGATCGGCCCTTGGCCAGTAGTGTTGGCTCATCCGCCTTCAAATGACAAAAGAATGTGCCCACTAGTTCGAGCTGCAGTGACAGGGTCACCTACATATTTAACCTGAGACGCATCATGCGTTTCGACTTCTCACTCTCGCTAGCTACCGGAGGGTTCCGATAAAGCCATTGCCTGGGACATACTTTGAGGAAGTACTGAGCTGTTTGTAGTACCCTATGAAAGAATCATTTCTGCCCACTCCCAAATGGCTGGCTATCAGAAACCACGGGTAACAAAACCAAATACATAGAAAATTCTAAAAATAATAATCATCGCCGTTGAATATATAAATTTACAAAATTTCATCAAAATGATTTAAAAAAATCTTCAATTCAAGAGTAAAGAAAAAATTTGAAAGAACATGACTGTTAATTGAAGGAAAATTTTCATTGCATCACTGAAATTTTACATCAATTGAATGTAGTGCTATTGATGATACTTTTTCATTGTGCTGATGATCAATTATTTTTTGGGTGTATATTTGAGTGTACACTAGTACGTATGGCTGGTTTTATATGAGAGTGTTTATTTGTTTACCTTAATGTGTTTAATATCCCAGTAGGCCGTGTCTTGACGACATCATCAAAGAATTATATTATGTCTCAAAAGTCGTACTAAGGACATTTGTAACAAATCGTAGAACAATTTCATATAAATGTCGCAAAAATCGTTGACGACAAAGTAAGCGACATTGTAAGTGATTTTGTCGTTGACGATAAAGTAAACGACATTATGAATGAATGTAGCGTATTAACAAGAGAATTAGTGAAACAATTTTATAGACGACAATATACAAGACATCGTCGACCATCATGTCTTGTGTAGATGCAAATGCAAACAATTTCGTAAAGACATCTTTGAAGACAATATCACCACAGAAACTGTGGCCTGCTGGAATACTTTTTCGGCATTAATTCTTCTTTCGGCCTGTCAATTTTGTGTACATTTGTGTACACTTTTTGTACACGTTTAGTGTTTCTGTAAAGGGTTATCCAATTCGACATCTGTCAAACTAAGTTGTTAAACCAATTTTTTCTTTTCAGTTGAAAGTCTGAGATTGACGAAAATGGATCGCTTAACTATCACACAACGCATAAAATTTATTAAAACCTACTACAAAAAGGGTGATTCTGGCACAGCCACATATCGTGCTTTAAGAGGAGATTATGGTTTACATAATCGTCCAACTACGCAAGCAATTGGCAAAATTGTGAAGAAATTTGAAGAGACTGGAACGGTTACAGATATTGTAAGGCCTGTGCATCATCGTTTCGCTCGTTCCGCTGAAAATATCGCTGATGTAAGTGAAAGTGTTGCCGAAGACCCGAATGTGTCGATTACTCGTCGTTCTCAGGAATTAGGACTGTCTTACGGCACTTTATGGCGTATTTTGATTTTGGATCTACACCTACATCCATATAAAGTCCAGCTCACACAACAACTGAAGCCAGCTGACTATTCACAACGTCGTAGATACGTGGAATGGGTGATTGAACAACTGGCGGCGGACGGCGATTTTTCGAACAAAATTTTCTTCAGCGATGAAGCACATTTCTCACTCGGTGGGTAAGTTAATAAACAAAATTGTCGTATTTGGGGTTCTGAGAATCCTCAAGTAACGGGGTTTTTCAATAAGAGCGCTACAAAAGTCTTTTTTAAATAAAACAAAACCGGTTTTAAATACCAATGAAATTCTTTATTCCTGTGAAAGTACGTTCGATGCCATTATGTATGGAACTCGATTTCGTTTGCATGGCCACCACGGGCACGCTTGCAGAAGTCCAGACGCTGAACCCAATTTTCGACGGTTTTCAAGCATAAATCGTCCGATACTGCTGCAATTTCACGTTCGATATACGTACGAAGTTCATCAATCGTCGCACAGGAAATATTCTAACGGCGTCAAATCGCACGACCGAGCCGGCCAATCGACTATGCCATTTCGTGAGATAACACGTTCACCAAACTTGGTTTCCAATAAATTGATTGTGGCATTCGCTGTGTGGCTTGTGGCGCGTCCTGTTGGAACCACATGTCCTCCAAGTCCATATTATCCAATTGGGGCCAAAAATATTCGGTTATCATTGAACGGTAGCGATTCGCATTCACAGTAATGTGCCGGTCTTGATCATCACGGAAGAAGTACGGCCCAATGACGCCGCCGGCCCATAAACCGCACCAAACCGTAATTTTTTCGGGATGCAATGATGACTCATTGATTACGTGTGGATTGCTGTCTGACCAATAACGCATATGTTGCTTAACGACGAAGCCATTCAGCCAGAAATGAGCCTCATCGCTGAAGACCATAAATTGGACATAGCGCTCTTAAAGTTGAGGCCACTGACTCCAAATTTCGGTAGCAAATTTTAATAATTTCGACTCGTTGTTGGCTCGTATATCTTCCCATGATGAAATGGCAAACCTTACTGAAGAGAAATGTCAAAAGAGCGGGAGAAAATATGGCGTCGTTTGCTTTCCCTATCGATTTACTTTTGTAGCGTCTCTGTTGAGAAACCCGTTAATTGAGGAGAGGCCGTTACATCCAGAAAAAGTCACTGTTTGGTGCGCTCTTTGGTCCGAAGGTGTGATTGGACCTTACTTCTTCGAAAACGACGATGGAACGACTGTCACCGTCAATTCGGAGCGTTATGGTCATATGATAACCAACTTGTTTTTTGCCTGCTATTGAAGAATACGACTTGGAGAATATGTGGTTTCAACAAATCGGTGCCACATGCCACACAACTCGAGCGAATATGGCTTTATTGCAATAGACATTTCCTGGCCGCGTAATTTCTCGTCGTGGCGATATCAACTGGCCACCAAGATAATGCGATTTGACACCATTAGACTTTTTTTGTGGGGCTACGCGAAAGACTGTGTTTATGCAGATAAACCTTTAACTCTTGAGCACTTAAGAACCAACATTCGTCAAGTTATGGCTGAGATACCGCCCAATATGTGTCAAAAAGTGGTCGAAAATTACCTCAAAAGAATCAATGCTTGCAACACTTCGCGTGGTGCTCATTTAAATGATGTATTGTTTCACACATAATGTCAACGTTCAAACTTTATAATAAAAAAGAAATATCATAAAAAAAAAATGTTTTAGGTCTTTTATTTACGTTTACTTTTGAAACCGCAAAATGGATAACCTTTTTGTACACTTTTTATACATTTGTGTACACTTTCGTACTTTGATATACAAGTTTAAACTTTTTGTAGGTTCAAGCGCTACTTTTGTACCTTTGCACACAGTTGTTGCTTTCACTGTAGCACTGCTTGTGCTATTATATACACTTTTGTGTACGATTTGTGTTTATTTCTTCACACTTTTTGTATTTGGGTAATACTTTTAGTACTTTTGTGTACACTTTTAATACTTTTCTGTACACTTTCAGTACTTTTGTGTACATCTTTTGTATAAATTGTATGCACTTTTGTATAACATTCACCATTTCCATGCACTACTGCCATAAGAATCGAGAACTACAGAATGTATAAATCCTATTTAAAAGTACATTTATGTATTTAATTTTTTTTTAAGTAAATTTTTAATGATTGTACCTATTTTTAAGTAAATTCCATTATTGTACACTGAACTAAGTATTTTATCTTTATCCAACCTACAGTTATCTTTTGTACGAGTTTACCCAAAATGAGATTCCATTTTTTTTTAATAGAGTATGAGGCCAGACAATATTACAACATTCCTTGATTAACTAATCCCTCGGCTTTAATCTAATGATAAGAAAATGACTCAAGACGTTTGCTTGGATACAATGTGAGACGATACAGTCTACGCTTCTTATAAATTAACAACAAGAAAGTCCCCCTTTAGCCCGAAGAATTTGTATTAAAGTAGGTATTTATGGAATCCCCTGCCTAAGATGGTGGGAGTTTCGTCGGACATATAAATACATACATAAGTATGTACATTCATAGGCATCACTTCTCCTTCATCATCATCTATCACACCTCTCTCGATAGCACACGAGCCGGCAACAAAACCACCATAGCGACATCTTTAATAACAACAAATATGCATGTGACAGATGAGTTGTTACCACCACCAATAGCAGCAGCAGCAACAGCGGCAACAAAATTGAATGAGAGCGTGTGGTGAGTGAGTATGGTGTGGTGTGTATCGTTGTGAGTGCCGCTGTGTGTTTGTATTTTCCTAAGGCTTCTCAATGTCGAATTTGTATTTTGCCCGTGACCTTGAGATAGCAGACGCAAAAAAAAATTGTATACAATAACCAACGCAACAACACCAACGACAACAGGCAAAAACAGAACAAAAAATAATTAAGTCAACAGACACGAGCAATATCAGCAACAACATCATCAACAACAATAACAGCAGCAGCAACAACACCACAATCAAAGGCAAAGGCAGCAACAACAGTTTCATTGGCTTCGTCAAACAACCGTCCAACAACAAGTACTATCAATATTGACAACAACAACAATTGCTATAGTTTGTCGGAGCAAGGAAGAAGAGCAAGTGAGTGCAAGTGAGAGTAACGAGTGTGCGATGTTGACGACGACGGTGAAGGTGAAGGTGAATTTGTTCTAAGCTATAGCTACAAACATATTAGCCGGCTATTATTGTTGTAGCCGACGCAACAACAACTGTAAATCCCCCAATACCCTGGGTAAACAAATTCTACATACATATATGTATAAAATAGGAAGAGATACAAAGGCAGCAACATCAATGACTACTACATCCAAAAATGACATATAATACCCATAAATTAGTGAAAAAGAAATGAACATTTGGGGATGATTGGATGTATTCACATTCACATTACAGTACACAGTTATGAACAAATTAACATGGCAGCCATCATGCAATTAGACATTTTATCATATAGACATTTGGATCAGGAGAGAGACATTAATTAACACTTTATATTTTGTGCGATCTGACGGAAAATTACCATAATATCCATAATGGGAGCTCGCTACTCTCAACTGTAGAAAATTCCTTTACGCTCGTATTGTTTTGTTTTCTTTTTCAATTATTTTCATTTACCTGTTTCCTTTCAACTATTTTTTAAACTACTTTCCTTTCCTTTCATGTCGTTTAATTTCAATTTATTATATTACATTTAATTTATTTTATTTCATTTCTTTTCATTACATTTCGTTTCAATTCATTCCTTTTCATCTCATTTCATTCCATTCCATTTCAATTCATTTCACTTCAATTCATTTCTTCTCATTTCGTTTCATTTCATTTTAGTTCATTTCATTTCATATCATTTCATTTCATTTCATTCCATTCTATACCATTCCATACCATTCCATTCCATTTCAATTGAGTTCATTTCAATTCGTTTCTTCTCATTTCATTCGTTTCTTCTCATTTCTTCTCATTTCTTTTCGTTTCTTCTCATTTCATTTTATTTAATTTCTTTTCATTCCATTTCATTCCATTTCATTTTATTTCATTTTATTTCATTTGATTTAATTTTATATCATTTCAATCCATTTTATTCCGTTTCATTTCATTTCAAAACATTCCAATTCACTTTCTTTTATTCCATTCCATTTCAATTCATTTCATTTCAATTCAATTCGTTTCTTCTCATTTCATTTCATTTCATTTCATTTCATTTTATTTCATTTCATTTCATTTCATTTCATTTCATTTCATTTCATTTCACTTCATTTCATTTCATTTCATTTCATTTCATTTCATTTCATTTAATTTCATTTCATTTCATTTCATTTCATTTCATTTCATTTCATTTCATTTCATTCATTTCATTTCATTTCATTTCATTTCATTTCATTTCATTTCATTTCATTTCATTTCATTTCATTTCATTTCATTTCATTTCATTTCATTTCATTTCATTTCATTTCATTTCATTTCATTTCATTTCATTTCATTTCATTTCATTTAATTTAATTTAATTTAATTTAATTTAATTTAATTTAATTTAATTTAATTTAATTTAATTTAATTTAATTTAATTTAATTTAATTTAATTTAATTTAATTTAATTTAATTTAATTTAATTTAATTTAATTTAATTTAATTTAATTTAATTTAATTTAATTTAATTTAATTTAATTTAATTTAATTTAATTTAATTTAATTTAATTTAATTTCATTTCATTTAATGTAATTTAATTTAATTTAATTTAATTTAATTTCATTCCATACCATTACATTCCCTTTCAATTGAGTTCATTTCAATTCGTTTCTTCTTATTTCATTTCAATTCGTTTCTCTCATTTCATTTCATTTCATTTCATTTCGTTTCTTCTCATTTCATTTTATTTAATTTAATTTAATTTAATTTAATTTCAATCTGATTCTTCTCATTCGATTCCATTTCAATTCATTTCAATTCGTTTCTTCTCATTTAATTTCATTTAGATTCGTCTCATTTCATTTCTGTTCATTCCATTTCATTTTATTTCATTTGATTTAATGTCATATCATTTCAATCCATTTTATTCCGTTTCATACCATTTCAATCCATTCCAATTCACTTTCTCTTATTCCATTCCATTTCATTTCAATTCATTTCAATTCATTTCATTTCTATTTAATTCGTTTCTTCTCATTTCATTTCAATTCATTTCATTTCAATTCGGTTCTTCTCATTTAATTTCATTTCATTCCATTCTACTTCATTCCACTTAATTCCATTTCAATTCATTCCACTTCATTTAAAATCGTTTCTACCCATTTGATTTCATTTCGTTTCTTCTCATTTCATTTCATTCCGTTACATTTCATTTTATTTAATTTCATTCCATTACATTTAATTTCATTTTATTTCATTTGATTTCATTTCCTGTCATCTTATCTCATCTCATTTCAATTAAATTAAATTAAATTAAATTAAATTAAATTAAATTAAATTAAATTAAATTAAATTAAATTAAATTAAATTAAATTAAATTAAATTAAATTAAATTAAATTAAATTAAATTAAATTAAATTAAATTAAATTAAATTAAATTAAATTAAATTAAATTAAATTAAATTAAATTAAATTAAATTAAATTCAATTCAATTCAATTCAATTCAATTCAATTCAATTTAATTTAATTCAATTCAATTCAATTCAATTCAGTTCAATTCAATTCAATTCAATTCAACTCAATTCAATTCAATTCGATTCAATTCAATTCAATTCAATTCAACTCAATTCAATTCAATTCAATTCAACTCAGTTCAATTCAATTCAATTCAATTCAATTCAATTCAATTCAATTCAATTCAATTCAATTCATTTCATTTCATTTCATTTCATTTCAATTCAATTCAATTTAACTCAATTCAATTCGATTCAATTCAATTCAATTCAATTCAGTTCAGTTCAGTTCAGTTCAGTTCAGTTCAGTTCAGTTCAGTTCAGTTCAATTCAATTCAATTCATTTCAATTCAATTCAATTCAATTCAATTCATTTCGTTCATTCCAATTCGTTTCTTCTCATTTCATTTCATTCCATTTCATTTAATTTAATTTCATTTCAATTATTTCCATTCCATTTCATTTCAATTTATTCCATTCCATTTCATTTCAATTCGTTTCTTCTCATTCCATTACATTTCAATTCGTTTCTTCTCATTTCATTTCATTTCATTTCATATCATTTCATTTCATTTCATTTCAATTGAATCCAGTTCAGTTCAATTCAAATCAACTCAATTCAATTCAATTCAATTCATTTCAATTCACTTCAATTCAATTCAATTCAATTCAATTCAATTCAATTCAATTCAATTCAATTCAATTCAATTCAATTCAATTCAATTCAATTCAATCCAATTCAATTCAATTCAATTCAATTCAATTCCATTCAATTCAATTCAATTCAATTCAATTCATTTCCTTTCCTTTCGTTTCGTTTCGTTTCGTTTCGTTTCGTTTCGTTTCGTTTCCTTTCCTTTCCTTTCCTTTCCTTTCCTTTCCTTTCCTTTCCTTTCCTTTCCTTTCCTTTCCTTTCCTTTCCTTTCCTTTCCTTTCCTTTCCTTTCCTTTCCTTTCCTTTCCTTTCCTTTCCTTTCCTTTCCTTTCCTTTCCTTTCCTTTCCTTTCCTTTCCTTTCCTTTCCTTTCCTTTCCTTTCCTTTCCTTTCCTTTCCTTTCCTTTCCTTTCCTTTCCTTTCCTTTCCTTTCCTTTCCTTTCCTTTCCTTTCCTTTCCTTTCCTTTCCTTTCCTTTCCTTTCCTTTCCTTTCCTTTCCTTTCTTTCCTTTCCTTTCCTTTCCTTTCCTTTCCTTTCCTTTCCTTTCCTTTCCTTTCCTTTCCTTTCCTTTCCTTCAATTCAATTCAATTCAGTAAAACGTGAAACTGAGAGTGTAAAACTGGTTGTGAGAGGTTCTTCCCGATCCCTTCATGGGATATTATGGGAAACCATGTTTATGTTTGTCAGAACACCACTGCTTCGATTCCTCTTGGAAACTTAACCAATGTTGGGGAAATGCATGTTAATTGGCCGGAAACGACTCTGCTGTCACAACACCGGTTTTAGCTCGATTTTGGATTTTAGCTTTTTTTATTTCTCCGTGTCAGAGTCGAAATTGTACAGCTATTGAAAATTCACCACTCTGACTTTACAGTGATTTTCAATATATTTGATTTATGTAGGGTATCTCATACGCCAGTTTCATATTTAGAATACAGACATCATTCCACCGGCATCATTCCAACGTGCGGTTTTTATGATCCCAAAAGTCATAAAAATATACAATGTTGTTAATTAGAGTGGTTGGTTTTTTGAGGGTTTTATTATTATTTTTTTATCAAATTCCCGTAATATTTCATGAAGGGATTGAGTTAGAGCTTCTCGAATTAGTGAGCTATTTTAAGACTCACACTGGCGTTTGTTACTTCTGATTTTTGTCCATGAATTATCGCTTGGATTAAGATTGAACAAATTTTAACCCATAACGCTTCTGCAGCTAATTTTAGAAACATCCATTAACATATTTTAAGGCAAATTATGGAAGGCGATTGTTTAGTTAGGTTAGGTTGAGAAACAGGGGTCAAAATATTAATACTTTGCTTTATGACCCATATCTGAGCAAACACCTAAACTAGTAAGTCGGCCTATGGTAAACTCTGTGTAGTCCCGGTAAGAAATTTGGTAATTTGGGTTATTTTTCCAAAATTCTTGCAGATTTGGTCCAAATAAAACGACAATTAGGATGATGGTGGCCCACTTTAAAGGTTTTTAACCATTTGATACGAAAGATAATACCCTCCAACCAGCCACCCTAATTCTTAAGTAAACCGAAAGCGTACAGCGATAGATAAATATTCTAAAACATGTGGGAGTCTTCGCTTTCCACGTTCTACGTAGAAAGCGTATCGAGGTGACGTGTACACACATTCGATCCAACTATATGTGTAGTACATCGTACAGACAACTAGTGATAACACAAATTTGGGGTTTCGTTTTAGTTTTTTATTCTGCTTTATACTTTTTTTTTTGGTTGGTGCTTATCTTCAAAGTCAATGTCAAAGTTATGTTAAAAATAACCGGACATTAAAATGAATAACATTGAACACCCTCCTCACAAATTTGAAAAAAAAACAAAAAAAAACTGAAAGAAAGCAAATTTTGTTCAGAATCTGAGTATGACAATACAAAAAGTATTGAACTCAACCCAATAAACCCAGTACGTAGCTGAAATACTGTTCGATTTCCGCCCGGTTATTTATACCTCCCGATTTGAAATTTCATCCATTTGATTTGAAATCCGCTTGATTATGTGATAACTGCGCCAATATGCGAAAAAAATAGAGAATTCTCACACGAATACAAAATTGCGCGTTTTTTTTTTTGCTGAACACTTTTGTATGATTACGAAATAATTGAAAGCAAAAATTTAAAACATCTGCGCCACATTAAATGATTATTTAGTAGGTATGTCGTTGTAGTTTCAGAGTTTAGGTGGTGGAGCCGCATGAGCGTATACTTGATATGATTTGATATGTTACGATAAGGAATTGCTATCTCCTGTCAGGTTACTTAAGACTCTAAGAACGATTAGAGTAGTTTGTAGAAACGGAATATGAAAATAGTGGCCGAACTCTCGACACGACACTATGTGACACTTGTGGTGTACTGATTGTGTTGCCGGGGATACAGGGGTGTATGATTGATATGATGCCATAATAATATAACTTATACTTCCAGATCACTTACTGCAACGATTAGAATGATTTGTAAAAACTGGTACCGAATACTGTGCCTATATTCCGGGAAGGTTAATGCAGCCCAAAAGGCAAAAACTGCGGATTTCAGACTAGTAATACTGCTAACAGGACGATTATAAAAAAACGGGTGGAAACAAAATTACCTACAAAGATAGCAAATTTTGAAAATATTGGTGAACCACAGATATTTTAATACTTCTAGTTCGCGATCCAAGTCATAGGCGAAGCCTTAAAGCTGAAACACTGTATCAGAAATCTGCAGAATTTAGGTATGAATCATGATACTTTAGACAATTCGATCCTTGCATTTTGCCAGTCTGCGAATAATCACACTGGTCTTAGAAGGGTTAATGCGAAGTATTATACCTTAAAACAAAGCCTGAAGTGTTGCCTACAACCTGAGTCTAGGTAGAAGATAGGTTTACTAGGGCTGTTTTTTGAGAAAATCAGATTTTTAGCAAAAAAGTAAGGTTAAAAAATCGTATTTTTTAAATTTGTCCCCAATGGGTTAATAAAATGTAATATATTTATATGCAGATTTAAAGAGTTTTTAATGGTCTTTGTAATGATATTCACCGGAACCAGATCGGAGCATAAATATGTGAGATATGGCCAATTATATACTCAAGCTTTAAAGGCCCATATCTCAAGAAGTTGGACCGAGCGCAAACATTTGTTTTTTCTATTTTAATAAGCTTTTTAAGCCCTTTCAGGCCAAAAAAATTGGCCAAAAAAAATAGCGCAGACTTAGCTATATCCATATATACCGATTTCTCAAAAACTGGGGCCAATCTGACAGTTCCAAATGTACTTTCGCACTCAGGGGACTCCCCCCTAATAGTTCGAAAAGGATTCATCAAAGTTAATTTTTTTTCGGGTCAAAAACTATCACAGTGTCATTGACTGCGTCCGCTATTCCATATGATCTCTTCCCAACCTCGGGTGTAGTATGTACGGGAAGACTCTGCCACTTGATATGCAATGAGAAGGTTGATGGCTTAAACCTGGTATTCAGTTGTTATGAAGACTTCGTTGCCATAAGAAGCACGCGAATAAAAAATAACGAAAATTTCCTGAACCGAAAATTTCGTTCACTCTTCATTTGCTTGGTACTCAGCTGTTTTCAAACTTTCGTAGGCAAAGTCTAGTACAGGGTTGTTACGCTAAACTTCTTTCATGCGAAAACTATAGTTTGGGACCGGAAGTTTGACATTTCAATTATTTCAGTAAACATGCGTTAAAAATAAAATGGAGTGCAAAAACGAATTATTAATGAAATATTTGCAAGGTAAATCAGAGAGTGGTGCAATGGTAGTGTGCGCAGCTCTTGTGCACGAGGACGTGAGTTCGATCCCTACTCTGACCACCTTACTCTGACCTTCTCTCGACGGCGGTCACCTCGCGTAGTGACGGCGACACTATTGAGCCATTTAGCCATGAAAAAGCTTCTCATAATACCGTTCGGAACCGATGTAAAACTGTAGGTCCCAATCAGTGAATGTAAAACTAGAACGCGCACAGCTCACTGGTTATGAGAAGCTCTCCCTAATCCCTTCATGGGATGTAACGGGAAACCATTTATTTATAAATCAGAGACACTCTCTGTAACAAAATTTTCCGTTTAGAGGTAAATGGCAACATTTATTACGAAAATTTCGCAAGAACTGAATAAGGGACTTTAGCCAAGAACCGTACATCGATGAAAATAGTACCCCTGTATAATACAGGGTGTCTCAAAAGTAGTTTTATATTTTGTGAGTTGATAAAACAAAAAAATAGTGTTTTTAAACAGAATTTTTATTAATTAAACAGTGCAACACGAAAAAATATAAAAATATACGGACAACACTACGTGATAAAAGACCAAAAAGTCATTTTTGCAAAAAAAAAAGTCATCATTTTCTCAGGCTCATATCTTGCAAACCGTTCGGAGTTTTGATTTACTCTCTGAAAATTAGAAGATATAAAATCAAAAAACTTCATCTTCAAGGTCAAAATCGCAAAATAATTAAAAACTTAAAATTTTTTTTACCACTTTTCCCCTGTTTAGGTCCATAGGTAGCAAACCGTTCAAAATTGAAGGAAACAATCAACTAGAAAAATGTACATAAGATCCCAATAAACAACTTTCTAGAACATATGAGCTTCCTAGGAATTGATGCAGTTTTTGGAAATTTATCTCTTAAAAATAATATCGCCTAAATGAAAACATTCGCGTTCACGGCATTCATTTAGTCGAACGGTAACATTTCCAATGACAGTTCTGTAGGTCGATTCGTATCCTCATGAACAGACTCTCTCTCCATATTCTCTGCCGTTCTTCACGATCCTAGCCGCCCAGGCTTCTGTAATGTCGTACCAGTCTCTTCAAATTGGTTGACCCATTGTCCGAATCAGAGGGATGTTTGCCTCATTATTCAATTGACGAAAACCTCGAATACTGCAGAATCTTCTACGCGCTGCATTTGCTGAATCACCTCTTTAGTAAAACTCTCGCATGCGCAGCGCATGGTACGCTCCCTAGAAACGGCCCATAGTGAGTGAGTTCCCAAGAGCCAAGCTACCTACCGGCATACACCTCGCGTCACTTAGTTTCAATGCGTTGACGCAGTCAGCTAAATAAATGTAAACTTTCTTTTGAGACACCCTGTGCAAAGCTGTTTCGAGCGACAAAGATGGAACTGAAAGCTGTGGCACATCAGCACAGTGAGAAAGATTCTCTGACAGAAAGAATAACTGGAGAAGAGCTAAGATGAAATGCACCAAAGAGCACAAAAAAGTACACAAAGTGTACCAACACGTACACAAAAGTAGAAATGTGCCAAAAAAAAAGTACACAAAATGTACCAAGAAGTTTTCCAAAAAGTACACAAAGTTCATGAAAAAGTTCACAACGTGTTCCGAGATAAACAGAAAGTTCACACAGTGTATAATAAAGCACACCAAGTGTAATAGAAAGTACACAATATGTAAAATATACATTGACAAAATGTACCACAAAGTGCAAAAAATGTAAAATATACACAAAATGTACCAAAAAGAGCACAGAGTGTAAAAAATACACAAAATGTACTAAAACGGACACAATATAAACCAACAAGTTCACACACATAAACCCTAAAGTAAACAAAGTGCACCACGTTCTACAGCGTACTTCCATGTACTTAATGTGTACAAAATAGTACATTTAGTTCATTTGTTAGGCTTCTATTACCAGCAAGTTGGTAATAAATTGCACAAAAATTGCATTACCACACTGATCATTTACTTATTACTATTTGAAACTGAAAGTACACAGAATGTACAAAAATTACATGATTTATCAGAGCACAAAATTTGTTCAAAATTCTAAACAGAATTTGGGATAAGATTTCAAATTGTATCAAAATGTACTAACACTAAAACAAAAGTGCAATAAAAAGTACACAAAGTATATCAAAACGTACACAAGACCAGAAATGTATGCAAAATGTACCAAGTGTACATAAGATTTCCAAAGAGTACACAAAGTTTATGAAAAAGTTCATAAAAAAGATTACAACTTTTTCCGAGACTTAACACAATGTATAATAAATTACACCAAGTGTAATAAAAATCACACAATATGTAAAATATACATTGAAAAAATGTACCAGAAGGTGCACAAAATGTAAAATATACACAAAATGTAAAAAATACGCAAAATTTATTAAAACGCATACAATATAAATCAACAAGTACACAACAGGAACCCTAAAGTGCACAACGTACACAACAGGAACCCTAAAGTGCACAACGTGTACAGAAAGCGTACTTAAGTATACTTAGAGTTCCCAAAATATTTCATTCAGTTCATTTATTTTGCCAAATGTACCAACAAGTTTAATCAAAATGCAAATATTGTGTAATTATGTTAGCCCAATAAATGTGCATCTGTCATTGTCTATCAAATGAGGGTGAATCATTCATTCATTTATTGTGGCTGCACGAAATTTGCATTGTCACACTGATGCATTCACTTGTTCCTGTTTTAAACTAAAAAGTACACCGAATGTACCAAAAAAGTATACAAAATTTATAAGAGTACACAATTTGTTCAAAATTCTAAACAGAATTTGCGAAGTGATTTCAAATTGTATCAAAATGTACTAATCCTTAAACGAAGTGCAATAAAAAGTACACAAAGTGTACCAAAACGTACACAAGACCAGAAATGTTCCAAAATAGAACGTAAAATGTTCCAAGAAGTACATAAGATTTTCAAAGAGTACATAAAGTTCATGAAAAAGTTCACAATGTGTTCGGAGAAGTTCATAAAAAAGATCACAACGTTTTCCGAGACGTTAACACAATGTATAATAAATTACACAAAGTGAAATAAAAAGTACACAAAATGTAAAACATACTTTCAAAAAATGTACCAAAACGTACACAAAATGTATTATATACACAAAATTTACCAAAAACAGCACAGGGTGCACAAAATAAACAAAATTTACTAAAACGCATACAATTTAAACCAACAAGTACACAACATAAACACAAAAGTACACAAAGTGTACCAGGATCTACACAACGTGTACTTAAATATGCTTAGATTGTACAGAATAGTACATTCAGTTCATTTATTTTCCTAGTAGTACCAAAAAGTTTCATCAAAATGCAAATATTGTGAAATTATGTTCGCCCATTAAATATGCATCTATCATTTGCTATAAAATTGGGGACTGAATCATTCATCCATTTATTGTGGCTGCACAAAAATTGCATTGCCACACTGACGAACTTGTTGTTTATTATTTAAATTATTCTTCTATTTGAAATGGCACCAGACCTATGAGTCATTGCATTTTAAGGGAACTCAAATTGAAAAACAAAAATGAATAAAGATTTATTATTTCTTAGAATTTGTGAAAATTTTGTTTAAATACACAATGACGCCGACCACTTTTTGTTTGAAAAACAAAAACAGTAAAACTCAACACGATTCTACTACACACTACATAGACATACTACCATGCATATGATTTTCTGCAGCAAAACATTGTTGCATTCGAGCAACTATTGTGCATAGTTGTAACAAACATGCAACACATTGTTTGCACGTAAACTATTGCGAAATTTTTGAAATTCAATCATAATCTCATGCAAAGGACCCGTCAATGTTCTTCGGACACATTGTCATAACGTCATTGTATCGTATACCCAATATGGCCAACTACAAATTGCAGTAGCAGTAGTTAAGAATGAGCGAAAAGAAATTGAGGTAAAGAGAGAGAGATTCCCTCAAACTTCCGTTTCCTCTGGCGCAAATATATGCAATTGCATTAAGAAGAGATTCTTTACGAAATGTTGATGGTTTTACGAGATACAAACGAAGGAAATAAATGACAAAACAGCACCCAGCAGACAGACAGACGATTTCTACAAAATACCCCCCACATACCGTGTAAACAACACAAAAATGCTAACAATAACAATACAAGTGTCCCAGGCCCCCACCTAGTACAGGAGCACGTCCCCCACCACCCGCACTCAATCAGTTTTCAATGTCACAGCCAGAGAATGTGCATTGCACTTGACATTGAACTTGAACTGCAGTTTGTAAAGTGTATTGAACGAGTACGAACGAAGCACCCAAACACACACATACAAATTTGTACTCACTCATTCGTAAACATCATACATGTAGAACCTCCCAACACCTATCACGAACAGATTTTCAACCGAACTGAACTGCGTCGCATTGAGTTGAATGTTTGAATGGGATGCACGTTGAATGCGAATGCTTAAATGTTGATTTTTCGGGTGTAACGAAAGGGGCTGACGACCAGGTGTTTGGGGATGTGAGTAGTGGTAAGAGTTGTGGTGAATGGTGGTGATGTCGATGATTGACGGATTTTAATCGGAAAAAGTGATATCGATCTAAAGATATCTTTTTGTTAAGGTTCAATATTTATTTAGACTGCGACTCCATTGAATGTTTAATTGAAAACACATAAATCATTTTGGTTTGTAAATTTTTTCAGCCATTACTTCATATATACCTGTCATGTTTTTTATACAAAATACAGGGTGATTCAGGAAGTTCCGGACAAATTTCTCCAACGTATTCCTTGGCTCATTTCATGAAGAAAAGTCCACTAGGACCATGTCCGAAATGGCAGCGGGTTCAAAATTTTCGGATGGAGGGTAGTAGGGTAAAGTTGCTAACTTCTGAGCCAGTGGTCGGATGTGGTTCGCAAACGGCTGCAATTGTGTTTAGTAGAAAATGGGAACCACATCGAAAACTTCCTTTAACATCAAATGTTTTTTTTCCTTATGTGTTTGATTCTTCAGCCAAAAATTTCAATAAAATAAAATTTTAAACGTGTTAATTTACAAAAACAAATAAATGTGTGCTGTTATTTCGCTTCCAAAAACAAAACCAAAAATTTTTGCATTTCAGTAAAATGGTCATAACTTTGTAACGGTAAGACCTCTGGGCTTCGTTTAGGTCATTTTGGAAAGGTAAGAGGTATGGCTATCTTTCATAAAAACATAAGTTACCTGCCATCTGGCTGAGCAAATTGAGGTTATGTGAATTTTTTTTTCCATTTTTTGTCCGAAAGCTCTGTATCTCGGTGATTTTACTTTTTTCTACTTTTTTATTGATTCTGAAAGGCCTCTTAAAGGCCTTTCCAAAAAGCCCAAAATCCGACCACTGGCTCAGAAGTTAGCAACTTTACCCTACTTCCCTCCGACCGTCAAATTTTGAACCCGCTGCCATGTCGCACACTTGCATTTTCGGACATGATCCTAGTGGACTGTTCTTCATGAAATGAGCCAAGGAATACGCTGGAGAAATTTGACCGGAACTTCCTGAATCACCCTGTATAAACAAAGATCAGTCAGTTGAATTTGGTACGTATATGGCTGTTTGGTTGGTTTTCGTGGTTACTAAAGATACTATTTAGCATAAATTAGTGTCTTGAGACACCGTTTACATACCACATCACTCCGGAATGTCCAAAGTACCGTGTCTATATCCAGCCTGATAATCGGAGCTTCCTGAATCACCCTGTATAAACAAAGATCAATCAGTTGATTTTGGTACGTATATGGTTGTTTGGTTGGTTTTCGTGGTTACTAAAGATACTATTTAGCATAAATTAGTGTCTTGAGACACCATTTTACATACCACATCACTCCGGAAAGTCCAAAGTACCGTGTCTATATCCAGCCTGATAATCGGAGATACCTCATTAGATCCCCTAAACCTATCTCGTGTATCTCAGTGAGGTTATGCAGGAAGGGACGGCCCATAGTCTTCAGGCATCTATTCATCAGAGCTGGACAACTGTAGAGGAGATGCTCCACCGTCTCCTCCTCTTCTGAGTCATCGCAGGCACGACAATGGTCATTTTTTAACAGCTTCAACCATCTTGCGTGATTACTGATTGGCCAGTGCCCGATCAGCACGCCAGTTAGCCTAGATATGTCTGCCCGATTATGGCTGATCAGGGAGTTAGTTCGGTAAATGTTATTATCAGGCCATGTGTTTTTGGAAATGCGGCATGTTTCCGTTCTATCCCATCTGGCCTTAGCTCGTTCAAGGTAATGCAGGAAAATACCTCTTTTAACCCAACCTATAGGCGTTGTGACTGACACCATATGGAGTTCAGTGGAAGAGGATCCTGCCCTAGCTAGTTCGTCCGCCTTTTCGTTCCCTAGGAGACCCTTGTGGCCTGGTATCCAAGTAAGAACCACATTGGCCAGTCGGCCTACCTCGACAAGTTTTTCCCAACATTCACTAACGAGTTTAGATGCAGTGTTATAAGACTTGAGTGATAGGAGAGCCGCTTGGATATCTACAAATATTCCAATGGGTTCTGTTCTTCGCTGTAGTATAAGTGCGGCGCAGGCTTCTTTCATGGCCAGTATCTCCGCTTGGAAAACGCTACATTTGTCTGGGAGTTTGAATGATAAATTGAGGCCTGCCTCTTCAGAGGAAAAACCCCAAGGACGATTCCCCATTCCATTTTGGATCCGTCCGCAAAAAATACTTTGGTGTTAACACCTGTAAGTGGTTCCCCTTTATCCCACTCTATTCTTTTGGGAAACCTGACATCGAATAGGTTATCGAAAGTCAATGAGGGGGTGGAGTAATCGGTTGTTATATTGAGTTCTCTTGGGATTATCTGTAATATTCTCGCATGTCCATATGCGTTGCTCTTCCAGAGTCCAAGAGCATTTAGTCAGGTGGCACTCCAGGCCGCACTAGCTGTGATGAGAAGGTCGATGGGTATAATATGAAGCATTGTATTAAGGGCTTCAGCTGGACACGTCCTCATTGCCCCTGTTATGCGCTACAAGCTGATCTCTGTACTCTATACAACAGTTTCATGGTGGACGTCCTCCCTGTGACTGGCCACCATACCGTTGCTCCATAGGAGAGTATTGGTCTGATTAAGCTAGTGTACATCCATAGCACCATTTTCGGTCGGTGAGCCAACGGCTTCCGAACATTTTCCGACAAGCGTAGTACGCAACGGTTACCTTCTGTGCGCGGTGCTCTATGTTACGTTTCCAGGAAAGTTTAGGGTCTAGAATCACAACCGAAAACTTCGTTCACTTTTCATTTGCCTAGAGTACTCAGTTCTTTGTGAAAATATAGTAAGCAAAATCAATTACAGGGTTGTTACTTACTTATCCGATCTCGAACAACCCAGGGTAGGGTCAGGGACCTTACAAAACGAAGACGTCACATTCGATCTTTTGCTTTATCTCTCCAGTTGGCAGTACCAAGTGTGCGCAGAGATTCCTCAACCTGATCCCTCCAGCGGAGTCTTGGTCTACCTATTTCTCGTCTTCCTTCGAGTTCGGTTTAGAAAACCCTTCGTGCTGGTTCGTCTCCATACATTGTACTGACATGGCCTAGCCAGCGTAATCGCATTATTTTTATCCGCTTAACTATGTCAATTTCGGGATATGGCTCATGCAGATCATGGTTCCGGCGTCAACGATACTCGCCGTTGTGCACTATACGGCCATGCATTTTTCCATGTATTTTTTTTTCTCGAAGACTCCTACAGATGTTTCGTCTGCTTGCGACAAGACCCAAGATTCTGCGCCATACAGCAAGACAGGTTGTATGAGAGTCTGGTGTAGCTGGACATTTTGTTACTCGAGAGAGGGCTTTATCTCTAAAGTGCTTGCTTAGCCAAAAATAATCTCTAATCTCAAGATTGACATCGTTGTTTTTGTTTACGGCAGATACGATGTATATAAAGGGTTTTTCAACAGAGACGCTACAAAAGTAAATCGATAGGGACATTTCTCTTCAGTAAGGTTTGCCATTTCATCATGGAAGGATATACGAGCCAACAACGAGTCGAAATTATTAAAATTTACTACCGAAATTTGGATTCAGTAGCCTCAACAACCAGTGATGAGGCTCATTTTTGGCTGAATGGCTTCGTCAATAAGCTAAATATGCGTTATTGGTCAGACAGCAATCCACACGTAATCCATGAGTCATCATAGCATCCCGAAAAACTTACGGTTTGGTGCGGTTTATGGGCCGGCGGCGTCATTGGACCGTACTTCTTCCGTGATGAGCAAGACCGGCACATTACTGTGAATGCGAATCGCTACCGTTAAATGATAACCGAATGTTTTTGGCCCCAATTAGATAATATGGACTTGGAGGACATGTGGTTCCAACAGGACGGCGCCACAAGCCACACAGCGAATGCCACAATCAATTTATTGGAAACCAAGTTTGGTGAACGTGTTATCTCACGAAATGGCCCAGTCGATTGGCCGCCTCGGTCGTGCGATTTGACGCCATTAGATTATTTTCTGTGAGGCTACGTCAAGTCTATGGTCTATGGCAACAAGCCAGCGACGATTGATGAACTTCGTACGAATTTCGAACGTGAAATTGCAGCAGTATCGGCCGATTTATGCTTGAAAACTGTCGAAAATTGGGTTCAGCGTCTGGACTTCTGCAAGCGTGCCCGTGTTGGCCATGCAAAAGAAATCGAGTTCCATACATAATGGCATCGAACGTACTTTCACAGGAATAAAGAATTTCATTGGTATCTAAAACCGGTTTTGTTTTATTTAAAAAACTTTTGTAGCGCTCTTATTGAAAAACCCTTTGTATATAAATTCGTCCATCACCTCGAAATTATAACGGTTATCAACGTTCACGCCTTGGTCTAATCGCGTACAGGCCCTGCTCGTTGGAAACATTAATTTTGTCTTCTCCTCACTTACTGTCAGACCCACTTTTGCTGACTCCTTCTCCATTCTCGAAAACACCGCAGAAACTTCTGTAATTGGGAGCCCAATGATATCTATATCATCAGCATATGCGAGCTGCATGTGACTTTTGCTGGTGATGGTTTGATTCATGTTGACCGAAGTTTTTCTCCTAATGATCCCCATAAAGATGTTAAAGTGATCGCACGATATGGTGTCGCCTTGCCTGAGGCCTCGCTTAGTTTCGAAAGGTTCGGTAAGATCCTTACCAACTTTTACTGCGGAATTTGTGTTCGTCAACGTCATCCTGCAAAGTCGTATGAGTTTTGCAGGACTACCAAGCTCAGACATAGCTTCATAGAGTTTCTCCCCGTATCGGACTATCGAAGGTCGCCATATAATCGACAAATAGATGATAGGTGTCGATTCGGCCCCCGCGGGTCTTCTCCAGGATTAGGCGAAAATCTGGTCAGCTGTCGACTCTCCAGGCCCAAAGCCGCACTGGTATGGTCCAATCAGGTCAGCGACAATCGGCCCAGTCCTTCGCACATTATACCCGATAGAACCTTATATGCCATGGACAAAAGGTCCATTCCACGATAGTTGGCACAGATACTCGGGTCACTCTTTCCAAATATGAGACATATAACACTGAGACTCCAATCGCCGAGCATGCATTCATCTAACCAAATTTTGCCAATGAGCTGATGCATGCACCTTATCAGCCCTTCTCCGCCAGCCTTAAACAGCTCCGCAGGTAATCCATCGGCTCCTGCGGCTTGTCCTTAAGCCGGGCAATAGCTGCTCTGAAATATAACAAGTGGAAAATCACCACACCCAAAGCATAATAATCGGATTTCCCGTAACTTGTTGTCACAACCGCATTAGAGGTTGCTTCAACCGAATTTCAGGTGTGTGGACTAAATTGTGTCGTGACAACATCAATTAGGTTGTGGTCACTGCGATTCGGTGGCAACACCCGAATTTACTGTTGCTACAACCTTGTTTAAATAATTAGTTCTGTCAGTGTATCTGGTCACCCTTTACATTACTAACATCCCAGCAACATTTTTTAAAACTTATTGCCAACATAATATGCTTCAGAACAACTTATTTTGTAATCATTCTCTTATTGGCTTCGAGGAACATAAATAACCCCATCAGATAAAATGCCAACAGCTGATATGGTATCTGTCACAAGAAATGTGTATCTAGTGCTGTCAAAAATGTGTTTCTACTCTGCTGGGAATCGCAACCGGGACCTCAACTATCTCCCGTTTTGTAGTCGGACACGCGCTATCACCGTGTCAACTGATATGTATTATAGATTTGCGAAAACGAAGCAGTTTCTTTTGGGACAAACTCGAATAAGTACATATGTATATACGAATCCAGAACCTGGAGTAGAACAGGTTGTTTTACGGTATAAAATGTTTCATAAGTGGTTCTTGGCAATCGAATATTTTGCTGGGATATTTTACTATGTTAAGTGCCGCATAAGTGGGTGTTTAAATAAAATTTTTCTTCAAATTATGTTTCATTATCTATCTTTAAACTTTTGTATCCTAAATGAGAAGAATTAGCAATTAAAACACAAACGAAATTTAAAATTATTCTTAACAGTCCCAGTGACCTTTTTTCCATTGAATTCTCTTACTATCATTACATCGGGACCTCACTACTCCACTCCCGGCAAATCATAAGTTCTGGTGACATTTCGTTTTATGTTAATCATATTTTCTTAAACTGAGATAAGGTAAAATTTTGTTTTTATGCTAAAATGGAAACGAAGTGTGAAGAGGCAAAACAAGAAGAAGATTAAGCAGAAGAGAGGGTAGAAAGATGAATCCACACAATAAATAAAACATAGAAATATCGTAGGGAAAGAAAAAACCAACAAGAATAAACAAAAGTTTGGCATTTAGTTAAGAGGCATTAACAACAAAAGGCAAATATTTCAAGGTTAACTGATTAGACAGTGTGTATGTGTTTGGGTATATTTGGAATTGTGTGTGTGTATGTTGTTTGCATGCGTGTGTCTCAAAGGAACAACAAAAACATCGCAAAAGGAAAATACGCACAGACGAAGCAAAAACACACGCGCACACACAATTACTCAGTTACCCACACTCATTTCGGCTCAAAGTTCGACACACGCTTATCACGGTGCAGCTGACGCGATTTTAATAAAATGTTCACGTTACCCAAATCTTTAAGCGGATTCATTATCAAGGCGGTGCAAATGAGATAATGAGACCAAAAAGACGAAAGAAAACATTAGGCCAGCGTTGCCACTTTCTGGATAAATTTCCTAAAAATTTAAGAATTTAATAGTTTGTGGATAATGGCGTCTTTATGTAGTTTTACTTCCAAAATTTGCAATGCAGTTTTTTAATTAGTATTTATTTACTTCCCTTTAATTTAAAACAGGGTTGGTATTTATTAGAGTGTTCAAACACCAGACATTTTCGAATACAGTTTATTCGTACAACCACTTTTTTGACTAACCGGGTTAGGTTTCACCGTAAGTGAAAAACCAGCGAAACCGTTTAATTTTTAGATTTATTTAAGGATTTTTCGTTTGGCTGGAAAAATTTTTGAAATTTTTGTCAAATTGGCATGTATACAATTGAATTGAATTGAAATTAACTGAGTTGAATTGAACTGAACTGAAGTGAAGTGAATTGAATTGAACTGAACTGAGCTGAATTAAATCGAATTGAATTAAATTGAATTGAAGTGAATTGAATTGAATTGAAATTAACTGAATTGAATTGAACTGAACTGAACTGAACTGAATTGAATTGAATTGAATTGAATTGAATTGAATTGAATTGAATTGAATTGAATTGAACTGAATTGAATTGAATTGAATTGAATTGAATTGAATTGAATTGAATTGAAATGAATTGAATTGAATTGAATTGAATTGAATTGAATTGAATTGAATTGAATTGAATTGAATTGAATTGAATTGAATTGAATTGAATTGAATTGAATTGAATTGAATTGAATTGAATTGAATTGAATTGAATTGAATTGAATTGAATTGAATTGAATTGAATTGAATTGAATTGAATTGAATTGAATTGAATTGAATTGAATTGAATTGAATTGAATTGAATTGAATTGAATTGAATTGAATTGAATTGAATTGAATTGAATTGAATTGAATTGAAATGAATTGAATTGAATCGAACTGAATTGAATTGAAATGAATTGAAGCGAATTAATTCGAATTGAATAGAATTAAATGACTAGAAGTGAATTAAATCGAATTGAATATAATTGAATTCAATTGAATTGAATTGGCATGTATTGAATTGAATTGGATTGAAATTAACTGAATTGAATTGAACTGAACTGAATTGAATTGAAATGAATTGAATCAAATCAAATTTAATTAAATGGAATTGAATTGACTGGAATTAAATTAAATTGGATTGTATTTAATTGATTTGAATTTAACTGGCATGTATTGAATTGAACTGAATTGAATTTAAACGAATTGAATTGAACTGAATAGAATTGAATACAAACGAATTAAATTGAATTCAAATGAATTGAGCTGCACCGAACTAAACTGAACTGAGTGGAATTCAACTGACTTCAATTTAACTCAACTGAATTGAATTGAGCTAAATTGAATTGAGTTGAATTAAGTTGAATTGAATTTAATTTAATTTAATTTATATGAATTGAACTGGATTGAGTTGAATTGAATTGAACTGAACTGAACTGAATTGAATTGAAGTGAATTGGAATGAATTGCAGTCAATTGAATTGAATTGAATTGAGTTGAGATGAGATGAGTTGAGTTGAGTTGTGCTGAATTGAATTGAATTAAATTGAATTGAATTGAACTGAATTGAAATGATTTGAAGTGAGTTGAATTGAATTGAATTGAATTGAATTGAAGTGAAGTGAAGTGAAGTGAAGTGAAGTGAAGTGAAGTGAAGTGAAGTGAAGTGAAGTGAAGTGAAGTGAAGTGAAGTGAAGTGAAGTGAAGTGAAGTGAAGTGAAGTGAAGTGAAGTGAAGTGAAGTGAAGTGAAGTGAAGTGAAGTGAAGTGAATTGAATGTAATTGAATTGAATTGAATTGAATTGAATTGACTTGAATTGAATTGAATTGAATTGAATTGAATTGAATTGAATTGAATTGAACTGAATTGAACTGAACTGAATTGAATTGAATTGAATTGAATTGAATTGAATTGAATTGAATTGAATTGAATTGAACGGAATTGAGTTGAATTGAACTAAATCGAATTGAATTGAATGGAATTGAATTGAACTGAATTGTATTGAATTGAGTTGAATTGAAATGAAATGAATTGAATTGAATTGAATTGAATTGAATTGAATTGAATTGAATTGAATTGAAATGATATGAATTGAATTGAATTGAAATGACATGAATTGAATTGAGGTGTATTGAATTGCAGCGAATTAAATTGAATTCAATGGAATTGAATTGAACTGATGTGAATTGAATTGAGTTGAGTTGAAATTAATTGAATCAAATTGAATTCAATGTAATCGAATTTAATCGAATTTCATTGAATTGAATTTAATTGAACTGAATGGAATTGAATGGAAATGAATTGAATTGGTTTGAATTGATCTGGGTTGAATTGAATTGAACTGAACTGAAATGAATTGACTTGAATTGAGTTGAAATTAATTGAATCAAATTCAATTGAATGTAATTGAATTTCATTGAATTGAATTGTATTGAACTGAATTGAATTGAATTGAATGTAATTGAATTGAATGGAATTGAAATCAATTGGATTGAATTGAATTGAATTGAAATGAAACGAATTGAATTGAAATGGTTTGTATTGAATTGACTTGAATTGAATGGAATTGAATTGGACTGAATCGAATTGAATTGAACTGGATCGAATTGAACTGAATTGAATTGTATTAAATCGTATTGAATTGAATTTACTTGAATTGAATTGAATTTACCTGAATTGAATTGAAGTGAACTGAAATGTATTGAATTGAATTTAATTGAGTCGAATTGAATTGAATTGTATTAAATTGAATTGACTTGAATTGATTTAAATTAGACTAATTTGCATTGAATTGAGTTGAACTGAACTGAATTTAATTGTTTTGAATTGAATTGATTTGAATTGAATTGAACTGAATTGTATTGAATTGAATTGCATTTGATGGAATTGATTTGAATTGAATGGAATTGAATTGAATTGGATTGAGCTGAACTGAACCGAACTGAATTGAAATGAATTGGAATGAATAGAACTGAACTGAACTAAACTGAATCGAATTTAAATGAATTGAGTTGAATTGAATTGAGTGTAATTGAATTGAAATGAATTGAATTGAATTAAATTGAATTGAATTGAATTGAATTGAATTGAATTAAATTGAATTGAATTGGATTGCATTGCAATGAATTGAATTGAATTTATTTGAACTGAACTGAATTGGATTGAAGTGAGTTGTATTGAAATGCATTGAATTGAATGGCTATTTATCTTTATGTGTTCTTTTCGGAAACACTGTAAACACATTTTGGTACAGTTAATGCAGAGTTTGGTACACTTTTTTGCACTTTTTGGTACTCCTGTGTTTTTTGCCACATATTATGTACCATTTGCTAAACTTTATGTACCTTTTGTTACACTTTATGTACATTTTGATACATTCACTCCACTCTATTTGTTTTCGGTGCCATTGTTGTAATTTTGTTGTGCTTTTTGGTAAATGTTCCCAAGTTTTGGTGCAATTTACAAGATATTACCTTTTCCAGTATACGTATTAGTTTCTCGATAATAATATATAAATATATGGTTTTATCCCAAAACCGGCTTTCCAAAAAAGTAGTTTTTCGAATAAACCGAAAACCCGTTATTTGAAAATGTCGAGTTTTTGAACACTCTAGTGCGTATGCTATAAGTTATTCAACTTAAACGTTGGCTATTTGAGATGCTTTGCTACAACCCAACTGCGAGTATCGCAAACTATCTGGTCATTAACCCTGAAACTATGGAATTTGTAAACTATGGAATAAGGGGTAGAGGGCACAAAAAGGAAGAGAGAGTGAGAGTGCGTACAAAGTGGGTGAAATAGAGAGTACGTACATGGGAAATGTGACAATTGCCCCCCCAACCAATAGCATGTACTCCCACATTCTTTTTGTGTGTTAATATTTAATGGTCTGCATACATGTGTCTTACATGAGGCCACCCACCATAACTCACACGCACCTACATAATTCCTCTGCAACTCAACTCAATCTTTGGCGTCAGCGTTTTGTTTTAGCACTAAAATAAATGCGTAAGTAAACTTTGCTGTTGTTGCTTTGCACATAAATATCAAATTTATGCTGAATGTGTCCTTGAAAGCTCTTTTTTACGATGGCCTCTGTATCCTCTTGCCCTTTCCCATGCTGAGTACCAAGTTCTTCTCTGTATATTCGGTCCCTACCCTGCCTACCAAAATAAATACAAATATTCTTACGCCAGCGTTTAATTTTGATGTCACTACGCGCCCAAAAATTTTCATGTATTCTGGTATGAATTTTGCGTTGTTGTTAATTGCCCTTAATGGGATTTTCAATTCATTGTCGTGTCGTTTCAGTATTTCGTTTGTGTTTTTTTTTTGGTTCGTTCTTGTACTCAGTCGTTTTCGTTGTTCTTTCTTAGAATTTCGGCGAAAGCATTTGAAGCGGGAATGGAAATATTTGCTCATATGTATATGCGTTACAATTTTCTATATTCTGACATAATTATATTTTAGGTTTTATAAATTAATAATTAATATACACGCTGGAAGAAAAGGGTCTGTGTAACATATAATCCCATAGATATTTTGGAGGAACCATGTATATGTTTGCAACACACTCGAAATATTCATATATTGGCAAGTCCCAAACTCAATTATATTTACTACTTACGTGCATCGTGGTGATACACGTTACATCAGATTGATCAAAAATTAAAATCATTTTTTATATTTCGCTCTGAGTTACGTTGGTGATTTATCGATGAAGCCCATTTGATATCTTCTTTCCGAAGAATGATTGGCGCCTGAATGCATGAAACTAAAACGCAACAGAACAGTCAAAATAAGAAACACTCACTTCATCCGATATTCATGATTACCTATAAATCTTTTATTGAAAGAGTAAAGCCAAAATATAGTAACACACTCACAACAACATTAACTTAGGCTGAGAATAATCTCACTCTGTCCCTCTTTTATACTCTTGCTCACAGTGTACGAAACACAGCTGTGGTTGTAACACAAACAATGGTATATTTGTGTCATAAACACACATATTTACTTACTTACTAACTCAGATCGTCTTAAACAAACCAGAGGGGTCAAGAGCCTAACAAAATGAGGATAACATGTTTACCCAGCCGGCTCGATCTTCAGTTTTTCTCCTCCAGTTGATAACACCAAGCTGTCGCACTTGGTGTTTCCAGCCAAGTCTTGGTCTTCGTATTTTTCCACGTTTCGATGTCCGACTACCTATTCGAATACCTTTCGCACTGGTTCATTCTGATCCATTCTTCTTACATGGCCTTTGCTACGTCCCTGACGGTGAAAGAATGCCACTCATCATTTAGGGTGATGGCAGAGTATTTTGACATCAGGCTCATCTGGGTACCGGGACATAGCGACATTCCAGGCAATTACGTAGCAGATGCGTTAGCTAGACAGGGTACCACGGCACAGGTTCTTCTCGCAAAAGAAGGTGTTAGTATGCCAATCTCTATCTGCCGTTTGCAGATCAGGCAGTGAGCCGATAATATGTTCAAGGACAAGTGGAGACTTACTTCAACTTGCAAACAAGCCAGGGTCCTTTGGCCACAGGTGGACAGGAAGAGGACTAGGCAACTACTTAACTTGCCGAGAGGTTGGTTATACACAATGATAGGAACACTTACGGGACATTGTCTAGTAGGAAAATACGCCCTAAGATTGCGACACAGAATCTCCACTCTCTGTAGATGCTGCATGGACGAGGATGAGAAAACGACGAAACACCTTCTCTTGGATTGCCCTGCTCTGGCAGGACTGAGAAGCAGGATATTCGGAGCACAGTCGCCCTACAGGATATTCCTGTAGGTCTTATAGAGAAATTCATTGAAAGGGCAAATTGGCTAGACGACTAGTCAATAGTTGCTATAGAGGAAACTGCAGGTATCACAATGGGCTTCTTTAGCCTAAGTGTGCTAGACTATTATGGCAGCCTGGATGTCTGTGTAGATACATATTCTCCGGAGGGTTGTGACACTACTTTTCAGTAGTTCAGCAATGTCCAGTATGGCGGTAATTTTCGCCTGAAATACACTACAGTGATCAGGCAGCTTGAAGGAGATATTTACATTTACAACCCCATAGCCTACTTCCTCGTCCAACTTTGATCCATCCGTGAAAAATCTGATACTACTGGTGTCCCCTTCCAGTGACGTTTCCCAGGTATTCCTATTCGGAATAGAAGTCCTTAGATTTGTAGCTGGTAGAAAGTAGGGGATACAGTAGTCCGTTTTTACGGGAATAGAGTTGATCCGGTGTAGTAATTC
Source organism: Phaonia tiefii (assembly GCA_963931995.1). NCBI lineage: Eukaryota > Metazoa > Arthropoda > Insecta > Diptera > Muscidae > Phaonia > Phaonia tiefii. Next base: position 268,939,672 of record OZ008369.1, on the reverse strand, counting down.
AGCGTGTCCGGAATGGCCGGACATCATGACGACACAATCTCTGATTCTCACCAGGGATATATATAGCGCCTGCCGATTCGGCCATGGTATCAGGAGTACAGATGTTCAGGATAGCACTAAGTGCAGTAACTGATGTCGTGCCCATTGCTCCACTAACGCTAATAAGTGCTTATCTTTGAATTTTCATCAAGGAATTCAGAATATATTTCTTTTGGAGGGACCTCCACCAAACTACGATGCCACTGATGTCGTGCCCATTGCCCCACTAACGCTAATAAATGCTGATCTTTGAATTTTCATCAAGGAATTCAGAATATATTTCTTTTGCAGGGACTTCCACCAAACTACGATGCCATAGAGAAATATTGGTCTGAATATTGCCGTATAAATCCACATGGTGATCTTAGGAGACACTCCCCAGCGCTTTCCTATCGCCTCTTTACAGCAGTAAAGAGCAACAGACGCCTTTTTCACCCTCTCCACCACATTCGGTTTCCAAGACAGTTTTCTGTCGAGAATTATTCCCAGATACTTGACCTTTTCCGCCAACTGTAATTGCACCTCATTAACTGACGGAAGTTCAAATGCGGGTATTTTATATTTCCGGGAGAACAAGATAAGACCGGTTTTAAGTGGGTTAAGCGATAGTCCGTTGTTAGCGGTCCAGTTCGAAATCAGACTAAGTGGGCTGGTTGTATGAATGCTAAGTAAATTGAGGTTTCTACCCGTACAGATGATAGCAATATCATCGGCATAAACAAAGACCTGGCATTCGGCCCTGTCCAATTCAAGAAGCAGTTCATTGACAGAAGTTAAACATAATAGTGGAGACAGAACTCCCCTGCGGTGTCCCCCTGTTAACGTTCCTAGCAATTGCAACACCACCCCATTCAGCTTTGACGGATCTATCCACCAAAAGCTTCCCAATTAGGCGTGTCACTAAGCTGTCGACTCCTAGATTCTGTAACGACCTAAGAATCGCCCACGACCTAAGAATAACCCAGTTACGATTGAGGAATTGGGAGTTTAAAAATATATATGTAAAGAATATTGAGTTTGTATGGTAGTAAAAGTTACCTTTGCACGGTAACACAAATATTGATTTATTTTTTAAAATTACCTACGAATGATTCACCCTTTAGTTTTGAGGAACAAGTTTTGCAAAATGCATCTCCACGTTTATTTTGGAACTAGCCTCAGATTCTTATCAGTGGGTATTTGGGAGGGTGTTATTGAAAAATTTTTCAACCTAAATGCAAACGAAAACTCAAATGCATTGAGAATTCTTAGACAACCATTTGTTCGAGTAATATTACAATATTACAATCAATATTACACATTCGCAAAACTTCGTTACATGTAGACGAAACTATCGCCTGCCAGTGGACATAATTTTTGTTGTTGCCTGTAAGACAACACAAATTCTTTACAAGCTATGATACTGTTTGTAGATTCATCGAGATATACAATTCAAATTCACTTGGGTGATTTGGTTTTATTTATTCGGTCAAGAATCATGAGGAATCATTTTACAAAACATCGGTTTAAAATGGACTGGACCAAGCGTAATTATCATACACTGAGAATTTTGTCTTTTTTTTGTTCGTTATTTGGATGCAAATATAATGTGTTTGTAGCTTGTCGCAAAATATAGTATACTTGTGTCCAAACACATTGTGTTTGCCAATAAAAATTACACACCGATTGGGACACACCGATTAATAGGTTAGAGTATATGTATTTGTGATCCAAATGTGGCATTGTTTGTTGAAAACTGCTGAAAACACAAACGTGGAAAACAATAAAGACACAAAAGGCAGTAGGTCCTCAATTCACGAAAACTATGCTTGCAAATATGTACATGGTTCCTGCAATATGTTGCTCGGGCCGTTATTTGTCAGCGCGCAGTTTTGCATTTCAATTAAAAATGGTAACCAACGTTCAAATTTTTTCCAATCAAATATACAAATTTTGGGCATCTGCGCTCCTTTGAAATACAACATTATTAACTCGAATTCACACTTCGAACATAACAGTCGTTCAAGCACCAAATGACTCAGTGATTTTGCAACCAAACAGTCATTTGTGGGTCGGGTACTTGACACGTTTTGAGTTTTGTTGTTATCCGTAATATCCTTTTTTTATGAAACAATATTATTATGAACTCTTTATGATGTATGTATTATAAAGCATGGAATCACTACTTGCACTTCCACAGTTGATCCTGTTTACTTCATGTTATTATTGGTCCTTTTCATCTTCCTCTCATTTATAACGAGAAACATTTTCATCTGGCAATGACACGTAACTTTTTGCGCGTGTTAGCAATGAAAGAGAAATGTACATAAGTATAATTTGTTTGGAATAACATTTGCGTTTTTTTTTATATTATATTTCTTTTTCACTGCCAACAACAACAATATCTTTCGAGCGCCCAAAGAAACTTTTCGAACTGGTCACCCAACCAATATAAATTTCCAGGAATTTTTCAACTTTTGACTTGTTGAATTTTATAACACAGAGAGAGAGAGAGGGATATCGAAAAATTGGTGTCCTTTTCTCTTTTGAAATTCAATTTCTCTAATCAATTTGTAACATTTGGCGAAGAGTTTCCAAGAAACTTTGTTGTCCTTTAACGTTGTGATTTGTTAAATAAGGCTGAATATCCTTTTCATATGTAGATAGCTACCAATGAAACTCAACTCTAACCCAAAAGCCAGTTGGAAAAGTTTGCAACTTTTGTTTAATCAGGGTGTAAATCATTGTTTATTATAGGCTCCTTTCCAAATGTCGAACCTCATTTAAGGGCACAGCATCATTAAGTACAATTTGTTTGTTATTCTTGCAAATTCCTTTAATTGTGGCGGAATGTCCTTGAAACACTACAACTACAAAATTTATGGCACAATATCTGTGCAAATGTATAATTATATTTATGTTTTTAAATAATAATAATAAGAGTCTAGAGTACAGTTTGCAAAACCTTTTGAAATGATACAGAAACCCGTGACCATATCATAGGACTCGAATCGATTCGTATCGAATTTAAAATAAGGTGTCTCAGTAAGAATGCACTTTCTAATTTTAAAATAAAAACCCATATTTTTTGAGATAATTACGATTTTTTCATAGAATTATAAAGAAGACATGTTCCGATTAAGTATAGTATTATATAACCGCCAAATGGCCTCCACGGCTCTGGTGACAGGCCATTACTCTTTTCATGCAATTTTCCGTGACTTTTTCCAGCGATGTGGCTGTATCTCACCGATGACGCCTTGTGTCTCGGATTTGAGCAAAGTAATTGTTCCTGGTTTATTCGCATAAGCCCGAGATTTCACAAAACCCCAATGAAAGAAATCGCATGATCTTGGTGGCCAGTTGACATCAGAATTTCTTGAGATAATTTGTTCTGGAAATCGTTGCAGCAATAAATCGATTGTTTCATGCAGGTGCTTTCATTGTGTGAGAGGTGTGACGTCTTGCTGAAACCACATGCCGTCCAAATCCATGCCGTCCAGTTGAGGCCATAAGAGCTACGTTGTCAGGTTGCTGCCACGAATGTCGTTCACAGTCAGTGCAGTTTCGTCTTCATCTTCTAAAAGTAAAGCCCAACCACGCCGCCTGACTAAAATCCACACCAGACAGTTGCTCGTTGTGGGTGCCTTTGTTTCTCATGGATAGCATGAAGATCTGCGGAGCCCCAAAATCGACAAATTTATGTATTCACGAAGCCATTTAGATGGAATTGCCCTTCATCGGAGAAGGGCACTTTTTTTTAAAAAGTTGGCATTTTTTTCAGTTTGCTCCATTACCCATTGAACGAATTGCCGGCGTGTATTCACAAAGCCATTCAATTGGAAATGCGCTTCATCGGGGAAGATGAAATTTTTGGAAAAATTGGCATTGACTTCACTTTGCTCCATTACCCATTGAACAAATTGCCGGTGCTTTCCATGGTCTGCTAGTTTGAGCTCCTGAGTAAGCTGCATTTTGTACGCTTGAATGTGGAAATCTTTGGTCCGAATTTGCTGTGTAGTGATTCGTGAAATTTGAAGTTGATGCCGAATTGATGTTGTCGAGTTTTCGGCGACACTCTCGTTTGCAGCAGCAATGTTTTCAAGAAACCGACCGGTACGTTGACTCACAGGAGTCTTACTGTCCATAATCGACCCAGTTTCTTCAATTTTGTTGACCACTCTTCGAATGGTTGACACATTAGGTGCACTTTCTCGACGGAAAATTCTTCGAAATTTGCCAGCGGTCTCAGTATAATTTTCCAAATTTTTGTAATAAGTTTTCACAATTATAACGCGTAAAGCGCGCCATTTTTAATAATCGGAATAAACCGAATGTGACAGCTGCCAAATTTCAGAGTTGCCACTTGCACAAAAAAATTACACCAAAGTTAAAAAGTGAAATTGTATTCACACACCCTTTATGTTTAAGGTTTGTTTATTTTCCCTGGAAAACTGTTTCGTATGCTACGTATACTCAATGCTGGCCCTACAAGTGTAGACCAACTTGAGAAATATTTAACGTAAAATACGTTTCTATTGTTGTAAACGAACTTTCATTTACCCCAAACAAATTTTACAATTCAAATTAACGGCAAATACAGAAACTTCAATTAACATGTGTTAAAAAACAAGTGTATACGAGTACACACACAGTCACATTCGCTCATAAGTGATCGCTCTGTCTTCTTGCAACAAAAATAAACACTGAAGTCCTGATGCTTAGGTATTCTTCATCTTCTCCCAATGCCTACGATAGATTGGGGAATAGATGCGCGTAATTGACCTCAGTGTGCTAGGGTTCAACTACATTTTAGGAAAAGTATTAGTAAATTAAAAACTTCCCCCCAAACTCTATTTCATTTGCTGCATATATCCCATGCTGGCGGTAAATATATAAACGTTTCCCCCAAAAAAATAAACAACGTTCGTTGCAAAAATCACTTATATTGTAGTAAACGAATTTTCATTCACCCCAAAATTTGTATAATTTAATTTTACTGCAAATACAAAAAACTTTTGTGAACATGTGATGAACGAACAAGTTAAAACTAACACGGGAATTCAATGAAACGTGATCTCTCTCTTGAATTGGTCCCCTCTTCTTTCAACAATAACAAACACAAAAATCCTAATGTTAAGCTATTGTTCATCTTCGCCCAATACCCAATGCCTAGGGTTCAACTTCATTTCAGGGAAAGTATTAGTAGTGGATGTTTCATTTACAGTAACTTTATTAAAAAATACAATAATTACCCCAAAACTATTTCGTTTTCTACCTATTAACAATGTAGCCCGAAAATTTTACACGTTCCCCCCAAAATAAACAACGTTCGTCCCAACACTCACTTCTATTGTTGTAAACGAACTTTCATTTGCCCCAACATTTGTATAATTTAATTTTACGACAAACTTTTTTGTGTATTTGTATACACACACAGGCATTCAATGAAAAGTAATCTCTCTCTTGAGTTTTTCCTCTCTTCTTTCCACAAAAAAAACACGAAAATCCTAATGTTAAGGAATTGTTCATCTTCACCTAATGCCTCCGATAGCTTGGTGAATAGATGCGAGGAATTGCTATCATTGTGATATTGTTCAAGTCCATGTCAGGGAAAGTGTTAGTAATGGGTGTTTCATTTACAGTAACTTTATTAAAAAATACAAAAATTACCCCAAACCTATTTCGTTTCCGACTTATTTTCAATGTAGACTGTAAAACTTTAAACTTTTCCCCCTAAAATAAAAAAAGTTCCTCGCAAAAATCGCTTCTATTGTTGTAAACGAACTTTCATTTACCCCAAAAATTTTTATAATTTAATTTTAGGGCAAATACAGAAAACTTTTGTGAACATGTGTAGAACGAACAAGTGCATATTCACAGAGGCTTTCAATGAAAACTGATCTCTCTCTTGAATATCTCCTCTCTTTTTGCAATAAAGAAAACAAGTAAATCCTAATGTTAAGGTATTGTTCATCTTCACCTAATGCCTGCGATGGCTTGGTGAATAGATGTGAGGAATTGCCATCATTGTGATATTTTTCAAGTCCATGTCAGGGAAAGTGTTAGTAATGGGTTATTCATTTGCAAGAAGTTTATTAAAAAATTCAAAAAATACCCCAAAACTATTTCGTTTTCTACCTATTTTCAATGTAGACCTCAAAATAAACAACGTTCGTTGGAAAAGTCACAATCTATTGTAGTAAACGAATTTTCATTTACTCCAAAATTTGTATAATTTAATTATACGGCAAATTTAGAAGGCCTTTGTGAACATGTATAGAAGGAACAAGTGTACACTCACACAGGCATTCTATGAAAAGTGACCTTTCTCTTGAATTTTTCCTCTCATCTTTCAACAATAACAAACACAAAAATCCTAATGTTAAGCTATTGTTCATCTTCGCCCAATGGTCAATACATTCGCCAAATTCAACTCCATTTCAGGGAAGTCTTACATTTCTTTTATAGGAACTTCATTTACAGGAACTTTATTAAAAAATAAAACAATAATTCACACCAAACATATTTCGTTTGCTACCTATACCCAAAGTCGACCATACAAATTGAAACGTTTCCCCAAAACAAAAAACGTTTGTCGTAAAAATCGATTCTACAGTTGTAAACGAACTTTCGTTTACACCATAATGTTCATGATTTAATTTTACGGCAAATGCAGGAAACTTTTGTGAATATATATAGAACCAAAAAAGTGTACCCACACAGGCATTTCTCCTCACTTCTTAAAAAAAACAAGCTAATAAATAAATCCTAATGTTAGTTTCTGTTCGTCTTCCCATTGTGCCTGTGATACTTTTGTGGATAAAAGTGCCGATGCGGAAAGAATAAGTAAAGGGTGAGTAATAAAAAATAAAACTCAATTTTTCCGACTCTCTTTTTAAATATAAAAAAGAACAATTCTTTACATTTATTTTTAACCCTTGAACGTCATCCTTATTTTTTGTACGCTAACATCATCCTTCGTCATTTTGACTACGACGTATTTCAAGACGCTATAAACATTATCGTGATCACAAATGGGAATCAAAATGAATGTTATTTTTTTATTTAGTTAATTTTTAATTAATATTCAACAACAAATCTGGTTGCAAACGACTAAACGAAAAATGCGGTCAGAAGAAACGAAAAAATATATTTACTTAAGTCTGAAAATAAAATCGCGCGTCGTCATTGTGACGAAGGAACACGGTACAGGGTTAGATGTTGTTAAAATGTTAAATGTCTTTAAAATGTACTCAGGAACGGGAATTAGCACAGTCTATTCCAAGGTCCACCATATCGTTCGGAACCAGTGTAAAACTGTAGGTCCCAATCAGTGAAAGCACAGTTCACTGATTGTGAGAAGCTTTCCCAAATTCCTTCATGGGATGTAATGGGAAACCATTTATTTTTATTCCAAGGTTCCAATTTACGATGACGCATTCGAGCATTTCGAGTGTTATTAGAACTGTTGGGTTCCAACTCACCATTCGTAGCCGGCTGACCGATACACGCTGGAAAAAATTGCCCAGCTACATATTACAAGAACCATGTTTGCAACCATTCTTTTCATGAATACTCCTTTTTTGTTTCTTTTCTGTCCGTCACGTTTTTGTTTTCAGCAGTTTTCCACAAACAAAGCCATATTTGAATCACAAAAACATATAGTATTACATATTAATCATTGTGTCTCCAACATGTAATATTGAATAGCAAACAGAGTGTGTTTGGGCACAAGTATACTATATTTGTGACAAACTACAAACACTTTATATTTAGATCCAAACAGCAAAAGGGACAGACTTTTCAGCCTGTATCATACAAGGGCGGATCAATAAGTCCGTGACTTTTTGAATGAAACACAGTTTTTTTGCACAAAAAAAATTATATTTCAACATAATCTCCTTTTAGCTCAATACACTTAGTCCTACGCTTCCACAATTTGGGTATCCCTACCAAAAAATAGGATTTTTCGAGGTACTAAAATAGGCATTTGTTTGATCAATAATTTTATCGTTGCAGCTAAATCTCTTTCCACCGAAGCCATTTCTTCAGGTTTGGAAATAGGAAATGGTCACTGGGGACTAAATCCGGAGAATATGGAGGATGAAGTACCAATTCGTAGCCCAATGCATGTAATTTTGTCATTGTGTGCACCTGTACGTTTATGGTCAATTGATGCAAACGCGGCACCCATCTTGGAGACAGCTTTCTTAAACCCAACTGATGATTTAAAATCGAAACCGCACTACCATATGAAATGCCTATGGCATCAACAATTTCACGCACTTTTACTCTTCGATCGGCCAACACTATATCGTGGATTTTTTCGACATTTTCGGGTGTATTGACCTCAATTGGCCGTCCAGAACGTTCAGCGTCATCTGTACTTCTGCGACCACGACGAAAGTCAGTAAACCAATTTTTTACCATTGAAATCGATGGTGCAGAGTCCCCATAGTATTTACCAAGCTTTGCCTTGGTTTGATTGACGCTTTTTTTTCGCAAAAAATAATGTTTAATGAGCACTCGAAATTTACTTTTTTCCATTTTTAAAAAAATTCACAAGGTTGTATGTTTTGAACAGCTGTTAAACGCAAAGTCAGTGCCGGAACTTGCTCAAAATTTGACAGTAGTCTATTAGCCAGTGATACTTGATGGGAGCAATGTTTTGCATTTCATATAACTACGAGGGAAGTTCCAAAAGTCACGAACTTATTGATCCGCCCTCGTAAATGTTTTTTGTAATTTGCATTACAATTTGCATTTTCTAATTTGCATTGCTCAGGCAATGCAAATGCAGGTTATGGAATCGGATGCATATTGTAATGAAATATGGCAATACTTTTTATTGTTTTGCATTTGGTTGACTGCTGGCAATTCTCTTTTTAAAGTATTTTATATGTAGAGGTTTGTGTCTTCGATTGGTATTGCCTCGTAGTATTTTCCAATTCATAAACCTGTACTGTATAACATATTTGAAAATCAAATTACCAGATATGAAGGAAATGCTTTGAAAATAAGTACTATTGCCAATGGTATTGACATTTTATTGAATTTGCATTTCAAAAGGTAATTCAAATTAAACTACAAATTATAATTGTTATCTTATTAATTTGCCCCATGTATGGCGTTTATACTTATATACTTTGGATCTTACGAAGCCCAAAGGAAAACGACTAGTGCTACGATATCGCATGATATAGAGTCCCAATTCACTGGTTCGAAGCATGCAATTATCTGTTAACTGAATTATTCTCGCAATAATGCCAAGGTAAGTAGCGCCCTCTTGTTGGAACCAAATGACAGCAAATAGTCCGTTTTCATGGTACGATAACGCACGCCATTCACTGTTACGTTCCGGCTGGACTGATTTTGAAAGACATATGGAGAGATGATGTGGTCGCCAGTGGTGCAATGGTAAGTGTGCCCGACTCTTGTACAAGAAATTGTGGGTTCGAACCCTGCTCTGTCCAGTTTACTTAAACATTTCTTTCGACGACGGTCACCTCGCTTAGTGATGGCGACACTATCGTCAACACGAAACGATGTGATCGCCGTCGAAAGAATTGTAAAATGGTCACAGCAGGGATCGAACCCACGTTCTCTTGAACAAGGAGACCACTACCATTTCATAAGAGAATTAAAAGTTATTTGTATCCTTTATGACAAACTTTACCTAAGCTCATATAATTTTTTAAATTGTTTTTTTTTTAGAAAAGGTTAAGTTAAGGTTAATCTTTTATTTAAAATCCTCTCTCAGAAGATTTAAATAAATTACGCTCATACACTACCATTGAAACGTAGTTTATACCCAAACAGCAATTCAAGCATAAGCAACCTAACTTCGTATTTACGCACAAACGAAACCAATTCATTCTGTTTTCATTGAGTTGTTGCGGTTCAACAAGATTCCATTTATTTACTTCTTTTCCTTTTTCGACAATCAGTGTTAAGACTAAAGCAGCTTTGCAAAAAAAACAGACCAAACTGTGTAGCAAGGACCTTGATTGTAGAGGATCTCAAGAACAAGTATTCAAACCCAGTCAATAAAGTTGCACCTTTTGGCGAGGTGTGATTAAAATTGTATTCATAATTTCTTTTTTATTGTTTAAAATAAATATATAATTTGCTTTAAAGCAAAAAATGCTGCGCTGCGTCTCTAGCTTAATAAATATGTAAAAAATCTTTATGTACAACGTTACTACAGCACTTGTAATTTACAAGTAAATTCAAATTACACAAAATCTACGTCAGGATACTTTTATTCCTGCCCCTGCCACTCATCTCTCTCATCAAATTTAGCGGTAGCGTAAGCCGGTTGGAAAATTCCAAACACACGCACACAGTTACAGTCTCCTTCGTCAAGGTTAAGAGCAAACACCATCATCAACCATCCCACAACAGATGGAATCTACGCATCCATATATTCCACTACAATCACATCCTTTCTACACATTCACAACAGGCCCATACACCGAATCGAGGCAAATACAAATAAACATGTCTGCACATACCAATGAAAAAGGAGCCGAAATCCCACAACAGTGGTTTGCCAGGCATTAGGAAAGGATGTCTCGACAGAACAATATTATTTAACAACTTTCCTCATATAAGACAGGCTTATAATGTGCATTCTATAAGGAATGTTGTTAAGGTTTTCGATTTTTTTTCATTAAGAAACATTGTTCAGTTTTAGAAGTGTCAATATAAAAAAGGTTATGTTTGGGTTACGACCAGGGTTCGTATTTCGTGGGTAAATGGTTACCTTGGGTAACCCATTATTACTGCCGTGGGGAATGAGTAGCTATCGTCTACTCATGCCCACGGGTATAGGGAAAGTAATCGGTAGCTACCCACTGCGATGAGGAATTACCCATCACGATTACCCATTACCCACAGGGTATGACGAAAATAATGAGCAGGTACCCACGACAATGGGCAATTACCCACCACGATTACCCATTACTCATAAGATAATGAGGAAAATAATGGGTAGTTACCGACGTCGATGGGGCATTACCCATTACACATGGGGGATGGCCAGGTGGCCCACGGCGATGCGTAATTGTGATGAGTAATTCCCCATCGTCGTGGGTAACTAACCATTATTTACATCATTACCCTGTGAGTAATGGGTAATCGCTGTGGGTAATTCCCCATTGTCGTGGGTACCTACTCATTATTTTCCTCATACCCTGTGGGTAATGGGTAATCGTAGTGGGTAATTCCTCATCGCAGTGGGTAGCTACCGATTGGGGTAGCTACTCATTATTTTCCCCATGCCCTGTGGGTAATCGTGATGGGTAATTCCCCATCGCTGTGGGTAGCTACCCATTACTTTCCCAATCGCCGTGGGTTCCAGGGTAACACTTTCTCATATTTGATCAAAGCTATGAAAAAATTAGAAAAAATTTCTATATCTCGCAAACAAAGCGTTGAATCTATAAAATAACTAATATTTAAGAGTTTATAAGGGCTTTTCCGAAAGTGGTCCAATTCGTATGGAAGAATTTTTAATTTTCAAAAAATCGCCCAAATAAGAAAATCGCTAAAATAAAAAAATTCCTATAACTCGAAACCGATGGGTCTAATCGCAAACATAATATTTGTGTACCTCCATGGAAGGCTTTAACTAATGGAAGTCTTTAAGACTGCATTATTTAAAAAAAAGAAAAAAATCGATGACACATATGGGCGTTTTAGCGATTTTTTATTTGAAATAGTTGTAGTTTATCGCGTTTTTTTTTTAAATGTGATGCAGTATTAAACACATCCCTTGGTGAAAGCCTCTTCTAGAGGAAAAAAATTATTATTTTTGTCGATTGAACACGCCGTTTTCGAGTTATGTAAATTTTTTATTTTAGCGATTTTCTTATTTTGGCGATTTTTTGAAAAACAAAATTCTTCCATAGGAGTTGGACCACTTTATAAACAATACTTAGAAACCCGCAATAAATTGTTATTTTTTCGATTGGATGCTCCGTTTCCGAGATATAGATATGAAGGCGATTTAGCGCTTTTTTTTAATCGAAAAATTTTAATTTTAGCGATTAAAAAAAGTGATGCCGTAACAAAGAACCCCATTGGTTAAAGCTTCTACTAGAGGTAACATTTTTATTATTTTTTCGCTTGGACGCACCGTTTCGGAGTATAGCCCCTTTTTTATTTTAGCGATTTTCTTATTTTAGCGATTTTTTGAAAAAAAAATTCTTCGGTAGGAATTGGACCACTTTATAAACAATACTTATTAACCCGCAACAAATAGTTATTTTTTCGAGTGGACGTTCCGTTTTCGAGATATAGATATAAGGGCGTTTTAGCGATTTTTTTAAAATCCAAAAATTTTAGCTTTAGCGATTTAAAAAAAAGTGATGTCGTAGTAAAGAAATCCATTGATGAAAGGTTCTGCTAGAGGTTAAAGTTTATTATTATTGCGATTGAACACGCCGTTTTCGAGTTATATGCATTTGTTATTTTAGCGATTTTCTTATTTTGGCGATTTTGTGAAAACAAAAATCTTCCACAGCAAATGGACCACTTTACAACATTTATAAACAACACTCATAAACGCCCAAAAACTAGGTATTTTCTCTATTTGACGCTCCGTTTCCGGGATATTATTTTTTCGATTGGATGCTCCGTTTCCGAGATATAGATATAAAGGCGATTTAGCGTTTTTTTTAAATCGAAAAATTTTAATTTTAGCGATTAAAAAAGTGATGCCGTAACAAAAAACCCCATTGGTTAAAGCTTCTGCTGGAGGTAACATTCTTATTATTTTTTAGCTTGGACGCACCGTTTCGGAGTTTAGCCCCTTTTTATTGTAGCGATTTTCTTATTTTAGCGATTTTTTGAAAAAAAAATTCTTCCGTAGGAATTGGACCACTTTGTAAACAATACTTATAAACCCGCAACAAATAGTTATTTATTCGTTTGGACGCTCCGTTCCTGAGATATAGATATAAGGGCGTTTTAGCGATTTTTTTTTAAATCGACAAATTTTAGTTTTAGCGATTTAAAAAAAGTGATGCCGTAACAAAGAACCCCATTGGTTAAAGCTTCTGCTAGAGGTAATATTTTTATTATTTTTTCGCTTCGACGCGCCGTTTCGGAGTTTAGCCCCTTTTTTATTTTAGCGATATTCTTATTTTAGCGATTTTTTGAAAAAAAAAATTCTTCCGTAGGAATGGGACCACTTTGTAAACAATACTTATAAACCCGCAACAAATAGTTATTTATTCGTTTGGACGCTCCGTTTTCGAGATATAGATAAAAGGGCGTTTTAGCGATTTTTTTGAATTCGCAAATTTTAGTTTTAGCTGTTTAAAAAAAGGAGATGCCGTAGTAAAGAAATCCATTGCTTAAAGCTTCTGCTAGAGGTTAAAGTTTATTATTATTGCGATTGAACACACCGTTTCCGAGTTATACCCTTTTCATATTTTAGCGATTTTTAAGCGACAAATTCTTCCGTAGGAATTGGACCACTTTATAAGCAACATTTATAAACCCGCAACAAATAGTGATTTTGTTCGATTGGACGCTCCGTTTCCGAGATTTAGATATAAGGACGTTTTAGCGATTTTTTTAATGGACAAATTTTAGTTTTAGCGATTTTTAAAAAAAAATCAATTAGTGTTCGAACTGACGGGCGATCTGTTAACACCTTTTTTTTACACGGTACCTGTTCGATTGCTATGAACACAATAGCAAATGTTACATCGAAAAATAAAAAAAAGAATACTTTTTGTGCTGAAGGTTCTTTTCCTATTGCACTTTATTTTGTCTTACATCTGATTTATCATTAGATGTAATATTGTTAAAATAAAGAAAGCAATAATTAGTTCACTGAAATAATTGTTTTCGTTTTGTCATAAACAGAGCGACGACAAAAACTATTGAATAGTATAGAGAACTTATTGCACCCTTTTTCCACTCTCATGTATAGAGTCTGAGTAAAAGAGCATAAACGAGTCTTATTCTCTTTATAAAATATTTCAATATAAATGCACCATTTCGACAATGCTATTACATAACACAATACAAAAAGAATAAATGTTTCAAAAGGCATCAATGTTTCACATCAAAATTATGAATGGACCAAACAATGACAAAAAGAGAGTAATACGTTTAGAATCCTTCGCCAGATGTCGCCAGGGCTTTTGAGTTATACAATTCGTTCCATGAGTTCTCTATACTACTCAATACTGTTTGGCGACGACGACCTGCTTGTTTGTTCACTTTCTCTACATCAATACCATCCTACTTATTTTCAGGCAGAGACTATTGTTGTACAACAACCACGTATGTGATGATAACGCTGTGTGGGTTGTTTGCATGTGTTCACTTTGATAAATTGTCCTACCCGTGCCTAGAGATGTTAACACATCAAAAAGTGTTGCCGTATTAAAGACATCCATTAGTTAAAGTCTCCCATAGAGGAAAAAATTATAATTTTGCGATTAGACGCACCGTTTTCGAGTTATAGAAATTGTTTTTATTTTAGCGAATTCCTTATTTTAGTGGTTTTGTTAAAAAAATCTTCCATACGAATTGGAATCGGTCCTCAGAATTCAGTTTCCAGTTTAGTGTTACGTCGTTACCAGTATTCTGTGCATCAGAAGATAAACATAGCTCTACACCGTCTAGTCTTGGACGACTAAAGTCGTCACTCTTACGTCTACGAGGGAAAGGAACTAGTTCCGTTTTCATCGGATAAACGCCCAAACAAAAGCCCCTCTATTAAGTCTACATAGACCACCCAGCGAAATTTGAATCAAGTCAGTAATTGTAAATTAAAATATTCCAGTGATCAGAATGACCTACATTCTCCCACTTCATAGTTCTGAATTATTCTGTTGATCACTAATAATTACAGCAGGGGGATAATACCCCAACCTGCGGAGAAATTAGAGTGTCCATAACCAAAAGGGAAAACCCGGTGAAGCCGTGAGTTGTCTGGGATATAAAAATCATAAGATAAATTAAATTTACCTTAGGCCGGGGCCACACTGGCGTTTTCTTGTCGCGCGTTTTCAAAAGCTTTCGTAGAAATATACACTATCAACGTATACAACTCAACGTTGAGCTTTTTTTTGCGTTAGAGCTTTTGAAAACGCGCGACAAGAAATCGCCAGTGTGTCCCCGGCCTTAAGCGACATAGAAACGCTGTTTAGAGATGGACAATATCGTTTTGACAACAGTTGACAAGAATGCTGTTCATATTGTGATGCTGCCTTCAGTTGCAACGCGGTCTTCAGCATATGGAGAATAACGGAAATTAACCACAACTTAAAGAGTGACAATACCTCATTGCGGAGAAGAAGAAGATAAATTAACCTCAATTTAAAAAATAACAAAACACAAGAGAAAGACTGAAAAAATATTACTGCAATAGAGGAAAAGAATGGTTGTTCATATACTGATGCTACATTCAGCTGCAACGCGATCTACGTTATACGGCTAGAAAAGATATCAGCTTCAGTATAAGCGACACTAAAACTCTGCTGAAAGACTGACAGTATCACATTGAAACAGAATGTAGTGATGCTCCATTCAGTTGCAACGCGGTCGGCGTTATTCGGAAAAGAAGATCTATAAAACTCAACTAAATTGGCACAAAAATACTGGGTAAAGACTGACAATACATCAATGCATGACTGGAAAAAACGTTGCCTTTATAGTGATGCTGAATTCAGTTGTAACGCTATCTTCGATTTACACAAAAGAAGTTATATGAAACCTAATTTAAGCTACACAAACCCAGTGGGCAAAGACAGACAATGAGCTTCAACTTCAAGACTGACAATATTCTTTTGCAACAGAGAATGAAAATGCTACTATATGGTGATGCTGCTTTCAGTTGCAAAGAGGTCTGCGATATACGGAAAAGAAGAGAATTGAGCTTTAACTTAAGCGACTCAGAACTACTGGGTAAAAACTGTCAATATCGTCTTGCAACAGAGGAAATGAAAGGTGTTTACATAGTGACGCTGCATTAAGTTGCAACGCAGTCTGGGGTATAAGCTTAATAAAAGCAACACAAAATCAGGGACGAAGGAACAAGAATGTTTCATTACATTTAAGTAAACATTTTCTTGTAGACTTTTAAACATCAATTACATTTGCATTACAATTCCCCTAAGAAAGTGTGTCAACATTTCTTAGGAAAATATTGGCCACGGATAAGTTTTTGGGGAAAAAATTTTTTGTTTTTCAAATAATCAATCCAAGATCACCCGCTGATCAACTTAGTTGCATTAAGATTCTAAAACAGGAATCCATCCATTTTACAAAAAACTAATTTAGGGCGAATAAAAAAAATTCCACTCCTAAGTAAAAATAATTTGATTCTACATAATCGAAATTCTAAACCACTGTGCCACTTTATTTGTTTAGTATATATATTTTCATATGAATGAAATGAATAACAGAAACAACCAACAATTGCACACGAGTCCTTGACAGTTAAAATACTCACAAAACCCTCCTCCTCAGATGCTCTCACCCACAATCTGTTATTCTGACACAAATTCAATTGCCAACAGGCGAACCTATTGTCAGCACCATCACCAACATCCTTCCGGTGTCTCAATACAACAAACAAAACTTTTGAAAAGCTTCTCCATGATTCGTTTATATGCCGACCCCCAGTGACCACCCAATTCATTCACGACATTTCTCTTGGATTGTGTGTGTGACAAGCAAATCATCACTCTGCCAGGATGGAAAAATTGGGTTGATTACTTATTTCCACGTGCCACACACATTTGGGATTAATAGTGTGTGTGTTGGTACCGCTGCTACTTTGGCAAACAGATCCTTCTGATGATTTGGGGCGAGTATTGTTACTATATCTGGAGTTGGAACAGGGGCTGTTGATGATTTTGATGCTGTTGTTGTGTTTTTCAAATGAATTTATAAATTTTCTTTATATAAATATACAAATGTATTTGATTGTATTCGAGAGTCCTGGAAGAATTCCAAACAAATACCAAGAAATATATACATAATATTGTATAAATATTGACCTAAATCACAAAACGAATACATATACATGGGAATAACCATTCTAATCATCCCAATGTCAAAGTCAAGGATATATACAAGATGCTGTCCCGGTAGTGACTGTAAATATTCAAGTAACTTTTCGTGAAAAGTGGACGAATCGTGTCTTCCATGGATTAGGTTATGATAATAGTTTTCTAAAGAAATTTTTGTAAATCTTGTTTACAATAGAAAAGTTGATAAAAGTTTTTTCCAGTATTTTTTCCAATCGTGAAATTGTTAAAACTTTTTTCAATTTTTCGTTTTCGTTTTTTCGTATTTTGTCAGTAGAAAAGTCGTCAAAACTTTCTTTGAAGAGAAAACGTGAACACACTTTTCAATAAAAAAGTTGATAAAACTTCTCTTCTAAAGAAAGTTTGGCACTTATCTCATTTAAGAAACTTAATAACATTTTTCTACTATAGAAAAATTAATGAAACACTTCTGCTATATAAATGTTTATACATTTCTGCTAAAGAAAATGTCATACTTTCTGTTACAGAAAAGTTCATACTTTTTTGTTACAGAAAAGTTCATACTTTTCCATTACAGAAAAGTTCATACTTTTCTGTTACAGAAAAGTTCATACTATTGTGTTACAGAAAAGTTTATATTTTTGTGTTACAGAAAGTTTATACTTTTGTGTTACAGAAAAGTTTAAACTTTTGTGTTACAGAAAAGTTTATAATTCTGTGTTACAGAAAAGTTTATACTTTACTGCTATAGAAAATGTCATGATTTTATGATACAGAAAAGTTCATATTTTTTTACTACAGAAAATTTATACTTTTCTGCTGTAGAAAACTTTATACTTTTCTGCATTAAAAAAAGTTTATACTTTCTTGTTGTAGAAAAGTTCATACTATTTGCAATAGAAAATTCATTCTTATCTGCTCCACAAAAAATAATATTTTTCCGTAATAGGAAAGTTCATACTTTTCTTCTATAAAAAATTTGATGAAATTCTTTTGTGGAAAATATTATGAAACTATTCTCGTAAAGAAGTTGATAAAACTTTCCCTCTTTAGTAGAGTTGATTAAACTTTTCTTCCCGTTTTCTTCCGAAAATGTTATGCATTTTTTTCAACAGAAACATTAATAAAGCTTTTCTCTTGTAGAAAAGTTCATAATTTTTTTTTTCAATAGAAAACGTCATAAAACATTCGTTACTGGAAAAGTTGATGAAACTTTTATGTACAGACAAATTGTAATGTATCTTCTTTAGAAAACTTGTTGAAAATTAAAATTTCTGCTATATAAAAGTTTATATCTTTCAGCTGTAGAAAATATATAATACTTTTCTGCCATAGAAAAGTTCATATTTTTCTGCCATAGAAAAGTTCATACTTTTCTGCCATAGAAAAGTTCATACTTTTCTGCCATAGAAAAGTTCATACTTTTCAACTATAGAAAACTTTGTATATTTCCGTTACAAAAGTGTTCATAATTGTCTGCTATAGAAAAGTTCATACTGTTCTGCCATAGAAAAGTTCATACTTTTCTTCTATAGAAAAGTTCATACTTTTCTTCTATAGCAAAGTTCAGACTTTTCTGTTATAAAAAGTTCATACTTTTCTGCTATAGAAAAGTTAATACTTTTCAGCTATAGAAAAGTTCATACATTTCTGCTATAAAAAATTTCATTATTTTCTGTTATAGAAAAGTTCATATTTTTCTTTTATAGAAAAGTTCATACTTAACTGCTATAGAAAAGTTCATACTTTTCTGCTATAAAAAGTTCATACTTAATTGCTATAGAAAAGTTCATACTTTTCTGCTATAGAAAAGTTCATACTTAACTGCTATAGAAAAGTTCATACTTTTCTGCTACAGAAAAGTTCATACTTTTCTCCTATGGAAAAGTTCATACTTTTCTGTTATAGAAAAGTTCATACTTTTCTGCCAAAGTAAAGTTCATACTTATCTGCTATAGAAAAGTTGATACTTTTCTTCTATAGAAAAGTTCATACTTTTCTGCTATAGAAATGTTCATACTTTTCTACTAAAGAAGAGTTCATACTTTTGTGTTATAAAAAGTTCATACTTTTCTGTTATAGAAAAGTTCATAATTTTCTGCTATATAAAAGTTCATGCTTTTCTGCTATAGAAATGTTCATTCTTTTCAGCTATAGAAAAGTTCAAACTTTTCTGTAACAGAATAATAGTTCATACTTTTCAATTACAGAAAATTGAATTCTTAACTGCTATATAAAGTTTATTATTGTCTGCTGTGATTTTTTTTTTTGTAATAGAACATTTTGGCGAAGCTATTCTCCGATAGAAAAGTTGCTGAAATGTTTGCTCTATAGCACAGTTTGTTAAACTGGTTTTCCTGTTTTCTTCAGAAAAGTTTATGAATTTATTTCTATAGAAACATAAATGAAACTTTCACGTTTTAGGAAAGCTGGTAAATGTTTTTCTAGAATAGAAAATTTGATAATTTTTTTTCAGTAGAAAAGTTGATGAAACTTATTTCTACAGAAACGTCGAAATGTATCTACTTTAGCAAACTTGATTGAACTTTTCTGTTACACAGTAAATAATAAAACATTTCCGATATGGACAAGTTTAAAATATTTTGGTATAGGAAAGTTCATACCTTCTGCTTTAGAAAAGGTCATACTTTTCTCCTTTAGAAAAGTTTATACTTTCCTCCTATAGAAAAGTTTATAGTTTCCTCCTATAGAAAAGTTTATTCTTAACTTTTCTCCTACATAAAAGTTGATGAAACCTTTTTCCTATAGAAAATTGATGAAACATTTCTCCTATAGAAAAGTTGATAACATTTTTCTTCTGTAGGACAGTTGATGAAACTTTTCTCATATAGAAAAGTTGATGAATCTTTTCTCTTATAGAAAAGTTGATCAAATTTGTCTTCTGCGGGACAGTTGATGAAACTTTTCTCCTATAGGAAAGTAGATAAAACCTTTCTCCTATAGAAGAGTTGATTAAACTTTTTTCTTATAGAAAAGTTGGTGAAACCTTTGTCCTCTAGAAAATGGATGAAACTTTTCTCCTATAGAAAAGTTTATAAAATTTGTATTCTGTAGGACAGATGATGAAACTTTTCTCCTACAGAATAGTTGATGAAACGTTTATCCTATAAAAACGTTGATTAAACTTCTCTCCTATAGAAAATTGATGAAACCTTTTTGCCTTTAGAAAATTGATGAAACTTTTCTCCTATAGAAAATTTGATAAAACTTTTGTTCTATGGGACAGTTGATGAAACTATTCTTCTATAGGAAAGTTGGTGAATCCGTTTTGCTGTAGAAAATTTAAAAACATGTTCGTCTATTGAAATGTTGAGAAAAATTCTCTTCCGTTGATAAAATTATTCTTCGTTAGATAAATTGACGAAACTTTTCTTCTTTAGAAAAGTCTGTGAATATTTAATTATTGAAAAATGTTGTTGAATATTTTTATCCTTTAGTTTTTATCCTTTAGTAAAATATAAGAAATTCATGAAATTTTTTTCTTTAGAAAAGTTGAAGATAATTCTTTTCTTCGGGGATGACATTTAAAAAGATATAGATTGGTCTCGAGCATGAATAAATAAAAAAATGAATGTTCATGAAACTTTTCTGCTATAACAATTTTATGAATCTTTCCTTCTGTAAAAAAGTTAAAGAACTAATGAAACCAAACAAATTTCCATTGTAGTAGATTAAGGAGACTTTTTTAACCGTCAACCTTTCCATTTTCCCAAACCTCTTTCTTATCCACTACAATAATTGACTCGTTTCCAGACAATGAAATTTACATTGTGTATGAATCTCTTTATATATTAATCACATTTCCAACACATCTACTTAGATCCCTGGGGGTATAAGATCCTCTTTATTTATAAAATAGAAATAAATTTAAGAATTTCTGCCTTAAATTGTACTGAAATTATTACATAGTATCTAATCGCATTTCTCTAAAGAAATTTCTTTACGCTTGATGAAATTATCTCATGAGAGTCTTCGCCTGCAGCGGAATTCTTGTATACTCACGTTAATGTAATTTCTACACACTGTAGTGTTTTGTTCCCTCATTTCGCCGGCTGTTACTTTGGGTAAAATGTTCGATATTCCAGAGAAAAAAAATCAAATTTAGGCTGTAATTTTCTTCTTTAGTTTTTTTGCGTGAAATGAGAAGCAGTGTGGCCAGAGACGTCGGAATGTTGTTGCTTCATAGTAATGACGCATTTAGACCGCAGTTTATAGCGAGCAGTTTAGCGATGACCTTGTTCTCTAGTCTTTGCCGTTTGCACCACCCAATTTGAAATTGAACTTACATTTCAGGTGGCAACTCCGTGCTTCGACCAACTTAGAGCAACTCGGAGCCGAGACCAAATTATCCAAGACGGCGGCACAACGTAATAATTAAATTGGAGGCTCTTGGTTTGTACAAAATTGGAATGTTCTTGAAATAGCTGAAACTTTATATAGGGTGATTCAGGATATAGGGTGATAAAGACCTTTCCAACAAGCCCAAAAATCCGACCACTGGCTCAGAAGTTAGCAATTTTACCCTACTATCCTCCGACCGCCAATCCGAAAATTTTGAACCCGCTGCCATTTCGCACCCTTGCATTTTCGGACATGATCCTAGTGTACTTTTCTTCATGAAATGAGCCAAGGAATACGCTGGAGAAATTTGTCCGGAACTTCCTGAATCACCCTATATAGTACCGCAGTTAATCGGAGCCAGGTTTATTAGGGTTGCATTTTTTCGCAACTTAGCAGTGTTGCATTAAATTGTACACCAATTTAAAATTAGGTTAAATATTAACGTGAGGGTTACACAGATTCAAATTGTATTAGCGTAGGTTAACGAAGTTCGCCTTTGAAATGCGCTAATCATAGAGGGATCAATAAGTCCGTGACTTATTGAATGAAACAGTTTTTTTTGCAAAAAAAAAATATTTTTCAACTTAATCTCCTTTTAGCTCAATACACTTAGTCCAATGTTTCTCCAATTTTTGTATCCCTTCCAAAAAATAGGATTTTTCGAGGTATATAAAATAGGCAGTGTTTTGATCAATAATTTCATCGTTGGAGCTAAATCTCTTTCCACCGAGCCATTTTTTAGGTTTGGAAATAGGAAATAGTCAGTGGGTGCTAAATCTGGAGAATATGGCGGATGAGGTACCAATTCGTAGCCCAATTCATAGGTTTTTGCCATTGGAAATACACACGTGTGCACCCGTGCAATATCTTGAAGAAAAATAACTTTTTTCTTGGCCATATGGGGTCGTTTTTTTAAATCTTCTTTAAATCGGTCCAATAAGTTGCCATAATATTCGCCGTTTATTGTTTTTCCCTTTCGAATGTAATCGATGTGAATTATCCCGCGTGCATCCCAAAAAACTGTTTCCATCATTTTATGGGCCGACAAACTTACCTTGACCTTCTTCGGAGCCGGTTCACCCGGAGAAACCCATTGTTTAGACTGCTGCTTGGTCTCCGGAGTGTTGTAATGGATCTATGTTTCATCCACAGTTACAAAACGCTGCAAAAACTCCTTCGAATTGCGGTTAAACAACTCCAAACAATACTCTGAAGTTGTCACACGATTACGTTTATGGTCAATTGAGAGCAAACGCGGCAGCCATCTTGCAGACAGCTTTCTTAAACCCAACTGCTCATTTAAAATCGAAACCACACAACCATATGAAATGCCTATAGCATCAACAATCTCACGCACTTTTACTCTTCGATCGGCCAACACTATATCGTGGATTTTTTCGACATTTTCGGGTGTATTGACCTCAATTGGCCGTCCAGAACGTTCAGCGTCATTTGTACTTGTGCGACCACAACGAAAGTCAGTAAACCACTTTTTTACCATTGAATTCGATGGTGCAGAGTCGCCATAGTATTTATCAAGCTTTTCCTTGGTTAGATTGAGGTTTTTTTTTTCGCAAAAAATAATGTTTAAAGCCGCATTCACAATGCAAGCGACAGTTTTGTTTCTCATGTCAACTCGTTCTCACGCACAGAATTTCATATAATGTCTTTTGGTTTTTTTTACAAAAATGTAACTCAAATTAGTCGTCGAAGTTGGTCTATTTCTACTCCAGCAACATATTTGTTCGAATAAATAATATTCTATTAAGCGGTAGATGGCGCTGAACTTCGAATTTAATTTTTAAACTTAAAAACATCAATGAAAATTGAACCCATTTGTGTTAAAAGGTGCATTATAAAACGTAATTTTATCTGTAGAATCTTTTGATAACAAATATGATTAAATACATTAAAATTTTTTAATATTCAAAATACAAACCTGGATGTGACATTTGTGACGTTTGTATCATGATGCAACTAATAGAGGTTGTGTTATAAGAACAACTTAAATGATTTGCTTTTCCTTCTGTTCATTATGTGAAGAATCAAATTCAAATGTATTTGGTTTTTGTAATTTCTGGCTTACTTTTATTCTTGACATACATTTGTGTTAAATTTGACACGAAAACAAAATATATTTGAATGTTGCCTTGATATATTGGCCGTAATACTGTTATCACCTGTTAGAACAAACATCTCGATTCGAAATAAACTGTTGCTTACATTGCAAACGCCTATTGAAACTGTTGCTTGCACTGTGATTCCGGCTTAATGAGCACTCGAAATTAACTTTTTTCCATTTAAAAAAAATGCATGTGGTTGTATGTTTTGAACAGCTGTTAAAGGCAAAGTAGATGACGGAACTTGCTCCAAATTTGACAGTAGTCTATTAACAGGTGGTACTCGATGGGAGCAGTGTTGCATTTAATATAACTATGAGGGAAGTTCGAAATTCAAGGACTTTATTTGTTTATGTGGTCTTATACCCTGTTCTTATATATAAATGTCTATATAATATATTTTTTTTATTTTCCCTTCGCAACCGTTGTTATGTCCTTTATGTTCCGCCTCAATTTGATATTCTTAACCCGCTACTGTCTTTTGAATATAAATTATCCTCTGCAACAACAACGTAGACATACTCGGATCGAAGACATAAAGTTCTGTGTTTTGCGCCTACGCCAAACATTTCGTCCTGCAAATAGGTTTATATGCTATTCAAGGTCAGCCATTTATTCATTTATTTCGTTCTCGTTTTTGGATATTTTTTTTAATGATTGTGCCCAATACATACTAATTTTACAACATAATATAATACAATACATATCGAGGAGATATAGGCAACATATACACTCAGAAAAAAGTTGACTAAATTTAATGCCAAATTGATTTAAACTAAGGAAAATTGAACTTCGCATAAGTTAGAAAGAATTTTGAACTAATATGAGTTCCCTGGGTTTCTTAAATCTAGGCAACCATATTGTTTTAAAAACTAAGGAGGTGGTCTCGTTTGGGTTTGAGCAGATAATTCTAAAGATTTATAAAGGATATAAGGAATACAAGGCTATTGAGGCAGTTTGATAACTCAGTGAGTTTTTGAATAAAATATATTTTTAAACTCAAGCTTTAATATTCAATACGAGTAAACAAAGCATCACTAATAAACAACTAGTCAAACAAACAATTTAAATTAAATATATTTGTTCGCCACGCAAATGTTTTATTTGGTTTCCAATTTTGTTTATTCCTTCGAAATAATTGGTTTTCTCAAGGTCCTCAAAATATGCGATTGATTCAGCGATAGTCTCTACATTCGGCCCAAAATCTCCAACCGCCGAGCCATTTATTCATATTTGGAAATACGTAGAAAGTAGTCCCTGGGTCTAAATCCGGCGAATATGACGGATGATGTGGCAATTCGTAGCCCAATTTATGCATGCGTTGGACATCTGTGCGCCGATGCGTTGTCATGGCGGAAGAGCACTTTCTTCTTCGCCAAATACTGTCGTTTTTGCTTCGTATAAATGTCGAATCTATCCAACAGCAGTAAATAATAATCGCCAGTGATCAAAGTTGTAATTTCCTTTAAGGCTGTAAGAGATCATGTTTTTCGTTTTATCCATTTCCAGGTATTCGATGTCCATGACAATGCATGAATCCAACAGGCCCACCTTGCCTTCTTTGGAACACATTCACCCGGAGAGGTCTACTCATTTTACTGTTCCTTAGACTCTCGTGTGTTTTCATTGAACCATGTTTCGTCCACGGTTACGAAACGGCGCAACAACTCCTTCAGACTGCGGAAGAAAATCGCCAAAAACTCATTTGAAAGTAATCACACGGTTGTGCTTATGGCCGATTGTGAGTAATCGCAGCAGTCAACGCGCGGATATGTTGTTCACGTCCAAATATATATTCAAAATGTCATGCACCTACTCAGTTGAGATGCATAGAGCCTCAGCCACCACACGCAGTTTCAGTATCCGTTAGTCCAACACAATTCTATAGATTTATCGAAAATTTTTGGCGCGACAAACATTTTTAGGCGACCGAACGTTTGGCGTCAAATGTGCTGGTACGATCAAACCGGAATTCAGTAGTTAAATCACTTGTTAACCATTGAAATTTGTAGTTCAGAGTCCCCATAGTATTTACCAAACATTCCTTGGATGTGGGCACACATTTGTACTTATGGTCGAGTGTGGGTAATCGCGGCACCCAACGCCCGGACGGGTTGTCCATGTCCAATCATTCATGCAAAATATTCATATTCGTGCGATGCCTACAGTCTCAGTCACCTCATGCACTTTCATTTGCCGTTCGTCCAATAACATTTTATGGATTTTATCCACGAACACTTTTGGGAGACCTGAACTTTCGACGTCACTTGCGCTGGCACAACCACATCGGAATCCAGTAAACAACTTGTTAACCATTAAAATTGATGGTGCAGAGTTCACATAATATTTATCAGAGACTCGTTGGTAGTGGTCACACCGTTGTACTTAATTTCGAGTGTGAGTAATCGCGGCACCCATCGCCCTGATAGCATTTCCAAATGCTCATGTAATGTTGTGGTGCCTACAACCTAAGTCACCTCACTCACTTCTATTCAGCGATCGCTCAACATCATTCCATGGATTTTATCGACAATTTCTGGTGCGACGAACACTTTTGGGCGACCTGAACGCTCGTCGTCACTTGTGCTGGTACTACCACAATGGAATTCAGTAAATCACTTGCTAACCGCTGAAATTGATGGTGCAGAGTCCCCATAATATTTATCAGACACTCGTTGGTAGTGGTCACACCGTTGTACTTATGGTCGAATGTGAGTAATCGCGGCACCCAGCGCCGAAATAGATTGTCCATGTTAAAATATTCATGCTAAATGTGATGTACCTGCTCAGTTGAAATGCCTACCGCCTCAGCCACCTCACGCACATTCATTCTCCGATCTTCCAGTACCAGTCCATGGATTTTATCAATGATTTCTGTCGTGGAGACATCTCATGGACACCCTGAACATTCGACGTCACTTGTGCTGGTACTACCACAATGGAATTCAGTAAATCACTTGCTAACCGCTGAAATTGATGGTGCAGAGTCCCCATAATATTTATCAGACACTCGTTGGTAGTGGTCACACCGTTGTACTTATGGTCGAATGTGAGTAATCGCGGCACCCAGCGCCGAAATAGATTGTCCATGTTAAAATATTCATGCTAAATGTGATGTACCTGCTCAGTTGAAATGCCTACCGCCTCAGCCACCTCACGCACATTCATTCTCCGATCGTCCAGTACCAGTCCATGGATTTTATCAATGATTTCTGTCGTGGAGACATCTCATGGACACCCTGAACATTCGACGTCACTTGTGCTGGTACGACCTCAATGGAATTCAGTAAATCACTTGCTAACCACTGCAATTGATGGTACAGAGTCCCCATAATATTTCTCAGACACTCGTTGGTAGTGGTCACACCGTTGTACTTATGGTCGAATGTGAGTAATCGCGGCACCCAGCGCCGAAATAGATTGTCCATGTCAAAATATTCATGCAAAATGTGATGTACCTGCCCAGTTGAGATGCCTACAGCCTCAGCCACCTCACGCACATTCATTCTCCGATCGTCCAGTACCAGTCCATGGATTTTATCAATGATTTCTGTCGTGGAGACATCTCATGGACACCCTGAACATTCGACGTCACTTGTGCTGGTACGACCTCAATGGAATTCAGTAAATCACTTGCTAACCACTGCAATTGATGGTACAGAGTCCCCATAATATTTCTCAGACACTCGTTGGTAGTGGTCACACCGTTGTACTTATGGTCGAATGTGAGTAATCGCGGCACCCAGCGCCGAAATAGATTGTCCATGTCAAAATATTCATGCAAAATGTGATGTACCTGCCCAGTTGAGATGCCTACAGCCTCAGCCACCTCACGCACATTCATTCTCCATTCCATGGATTTTATTGACGATTTCTGAAGCGGCGAACTCTTCTGAACGATCTGAACATTCGACGTCACTAGTGCTGGCACGACCTCATCGGAAGCCAGTAAACCAATTGTCAACCATTGAAATTGATGGTCCAGAGTCCCCATAGTATTTACCAAATAGTCATTGGCGGTGGTCACACGGTTGTGTGTATGGTGGATTATAAGTAATCGCAGCACCCATCGCGCACAAATTGATGGTGCGAGTCTACATAGTATTTATCATACACTCCTTGGAAGTGGGCACAAGGTTGCGCTTATGGTTCAGTGTGAGTAAACACGGCGCCCATCGCGCTGATAACTTTTACAGTTCCAAATATCAACCGATCTACCAATATCATTCCGTGGATATTATAGATGATTCCTGGCGCAATGGACTCTTTTGGGCGACCTAAATGTTCGGCGTCACTTGTTCTGGTACAATCACAACGGAATTCAGTAACACATTTCCTAACCATTGAAATTCAAGTCAAGTATTTCCTTGGGTTCGCTGATGGTTTTTCACGCAAAAAAATCTCCTTCTAAGAATCCAAACGATTGCCTCATTTACATGATATCACCATCATAGACCAGTGTCGATCTCAACACCGCTGCATAAACCCAGTAAACAATGCTCGGAGGCAGACCCCATTTATAAACCATATCCCGCCTGTAGGTAAATATGGCTATCATTGCCATTTCTCCATTTCCACTATGTTGGACTTGAAGCTAAGAATCCAAGAATCCAAGATTCCAAGAATCCCAAGGATTGCCCCCTCTACACGACAACACCATAGGTCTGTTTCGACCTAAACACCGCTGCATGAACCCGGTTAACATGGGGCAATTGTTTGGATTCTTGGAACTCCTTTCTTCCAAGAATCCAAATGATTGGCCGATCTACATGATACGTATTGAGGGATATATGGATTTTTACACAGATGGGTCGAAAATAAATGATCAGGTAGAGTGTGATTAGATTAGATTTCCTGATCATTGGAATGTGTATCAAGCAGAAAATTTGGTGAATATGGAACTGACTAGCTGGCTGGAACTTAACAGTCATTTAGGTCAACGAGGAGAGCTCTTAAGGATATGGTCCAACAGTACGATATTCTCCTGATATGGGTGCCAGGGCACAGATATATTCCGAGACACTGCAGAGCGGATAAGCTGACCAGAATAGGCACTATCTTCCAGAAATTGGAACGTGTTGGCATGCCCCAAAAGACTTGTAAACATAACCTGGAACAAAGCTCCAATCTGATGATGCTGGTAAGGTAGGCGAGGCACAAATATTGCGTATGCGCAAGACAAATCTGTCCAAGAAAAATGTGGCCGACAGTGGACAGCATGTGATGCATGAACCTTCTGTTCTTAGCCAGGCCCAAGCTATCAATGCTTTTCTCAGTTTTGACGGGGCTCTGGCTGATTGGTTTATAAGCGACGACACTAAAGGGTAAGGCAAATCACTTCTGTAGGAGTTGTAACGACGAGGAAGAGAAAGAATCCACAGATTATATTTTCTGCCCATGACCAGCATTAGCAGAAAAGGAGATGTTTCCTCAGATAGGCTTAGACAGGTTATTAACCTACTTGGAGCAAACTATATGGGGGACTAGCTTTAAATCCCTTTAGCTCGCGGCATCACAATGAGCTAAGAAGAGAAGTGAGTCGTATACTTTTTCGAAGTAAAAAGTAAATTTTTCTGAGTGTATATGTACGAGTATGTATAAGTATATGAACCTACATAATATTTTCCCCTTCAAATTTTCTACTACCTCATGCTTCCTGTAGATCTGTTTGTTCGTAACACCCACCCATCCTTGTCATGACCTGAATTAAGTTTGGTTAGGGTAAAGTGTTTAAATATAACATAAATTATCTAGCGAACAATCAACTATATTTTGTCGTAGTTGCAGGTAAATGGAAATTTCATTTGTCCTGGTTTAATTTCGTATTATAGAACTGTGTCGATGATTCTTTGCATGCAACATGGTGACAAGTTATCAGAGTGATTTGATATGTGACAGACATTTAGGTTAAAGAGGCAGTGAGAGTTTGATTAAAAAAGAAAATGGTGTCCCATTATATCCCATGAACGAATTGGGGAGAGTTTTCCACCACCAGTGACTTGTGCGCTTTCAAGTTTTGTATTCACTGATTGGGACCTACAGTTTTACACCGGTTCCGAACGGTGTTTTGGGTATACTCGATAGTGTCGCCATCACTACACTGAAAAATCTATTTTTTTTTGTTGTTTGGATGCAAATATAAAGTGTTTTTGGAGCTTGTCGCAAATATAATATACTTATGACCAAACGCATTGTGTTTGCTTTACAATATTACATGTTAATTATTACTAATATGATATAATAAATGTGTTTGCGACCCAAATATATCTGTGTTTGTGATACAACTACATATGTGTTTGTTGCACTGTTTATGCTCTCGCGAGAGCAAGAGAATAAAGAAAATCGGAACGGCGGACAATTTGTGAAATAAGTATAGCAAAAAAACACAAGTAATTAATCCACGTTTGGCTTGCATGAACTAGATTTATATATATAGCAGGCTGTTTCTCGATCTCGAACGAAAACCTAACTGAACGAAAATCAATCACTCACATTCGACTCAAATTTGGTTTCTCTATGTCGAAATTTTCGTTCGCCTGACTTCATGTTTGTTCATAAGTAACAGCACATTCGAAATGGAGAAACCAAAATTTGTACTGAAAATTTTGATGTTTTAATCCGACTTGAAACGACAAGATTGTGAAACCCAAATCAACTTTCTTTAGTCAAGAACACGAACGAAAGGTTTCGTTCGAGATAGATAAACAGGCTGTAAATATATTATTTGTGTACCAACGCAAAGCGATAACCAATGTCCAGTTGAAACCTTCCGAAAACAAAAACGTGAGAGACAACAAGGAAACAAGGAAAATGAATTTGTTGTTGAATTATTTAGAAATGTGGATTTTTTATTGATAAAATAAATTATAATAGATAATACATATATATTGAAATCAAAGAATAATTCGTTTCTAAATATTATTATATTTGGGTGGAAATACGCATATATTTCCACGTAAGTATATGCAGGTTTGGGGGTAACACGCAAATGCTTCCACGTAAGTATATGGATGTTTGGGATGAAGAACGCATATGTTTCCACTTAAAATCATGCATGTTTGCCAGTAAACATGATACTGTTTACATTTAAATAAAAGTGAGTTTGGGACTTGCAAACATATGAATGTTTTGAAGTGTGTTCCAAACATATAGGTTTCTGCAGAATATGCTTGGGAGAATATGTTAGAGAGGCTGTTATTTCTCAGCGTGCATATGCAAAATCCACGCATACTGCCATAGCACCAGCGGCGGCCATTTCTACCCATAAAAAGTCCGTAATCATGGAGCTGTAGCACTCGCCCTTGACTGCAACAACATTTCCAGCAGCATTTTCGAACAAAAATGTGCCAATGAAGCTACCATTTGCAAATCCATACCAAACTGTCATTCGCTGTGGATGCATTGACTTCTCGGCAGTGGCATGCATATTGTCTGATCCGGAGATGCGGCAACTATTATTTGTTGATATTCTCGGCAATAGCATGCATGTTGTCTGATCCGGAGATGCGGCAAATATTATTTGTTGATATAGCATTTTTCGGCCAAATTCGATGTCCGTTTGGGGTATCTGTAAGGCCCATATTTCTCAACTTTGTTCAGGCGAAAAGCGACTCAATTTAGTCCGCGGAGTTAGGATACTGACTGGCAGTCAATATTTCGTACAGAAAAAATGTATCAGTGTCAAAATAACCCTGCCAATTAAAACCCACCTAGTGTGTCAAAACAAGTTTTTGAGCATTTAAAGTTTTTAAAGCCATTAAAGTTTTCCACTCTATGTAGCATTTTCATAGTGTTCACGGTCGCATTTCAATGTTTGTTTTACACTACTTTCCGATGTTTTTGAGACTTCCAAAAAAGGGAATTCATGGAATTTGACACACTAGGTAAGTTTTCGTAAGCAGGGTCACATATGATTTAAAAAATACCTGCATTTGGACCACCCGTTTTATATCATCGGGAGACGCTAGCAGCATGTGGTTTTTGCTGCTGATGGTTTCATACGTGTTTACTGAAACGATTCTCATTACAACCTCATTCACGATGTTGAAGAGATCGCACTTTAGGGTATCGCCTTGTTGAAGAGATCGCACTTTAGGGTATCGCCTTGTTTGAGGCCTCATCTGTTTGGTTTGGTAAGATCTTCAATGGTTCGGTGAGATCTTTATCAACAAAGCCTAACGATTGCAGGCTGAAAAATCTGTCTGTTTTTTGTTATTTGCATGCAACCCTAAAGTGTTTGTAGTTGGTCGCAAATATAGTATGCTTGTGTTCAAACACATTGTGTTTGGTACTCAAAATTACATGTTGGCGACACAATGGGTAAAAGGTAATAATATATGTTTTGTAACGCAAATGTGGCTTTGTTTGTCCAAAGTTCTGAAAACAAAAAACATGATAGACAGCATATAAACAAAAAAGCTGCTTGTACGTAAGTACACGCTGAAAATGTTTTAATGTTTTTTTGTTGTTTTGGATGCAACTGCAATGTGTTTGTAGCTTGTCGCAAATACAGTATATTTGTGTGCAAACACATTGTGTTTACTATTCAATATAACATGTTTGGGACGCAATGGTTACTAGGTTATAATATATTTGTGACAATAATGGTGTTTTCTTTGTTGGAAACTGTTGAAAAAACAAAACATCAAGGTCAATAGAGAAACAAAGAAGCAACAGTTCTTCAATTCACGAAAACAATGCTTGCAAACATGTACATGGTTCCTGCAACATGTTGCAGGGGTCGTTATTTTTCAGCGTGAATATGGATGTCATCTCTATTAAAGGCTTAGTACTTATAAAAACCTCCTCGTATATACGAAGATTCTTGTCAAATCTCTTTTACTTCTATGCCCACTTTTTCAGTATCCCTCATATACGTAGTTAGTATGCATATCATCACTTTTGAATGGACACGCTTTGGTCATAAAGCAATATATATGCATTCGTTTATAACAAAAAAAAAGATCCTAGGGTTAGGTCCACAATACTATGTGACAACATATGTTTCGTTTATTGGGGGGACAAAATCGACAATGCGCCTGAAACCAATATAGGCAACAGTTGGTTGATTTTTTCTTCTTCTTGTGGATAAACTTTATAATGCAAAAGCACGCATGTTCTTCGAACGACCCGACCCACTCATGTCGCTTACGAAGAATTTGTTTTTTCCAGAAGAAATATTTTCAAGGACATATACTGGCATTTACTTGTGGGCGTAGGAATAATGATGGGTTTTACTTTAATCTACTTAAAATTCGTAAAAAAAAAACTAATTATTCTTTGTTTATTTGTAGAGAAAAGCCCACAAGAGAGAAAAAAACACCAAATGTCCATAAAAGATTTGGTTAAAAAAAAGAAATTCCCATGAATACATTAAACTTGCAAACAGCGCAAGTGGATATTTTCATACTGCACTGTACAACAACCTAGAGGTGTGTATGATTCGTTTTTCTAAATGTATGCGGGAAGGAAATGTTGGTTACTAAAGACTATAATTTTGGCCAGTGCATTATTCGAATTTGATCAAAAAATACTTTTGAAATATACAATTTCTTGAATTTCAAAATTTCACAATTCAGACCTTTGAATGGAATTATTTGTGATATGTTAATGATTTTGTTATAATTTTTTCTGGTACTACAGGGTTTTCCAAACTTAGTCATGGAGCGATACTCCGTTGAACAACACGTAAAAGTGATCCAAATTTTTTGTGAAAATGGTCGTTCTGCACACGCTGAAAATCTGTATTTTTTGTTGTTTGGACGCAAATATAAAGTGTCTTTAGAGCTTGTGCAAATATAATCTACTTGTGTCCAAACACATTGTGTTTACTATTCAATATTACATATTTGAGACACAATGATTAATATGTTATAATATTTGTATTTGCGACCCACATATATTTATTTTTGTGATACAAATACAGCTGTGTTCGTTGCACTCTCTATGCTCTCTCGAGAACAAGAGAATAAAAGAGGGGCAACGAGAGAGTCTATCTTGTAAGTGTTTATCTGTATTTTTCAGCGTGCATGAAGTGCATTTCGCTCATTGCGTGATTTTTTTCGGACAACACAACCGGCCATCTAAGTCAACAACAAGCCGATTCGTCTAGAAATTCGGAAAAACTGGGTCGGTGCAAAACGAGAAAACAACAGTGCGTCTTCGTACAGGTCGTTCGGCCGAAAATATTTCTACTGTGGAACCAAAGTGTAGACCAGGCAGCGATAACCTCGGTTCGACGTCGTGCAAAGCAATTGAACGTTTCCTAAAGCAGCGTTCAGGAGTGTTTAACAAAAGACCTATTTTTACACACCTACAAAATTTAACTGATGCATGAACTAAAGCCTAGAGACCATTTGCTTGAATACCAAGCAGTTGATGCCTATTTTTCAAAAAAAAGCGTCATGAGCGACGAGACACATTTTCACCTAAACGCATACATTACCAAGCAACACTGAAGCATTTTTTATTAAAACTCCACATGTCGTTCAAGAAAAAAGTACACGTTGAAAATCGGTATTTTCGTGGATGCATATACAACTTGTTTGGATGCAAATACAACATGTGGTTGTAGTTTGTCGCAAATATAGTATACTGGTGTCCAAACACATTGTGTTTGTTATTCAGTATTATCTGTTTGAGACACAATGATTAATATGTTATAATATATGTGTTTGTGATACAAATACAGCTATGTTTGTGATACAATCACAGCTGTGTGTGGTGTACTGTTTACTTTATTTTTTGCCGTTTTGCTCTGTCGAGAGCAAAATAATAAAAGAGAATCAAAGAGGGGTTGTTCTCAGCCTAAGTTAATGTTATTGTAAGTGTACAACAATATTTTTGCATTATTCTTTCAGTCCGTGATTCATAAATACCAGAATGAGTTATAAATGAATTGGGTGTTTCTTATGTTGGCTGATGTGTTGCTTTTTAGTTTCATACATTCAGTCGTCAATCGTTGGTTTGGGACCTTTGGGAAGAATGAGTGCTTCTACGTATGGATATGGAGGTGATTCCACATAAAATCTGCATACTCGCAAGTAAACAGGCTAAAGTTTGCATTTAAATATAAGTGAGTTTAAAAAAATAAATAAATAAATAAATGGTTTCCCATTACATCCCATGAAGGGACTGGCGAGAACTTCTCACAATCACTGAGCTGTGCGCTTTCCAGTTTTCACTCACTACCGTCGGTGGTGTAATGGTTAGTATGCGCGGCTCTTGTACATGAGATCCTGGGTTCGAACCCGGCTCTGACCACCTTAAAATTTCTTTCGGCGGCGGTCACCTCGCATAGTGACGGCGACACTATCGAGTATCCAGCCATGAAAAAGCTTCTCAAATTACCGTTCGGAATCGGTGTAAAACTGTAGGTCCGAAAGTGAGTTTAGGACTTGCAAATATATGAATATGAAAACATATACATGGTTCCTGCAGAATGTGTTTGGGAGAATGCGTTACAAAAGCCACAACCGCTGAAGTAGATCTGTGGCTGCATCTGAAATAGTTATACGGTTTGCCAGGAATCATGGGGATACATTTGCAAAACTCAAAAGTCTCTATTTATAGAGATATATAATGGTCTTGAGATTGAATAATAAAATAAAAAAAATTACCAATAAAAAGGCCGAATAAATAAAAATCGTCCCTTATTTACAGATATTTAGATTCATCTTCAAATTTGAAGAAGATGGTTTTATATGAAAATCTTGTCAGATTGTTACATTTTTGAAATTTGAAACAAATAGTTTTGGATCTTTTCTCATTTAGAGATTTCGATTAATGTATTGAGACACAGATGTTTGGTTAAACAAAATCTTCAAACACGAGATTTCGATTGCAGTGTAATCACGACTTTATTCATATATTGGTTTGAAAATAAATATAATGTTTCTATTTTATTTGAAAATTTCAATAAAGTTTAAAAATTGATTTTAATGATATTCGTCGCAATTTGAGTTATAACCGGGTAACCGACGTTAAATAACCGTTTTAGGGATTTTTCCCAATCCTTCGGTTTCAAAAAATCGTCACTCGGTTAAACCGTTTCACCGATATATCGGTTTCGATTTTGAGCACTCTAATGGAAAGCAGGGTTTTTATTAGCTCGCGAGAGAGCCGCCTGCCAGAGAGCCACTCCCGAGCGAGCCGTTTCGAAGCGAGTATGTCCCGTGGCAAAACCCGAGAGTCGGGAGCCAATGTTGAATATATCATCAGCAGGCTGATGCCAACTTCGGCATCTGGCTCTCGGTTTTTGCCTCGGGAGATTCTCGCTTGGATTATGGTCGCTCGGGAGTGGCTATCTGGGAAGCTGCTTTCTCGCGAACTAATAACAACCCTGCTTCCATTAGAGTGCTCAAAATCGAAGCTGAAATACCAGTGAAACGGATTAACCGTGTGCCGGGTTTTTTGAAACTAAATGATTCGAAATCTGTTTTGGGTTACAAAATACATAATTACATACATTATAACCTATTAATCATCGTGTCCTAAACATGTAATATTGAATAGCAAACACAATGTGTTTGGGCACAACTGTACTACATTTGCGCCAAGCTACCAACACGTTATATTTACTTGCAAACAACAACAAAAATAAAAGTTTTTCAGCGGAACACTTTTTTGTGTTCGACTTTTTTGAAAATATTATAACTTAAAGCCAATAAATAAGTTTATTATTAAAAAGATTTTGAGCTTGAAAAAATTTAAAAAATTTAACTTCTACACTTTCTAAAACCATAATTTTCCCAAAAATGCACTAAAATTAAAATTTTTTACAAATAACCAAACACTGGGCATTTTAATCCCTAATTAAAAACGTAATTTTTACAAAAATGTTCTAAAAATTGCGCAACCTAAATATGTACCAAATGGTACATTTCTCAAAAATACATTTACAAAAATGTTATTTCGCTTGCAAAAAAAAAATTTTTGCATTTCAGTCAAATAGTCATAACTTTGGAACAGTAAGACCTCTGGGATTCGTTTAGGTAATTTTGGAAAGATTAGAGGTAGGGCTATTTAAGAGGTTTAAGTTATCTGCCATCTGGATGAGAACATTGAGATTATGCGCGCGTTCCTATGTCTTTTTTCCCCAAATTTGAAAGTTCCGTATCTCGGCGTCACACAGAAATGCAACTGTGTGTTATAGATAAATTTACCTCAAAGCAACTGCAACCCTACGAGAATGTAAGAGGAAAAGAAAACATGGAGGAAAAAACCTTCTGTCATTGTTCGAATAATTGACTTTCAGGTTGAGTTGGTAGTGAGGAATTTTCGATCGATACCAACTCACATATGCAAATTGCGTATAAAATTTATATATATCCGATTGAAGCTCTATCTAATGGTACCAGTTCAGGCACAGTGGGTAGGCTTCTGATGATGAACTTGTCATGGAGTTCAAAAATAGTCATGCCAGTGAGTGCTTCCCTGAATTATATATTATTCCAACGAAAAACCAAACATTTTGCACTTAGAAAAATATAGTTTGTACTACCCACTGCTCGTACATTAAAATTCAAGACTAACGGATATAAGGTCATTGCGGAAAATTCAAAAATTAAATATTTTCAAAAGGTTTTGCGTTAACTTATATATTTTCCCATTAAACGCATGCATGAAAGGATTCAAGAGAGCTTCCTGCAATCACTAAACATTACGATTTTTCTTTTACATGCCCTAATAGGTGTCTAAATTTTACACCGACTCCGAACCATTTGACCAAATTGAGTAACCATTTAATTTTCATTATTCGCACATTCACAGCAAATACAGTATCATCCTAATCGACTATGCTTCTCCTTTCTTATTTCCATCAAATACAATTTTTCCATATTATTCCCAAAACACACACGCACACAATCATAATTTTCTACACTCTCAGACAATTTTACACACAGATTGAAGAGTCGACCAGTCGTCTGCTAAATGAAGGAGTCAGCATCTTATTTGAATTACAATCAAAGCGACAACAAAAAAAATTGCAAACAAAATTAATCACACTAAGATAACCCAGAGAAGAGTAGAAGAAGACGACATTTTTATATAATTTTCTTTGTTGTCTGTCTACTTTGGAGTGTATCGTTCCTTTCAATGAAACATAGAATATTATTTCATGGCTTCTTCTTGGCTCATCTTACATTTGGGCTTTCAATCCAATTCCCATGGTTGTTCAGCAGCAGGAGCAGCAAAAAAATAGCAATTGCGAATTAGCTTAAATTGTATTTTTCTGCTGATTAGAGCAATTATTTTCTACACGTGTCAGAGTTTTTTTTCCATCGCTTTTGTTTAGAGGACAATCCAAGGAAATCAGAGATACTTAGACTTTGTGAAATCTATATGGCAAAAATTGAATCACTTTATTAATGTAAATACCAATTTTGTTAAGGGGAACAAAGAGTCATAACTAAAGCAAATATTTTCAAGGACTTGTTGTCGAAGGCAACGTTTTCGCAGGATTGTAGCATGTCATTCTATTTCAAGTACTATGGAATCCATGAAACTGTAGTTGATTTTGCCAGCGTATCCCCCTTTCCGCAGTTTGTTGAATGTCACTGTGCACTGGCATCCACATAAAATGGATCTCATACTATTGAGCCATCTTGTTAAAAGATCAGCAACAGTACTGGGCTGATATTCAGTTTAAGAAAACTCATTCGAGAACCTAAAAGGTGGCTGGACGTCGGAGAAGATATTGAACCCTACATGGCAGAACTTATATTCCTCAGCAAATAGAGAACGTACCTAATCAGTAATATTTTAGACTGATAAAAGGTACAATGGGCCTACCTGTATTATGATTGGGATTGCCTCATTTCCCCCACGAAAACTTCAAATCCTTCCCTTTCAAAATCAACCATGCAGAAATCCACAAATCTCTGTACAAAAAAAAATCCTTTGCTTTTTTTAAGTAAAGTTATTTAAAGATAATTTTGCAAGAAAATGTCATTTGCTTATAGAATATTGTCCCAATTTGATTTCGTCTTATAGAAAGCTTCATTTCGGAAATATTTCTGTTGTTATAGAAATTCCGTGTAGAAATCAAAAAATCTCTGTACGAAAACAAAATTAATAATTCTTTAAAGACAGTTGTTTAAAGTTTTACCTTTTACAGAATTTGTATTTATAGAAATTTGTCTTATAGAAAATTGCGCCTACTTTACTTTTCTTATAGAAAGCTTCACTTCGGAAATATTTCACTTATAGAAAAACCGTCTAAAAATCCACAAATCTCTGTACAAAAAATCACTTGTTTTTTGTAAGAAAAGCGTTTTACGCTTAACGCTATTTTTTGTCTTATAGAAACCTTCACTTGGGAAATTTTTCGGTTGTTATAGAAAATCCGTGTAGGAATCAACAAATCTGTATACAAAAAAATTTCCTTGATATTTTTAAAAAAGTTATTTAAGAGAAAATTATTTTTTGTCCATATTTTCTTATAGAACATTGCACCTATTTTGTTTTGTCTTCACTTTGGGAATATTTCTGTTGTTATAGAAACTCCGTGTAAAAATCCAAAAATCTCTGTATGAAACTAAAGTTACTAATTCTTTAAAGACAGTTATTTAAAGTTTTACCTTTAACAGACTCTGTATTTATAGAAAATTGTGCGTATTTTACTTTTCTTATAGAAAGCTTGACCTCGAAAATATTTCGCTTATAGAAAATACGTGTAGAATTCCACAAATCTCTGTATAAAAAATCCCTTGTTTTTTAAAAAAAATATTTAAGGTTTTACGTTTAATAGATTTTTATTATAGAAAATTGTACTTTAGTCAATTTTCTGTCGTAGAACATTGAACCTATTTTTTTTTGTCTTATATGTACAAAGTTTCATTTCGCAAATATTTCGGTTGTTATAGAAAATCCATGTAAAAATCAAAAATCTATGTATGAAACTAAAATTACTAATTCTTTAAAGACAGTTATTTAAAGTTTTACCTTTAACAGAATCTGTATTTATAGAAAATTGTCTTATAGAAAATTGTGCGTATTTTACTTTCCTTATAGAAATCTTGACTTTGGAAATATTTCGCTTATAGAAAATACGTGTAGAATTCCACAAATCTCTGTCCAAAAAACCCCTTGTTGTTATAGAAAATACGGATAGAAATCAAAAAATCTCTGTACGAAACCAAAATTACTAATTCTTTAAAGACAGTTATTTAAAGTTTTACCTTTGATAGAATTTATATTTATAGAAAATTGTCTTGTAGAAAATTGCTCCTATTTTACTTTTCTTATAGAAACCCTCACTTCGGAAATATTTCGCTTAATAAAGAAAATCCGGGTAGAAATCCACAAATCTCTGTATAAAAAATCCCTTATTTTTGTAAGAAAATTGTTTAAAGATTTGCCATAATTTACCAAAATATTTTTATAGGAAATTGTGCTTAAGTCAATTTGTTTTATAGAAAATTGTACCTATTTTATTTATTTGTCATAGGGAAATGTTACTTACTCACTTAGGAGGCCTCAAACGACACAGAGGAGTCAAGGGCCTTACATAAAGAGGATAACATGTTTCTCCAACCGGCTCGATCTTCACCGTTTCTCCACCAGTTGGCAACACCTCTCGCAGACAAGATTGCACCTGGCCTTTCCAGCGAATTCTTGGTCGCCCTATTTTTCGATGTCCTTCGAGAACGTCTTCAAATACTTTTCGCACTGGTTCATTCTGATCCATTCTACTGACAAGGCCTTGCGATAGCTGTTGATGACTTTCCAGGCCTAAAGCCACACTGATAAGGTCCGATCAGGTCCGATCCCGTCGATGACGGGATACAGATTATGCAGCACGTATCTCATCCGTCGCGCTCCTGTCCATTTTATTTTATAGCCACCATATATTATTCGGAGCATTTTAGTCGCGAAGACTCCCAGTGATGTTGCATTAGAATGCGATATAACCCAGGATTCTGTGCCATAAAGCAAGGCAGGTTGTATGAGAGTCTGATATAGTTGGATCTTCGCTAACCCAGGATTTTGCGCCATAAAGCAAGGCAGGTTTTATGAGAGTCTGATATAGTTTGATCTTCGCTTTAAACAACTTTCTACAACATATGAACTTCCTAGGAATGCTAGGAACCGCACCAGCACAGGCAAAGCAGTAAGCTCAGCACACGCAACAAGGGACGCAGCACACAATATAAAAGCAACACGACGCTCACATCGAGGCATTACACAGCGCGAAAAAGGTACAAAAAATCGAATTTTTTAAAGTTAAGTTACGAGTAAAAAGTCAAGGTAAAAAAAATTTAATTTTTTAAAGTTTTTTTTTGCGATTTTGATCTTGAAGATGAAGTTTTTATATGTTGCCAATTTTTGTTCATTATGGCAAGAGCTACAACTTTCCCTCAGAAAGCAAATCAAAATTCCGAACGGTTTGCAAGATATGAGCCTGACAAAATTATCATTTTTTCCAAAAATGACACCGAGGCCCCAAATCTTTGGGGGCTCATACAAAAAAAGTGCATAGCTTTGGCCAAAACTTTTCTTTTTTTTTTGTCTTTTATCACGTAGTGGTGTCCGTATATGGTTATATTTCCGTGACTTAAAAAATTACGCCCAGTGTTATCTAAGGTCACTCAGCTTACAGAAGAAAACCCCTAAATAGACCTAATACATCGTATTAGGCTTTCGCTGACCCGATTCGGGCACGACCTGACCTGACGGATTTCGCTTTCCCGATCTCGAATCGAGGACAAACCCGATCTCCAAATCAAATCAGAGAAGTCGAATCCGGTTCGGCGACAATGTGCTTATTGAGAATTGACGAAGGGAATGAGAGAAGTGTAAGTGAATTAGAAAAAAAGGTTTAATGTGTTGTTATTGCTTCCGCAAAACTGTCTTGTGTAAACGCCTGGTTAATTAATGTTTCTCAATCAATTTTTACCTTGTAGGGTAGGAATGTAGAAATTTCATCTTCTATGGAAGATTCTTTCTGCTAGAATTCTTATGAAGGAAAGTTTCTTATTAAAATATTTTCGTTGTACATATTTTCTTTGTCTATGACTTATTTTCATGTTTATTCATAGCGTAGAAGAAATGCAGTGAACCGCCTTACTAATTTTGCTATCCACATTATTTTTCGTAGGACAGTTCCATCTTAACAAAATACAAATACAAATTAACCTCAATTCTTAATTGCATTATATATCGTTCATTCATCTGTAATTGATTGAAATCTTACCTTTATCTCCCTCCTCGTACGTATTAACAATGTACAGGGGTAAAATTAGCCTCAGCTTTCTAATTTCAAAACTTTTTCTCGATCTTTCCATAGACGACACCTATGTGACCCAAAACAATTATTAAAAATTTAAAAGACAAATATAAATTTCACTTTTACTCGCTGTGCTGCATGTTACAATTAAACACAATGAATATTTTGACAAACGGGAAACAAATACTATAGTGATCGAGAGAGTTAAATCACAGCTACAACTTCAACTAACACTCTGTGTCTCTCTCTCACTCTTTCTCTCTCTCTCTGCATAACCAATAAACCTGAAATTCACTCTTCACAACCAGCTTGATAACCAACAACAACCTACCATAATATTGTAAACATCACCTTAGAGAGTTTAACCTGACAGTTTGGGCTGTCATATTGCAAGTTGCTTGACGCACTCACATACATAAACATAAGCGCGAGTAGCAGCAATAGGCACATACATTCCTCGATACCATCTAATCAGCTGTTTTGACCTAGATCGTGTTGTTTGTTGTCTGTTGACTGTGTGGAAATGCAGCCAACCAGCAAGTGCTACAATGAATTCACTTTCTCGCTTTTCTTCGTCTGGTGCAGACGACAACTAACATGTCACTATTTCGTTTGAGGGGGGAGGAGGTTTGTCGCAAGGTAAAGGAGGTCAGCCCTGACGCTTTGGAGTGTTACTGGTAGTTTTTTTTTATTGTTGTTTTTTTTTTGTGTTGTTATAAATGTTGCTGTCGTTTTTCGACAAAACAAAACAGTTTCTTATTTTATGGTAAAAGTTCATTCAACTTTGCACGATCATTCGAATCACGTACACTTCGGATCATTAATACAATTGTTAAATCGTGTCCGATGGGGTTTAAAATAGTTTTTTCCAAGACAAACATTTCTATTAAAAAAATATAGATTGTGTAAGAGAATTTTCTTACACAACCGCACAAAGTTGTCTAAGGCCATGTCTAACCTAGAAAATTTAGATCAAGACATCTCGGTTTTTAAGAAAACTTACCTCAGTGGAAAAGTTAGATACAGAAAAAATTTGTTGTTAGAAAATGTTACCTTAGGCAAAACGTAATCTTGTGCAAGACTTTGCCGAGCACCATTTAGGTAAGCCAACGTGTTTCTAGGCTCATCATTATTTAAAACCAACCCACTTTTGGCAGAGTTAACAATTTAGAAAATTTTTTGCAGGTAGATTACACAGTGCAACACGAAAAAATATAACCATATACGGACACTACTACGTGATAAAAGACCAAAAAAAAAAGACCCGTGTCTCCCAATTTTGCCCAAAGTCATGGACTTTTTTTTATGGGCCCCAAAGATTTCGGGCGTCGGTGTCATTTCTGGAAAAAAAAGTGATAATTTTGTCAGGCTCATATCTTGCAAACTGTTTGGAAATTTGATTTACACTTTGAGGGAAAATTGTAGCTCTTGTCATAAAAAATTGTGAACGTGTAAAATCAAAAACACTTCATCTTCAAGGTCAAAATCACAAAAGACTTAAAAAAATCGATTTTTTAACTTTTTTCCCTCATTCAGGTCCATTGGTAGCAAACCGTTCAAAATTCAAGGAAACAATCAACTACAAAAATTTTCCTAAGATCTCAGTAAACAACTTTCTAGATCATATGAACTTCCTAGGAATGATTCTTATATTGTATGCTGCGTCCCTTTTTGCGTGTGCTGAGTTTACTACTTTGACTCTGCTGCTGAGGTCGGTGAGATAGCATAGTATCTCAATGTTGAAGTAGACGGTGTTAAGAATCATTCCTAGGAAGTTCATGTGTTCCAGAAAGTTCATTACTGAGATCTTAGGTACATTTTTGTAGTTGATTGTTGCCTTGAATTTTGAACGGTTTGCTACCTATGGACCTGAACAACGGAAAAAGGTTAAAAAAATCGAATATTTTAAAGTTTTTTTGCGATTTTGACCTTGAAGATGAAGTTATTTTGATGTTATATGTTCACAATTTTTTACGACAAGAGCTACAACTTTCTCTCAGAAAGTAAATCAAATTTCCAAACAGTTTGCAAGATATGAGCCTGACAAAATTATCACTTTTTTCCAAAAATGACACCGAGGCCCAACATCTTAGGGGCCCATATAAAAAAGTCCATGACTTCGGCAAAACTGGGAGACACGGGTCTTTTCTTTTTCCTTTATCACGTAGTGGTGTCCGTAAATGGTTATATTTCCATGTCTTAAAAAATTACACACAGTGAAATTAAAAAATTTTCGGGAAATTTTTCACTTTTGCGGCTACTTATACGGTACATAAGCGCTATCTAAACGGTTTTAAAAAACATTCCTAGGAAGTTTATATGTTCCAGTAAGATGTTTATTGAGATCTTAGGTACATTCTTGTACTTGATTGTTTTCTTGAATTTTGAACGGTTTGCTACCTATGGACCTGAACAGGGGAAAAAAGGTAAACAAATCGAATTTTTTAAGTTTTTTTTTTACCCTTGAAGATGAAGTTTCTTTGATTTTATATGTTCACAAATTTTGTTTTTTATGAGAAGAGCTACAACTTTCCCTCAGAAAGTAAATCAAAATTCCGACCGGTTTGCAAGATATGAGCCTGACAAAATGATTTCTTTTTTCCAAAAATGACACCGAGGCCCCAAATCTTTGGGGCCCATAAAAAATGGCCATGACTTTGGGCAAAACTGGGAGACACGGGTCTTTTTTTTGGTCCTTTCTCACGTAGTGGTGTCCGTATATGGTTATATTTCCATGTCTTAAAAAATTACGCACAGTGAAATTAAAAAATTTTCGGGAAATTTTTCACTTTTGCGGCTACTTAAACGCTACATAAGCGCTACCTAAACGGTGTTAAAAATCATACCTAGGAAGTTTATATGTTCCAGAAAGATATTTATTGAGATCTTAGGTACATTCTTGTACTTGACT
The DNA here is from genome assembly GCA_963931995.1 of Phaonia tiefii. Lineage (NCBI taxonomy): Eukaryota > Metazoa > Arthropoda > Insecta > Diptera > Muscidae > Phaonia > Phaonia tiefii. Next base: position 268,895,011 of record OZ008369.1, on the reverse strand, counting down.
GTTTTCTTGAATTTTGAACGGTTTGCTACCTATGGCCCTGAACAGGGGAAAAATGGTAAAAAAATCGAATTTTTTCAAGTTTTTTTTGCCCTTGAAGATGAAGTTTCTTTGATTTTATATGTTCACAAATTTTGTTTCTTATGAGAAGAGCTACAACTTTCCCTCAGAAAGTAAATCAAAATTCCGAACGGTTTGCAAGATATGAGCCTGACAAAATGATTAATTTTTTGCAAAAATTACACCGAGGCCCCAAATTTTTGGGGCCCCAAAAAAAAGTGCATGACTTTGGGCAAAACTGGGAGACACGGGTCTTTTTTTTTTGTCTTTTATCACGTAGTGGTGTCCGTATATGTTTATATAACTAGCAAAAACTTTAGGTTATTCTTCTTATACAACATCTGACTTCAAAAAGGTTTCTAATTGAAAACATTGCCTTAGGTAAGTCTGCTTGAAAAATATTGGGTCTGAATCTAGCGTTAAGAAACGTGGATGACACGAAACAAAATGGCTAAAAGTGATTGCTATAGAAAAGTAAGAGCCAGTTCGAACTTTTCTGTTTCGCACTGGTTCATTCTGATCCAATCTGCTGACATGGCGTAGCCTGCGAAAATGTGCTATTCGTCGAAACCATTAATTTTGTCTTATGCTCGTTGACTGTCAAATCCTTCTCGATTTCTAGAAAATACTGCAGTAACTTCTCGCAGATTTTCGTTTCCCTCACGATGATCTCAGTAAATATGTTGACGAGATCGCAGGATAGGGTGCCACCGTGCCTGAGACCTCGGATCGTACTAAATGGTTTGGTGAGATATTTACCAATCTTTTCCGAGGATTTCGTGTCGGTTAGGCGGCCTTATAATCCACAAGGAGGTGGTACGTGTCAATTTATTTTTGTGGCTTTGCCGTAATGTGAACATCTGGTCGATAGTTGACTTTCTAGGACTAAAGCCACACTGATAAGGTCTGATCAAGACTGCAACAAACGGGTTATTGGTTTTTAACAAACAAATCCATACTTGGGACTCAAAAACATATATTATAAAATATTAATCATTGTGTCTACAACATGTAGTATTGAAGAGCCAACACAATGTGTTTGGACACAAGTATACTATATTTTGCGAAAAGCTACAAACACATTATATTTGCATCCAAATATCTAAAAATTACAGATTTTTTGCAGTGCACAAGATGCGCCCACCCAACCCATTGCCCCACCTATTGCCACGGATAGGGTGCAAACGTTGTCTTGTTCGCCTAGCTTGCTGTCCAAAATAGCACCCAGGTAATTGACAATCCCTGGTTATTTTAAATCCCATTCAACCTCAAATTAGGTATTTAATACATTCGGGTAGAAAAGTATTGGACGGGGTTGCACCGCTCAGTCTTGACCGGGTTATGTAGCTAGGCCATTTTCACCCAAAGTCTATAAGCTACCCTGTAGAATCTCCCTGATGATACTGGAATAGTGGTTACTATTGTTAAGGTTTTTAGTAAAAAAAAAACTTTATTAGTTTCCCAAAGAAAGGTAAACTTGTTTGTGTGAATAAAAACCTTCCACATTTCTTCACACTCTCTCTTTCACACCGTCTGTTAACGGCCAGCAACCCACTGGACTGACTGCATAGCGAAGTTGTTGCGGATTAAGCGCATGCGTGTCGTGATTGTTAAGCATTAACACAATTCGCAGTGCGCAGACTCGGCCTGCTTAGTTAGCGCAGTGCAAATACTTGTACTTACACATCCATTTGAGTAAAACGAAAGTGTTTTACATTTGTTAGCGCGTATTCGTTTTCACTTTTAATTGTTGAACTAGAAAACTAACGATGACAATGATCATGATGATAATGATGATGATAATGTTGACGATGATGATGATGTTGATCATACTGATGTTGACGGTGCGTTAATAAATACAAAAATAACTCTAAACACAAATATATGACAGCAAAATGTTAAAAAAGTCGATAGAAAGAAAGGGGTAATGTCGAATTTCTATTTCAAACTTAGCTTGTTTGTGAAAATACAACAACAACAAAACGCAAAACACGGTTGACACGTTTTAAACCAAATAATTTGTCATTTAATTAACAATTAAATCGAAAGTGAAATTGACGTTTAAAGAGTGGTCGTCGTCGTCGTCGTTGTCGTCATCATTCAAACTACTCACAATCTGGACGAACGTCTTACGAATTGAAATTTAACACTTTTTGTCTGTGTCGAGAATGTCAAATGTGATGCGTGAATATGAGTAAAGTGGACAACATAAAATGTAAACATGAAACACAAATGTAGAAAGAAATCAAATTATATTTTGGGTCTACAAAACTAGGCCTTTTGACCATTCAAACTTGAGGCTTGTTTACATAGTAGACATAGTAAAAAAAATTAATTAATGTCAAATAAAGTATTTTGTTTTTAGAACACACGAGTGAAAATAGATAAAAAAAAGTTTTCATAGAGGAAGAAGAAGTGATTTAAAGTCAATCGCAAGGGCCTTATTCAAAACCAGGTTAACCTCAATGGAAAATGTGCTAGGTAATCTTTTAAACAAAACTAGAACATAAATTTTAGTCAGCCGAAATGTGTTATGCATGATCCAAATATTCGCAGACACATATTTAATTCAAAATTTCACCTCCCTTATTATTTCCCCTTAATAAACGCAGAAAGAATATATTTTTGAATAACACAACTATCATGAATATATTTTGAATTTGGTACCTACTCCCTAGAATTGAACTGAATTTAATTGAATTAAATTGAACTGAGGTGAATTGAATTAAATTGACTTAAATTGAACTGAGGTGAATTGAATTAAATTGAATTGAATTGTACTGAACTGAACTGAATTGAATTGAATTGAATTGAATTGACTTGAATTGAATTGCATGGAATTGAATTGAACTGAATTGAATTGAAATGAAATGAAATGAAATGAATTGAGTTGAATTGAATTGAATTGAATTGAATTGAATGGAATTGAATTGAACTGAATTGAACTGAAATGAAATGAAATGAAATGAAATGAATTGAGTTGAATTGAATTGAATTGAATTGAATTGAATTGAATTGAATTGAATTGAATTGAATTGAATTGAATTGAATTGAATTGAATTGAATTGAATTGAATTGAATTGAATTGAATTGAATTGAATGGAATTGAATTGAACTGAATTTAATTGAATTGAATTAAATTGAATTGAATTGAATTAAACTGAATTGAATTGAATTAAATTGAACTGAGGTGAATTGAATTAAATTGACTTAAATTGAACTGAGGTGAATTGAATTAAATTGAATTGAATTGTACTGAACTGAACTGAATTGAATTGAATTGAATTGAATTGACTTGAATTGAATTGCATGGAATTGAATTGAACTGAATTGAATTGAAATGAAATGAAATGAAATGAATTGAGTTGAATTGAATTGAATTGAATTGAATTGAATTGAATTGAATTGAATTGAATTGAATTGAATTGAATTGAATTGAATTGAATTGAATTGAATTGAATTGAATTGAATTGAATTGAATTGAATTGAATTGAATTGAATTGAATTGAATTGAATTGAATTGAATTGAATTGAATTGAATGGAATTGAATTGAACTGAATTGAATTGAAATGAAATGAAATGAAATGAAATGAAATGAATTGAGTTGAATTGAATTGAATTGAATTGAATTGAATTGAATTGAATTGAATTGAATTGTATTGAATTGAATTGAATTGAATTGAATTGAATTGAATTGAATTGAATTGAATTGAATTGAATTGAATTGAATTGAATTGAATTGAATTGAATTGAATTGAATTGAATTGAATTGAATTGAATTGAATTGAATTGAATTGCATTGAATTGAATTGAATTGAATTGAATTGAATTGAAATGTGAATTGAATTGAATTGAATTGAATTGAATTGAATTGAATTGGAATTGAATGGAATTGAATTGTGAATTGAATTGAATTGAATTGAACTGAATTTAATTGAATTGAATTAAATTGAATTGAATTGAATTAAACTGAATTGAATTGAATTAAATTGAACTGAGGTGAATTGAATTAAATTGACTTAAATTGAACTGAGGTGAATTGAATTAAATTGAATTAAATTGTACTGAACTGAACTGAACTGAATTGAATTGAATTGAATTGAATTGAATTGAATTGAATTGAATTGAATTGAATTGAATTGAATTGAATTGAATTGAATTGAATTGAATTGAATTGAATTGAATTGAATTGAATTGAATTGAATTGAATTGAATTGAATTGAATTGAATTGAATTGAATTGAATTGAATTGAATTGAATTGAATTGAATTGAATTGAATTGAATTGAATTGAATTGAATTGAATTGAATTGAATTGAATTGAATTGAATTGAATTGAATTGAATTGAATTGAATTGAATTGAATTGAATTGAATTGAATTGAATTGAATTGAATTGAATTGAATTGAATTGAATTGAATTGAATTGAATTGAATTGAATTGAATTGAATTGAATTGAATTGAATTGAATTGAATTGAATTGAATTGAATTGAATTGAATTGAATTGAATTGAATTGAATTGAATTGAATTGAATTGAATTGAATTGAATTGAATTGAATTGAATTGAATTGAATTGAATGGAATTGAATTGAACTCAATTGAATTGAAATGAAATGAAATGAAATGAAATGAAATGAAATGAATTGAGTTGAATTGAATTGAATTGAATTGAATTGAATTGAATTGAATTGAATTGAATTGAATTGAATTGAATTGAATTGAATTGAATTGAATTGAATTGAATTGAATTGAATTGAATTGAATTGAATTGAATTGAATTGAATTGAATTGAATTGAATTGAATTGAATTGAATTGAATTGAATTGAATTGAATTGAATTGAATTGAATTGAATTGAATTGAATTGAATTGAATTGAATTGAATTGAATGGAATTGAATTGAACTCAATTGAATTGAAATGAAATGAAATGAAATGAAATGAAATGAATTGAGTTGAATTGAATTGAATTGAATTGAATTGAATTGAATTGAATTGAATTGAATTGAATTGAATTGAATTGAATTGAATTGAATTGAATTGAATTGAATTGAATTGAATTGAATTGAATTGAATTGAATTGAATTGAATTGAATTGAATTGAATTGAATTGAATTGAATTGAATTGAATTGAATTGAATTGAATTGAATTGAATTGAATTGAATTGAATTGAATTGAATTGAATTGAATTGAATTGAATGGAATTGAATTGAACTGAATTTAATTGAATTGAATTGAATTAAATTGAATTGAATTGAATTAAACTGAATTGAATTGAATTAAATTGAACTGAGGTGAATAGAATTAAATTGACTTAAATTGAACTGAGGTGAATTGAATTAAATTGAATTGAATTGAATTGTACTGAACTGAACTGAATTGAATTGAATTGAATTGAATTGAATGGAATTGAATTGAACTGAATTGAATTGAATTGAAATGAAATGAAATGAAATGAAATGAAATGAAATGAAATGAATTGAGTTGAATTGAATTGAATTGAATTGAATTGAATTGAATTGAATTGAATTGAATTGAATTGAATTGAATTGAATTGAATTGAATTGAATTGAATTGAATTGAATTGAATTGAATTGAATTGAATTGAATTGAATTGAATTGAATTGAATTGAATTGAATTGAATTGAATTGAATTGAATTGAATTGAATTGAATTGAATTGAATTGAATTGAATTGAATGGAATTGAATTGAACTGAATTTAATTGAATTGAATTATATTGAATTGAATTGAATTAAACTGAATTGAATTGAATTAAATTGAACTGAGGTGAATTGAATTAAATTGAACTGAGGTGAATTGAATTAAATTGACTTAAATTGAACTGAGGTGAATTGAATTAAATTGAATTGAATTGTACTGAACTGAACTGAATTGAATTGAATTGAATTGAATTGAATTGAATTGAATTGAATTGAATTGAATTGAATTGAATTGAATTGAATTGAATTGAATTGAATTGAATTGAATTGAATTGAATTGAATTGAATTGAATTGAATTGAATTGAATTGAATTGAATTGAATTGAATTGAATTGAATTGAATTGAATTGAATTGAATTGAATTGAACTGAATTGAATTGAAATGAAATGAAATGAATGTTGGAAGATTATTTACAAAAACTAAAGATAGAATAAAAAAATCAGATATGTCAAATTTAGTATATAAAATACCATGTGGTGGTAATGATATTGAACAATGTGAGAAAGTATATGTAGGAACAACAGGGACTAAATTAAAAACGAGACTAGCAGGACACAGACATGACCAAAAGTATAGGAATTATAATTCGTCGGCGAAAACAGCGTTATCTTCTCACTGTAGGGATTTCAATCACTATCCAGATTTCGAAAATACATCTATTTTAAACACAGAGAATTATAAAAAACGTAGATATATGTTAGAAATGTTACAGATTAATAATGTTCCATTTGAAAAGAGAATAAATTTTAAAGTAGACACAGATAACTTGGCTCAAAATTATAGATGTTTATTAAATAAAAATAAAAATATTAATAATAGGGGAAATTAAAACAAAGGCCGCGAATTTTTGCAGTCTCGCGGCTTTATTTTTAACTATTTAGGAAATTTTTAGAGTTTATTATCAAGTTTGCAATTTCTTGAAATTTTGCAATGTTTGCATTGTTAGCATCTTTCTTACTCTTTACAGCTTTGGCGTTTTTTAGGTAATGTTGGAGATCGTTGTCATATTGGGGTTGTCAAAGTTTTTCGCTAATTTTCGCATGTTTTTATCAGTTTTCGCAAATTGATGAGAAAGTAGATAGATATGTACAACTTCACTAAAAATGTTAGAATCTTAATTAATGAAAACAAATAGGTTAATAATAAGAGGAAATTAAATGGTTTTAAAATATTTTAAAATTTTGTTCGATTTAATATTTCTACTTTATGTGAACATTACTGTATTATAATTAGCAATATGTCAAAAACGACTTTTTGCGAAAAAGAACTTTTTTATTGTTGAATATGAATCTTTGGGGACTCAGAAACAATATTTATTCCACGAGTTTTTTTTTTAAAAATTAGTTGTATTTCAAAATATAACACAGTTTAACCATTTTCGTGGGCTTAAAATTAAAAAATTAAATTAAAAAAAAAAAACTGGAATTTTTTAATTTTTTACAATAAACTGGATTAGTAGCCTTTCATTTAAGATGAATATTTCATTCGTACACTGAGAGAAAAAAAATTATTATAATAATAAGTGGTAAAGGTAGATTTACGACTTTTTCATTTAAAATGGCACAAAAACGGCTAAAGATTTTTGGCCAAAATTTCTCGTCTATTTCTCGTTTAGAACCTTAAAATCTAAAATTCCACCAAGGCGCTTCACGTCACAAAGCTTAGTTTGGACGTTATGAGTTGAGGAAGGTAAAAAAGCTAAAAATTTTGAATTTTTTCCATTTTTCTTGAAGTTTTTTCAATTTTTTTTCCAAACAAAACATTGTATCGAGAGAGATAAGAGGAAAACAAAAAGTTTTATAAAATCAAAAGTGACCTTAAGCTTGGAAAATTAGTCAAGAATAATTAAATTAAATTAAATTAAATTAAATTAAATTAAATTAAATTAAATTAAATTAAATTAAATTAAATTAAATTAAATTAAATTAAATTAAATTAAATTAAATTAAATTAAATTAAATTAAATTAAATTAAATTAAATTAAATTAAATTAAATTAAATTAAATTAAACTAAATTAAATTAAATTAAATTAAATTAAATTAAATTAAATTAAATTAAATTAAATTAAATTAAATTAAATTAAATTAAATTAAATTAAATTAAATTAAATTAAATTAAATTAAATTAAATTAAATTAAATTAAATTAAATTAAATTAAATTAAATTAAATTAAATTAAATTAAATTAAATTAAATTAAATTAAATTAAATTAAATTAAATTAAATTAAATTAAATTAAATTAAATTAAATTAAATTAAATTAAATTAAATTAAATTAAATTAAATTAAATTAAATTAAATTAAATTAAATTAAATTAAATTAAATTAAATTAAATTAAATTAAATTAAATTAAATTAAATTAAATTAAATTAAATTAAATTAAATTAAATTAAATTAAATTAAATTAAATTAAATTAAATTAAATTAAATTAAATTAAATTAAATTAAATTAAATTAAATTAAATTAAATTAAATTAAATTAAATTAAATTAAATTAAATTAAATTAAATTAAATTAAATTAAATTAAATTAAATTAAATTAAATTAAATTAAATTAAATTAAATTAAATTAAATTAAATTAAATTAAATTAAATTAAATTAAATTAAATTAAATTAAATTAAATTAAATTAAATTAAATTAAATTAAATTAAATTAAATTAAATTAAATTAAATTAAATTAAATTAAATTAAATTAAATTAAATTAAATTAAATTAAATTAAATTAAATTAAATTAAATTAAATTAAATTAAATTAAATTAAATTAAATTAAATTAAATTAAATTAAATTAAATTAAATTAAATTAAATTAAATTAAATTAAATTAAATTAAATTAAATTAAATTAAATTAAATTAAATTAAATTAAATTAAATTAAATTGACTTGAATTGAATAAAATTGAATTGAATTGAATTGAGTTGAATTGAATTGAATTGAACTGAACTGAATTGAATTGAATTGAATTGAACTTCCTGACAGAAGTTCGTTTCCTCATTGAAGAAGCGCAAAGAGAAACTTCAGATGAGACGGATAACAACTCTACATATAAATCTCGATGACGACGAGGTAGTAGGCCATTTCAACGATTTCGAGTGTCTGTTGTATTTTACTTATAGGTTGGACATAAAACGTATAGAAATTAAAGGGAATGCGTATTTTCGTTCGATGCTACCAACATAAAGCATATTTAGCTGTCATTAGTATCAATCGAACACAACTTAAACTTAGTTTAATGCATGATTTGCTTCTGGTTGCTTCTCGCTCTCTCGCGTATCCATTCTGTTTTCTGTAAACTTCTTACTACATAGTCGATCAGCTGTGTCATGCATACCCCCTAATTCAACGAAGCACAAACTAAACGGATGGTCACGAGGCTTCAGTTCTTGGACTAATTGGACATTATAAGACATCCTACCGAGGTCTTTATGGAAAATGCTGCACAAGGAAGCGCGAGAAATGTTCAATTGCTGCGAACGGTGGCGAGTTTATACTGATAGCAGCTGTTCGATCACACTTTCAGATACAGCGGTAATATTTTCCATTGAACGCAGCACTTTTACACGAGTTCTTTTGTCCAATAAGCACCCGGATTGACGAACTCGCTTCACAAATTTATATCTATCTCTATTCTACATCTATCGACTTTATTCTTGCGATTATTTCTTCCGATTCTGATTTATTTCGTCGAATTCTTACAGTTTGAGTTGAGGCCTCAGCACTTTAGAAGAAAGTTTTAAATATTTCCCAATTTTATACAACTTTAAAACGAACCATTTCTAAAATTTCTAACCTTTAACTAATTGTCTGTGACTTCATAGGAGTGAGATTGGCCTGGCCATCTGCTTTGAAATAACTGGTGGTTAAAATTCCAAATTTTACATGGCCCACCCTTTATATTTCTGTATTTATTTCCATATCCCGGCTAACGACTACGTGTGATTTTCTTACACCTCGAGCTGTAAGGGAGCGTTTGCGATTCTTGAATCCATATTCGTGCTTCTTTTATCAATGACTTCAGTGTTGGAATAAAATTTCTGCTTTCTCAGACCCATTTATACAAGTTTGGAAACAGGACATTATTGTTGTGTCTGAATTTAAGAGAGTTGCCGAACTGTCATTGAGCTCTTGCTCGAAAAGCACTTTTTTGTGGCCGAAATCGGTTTGCATTCGCTTTTCGCAAAAACTAATATTGCCACCAATCTTGTTAGCTGCCACATCCACCACGGCAGTTTTCAGCACCGATCCGGTCGAATAAACTGTATGCCTCGACTGGTACTTAGCCTCTGCTGTGTCCAGATAGATCGATGTTGCGTCTGGAATTATGAGGCGGCCCGTTTGAGGTGAATTACGAGTAAACGTGTTTACAATTTTGGAATGAAAAATTTTTCTTTTGCGAAGGTACTTTCGGCCCTTTTCCAGTGGATGAAGTATTCACAATATATGACCCTGCATTGTAAAACCCACCTAGTGTGTCAAACAAGTTTTTGAGTAAAACGCAATTAAAGTTCCCCTCTCTAGTGTGCGCGTTTTCATTTCATTGTTCAATATGTGTTTTACATTACTTTCCGATGTTTTTGAGACTTGTGCGCGGTTTCATATGAAAATTTAAGGTGTTTTTACATACAAATCCAAAAAAAAAGTGATTTCATGAAATTTGACACACTAGGTGGGTTTTCATTAGCGTGGTCACATCTAGTGTAATTTGCCAAAAACACCGACTCCTCGAAGCCGAAGTTGGAAGACCAATCCACTAGCTTAGAAGCATGCCCAGAAGGGAGTCCAATGTCTCAATTCCTCTTTCTTAACCTAACCTAACAACGTTGGCGAAACACTTTCCTCTAACTTAACAAGAAATTCGACACACTTTATTTGTTAGATTTCTCACATAAAACCCCATAATTTCTATCAAAAACCCCGACTATTTATAAAAAAAATAAATATTTTTACACAAAGTCATAAGTAGGTCATAAAATCACTTTCATTTTATCGCTTTAGTTGTAGTGGATGGTGCTTTTTTTTGTCTTTCTTCGCAACCACAACTGATCGAGCGGTAGCGGCAGCAGCAGCAGCTACGTAAAAGCCACCAAACACGTCACCATCCCATGAACACAATCGCAATCGATTGAAGCACTAAGTTCAATGACTTTAAAGGAGAGAAGAAGAAAAAATAAAATAAACGAATAAATAAAATATGTATATGAAAAAATTTCCCCCGGCATTAAAACACGATATTATAATATAAAATCAAGCCTACATCACAGTTATGCTGATGAGGGCGAGGGGAAGCCGCCAAGCTAACAAGTTAGATGGAGGGAAGAGAGGCGGGTGTTTAGAAAAAAAGGGGGCCAGCAGTTGGCTGGGTAAGCTAAAATGCACCAAAAGAAAGTAAAACAAAATGTATGCCTGTAGTATCGAGCTCGTAGCTATCTATGCTTTTGGTTCCGCTCTAAATGTTTAACAACGCACATACAGAAACGAGCTTTGCGCATGCGTGAATTAGAGTACAACCAGCAAAAAAAAAAAGAAAAAAACTGAACAGCTTAACATGAATTATAGTACATACTGCATACATACTTGTATGACTTTTTTCTTTTCTTTCCCTCCATTTCTTTTTAAATTTTTTGTTTTTGGTCCACAAACCCCTCCCAATCGCCCCCTCTATCACTTTCGCTTTAAACCAAAACTTGTACTTTTTTTTGATACTTGGACTTAGTTGGCAGCTGGCTGACTAAGCTCATAGCAGCTGCTGCTGATGCTGTTGCTGTTGCAGTTCCCATTGAGACCATGACGATGACGAAGAAGTCAAAAACCTTTTGGCTTATGTTGAAACGAAATGGAAAAAAGTTTCACTTTTCTTTTGGGTTAACAAGTCCGCCACGATCACAACGATTGATGTCTCGTGATATCGTTAAATATTGAGCCTACCCTCTACCTACGTTAATCAAACCAGCCATGAACGAAGTACCCACCAACAACAACTTGATGTCGCTGTGATAATGCTGGAAGGTTCGTGGCGTCCAAACCTAAAGAAGTGAAATTTCATTGCAAGAGTTCAATGACTTGGATTACAAATTAAAAAGTTTCTTTAATTTCTTTTATAATATTAAAAGGGGGATGGATATTAAGTTCATTATAACACATGTAACATTAAAAAAATAACGCTTAAAATAGAGTTCCTTATCAACACCTAGGACCCCTACAACTTAACTATCTGACTTTGTCATTTAACTTAGATTCTCCGGCCAGAGATATGAACAACGCACAAAGAGTCTCCCAAACACTCGACTCAACGCTTTCTGAACGCAGAGCAAGTGTCGCGACCAACACAAACACACAAGAGTCAACTAAACGAAGAGACACTATTCAGCGAGTTCTCACAAAAAAACTATTCTAAATCGAGTTCTTCGTCGACTACACTCACGAACTGTGCAATATAAATAAACAACACTCAATCGCATATATCGGGTTTTTCAATAAGAGCGCTACAAAAGTTTTTTTAAATAAAACAAAACCGGTTTTAGATACCAATGAAATTCTTTATTCCTGTGAAAGTACGTTCGATGCCATTATGTATGGAACTCGATTTCCTTTGCATGGCCACCACGGGCACGCTCGCAGAAGTCCAGACGCTGAACCCAATTTCCCACGGGTTTCAAGCTTAAATCGGCCGATGATACTGCAATTTCACGTTCGATATTCGTACGAAGTTCATCAATCGTCGCTGGCTTGTTGGCATAGACCATAGACTTGACGTAGCCCCACAGGAAATAATCTAACGGCGTCAAATCGCACTACCGAGGCGGCCAATCGACTGGGCCATTTCGTGAGATAACACGTTCACCAAACTTTGTTTCCAATAAATTGATTGTGGCAGTCGCTGTGTGGCTTGTGGCGCCGGCCTGTTGGAACCACATGTCCTCCAAGTCCATATTATCCAATTGGGGCCAAAAATATTCGGTTATCATTGAACGGTAGCGATTCGCATTCACAGTAATGTGCCGGTCTTGATCATCACGGAAGAGTACGGCCCAATGACGCCGCCGGCCCATAAACCGCACCAAACCGTAATTTTTTCGGGATGCAATGATGACTCATGGTTTACGTGTGGATTGCTGTCTGACCAATAACGCATATTTTGCTAATTGACGAAGCCATTCAACCAGAAATGAGCCTCATCGCTGAAGATGATGAAATTGGACGTAGCGCCCTTAAAGTTGAGGCCACTCACTCCAAATTTCGGTAGTAACTTTTAATAATTTCGACTCGTTTTTGGCTCGTATATCTTTCCATGACGAAATGGCAAACCTTACTGAAGAGAAATGTCAAAAGAGCGGGAAAAAATATGGCGTCGTTTGCTGTCCCTATCGATTTACTTTTGTAGCGTCTCTGTTGAAAAACCCTTTACAAGGTGTTACAAAAGAAGTCATCCGATGTTGTTTGGCTCTCGCTTTGTTTCTAAATGAAAAACTTCGATTCTGTTTTTTGATTATGTTTCTTTGAACCTTTACAATTTTATTGGTTAAGTTGAGAAGATAATATCGGTTAAACGGGCGCCGTCACAATTGATTACCATACGGGCTCGTCAGATTCTCGCACTCGTGTCGAATGTTGACCTTGAGGGCTTCCAGGGTCTCGGGCTTGTTCACGTAAACACGGGACTTCAAAAAACCCCACAAAAAAGTGTGAAACGGTTAAATCGGGCGATCTTGCGGGCCACGAGTGATGAGGCGACCCTTCAGATTATCGGTTGTGGCTCCCGCAATGTGTGCCGTTTTCTCCGTCCTGTTGGAACCACATGTCCTCCAGTCCTAATTCGTCGAATTGCGGCAGAAAAATCTCGGTTAACATGGCCCTATAGCGCGCTCCGTCCACTGTGGTCGTTTGGCCAGCGGCTTCCAGGGTCTGGGGCTTGTTCACGTAAACACGGGACTTCAAACAACCCCACAAAAAAGTCTGGAACGGTTAAATCGGGCGATCTTGCGGGCCACGAGAGATGAGGCGACCCGGGAACGCCGCCTTCAGAATATCGGTTGTGGCTCCCGCAGTGTGTGCCGTAGCTCCGTCCTGTTGGAACCACATGTCCTCCAGTCCTAATTCGTCGAATTGCAGCAGAAAAAACTCGGTTAACATGGCCCTATAGCGCGCTCCGTCCACTGTGGTCGTTTGGCCAGCGGCGTTCTCGAAAAAAATGGACCGATGACTCCTCCAGCGTGAACAGCGCACTATGCAGTCACTTTGAGCGGGTGTAATGGCTCCTCGGGCATCACTCGTGGATTTTCGGTGCCCCAGAAGCGGTAGTTTTGCTTGTTCACGTACCCGCTAAGGTGGAAATGAGCCTCATCGCTCATTATGATTTTGGTGGAAAAATCGTCCACTCCGTCCACGAGATTGAGGATGGCTTGGGCGTAGGTTACACGCGTTTGGCGGTCGACAGGCAGCAGTTGATGCACGGACTGGACTTTGTATGGGAACATGCACAGGTCTTTGATCAAAATTCGCCATAGGGACGACCAGCTGATGGCTAATTGCGAGGCACTGCGTCTGGTCGATGTTTCCGGCGACAGCTCGACATCCTCGCCAACATCGGCAATATTCTCGGCAGAACGGGCGCTACGGCACCGGCCACTCCTGGCAACGTCTCGTGTGGTCCCATACTCTTCAAGGTTAGTGGCCAAACGGCGCAGTGTTTGCGCAGTCGGTGTCGGACGGCCGGGGAATCGGCGACGGTATTCGCGCTGCGCCAACACCACAGACGAATTGTTACGCAAAAAAATAGACACGATTATTCCGCGTTCTTGGGGAGTGTATCGCTCCATGGCTTGTTTACTTGTATTCTACATCTGTCTAGTCCACAAATGTCAAAACAGATTTGACATTGGCGGCCATTTGCAAAAAATAAGAGCATCTTCCAATAGTGTGGTCACTTTTGAAACACCCTGTATAAGGTGGCGTCAAATGTTATTGTGCTTTGACATCCAAAGGCTGTCTCAGTAACAATGTACTTAGGCCATAAGCTTAAAGGGTATTTTTCGAGCTTCTGGGCTTAAAGTCACTGCATGGTGAGCCGTTTACGAGGGAGATGTCACCGGGCCTTCATTTTCTTTCGATGACGCCGTGGGTTAAAAGGTTAACTGTGAGCGATATAGGACCATGATTTTTGCCGGGAATTAATGAATTGTGACTGGAGGACAAGTGGTTCTAACAAGAGGGTGCAACTGCACATATGTAAATATATCTCGTACGAAAATCAGCATTTTGAATGATACTTTTTCAGGTCGCCTGATATTTCGTTCTGGCGATTTACTGGCAAGATCGCCCGATTTGTTTGCTCCTGACTTCTTTTCTGGGGGTTTTTGTGCAAGCTATAGATTCTGGAAATTCTCAAAGAGAACGTCAGACAAGAATTTAGCGCCCGAAGTTCACGCCAGAACGATTCAAAAAGCCGTAAAAAAACCCAAATGGTCAACAACAATGACAGCGCCCACGTGACCGATAGCATCTGAAAAAGGTATTGAAAATAATTTAAAGGTCCAAATAAAAATTTAAAGAAAAATTACGAAATTATGTCATTTCATTTTAAAGATCTAACAAAAATCATTGGGTGAGTGTTTTCGGACACCCGTGTTCACGGACATACAAATAAAGTGACATATATGTACATAGATATTTTTGTTTGACTCCATGACCTTGAAACGGCAATGGTTAATAGCAGGGTTGTTATTTCGTGGGTAATGGGTTACCCCGGGTAACTCCTTGTTACTGACGTGGGGAATGGCTAGGGATTGCTTACCTGTTACCCACAGAGTATGGGGAAAGTAATGGGAACTACACACAGCGATGGGGAATTACTCATCACGTTTACTCATTACCTACAGGGTATGTGGAAAATAATGGGTAGTTATCCACGACGACGTTATCCACGGCCGTCGGTGGTGCAATGGGTAATGTGGGCGGCTCTTGTACATGAGATCCTGGGTTCGAACCCGGCTCTGATCACCTTCAAATTTTCTTTCGGCGGCGGTCACCTCGCATAGTGACGGCGACACTATCGAGTATCTAGCCATGAAAAAGCTTCTCAAATTACCGTTCGGAATGGGTGTAAAACTGTAGGTCCCTATCAGTGAGTGAAAACTGGAAAGCGCACAGCTCAGTGATTGTGAGAAGTTCTCCGCAGTCCCTTCATGGGATGTAATGGGAAACCTTTTTTTTTTTTTTATCCACGACAATGGTTAAGTACCCCTCACGATTACTCATTACCTACACGCTGAAAAATTTTCCATATTTTGTTGTTTGGATGCAAATATAACGTGTTTATAGCTTGTCGCAAATATAGTATACTTGTGTCCAAACACATTGTATTTGCTTTTCAATATAACATGTTTGGCACACAATGATTAATAGGTTATAACATATGTATTTGTGAACCAAATGTGGCTTTGTTTGTTGATAACTGCTGAAAACACTGCTCACTGCCACAAGAAACAAAAGCAGCAGATCTTCAATTCACGAAAACAAAGCTTGCAAACATGTACATGGTTCCTGCAATATGTTGCTGGAGCCGTTAGTCTGCAGCGTATATATGGTATGGGGGAAATAATGGGGAATTACCTATCACGATTACCCATTACTTATGCGGAATGGGTAGGTGGTTTTTTATCGAAAATATGGAACGAGAATGTGAACAAATTAGAAAAAAATCTATATCTCGGAAATGCAGCGTCGAATCGAAAAAATAACAAATTTTTGGTGCCTCCTAATGATCCCCTTCGTATAGAAGATTTTTGCAAAAAACCGCCAACATAGGAAAATCGTTAAACAAAGAAATGGCTATAACTCGGAAACGGTGTGTCCAATCGCAAAAATAATAAATTGTTTGCCTCCGTTGGATGCTTTAACCAATAAATATCTCTAACTCGACATCACCTCATTTAGTAAATAATCGCTAAAACTAAAATTTTTCGAATAAAAAATCGATAAAACGAACTTGTGTCTATATCTCGGAAACAGTGCGTCCAATCGAAAAAATAACTAATTTTTGCAGGTTACTAAGCGTTTTTAATGAAGCGGTCTTTTTTTTAAAAAATCGGAAAAATATGAATATTGCTAAAATAAACAAATGTCTGTAAGTCTGACATTTTTTCTAAGCGAAACAGTCGGCCTTATTCCCGTTGTCGTCGTCGACGTCGTCATTAGATTTTTGTCAACTTTAGAACGTTGTAAATGTATTTGAAAGTTTTTGATGTCTGTGATCCAAAAACAACCCTCTTTAAACATTACGCAAAATTTTATTTTTCCAAATGCCTTCAAGTCGCCAAGAAAAATGGTGTCGATATTGTATTGACGTCGACGAAGACAACGTGAATAAGGGCGATTAATAATTCTTTTTATCTCTACAGGAGGAGGCCAATGGATGTATTTAACGCGGCATCGCTCTTTTTTAAAAAAAAATCAATGAGTGTTCGAACTCACGGGCGATGTGTTAACACCTTTTTGTTACACGGTACCAGTTCGATTTCTATGAACACATTAGTAAATGTTACAGTGGAAAATAAAAAAGAATAATTTTCCTGCTGAAGGCTCTTTTGCAATTGCACTTTCTTTTTCTTACATCTGCTTTAACATTAGATGTAATATTGTTAAGAAAATAAAGCAATACTTAGTTCACTGAAACAATTGTTTTTGTTTTGTCATAAACAGAGCGACGACAAAACGTATTGAATAGTATAGAGAACTTATTGCACTCTTTTTACGCTCTCATGTAGAGAGTCTGAGTAAAAGAGAATAAACGAGTCTTATTGAAAAACTGGAAAGCGCACAGCTCAGTGATTGTGAGAAGTTCTCCCTGGTCCCTTCATCGGATGTAATGGGAAACCATTTATTTATTTTATTTATTCTCTTTATAGAATATTTCAATATAAATGAACCATTTCGACAATGTTATTACATGAAACAATACAAAAAGCATAAATGTTTCAAAAGGCATCAATGTTTCACATCAAAATAATGAATGTACCAAGTTATGACAAAAAGAGAGTGATACGTTTTGAATCACTCGCCAGATGTCGCCAGTGCTTTTGAGTCATACAATTCGTTCCATGAGTTCTCTATACTATTCAACGCTCTTTGGCGACGACGTCCTGCTTGTTTGTTCTACAGCAATACCATCATAGTTATTTTCAAGCAGACACTATTGTTGTACAACAACCACGTATGTGCTGCTAATGCTGTGTGTTGTTTGCATGTGTTCACTTTCATTGATTGCCCTACCAGTGCCTATAGATGTTAACACATCAAAAATCGCTAACACTTATGGGCGTTTTACCGATTTTTTATTTGGAAAAGTTGTAGTTTTAAGCGATTTTCTTAAAAAAAAAAAGTGATGCCGTATTAAAGACATCCTTTGGTTGAAGCGTCTTGTGGAGGTAATAAATTTATTATTTTTGCGATTGGTTACACTGCTTTCGAGTTATAGGTATTTTTCTATCAAAGCTATTTTTAGTTTGGCTATGTTTCGAAGAAAAATTCTTCCATACTTTATGAAAAAGCCTTAGACACTCCCAAAAATTAGTAATTTTTTGATACGAAATTCCGTTTCCGAGATGTAGAATTTGTTTTTTAATTTTTCTTACTTTCGATTAAAAATTGGGTTAGTTAGCCTGGGTAACCCCTTACTTATCGCCGTGGGTAATGTGTAGAGACCGCCTATCCATTCCCCATGTGTAATGGGTAGTCATGGTGGATAGTACCCCATTGTCGTGGGTAAGTACGCATTATTTTCCCCATACCCTGTGGGTAATGGGTAAACGTTCATTACCCATTCCCCACGGCGAAGTGTATGGATTACACATGGGTGAGGGGGGTGAATAAGAATTCTGGGTAATATTAATTAAATCTCAGGACTCAAGGGTGAGTGTTCGACATAGTGTATTTTGAACAACTTAGGAAATTCTTGGAGTGTTAAAACGACAATGGTTAATACTAATTAATATTCGATTCACATAAATTGAATGAAGGGTTCTTCAACTTGTTGAAATTGCCTACTCTGTATGGCTATCCTATGTTCGACCGAACCGCAAGTAATTGATTTTATTTCTTTCAAAACACAAATTCGAAAAATAAGAAAACATTTGAAATGATGTTGTGACCCCAATTCATCATGAAATGCATATAATTTCGAGAAACTGTTCATTTGGAAAACACTTATTCACTCTCATGACTCTACATTTTATTTGTCTATTGTTTCACAATTTGAAAACCTTATCACCATTAAACCCATCAGCCTCATCATCCCCAACATCATCATCATCATCATCTGCAAACTCATCATAATGATCTTCTCTTGTTGATCAATCTTCATTCACTTTCTTTCGAGAGTTGAAAAGTTTGTTGACCTGATTTCGGGACTTAAGCGAAAGTGTATGCGGCTGTAACCTAAGATGTCTTACCAGACTCTCCTACTAACGCTTTAATGCCACAGTCATCGGGGACGTCACCAGTGAATGAGTGGTGGCCAGAGGCTAAACCCAAACATCGTGTCTTGACCGCACAACTATTGTGGGATTTTCATTGTTTGCTCTTGCGAACAGATTGATAGAATGCAATTAGGGTTAATGAGATGTGAATGTGATGGTTTTACTGACACGTACAGTTATTACGGTTCAGATCTCCAATTCGTTCGTAGTCTTTTGTTGTATCTTCATTTATAATTAAAATGTTTTTTTTGGCAACAAAAAACCCTAAAGTTATAAAACTGAAGAAGGTTTAGGAGATATTCTTCGAAATCATTTTGAAGAAAGTGAAAATAATGTGACCCCGTTTCGGAATTACAGAGCATTTATGCGCAGAAATTCTTTTTGAAATTTTGGAAAATGAAAGTAAGAAAACGGTTTTCGCGAGAAAGCGGAAATTATGAAGGTTGTGCCAGCGAGAATGTAGCAACCAAGTCTGTGGGGTCAGAGTCTTAAGCATTTTTTTTCCAGTTGATTCGATAACTTTAAACTTTGGCCTCTTTAAGAAATTTGAGTTTAAAAGACAACACAATTCATACATGCAACTCAATTGACTACAGTTTCGTCGTGCTCTATGTTCAAATTAAACAGGGATGATATTTCGTTTCAATATGTAGGAATTGTTACAAAACTTGATTCAGATGTTCTCAGCTTTAAACAACTAAATCATTTCTAATAAACTAAGTACAATTCCTCTATGTTTTGAGAGAAAAAAATATATTTGAAACCTGACTTTGTATTTACTAGACATCCGCATAAGATGTCTTGAATTATCATTCAAAACATTTGCAGTTTTCAAGGCATGCGTCAACCAAATAACGGGTTTTTCAATAAGAGCGCTACAAAAGTTCTTTATTCCTGTGAAAGTACGTTCGATGCCATTATGTACGGAACTCGATTTCGTTTGCATGGCCACCACGGGCACGCTTGCAGAAGTCCAGACGCTGAACCCAATTTTCGCGGGTTTTCAGGCATAAATCGGTCGATACTGCTGCAATTTCACGTTCGATATTCGCACGAAGTTCAACCATCGTCGCTGGCTTGTTGGCATAGACCATAGACTTGACGTAGCCCCACAGAAAATAATCTAACGCCGTCAAATCGCACAACCGAGGCGGCCAATCGACTGGGCCACGTTCACCAAAACTTGGTTTCCAATAAATTGATTGTGGGATTCGCTGTGTGGCTTGTGGCGCCGTCCTGTTGGAACCACATGTCCTCCAAGTCCATATTATCCGATTGGGACCAAAAATATTCGGTTATCATTGAACGGTAACGATTCGCATTCACAGTAATGTGCCGGTCTTGATCATCACGGAAGAAGTACGGCCTAATGACGCCGCCGGCCCATAAACCGCACCAAACCGTAATTTTTTCGGGATGCAATGATGACTCATGGATTACGTGTGGATTGCTGTCTGACCTATAACGCATATTTTGCTTATTGACGAAGCCATTCAGCCAGAAATGAGCCTCATCGCTGAAGATGATTTTCCGATGAAAATCC
The DNA here is from genome assembly GCA_963931995.1 of Phaonia tiefii. NCBI lineage: Eukaryota > Metazoa > Arthropoda > Insecta > Diptera > Muscidae > Phaonia > Phaonia tiefii. Next base: position 268,874,213 of record OZ008369.1, on the reverse strand, counting down.
GAATCATTTTCAAGTTGTTGCTCAGCCCAATTCACGAACATACGACGCTTATGGTGGTCAAGCGGCTTCAGTTCTTGCGTCACTTTGATCTTGTAAGGATGTAGGCCAAGATCTTTTCGCAAAATTCGCCACAACGACGTCACAGAGATGCCCAACGCTTGAGAACGACGTGTGAGAGACACATTTGGGCTTTCTTGAACTGAAGCCTCAGCGGCAGCTACGGGCACTTCTTTGTCTCACTGGCACGGGAACATTTTGTACTGTGACTGGGGATTCAAATCTTTCCACTAGACGCTCAATTGTTGATCTGGTAGGATGATTATGACGACCATAAATTGGACGTAGCGTTCTTAAAGTTGAGGCCACTGACTCCAAATTTCGGTAGTAAATTTTAATAATTTCGACTCGTTGTTGGCTCGTATATCTTTCCATGATGAAATGGCAAACCTTACTGAAGAGAAATGTCAAAAGAGCGGGAAAAAATATGGCGTCGTTTGCTGTCCCTATCGATTTACTTTTGTAGCGTCTCTGTTGAAAAACCCTTTACTTCAGTGTTCTGAATAAAATCACGCGAGTATGTGTTTGAAGCAGTAAAGTACAAAAAGGCAGAACTACTACTTCTACTTTGCTTCTCATCGTATTGTGTTTCTGTGTGGACGCATGTACACGAAGTACCCCGAAGTACTTGGTTGTCGCAACTTCGCTACACCACATGGCTTGAAAAAAGCAAATGTCTTGAAGGACCATTCAAGACGCTGCGTGTAGATACCAACCCACATGTAATAAAGGGTCCGCCAAATAACTTTTTTTTTTGAAAATGCTATAAAAAAAAAAACTACTGAATATTTTCTCAAATTTCTTTTTCTATTTGAAAGTACAATCCTTCCGGTTAATAATGGAAAATAATTTCATTCAAATGGCTGCCTCGGCTGGCTATGCAGTAGCCTACACGATCGGTCCAATTTTTAAGCACATTATCGATTGTGTGCAGCTGTATTTCACCAATGGCTTCACGAATATTGTCCTTTAAAGCGTCAATTGTCTCTGGCTTGTCGGCGTAACACTTATCTTTGAGGGCACCCCACAAATAATAGTGTCAAATCGCAGCTCCGAGGTGGCCAAACGACATCAGCTCTGAGGCTGATAATGCGATAATTGCAATTTTCGCACACATTCTGCAACATTACCATCATTTTCAAAGTAATGTCGCAATATTTCCCAGCGTTGTTCAAGCGTATACACAACCCTATTCGTTCAGCGGAAGGATAAAACTAATTATCTGTCAAATCAGACATGAGCTAAGTGTTACCATTCACGAAATAAGCACCTAGTTGAAAAAAAACGTTAGATGGCGGACCCGTTACATGCACATCGCCATGGGGAATGGGTAATGACCGTTTACCCATACCCACAAGGTTTGAGGTAAATAATATGTAGTTACCCACGACTATTTGGAATTACCCATCACCATTACTCATTACACAAGGGGAATGGGTAAGCAGCCTTTGCACCTTACCCATGCCGAAGGGTAATGGGTTACCCAGGGTAAACCATCCCCATTTATGTTCAAAAATATGAAATATTTAGAAATAACTTCCGCATTTCGAAAACAGAGCATCCAATCGAGAAAATAAACAATTTATGCAGCCTTCTACTTCGTATGAACGACTTTAACAAAAATTGCCAAAATTATAAAAGCTCTAAAATAAAAATATGGCTATAACTCTGAAACGGTGCGCCCAATCAGTAACATAATAAATTTTTGACCTCAACACCAGGCTTAAACTGGATATCTTTAATATGACATAAATTAATTGTTTAAATCACGAGAACTAAAACTTTCTCAAATAAAACAAATCAATGAGTGTTCAAACTCACGGGCGATGTGTTAACACCTTTTTCTTACACGGTACCAGTTCGATTTCTATAAAATGTTACATTGGAAACTAAAAAAAAGAATAGCTTTTGTGCTGAAGACTCTTTTGTTATTGCACTTTCTTTTTTCTCACATCTGCTTGAACATTAGAAGTAATATTGTTAATACAAATAAAGCAATATTTAGCTCACTGAAATAATAGTTTTTGTTTTGTCATAAACAGAGCGACGACAAAAAGTATTGAATAGTATAGAGTACTTATTGCACTCTTTTTTGGGCTCTCATGGAGAGAGTCTGAGTAAAAGAGCATAATCGGGTCGTATTCTCTTTCTAGAATATTTCAATATAATTGCATCATTTCGACAATGTTAGTACATAAAACAATACAAAAAGTATAAATGTTTCAAAAGGTATCAATGTTTCACATCAAAATTATGAATCGACCAAATAATGACAAAGGGACTTTAATATCGTACGTTTTGCATCATTCGCCAGATGTCACCAGTGCTTTTGAGTCATACAATTCGTTCCGTGAGTTCTCTATACTATTCAATACTCTTTGGCGACGACGACCTGCTTGTTTGTTCACTGCCGCTACATCAATTTCATCATACTTAGTTTCAGGCAGAGACTATTGTTGTACAACAACCACGTATGTGATGCTAACGCTGTGTGTTGTTTATATGTGTTCATTTTGATAGATTGCCCTGCCTGTGCCTATAGATGTTAACTCATCAAAAATCGCTAAAACGCCCATGTGTCTATATCCCGGAAAAAAAGAATAATCAAGCGAAAAAATAACAAATTTTTGCAGATTTCTAAGTATTTTATACATTCACATGGAAGAAACTTTATTCAAAAAATCTCAAAATATGAAATTAGTTAAAATAAAATAACCCAGGGTAACCCATCCCCATTTTTGATCGAAAATATGAAAGTTTAAGAAAAACTTCTATACCTCGAAATGGGAGCTTCAAATCGAAAAATTACCAATTTTTATTGATAAATTGGTTCCATTCGCAGGAAGAATTTTTTCCCCATAACATCGCCAAAATAAGAAAATCGCTAAAATCTAAATTTTGACTACAACTCCGAAAAATACAACTTGTTGACTTTCGTGAGAGCCTTTAACCAAAGGATGTCTTTAACACGGCATAAATTTTTTGTTTAGATCACTACAACTAAAATGTTCCCCTATAAAAAATTGCTAAATCGCCCGGAAATGGAGCGTTCAATCGAAAAAATAAATAATATTCACACAGACGGAAAATTTTTTTCATTTGTTGTATTTTTATGCTGTACAATAAGATCTAATGTCTTCTATTTACAGTTCAGGGATTGAGAATCATAATAATTTCAATTATTTATGAAGATTGATTTCAACTGTGTGACACACAATATTCTATCTAACTATTTCCTTAATTTCCACACAATTACTTGAAAACTTTTACGGAAACTTTATCGTTTCACTGCATTTCAGACCTTTAGAACGTAATTAATTATAAACACTTGCAACTGTTCAATGTTTTGAATTTTGTCGCCCTCAATTTTCACGAATTGAAATGAACACGTTTCGTTTACATGAAAATCATTCACATTATTGCGTTTTAGCGAACAATATGAGGGTTCGTATAAAAATCAAGTTCAATGTAATTCTAAACTTTAAACTAAACAAAATTAAAAAAAAAAACAAAAAAAAAATACAATTAAATTGAAAACTTTGCACAATTGGCTGCGTCATTGTTTAAACTGTCTGAAATAAACAACAGTTTCAAAGTAAATTGTATTTAGCGCTAAAAAAAACGGTCATACACGCGTTCTACTTTTCAATATTATGGAAAATCATATTCTGCTGATTGGGCCCGTTTGTTGTTCATCCGATTTGTTAATACAATTTCAATACAATTTCAATACAATGTTGGGGGTCAGTGGTTCCGTTTCATTAAACGATGACGTGTTGCTTTTGAAAATTGAAAGAAAAAAAACTAAAATTGAAAATTCAAATATTTAATGTTTTTGTATGTTGAATTTTGCGTGTTAAATTTTTAGTTCGGTATGTTTTGAAACTTGTGTGAAAATGTATGTGTTGTTGTTTCATTATTGAAATGTCAATTTTTTTTTGTTTGTAGAAAAATTACACAATAACATTTCTCCGAAATCTAGCTGGCCAGCCAGCCGACCTCACCTATATGTAGAAGTAGTTGCTGTAGGCATCACAGTTAAGGGTAATGAAATAGCAGTGAATTATATTGTATGAGTTTGGAACTTTAGAATAAATACAATGGATACTGAATAAATTAAGTTATTAATTGTTAAACCACAACCAATAATATATTTACCGCTCTCTCTATCTCAATTCTGTGATCCAAATTTTTGATTATTTTGAAATTAAAAATGTATTAAAAATTATATATTCGTTAGCTATTCAAATAGATATTGTCAAATTGAATTGTATACTGAGTAATTAACACTAATACAGAAATTCAAATTTATTTTGAGGAATGAAAACTTTTTGGAATACTATTTGATTGAAAATAAAGTAGTCACTCTAGCAATGTCTGATGTCAGCCGATCTGCCTATACATAAGCGAAATAACTCACCGTACAAGATGCACGGCAACGATTTCATTTCAATACTAATAAAGAAAACAAGAGACAGACAGCACATACCCTTATCTATGATATGAAGACGTCAAACTGAAAGCACAAATATATTGAAAAATGCACATGAAGCTTTTCAAATAATACTGAGAAAGCTAATAAATATTGATAAACTAAAATTGATATTGAGAAGTTTAAAATTTAAATTTAAATGAATAATTAAAATTTATATAATCTCTAATGAGAACTGTAACATTTAAATTTCGAATATAACATTTAAGCTGAGAAATTACAATTTATATTGAGAAATTTAAAATTTAACATAAGAAAAGAAATTAATTGAGAATTTTAAAATATAAAATGAGAATATAAAATTTAGAATATATAATTTAAGCCGAGCAATTGTAGTTTATATTGAGAAATTTAAAATTAAATTTAAGTAATTGGAATCTTCAAATTTATAATCAACATTTTAAAATGTAAGTTGACAACTTCTAAATTTAACTTTTGGATATAAAATTTAAGTTGAGAAATTTCAATTTATATTAAGAAATTTAAAATTAAATTAAAATTTAAAATACCTCCCTAATACAGGGTTGGACGCGGTGGCCTAGTGAGTCACTCGTTTTAAATTACAATTATTATAGAATCGACGATGTTTGGCTTTAAATAAAAGTTTATGATTGATGACTGGAATGCAAGAACTCTGTCCGAAAAATCGAGATTCGGACAGGTTCGGTTATGGAATGCTACAATGTGGGCATCCTAGGCCTACGCGAAGTGTGTTGTCTCAATTGTCATCTGATTATCAGTTTATTTACTCCGGCAATGATACGCAAGTATAAACGAAGTCGGTCTTCTTCTTTCTCCTAGGCCTATCATCATTGTTAGTTTTAATTTGAAATTCCGCAGGATTTCTGTGGTACAAGTGTATGTACCTACTGAGCATGATGAGGACAGTGTTAAGACAAATCCATAGCCAACTGGATTCTACTGTAAGCTCCTTGCCAATTGGTGACATTAAAATATTTCTGTTAGATTTCTAAATATAATTATATTAAGAAAGCTTTATTGATTCTGATTGGATTTCCGTAATTTCAGTTTTGGTTTTCCCACAATCAATTGGTTTTCTCACAATCATTTTGAATTTTCCTTTTTGATGTCTTAACATCTATAGGCACGAGTAGGGTAATCTATCAAAGTGAACACAGGCAAATAACATACAGCGTTAGCATCACATACGTGGTTGTTGCACAACAATAGTCTCTGCCTGAAAATAGGTATGCTGGTATTGATGTAGCGGCAGCAAACAAACAAGCAGTTCGTTGTCGCCAAAGAGTATTGAATAGTATAGAGAACTCATGGAACGAATTGTATGACACAAAAGCATCATCTGGCGAATGATCTGGCGAATGATTCAAAATGTATTACAGGCTTTTTTGTCATAACTTGGTCAATTCATAATTTTGATGTGAAACAATGATGCCTTTTGAAACATTTATGCTTTTTGTATTGTTTTATGTAATAACATTGTCGAAATGGTCCATTTATGAAATATTGAAATATTCTATAAAGAGAATAAGACTCGTTTATGCTCTTTTACTGAGACTCTCTACATGAGAGCGGAAAAAGAGTCCAATAAGTTCTCTATACTATTCAATACTTTTTATCGTCGCTCTCTTTATGACAAAACAAAAAAGAATTATTTCAGTGAGCTAAATATTGCTTTTTAATCAGTTGTATGCCAGTATCCAAACAAGCAGGTCATCGTGGCTCTTTTTATAACAAAACAATAACAATTATTTCAGTGAACTAAGTATTGCTTTATTAATTTTAACAAAGTTATATCTAATATTAAAGCAGATGTTAGAAAAAAGAAAGTGCAATAGCGAAAAAACTATTCTTTTTTTTATTGTCCAATGTAACATTTACTAATGTGTACATAGAAATCGAACAGGTACCGTGTAACAAAAAGGTGTTAACACATCACCCGTGAGTTCCAACACTCATTGATTTTTGGATATAAAAAAAATTTTATATTATAATTCCCAATTTTCATTTCATTTGTTAATATCAACATTCTCCATATCAGGATTTATATCTGAATATCAAATTTATATTATTTTAACAATCTTTCATCTACTTTATATGAGACCACTTTATAAAGTAGTCACTCTAGCAATGTCTGATATCAGCCGATCTGCCTATACATACTCACTGTACAAGACGCACGGCAACAATTTCATTTCGATATTAATAAAGAAAACAAGTGACTAACAACGCATACCCTTATCTACAATATGAATCTGAAAGTACAAATATATTTAAACATCCACATAAAGTGCACACTTCTATACACACGAACGAATATCTACAGTCATCGGACAAAAAAGCGAAATACAAACAATTATTTCAATTGCACACATAAAGTGCAACTTCTGCCGCGTGCCTTCATGACATAAATAGTAAAATAAACATAGTTTTCCCATTACAAAACAAGAAGAGAAAGTGAAGAGCTTCTCATAATCACTGACTTTCTAGTTTTGTGAAAATATTTGTTACTATTGACGGCGACACTAAGCGACGCGATAGAATCGAAAATAAATTAAAGGTGATAAGAGCAGGGATTGAATTCACGTTGTCATGTACAAGAGTAGTCTACCTTAAATATTCTACCGCCGATGGTTATTCACGTTTTTTCCTACGAAAAATTGCCTTGTTTCACCTGAGCAGCCAGTATTACCTCTTCACTTCTTCTTACTTCTTTCTCGACATTACATATCGCATTGCAGAAGACTACAGTGTTGCCATACGTGCTGTTCTAATTATCTAGCCTTAAAAGCTATGCCATTGCTAGGAGGCGATGGTACTTTATTCACCATATTTTATCTTCTGTACTATCTTTTGATGAAGATCACTTGGTACAAAATTCAAGCAGATTTGAATTATAGAATAATACAACCTAAGTAAAATGTACTCAAGACCTCACTAAACCATTTGATAATATGCGATGTACTCGTATCAGAGGTGGATACAGTGTAGTGTACGATCTCTTCAACATCGTATCGGATATAATAAAAACTACCTAAGGTGTCAGGGGACAACCGGTTGGAACGAAGTTCATTTCGCTATATATTATGTACTAGTTAGTTCCAACACACCTAAGGCGCCTGTTGAAAAATTGAAAAATAAAAAAATAAAAATAAATGGTTTCCCGTTACATCCCATGAAGGGACAGTTTTACACCGGTTTCGAACTGTATTTTGAGAAGTTTTTCACGGCTAAATACTCGATCGTGTCGCCGTCACTAAGCGAGGTGACCGCCGTCGAAAGAATTTTAAGGTGGTCAGAGTAGGGATCGAACCCACGTCCTCATGCACCACCGACGACCACAAATTGAAAAATACTATAATTTAAATGCATCTTTAAGAAAAGATATTTTTGTAGAATGCTAAACTTTTTTTAAGAAATTTTTTATTTATTGAATGTATTTTTTTTAAAAAAAAGTATATTTTTAGGTGCTTTTTGTAAGAATATGTATTATATTTTCCCGACAAGGTCCTTTCTTTAATCAGAGGTACTTCTTTTATTAAAAGCTAATGTTTTTTTTTTAAAAAGGTACCATTTTCAATAAGAAGTACTTTCTGTAAGAAAAAGCCTAAGAGTATGAATTTTTTTTCAGAGAAGTACTTTCTTTAACAACACGTACTTTTTAAAGAAGTGGTACTCTTTTTAAGAAAAGGTTATTTTTTTTTTAAAAAATTACTTATTTTCAGAAAGGCTACTTATCTCAATAAAAGTTTTTATTTTAGTTTTAAGAAAAGGTACTTTTAAGAAAAGGAATTTGTTTAGAAAAAGGCATTTTTTTAAGAGAAGGTATTTTTTTGAAGAAAAGGTTTTTTTTAAGAAATGGAAATTTTTTATTTTTTTTGAATTGGTCCATTTTTCAAGAACAGGTACAATTTTAAAAGGTAGGTACTTATCTCAAGAATAGTTATATTGTTTTACATAAAATGTACTCTTTAAAGAAAATGTAGAAAAGGCAATTTGTTGTAAGATAATGTACTTTTTTTAAGAACAGGTACTTATCTAAAAAATTACTTTTTTTAAGAAAAGGTAGTTTTGGTAAGAAAATTTACTTTTTTAAGCAAAGGTACTTCTTGAAGATAAAATTTTTTTTAAGAAAAGTTACTCTGTTTAAGAATATGAATAGGTATTGTTTTTGAGAAAATTTAAGAAAATGCACTTATTTAAGAAAATTTTATTTTTTTAAACTTCTTTCACTTTGGCTTTTTTAAATTTACTTTTTATTTGGTTCAAAACTACAATATGGAATAAACAGGCTCCATCTAGAAAACTTCCCAGTAAACAAGAAATTTCGCTCCATATATTAGTCTAGGCACAAACCAAACCAAAAGTACGAGTGTAAGAGTAAGTGTGCTGCCAAATGAAATTATTTGCTCAGGGTTGTATTTCATGGATTTGCCAGTCTTGCACTTTGGCTTTTCTAAATTTACTTTTTATTGGGTTCAAAACTACAATATGTAATAAACAGGCGCCACCTCGAAAACTTCCCATTAAACCAAACCAAAAATACCCAATATACATAGTTGACAATACTGGGTTGTAATAAAGTAGTTTAAAAAAAAGTTGTTTAAAATTTTTTCATTTAGGCCCCATCCCCCAACGTGCGATAAGGAACTTCGTTTCAACAAGGCGAGCTGCATTGAGTCACAGGAATAACATTGAAAATATTTTTATGTTTCAACAATATGGTCGACCATGGAAATGGGGTTGAATCTCAACTTTTTGATGAATTTTGTAACTTCAGACTTGCAACTCAAGCTTTTTATCATATTATTCACGCCTTTTCTCCTTTGCCTTGGTTTACTTAAAATGTCGGATATTCTCCCCTTCTGTTCGCCTCGCCATAAATCTCGGCATCGCATTGTCTGTTGAATTGAAATATGTTCTACGTCCTCTTTTATTTTTGGTGCAAATTTGTTCGACTACACCTTTGGGATGGTTTGACACGGACATATATTCCCACTAACTACCAGACAACAGGAATGCAAAACGAATCTTTCACATGAAAGATCCTATATAATTGGCCATGACTGTCGTGAGGAATATGTAACATGACACATTGTGTGTGTGCAAGCGCGCACAACGTCAAAAAATTCCATTTGATGAAATTGTAATAGCAACAAATTTTGGGTGGAAATGCTGGATTGATTAGGCCTTTAAATAGGCCTTAATTGGAACTGAACAGTCGGGTCATTCGGGCCAAATAGCAAGGAAAGCATTTAATTACTTGCTACACTGAAAACGAATTAAAGAATATTTCCAATGTGGATAAGCTGATGCATAGATTAATACTCGTAGCCACAATGAATATGTTTTCGCAGCAACGAAAAAGATTGAAATGATTTCATAAACTGAAATAGTTTCATCATTGTGACGAACTTAATTTCGCCACAAGGAAATGATTTCAGTAACTGAAAGAGTTTAGTCACTGTGAACACTTTTTATTGCAAACGTTTTAATACATTTAAAAAAAATGGTTTTCCATTACATCCCATGAAGGAATTGGGATAGCTTCCCACAACCAGTGATTGGGCCTGATTGGGACCTACAGTTTTACACCGGTTCCGAACGGTATTTTGAGAACCTTTTTTCAAACTCTTTTCTCCAAAATACACAATTAATATAGGTACTCGTTGCAGCAACGAAAATTGGAGTTTTGCAGCAACGCAACTTTGAACGGTAGGACAAGAAAATCTTGCATCTCAAAATCATTGGAAGTACAAAACTTTGCATTGCAGCAATTAAACGAACATGTTTCAAGCTTGCGATAAAACGTTTCTTCTTAATTGTAGCAAAATTGTTTCAATATTAAAAATTATAAAGATCGTGATACAACCGAAATGTGTGGGAGCAAATAGTTTGGTGCTAAAGGAAGCTATAATTCCTTTCGGATATGTTGGAAAGAGCAACGAACTTCGGACATTTAATCTACTACACTCTTCTCACTCACTGAATTAATTGTTTGAAAGGAGGTTGTAGGTTGTAATAATTCGACTCTTTCTATCAAATTGCTGTTGCCACAAACGAATTGAGTTTGTACCGAGTGAATTTAGTCTTCAAAATTGAAATTCGATTGAAGCAACTACTAATAGGTGGTGACAACCTCTAATGCATTTGTAACAACCTCTACTGCGGTTGTGGCAACCTCTAATATGGTTGTGACAACCTGTAATGCGTTTGTGACAAACTGTAATGCGGTTGTAACAACCTCTAATGCAGTTGCGACGACCTTTAATATATTTGCAACAACCTCTAAGGCGGTTGTGACAACCTGTAATGCGGTTGGGACAACCTCTAATACGGTTGTGACAACCATGTGGTTGAGACAACCTCGAATGTGGTTGTGACAACCTCCAATTCATTTATAACAACCTCTAATGCATTTGTAACAACATCTATTGCGGTTGTGACTACCTCTAATGCGGTTGTACCAACCTCTAATGTGATTGTGGCATCCTGTAATGCGGTTATGACAACATCTAATACGGCTGTGAAAATAGATTAATTTATATACAGATTTGATATCCATTTCAACTGGCGTTTCTCTTTGCGCTTCTTCAAAGAGGAAACGAACTTCTGTCAGCAACATCGAACAAAATCCTCTATTTTTAGTTTCGAGCATTCACGATGTTCATATTTTTCCATATTTTGAACATTCACAATAACAATCTCAGCTGTGTTTGTCAAACCTCACCGACAGAATTCTTCTCTTGACATTCAAACTTCGAACTTGCAACACAAGTACGATACGCTTCTCTTCAATCATTAATCCGATGGCCGAGTTGGCAAATCTATGTATAAATTAAACTATGGTTGTGACAACGTCTAATTTAGTTGTGACAACCTGTAATGCGATTGTGGCAACCTAGCATACGGTTGTGACAACCTATAATACGGTTGTGACAACCACTGAAGCGATTGTGACAACCTCTAATGCGGTTTTGATCATAGATGAATTTATATATAGATTTGTTATCCGTCTCGTCTGACGTTTCTCTTTGCGCTTCTTCAATGGGGAAACGAACTTCTTCCAGCAACATCGAACAAAATGCTTAATTTTTAGTTTTGTATATTCACGATGTTCATACAGTTACAAATTTTGAACATTCACAATAACAATTTCAGCTGTGTTTGTCAAACCTCAGCGACAGAATTCTTCTCTTGACGTTCAAACTTGCAACTTCCACAAGTACGCTTCCCTTGAATCATTAAACCGAAGAGCGAGTTGACAAATCTATATACAACGTCTGTTTAGTTGTGACAACCTCTGATGCGGCTGTGACAACCTATAATTTAGTTGTGACAACCTCTAATTCAAATGTTATGACATCTAATGTGGTTGCTACAACATCTAAATTCGGTTACTGCTAATACGGTTATTTTTCCTATGGGTGTTGAAAAAGAATCGATTGAAGTTAAAAATATAGCTGCTTTAGAGGTTTTCGTCGGTGGTGCAATGGTTAACGTGCATGACACTTTCTGACCACCTGACACTCCCTTTTCTGACCATCTGACACTACTTCCGAAGACGCGCATCTCATTTACTGACGACGATACTATCGATACATGAAGTAGCTTCTTAAACACTCGTTCGACAACGGTATAAAACTGATAGTCCAATCAGAGAGTGCAAAACTACAAAGAGCACAGCTCACTGAGTGTGAGAAGCTATTGCCTGCAACTTTATAGGATGAAATGGGAAAATATTTATTTTATGACCTTTTATTTTATGACCTCTCCTCATGTTAAAAACATTGCAGAAGGACTTTTGCTGCAAAAACAGCAATGTTGTCTGAAGGTTAGTCTCTCGCCCTCACTATCCAAATATGTATTAAGTTAAATTTCAATCAACAAGGCCTTCACATTGCCTCAGTTTCGCCTCTGAGGTGACTATACTAATTTGGCCAAACATTCGCCATCAAGAGCTAATTTCCCAGCCTACCAAAAGTATAAAAGGCGCCCTCATCAACAATATAATACACCAACAACTTGAACGCTATCAGGGAGGGGGGAAAACTCAAGGACACCCTTTGACAGGGCGTCAAATTAAATGTTACTTTTATTTGAAAAGGCCGCGTTATTTCGCGTTGATTAGTATTTATTATAACGAAATATTTTCGGCCTACAGTTGTTGTCGAGTTCTATACAATTAAGATATATTTTTAGGTTGACATTGAATTCTGGCCCCTGCTAATAGAAGCAGGTGTAAAGTCTGTATATGAGGAAGTGAAAACTAACTTTACAAATGTGTTAATTTCTTAGAACTAAAATGTCACATTAGTTTTTTGTGTCTAATTTATGGGTTGGAATTTTTTTTTTTTTTTGACAGGTGATCTAAAAATAATAAGTTTATCTAAAATATCTAACATCCCACAATATATATTAAGAGGTAGAATTGACAGTCACTATTGACGCACTTACACCATGGAGAACTGCGGGTCGTCATGTGCGGTCCCCATCTTTGAACAGGAAAAATAACCTATAGGGGTGACAGAAACCCCCCCTTGATTTGCCTGATAACGTCAGCAAGATTAGTGACTGACGAACTGGTGTTTTCTACGTCAACAGTTCGTACGATCGTTCATCTCAACTCAACGTCCATGCGAAATAAAATAGTGGTTTTCTCTAACTAAATTAGTAATAAGATTGTCTTTATTGAGTTTAATTTTAATCTACACAATTAAATTTTTATATATTTTCTTACCAATTCTCATTTAGTTCATGGTGGCTGTCGTACAAGTAGAAATTAACTTTCGTTTCAAATTATTATCGGTCACATCCTTCCAAACGAACTTTATGGCCAATTAAAGGATTGTATTCGATCGCAAAAGTCCTTGGCAGGACTATACTACGAAATTGTTACTTGTCAGATTAGTATGACGGGTTATATAGTTGTATAACGCACCTTGAGTCTGTACAATGGATCCATGTCAGATGTAAAAAGTAAGAAAAGTCCTAAAAATATTCCCCAACCAGTAGTCAAACAATTGTGAAGGACAGGAGCATTTCCTGCAGACTACGTATCGCAGTTAACAATTTTGCTAAAATCCACCTATGTGTAACCAAATACACATTGCTTTGAGGAATAGGTAACGATCGCTTACCCATTACCCATAGGGAATGGGAAGAATAATTTGTAGTTACCCACTCTTACAGTTGTAGTAACTACGCAGTAGCAACCAGCTATTCTCTTTCAAAACGTTTTGTAGGTTTGTCGTTGGGAACATAACAAACCAAACGAAACAAATAACAAACCAGGAACATGTACTATTTGATCGTAGGCGAACGAATACAAGTGTATTCATTGGTTAATATGAGAAGCCAAAAGCTTCGCAGAATCCAAAATATTCAAATTGTAAAAAGAAATATTTGTCAATAAACTTGAAATGAACTTAAATTATATCCGTTTTGCTGTTTGTTCCTAGTGTACCGTTCCCGTACAGTTCCGATACAGGTAACAACAGTACCGACGAAGAGTAGTTTTTAATTTTATATGATTCGATCTGCATTTGTTTTTATTAGAAGATTTTCAGTTTTTCTACGAGCTAACAGATCAGGCTTTTCTGCAAATGGTGAAAAAATTAAGCAGTTCGAAACTGGGATTTGAACTCATATTAGCGGATTACCTTTTCGTAGATTATGAGTCTTATTTAGTTCGTGTGTTCGCGAAGCTGTTATACAACTATCCCACAGATAGTATCATGAACGAAGGGAATCCTAGGCAATTCCGAGCTAGGAATCCTCTGATTTACTGACGGATCTAGGACAGATGGAAGAACTGTAATATCACCGAGGAACTAAATATTGAACGACATTTTCACCTTCCTGATCACAACTCTGTGTTACAGCCAGAGGTTGAAGCGATCACGGAATGTACCAGATGGCTGAACGATGAAGCTGGGTGGAAGTTGGAAGCACCGAAGATCGCACTCTTATATTTGAGAACGTGCGTTCGATTCCTGCACTGACCATCTTACATTTATTTTAACAACGGTCAACGCGATTAGTGACAAAACACTATGGAGTAGTTGCAACCACAACAAGCAACAGACTATAACCTACACACAACCACAATCAGAATATTTTGTAATAACAATTTGAATTTTGCATATCAATAGCCAGGCGAAAGTTCACATGCTACAACATCTAAAGCCAGTCCCATACCCTAACAGGTAACAGTACACATTACAATTAGTATAAGAACAACAGTTTAAATTTCCTAAGACTTGAACACTGCACACTATCATACGACATCAATTCATTGGCCTGCCTTGCCATGCTGGTCGGATTTTTTCGGCACGGCGTGCTACAACAATATTACTTTTGATTCAAGGCAATCATAAAACTGTGTTCGACCATGACATTGTCGTACTTAACCTATTGCATAGTGCTGGCCTTTACTGAAAACGCTGGTCTTGCCACCGCCGCCGGGTTAGCCGATCACGCCGCCTCCGCCGGTTTTTCCAAGGTCCCTACGCCGCCGTCGAAGCAGAAACTATCGAGTAAACCTCTAGCTGTGCAACCTCTAATAGCTTGTGACAAACTCTAATAGTTTACGACAATCTCTAATAATTTATGACATAGTCTAATTTATTGCGACATCTTCTAACAGGTTGTGACAACATCTATTAGGCTGTGATAAACTCTAACAAGTTGTGCCAACCTCTAATACTTTGTGTCAAGCTATAATATGTTACGACAACCTCTAAGAGGTTGCGCCAACCCCTAATAGCTAGTGGCTACCTGTAATACGTTGTGGCAACCTCTACTGGGCTGTGGCAACCTCAAATATATTGCGTCAACCTATAACATGTTACAACATCCTCTTATTGGTTGTGACAGCCTCTAATAGATTGTGACAACCTCTACTATGTCGTGTCAACCTCTAATATGTTGTGTCAACCTCTAATATGTTGTGTCAACCTTTAATATGTTACGACAACCTGTAATAAGTTGTGACAAACTCGAGCAGGTTGCGACCAACCTCTACCAACTGGCAACCTCTAATAGATTTGTAGCAACCTCTAATAGGTTGTGGCAAGCTGAAATATGTTGTGTCAATCTATAACATGTTACAACAACTTTTAATTGGTTGTGACAACCTCTACTAGGTTGTGGCAAACTCTACTACGTTGTACCGAACAGGTTGCGACCAAACTCTACCAACTGGCAACCTCTAATATATTTGTAGCAACCTCTAATAGGTTGTGGCAAGCTCAAATATGTTGTGTCAATCTATAACATGTTACAACAACTTTTAGTTGGTTGTGACAACCTCTACTAGGTTGTGGCAACTCAAATATGGTTAGTGTGCGCGGCTCTTGTACATGAGCTCCTGGGTTCGAACCCGGCTCTGAACATCTTCAAATTTTCTTTCGGCGGCGGTCACCTCGCATAGTGATGGCGACACTATCGAGTATCTAGCCATGAAAACGCTTCTCAAATTACCGTTCGGAATCGGTGTAAAACTGTAGGCCCCAATCAGTGAGTGAAAACTGGAAAGCGCACAGCTCAGTGATTGTGAGAAGTTCTCCCCAGTCCCTTCATGGGATGTAATGGGAAACCATTTTTTTTTTTTTTTAACCTACAACATGTTACAACAACCTCTAATTGGTTGTGTCAACTTTTAATAGGTTGTGGCAACCTCTAATATGTTGTATCAACCTTTAATATGTTACGACAAGCTCCGTTCCAACCACTTATAGGTTGTGTCAACTTCTAATATGTTGTGGCAACCTCTAATATGTTGTGTCAACGTATAACATGTTACAACAACCTGTAATTAGTAGTGGAAACCTCTAATAGGTTGTGCCAACCTCAACTAAGTTATGACAACCTCTAATAGGTTGTGCCAACCTATAGCATGTTACAACAACCTTTAGATGGTTGTGACAGCCTCCAGTAGGTAGAGGCAAACTCTAATAGCTTGTGACAACCTGTAATAGCTTGTGACAACCTCTTATAGGTGGTGACAACCTCTAATAGCTTGTGGCAACCTCTAATAGCTTGTGACAACCTCTAATAGGTGGTGCCAACATCTGGTGGGTTGTACCATCCTCTAACGCGGTTGTTACAACCTCTAATGAGGTTGCAGCAAACTCTAATAAGGTTGGGACAAACTCTAATGAGGTTGTGACCACCTTTAATTTGGTTGTAATGACATCCAGTGTGATGACAGCCAATATAACAACCTCATCTGTTACGATTAATTCCTCATATTTACTTGCGGTTGTATGAACTTTGTTGTCGAAAGACAATTTTTTCAACCTGCACTAGGGTGACTCATTTTCCGGACAAAACCTTTAAAACACAACAAAGGCGGTTCCATCAAGGTACCTGCTCGGCCTCGGCAAGCCCGGCTACTAGTGATGTGCGGTTATGCGTATTTGAGAAACCGGTTCTGCTGAGTCTGGTTCCGAGGAGAACCGGGTATTTGGACCGGTTCCGGTTCTCAGTAAATTGCTGTCGCCAAGAGGCTTAAGTGTAATAATATCTTATTAAAAATATATAAAGTTTGATAAAAATCCATATTTTCCTACCCTCAAAGGTTAACACTTTTGGTTCTTTTGGTAGCGAGTCCTGTTATTGGTTTTACGGTTCTTTTTAAATCGATTTTAATTTCTGCTAGAATCGTTTTTCGGTCTTTTTGGGATCGTTTTCGGTTCATTTGAACACGTTTTTTGGTCCTTTAAGAACAGTTTTCGGTTCATTTGGACCCGTCTTTTGGTTTTATTGAAACCGTTTTAGGTTCTTTGGGAACCGTTAATCGCTACTTGCAAGCACCGATCGGGTCGGTTCTTGTAAAGAACAAGTTCTGCGGAACCGGTCCCTCGATTCTGTGCATTAATACCGGCTACTATACTTTTTTAAAATTATGACATTTCATATTTGAAATGTGAATTCCCAGAGATTCTCGACCCAACTATTAATAATTCAGTGCCCCAGACTCTGGGTGATTTCACGTTCATACGTATATTTAGAAATATTTTCTGTTCAAATAGCCGAACTAATAGGCATCGGAAAGCCCAATCGGAGTATTTGGAATGTCCGAAACTGATTTAACACTGAACTACCGGGCCTCAATCGCGTGGTTTATTACCTTTCAAGCAGTTGATTAACCTACGCTTAAGACAAACTTTTCCAATTAAAGGGCGAGTCCGCTTTAAAATCGGTTTTTTTTTGTACCAATTTATCCATTCTTGTTCAGTCCCTACTTAAAAATGATACCGCGGTTTAATTTTGTTGTTTTTTCTTTTTGAAATCGTAAATTCAAACATAATGAATTGAAATGAAAAGTGAAATCCAATTGCAGTTGTAAATTGTTCGACAACAGCAACACGATAACAGCAGCAACATTTCGTAAAAGAAAGTGACATTTACAACAACATTAAATTGATGCAGCAAACCATTATAAGATACAACAAACAACCAACCAACCGGCATAACTAGATGGCAGCGGTAACATTGTTGCTGTCAATGTTGCGGCCGCAGCTGGTCCATAACCGAAATATTGAAACTCTACATAATGGAGACATAAGTTTTTTTGGTGGTTAAGGTGGAAAGATCATAATTTTATTGAAACTTTAAAATCATATAAAGTTGTGCACATGTCATGCATGCATGGCAGGTCAGAGAAACGTATATCACGAGTACTTTGCATAAAGACATACATATGTACAGACAGACGTACCACATCGATACTTTGGCCCTCATGTCAATACATGGTATTGAGTTCATAAACCCCCTTAAGTGTTAAGTTTATTGAACTTTTTTCATTCTCTCTTTCTGTTTCAAACTAACATTGCATTATTTTAGTACGAAAAGAAAGTGAAATATGTATGTCGATGCCCGTCATAAAGTTCATGATTCGTTTTGGTCATTATAAGGGAAAAATCATCATCATTATAAGGAAAAAAAATTATCCTAATCTAACCCCAATCTGTGGCCATTTGAGGTTCAAAGTGTGATAGATAAAAGTGAAAACCATGCCTTTGTAGAAGGTTCAGTGTTACCCTATTGCTCTGAATATAAAGACAGATATATATTTATAAGTTATAATCACTTCAACACAACCTCACAAACTGTGAGATAAGTCATCTGCGTTTATAGCAGACCTCTTTTGCACCTAATTCCTCTTTCAGACGCAGATGCGCCCCACCAAGGGTTAACAGAAAGTTTTGACTGATATTAGAGAAGTTACACAGTCAAATATCGCCTACATTGTCCAGAGCTCTCCTGAATGAAAAATTACACAAATTCTTCTCATAGTTATCTTTACAACTGCCCAGGTTGGTATGCCCCTACAAGGGGTTAATAGGTTGAGCGATACTGTCAAACCAAGCAGGTTGTCGGAATTATACCATTACAGAAAGGTGCCTCAAGAAAATTGAAACGAAATTGATGATAATTTGGGACTTCAGTGGTGCAGAGTCCGCGTGATTTAATGTGGTTCTCGAAGTGAAGTCCTTAACCACAGGTGAGCACCGCCCCACCAAGAACATGTTTGATACGACTGTTAGCGCCGCTCGTGAGATATCCGTGCTACCTCGCATTGAGCGGCAGCCAAGAGATCAGGAATAGGAAGCCTTACACCGTTGGAATGCACGATTACGTGGGAGAACGAACGCCCCGTATTCGAATATCCGCCAGCCCGACTTCTTTCTTCCAGCCACGACCTACCAATTGAGCAACTCTATGTATAGGGTGTTTCAAAAGTGACCACCCTATTGGAAGATGCTCTTATTTTTGCAAATGGCCGCCAATGTCAAATATGTTTTGACATTTGTGGACTAGACAGATGTAGAACACAAGTAAACAAGCCATGGAGCGATACACTCCCCAAGAACACGAAATAATCGTGTCTATTTTTTTGCGTAACAATTCGTCTGTGGTGTTGGCGTAGCGCGAATACCGTCGCCGATTCCTCGGCCGTCCGACACCGACTGCGCAAACACTGCGCCGTTTGGCCACTAACCTTGAAGAGTATGGGACCACACGAGATGTTGCCATGAGTGGCCGGCACCGGAGCGCCCGTTCTGCGGAGAATATCGCCGCTGATGCCGAGGATGTCGAGCTGTCGCCGGAAACATCGACCAGACGCCGTGCCTCGCAATTAGCTATCTGCCGGTCGTCCCTATGGCGAATTTTGATCAAAGTCCTGCGCATGTTCCCATACAAAGTCCAGTCCGTGCAATAGCTGCTGCCTGTCGACCGCCAAACGCATGTAACCTACGCCCAGCCATCCTCAATCTCGTGGACGAAGTGGACGATTTTTCCACCAAAATCATAATGAGCGATGAGGCTCATTTCCACCTCAGCGGGTACGTGAACAAGCAAAATTATCGCTTCTGGGGCACCGAAAATCCACTAGTGATGCACGAGGAGCCATTACACCCGCTCAAAGTGACTGCATGGTGCGCTGTTCACGCTGGAGGAGTCATCGGACCATTTTTTTCGAGAACGCCGCTGGTCAAACGACAACAGTGGAAGGTGCGCGCTATAGGGCCATGTCAACCGAGTTTTTACTGACGCAATTCGACGAATTAGGACTGGAGGACATGTGGTTCCAACAGGACGGAGCAACGGCACACACTGCGCGAGCCACAACCGATACTCTGAAGGCGGCGTTCCCAGGTCGCCTCATCTCTCGTTTTGGCTGTTTGCACTGGCCCGCAAGATCGCCCGATTTAACCGTTCCTGACTTTTGTTGTGGGGGTTTTTGAAGTCCCGTGTTTACATGAACACGCCCGAGACCCTGGAATCCCTCAAGGTCAACATTCGACACGAGTGCGAGAATCTGTCGCCCGAAGTTCTCGCCGAAGTGATGAAAAATGCCATAAAACGAGTCCGTATGGTAATCAATTGTGACGGCGCACATTTAACCGATATCATCTTCTCAACTTAACCAATAAAATTGTAAAGGTTCAAATTAACATAATAAAAAAACAGAATCGAAGGTTTTCATTCAGAAAAAAATGAGAGCTAAACAACATCGGATGACTTCTTTTGAAACATCTTATACATGAGCTACTTCTCCTTGGTAAAGAGTGAGGTACTACCCAAACCTCTTCCGTGATAAGAGCCACGGATCCCATATTTCGAGGATACATATACACCTGCCTATCATACTTCATTACAAGTAACTGATATACAAAGCAACTACATAGCCTCTACCAGCAATTTTGGTGGCAACCACAGCCAGCAAGATACTCCCACAAGGGGGCCAACCCCACCCGTGCTACCAGATATGCATACTCTCTGGTTCGAGTTTCGCAGTGAAGCTGCTCCCAGTTTTTACTTTGTACTGCGTAGGGGACTGGTCACGTCAGTGGTGCAATGGTAGTGTCCTTATTCATGAGAACCGTAATTAAAAAGGTTCTCTAAATACCCTTCAGAACCGGTGCAAAACTGTAGGAGCCAGCCAAGTCAGAAACCCTCCCCAATCAATTCATGGGATGTAACGGAAAACATTTTTTTTAATACTGCCAATGACTCCTCCTCATCTTTACTCCAGTAAGCAAAGCAATATTGCGTCAATATCGCCATCATATCGCCTAGAAGACAAATTGTATTGTGGCAATAACCATTTTCGTATTTCGGAAGTTTCCCTCGTCGGGAGAAGCTGTTACCCGAAGCAATACGAAAGCAAATGCATGTAGAAGATAATAATGCAATATTCCCAGATAATCATTATGAAGGCAATTTAGAGATATCACTAGAATATCATATGGAAGATAGAAAGAATATGTCGCTAGATAAACTGCAGGAAGATAAAAAGGAGACAATATTTTTACGATGTATTACAGAAAAATATGAAAACTTATAATACAAAATTGAAAGATTTTGTGTGGCTTTATGGTTGGTTGGTTGGTTTACGTCGATGCTAAAGATATTAATTAACACTGTCACCTGCTAATCGGACATACCTCATTAGATCCCCTAGATATATCTCGCGTACCTCAGTGAGGTTGTGTAGGAAGGAACGACTTGTAGTCATTAGGCGTCTATTCATAAGAGCCGGACAACTGCAGAGGAGATGTTTCACGGCATTTAGCCTTGACATGTTTCTCCGATTTTGGCTAATCAGGGAGTTAGTCCATTGAATGTTATATTCTGGCCATGTGTTTCTGGATATGCGACATGTTTCCATTCTATCCCATCTGGCCTTAGCTCGTACAAGGTAATGCAGGAAAATACCAAGCAAATCTATGACCAACTCTATAGGCGTTGCGACTGACACCATATGGAGTTCGGTGGAAGAGGATCCTGCCCTGGCTAGTTCGTCTGCCCTTTCGTTCCCAAAGATACCCTTGTGGCCTGGCATCCAAGTAAAAACCGCATTGGCCAGTCGACCTAGCTCGACAAGTTTTTCCCTACATTCACTAACGATTTTAGATGCAGTGTTGTTAGATTTAAGTGATAGGAGAGACGCCTGGCTATCAACAAATATTCCAATGCGCTCTGTTATCCGTTGTAGCATAAGTTCGGCGCAAGCTACCTTGATGGCCAGTACCACCGCTTAAAAAACGCTGCACTTGTCTGGGAGTTTGAATGATAAATTGAGGCTTGCCTCTTCGGAGAAGACACACGAGCCGGTTCCACATTCCATTTTGGGATCCGTCCGTAAATACTTTGGTCTCTAAACCTGTCAGTGGTACCGTTTCATCCCACTCTATTCTTCTGGGTAACTAGGCATCGAATAGGTTATCGACCGTCTATGAGGGGGTGCAGTAATCGGTGATTATATTGAGTTCTCTTGAAATTGTCTGCAGTACTCTCGCCTGTCCATATGCGTTGCTCTTCCAGATTCCAAGAGCATTTAGTCCGGTGGCGCTCCAGGCCGCACTAGCTGTTATGTGAAGGTCAATTGGTATAATATGAAGCATTGCATTAAGGGCTACAGCTGGACACGTTCTCATTGCCCCCGTTATGCCGATGCAAGCTGATCTCTGAACTCTAGACAACAGTTTCGTGGTGCATGTCTTCCCCGCGACATGCCACCATAACATTGCACTATTTTCGGTCGAAGACCCCATCGGCTTCCGAACATTTTCGGACAAGCGTAGTAGGCAATGGTAGCTTCTGTGGGCGGTGCTCTATGTTACGCTTCCAGGATAGTTTAGGGTTTAGAATCACGCCCAAGTACTTGGCGTGAGTTGATAGTGGAATCTCTATTCCACTTAGCCGAGGAGTATGGCTTTATACGGGGTTTTTTTGGGATCTTCTCCCCTGGAATAGATTCAAAACACCTTCACAGTTTCTGACCCAGGAATTTGCTTCTCTGTGGTATTTGTTTCTCGACTGTGCCACAGATTTCATCAACCCTAGCGCAGTTTCGACATTGTTTTTCGTTTTTCAAAAAAAGGTCTTTGATCTTAATAAAATTTTCCGGACGATTTCCTCTTCGGGGCTTTCTAGAAATATGGAAAAGTGAAAAAATGTCATTGATTTATTTTTGGAAAACGGCTTCGGAGTTTCTGGCCCAGAAATTTGCTTCTCTGTGGTATTTACTTCTCGACTAGGGTATAGATTTTATCAATCCTAGTATAGCTTCGACATTGTTTTCCCCCTTTTCATGCGATTTTGTACTTAATAAAGTTTTCTGGAGGATTTCCTCATCGTGGCTTTCTAGAAATATGGAATAGTAAGATGTGGGGAGTAATGAACAAATTCCATTGATTTACTTTTGGAAAATGGCTTTGCAGTTTCTGGGCCAGAAATTTGCTTCTCTGTTGTATTTACATCTACACTATATAGGTTCTTATACAAGGTGTTTCAAAAGAAGTCATCCGATGTTGTTTGGCTCTCATTTTTTTTTTCTAAATGAAAAATTTCGATTTTGTTTTTGATTATGTTTCTTTGAACCTTTACAATTTTATTGGTTAAGTTGAGAAGATAATATCGGTTAAACGGGCGCCGTCACAATTGATTACCATACGGACTCGTTTTATTGAATTTTTCATCACTTCGGCGAGAACTTCGGGCGACGGATTCTCGCACTCGTGTCGAATGTTGACCTTGAGGGATTCCAGGGTCTCGGGCTTCTTCACGTAAACACGGGACTTCAAAAAACCCCACCAAAAAAGTCTGAAACGGTTAAATCGGGCGATCTTGCGGGCCAGTGCAAATCGCCAAAACGAGAGATGAAGCGACCCGGGACGCCGCCTTCAGAATATCGGTTGTGGCTCGCGCAGTGTGTGCCGTTGCTCCGTCCTGTTGGAACCACATGTCCTCCAGTCCTAATTCGTCGAATTGCGGTAGAGAAAACACGGTTAACATGGCCCTATAGCGCGCACCGTCCATTGTTGTCGTTTGACCAGCGGCGTTCTCGAAAAAAAATGGCCCGATGACTCCTCCAGCGTGAACAGCGCACTATGCAGTCACTTTGAGCGGGTGTAATAGCTCCTCGTGCATCACTAGTGGATTTTCGGTGCCCTAGAAGCGATAGTTTTGCTAGTTCACGTACCCGCTGACGTGGAAATGAGCCTCATCACTCATTATAATTTTGGTGGAAAAATCGTCCACTTCGTCCACGAGATTGAGGATGGCTTGGGTGGGCGTAGGTTACATGCGTTTGGCGGTCGACAGGCAGCAGCTCATGCACGGACTGGACTTTGTATGGGAACATGCGCAGGTCTTTGATCAAAATTCGCAGTAGGGACGACCGGCTGATGGCTAATTGCGAGGCACGGCGTCTGGTCGATTATTCCGCGTTCTTGGGGAGTGTATCGCTCCATGGCTTGTTTACTTGTATTCTACATCTGTCTAGTCCACAAATGTCAAAACAGATTTGACATTGGCGGCCATTTGCAAAAATAAGACCATCTTCCAATAGGGTGGTCACTTTTGAAACACCCTGTACTATATGATCGCTTTTCTCAAGTCTGTAGCTATTTTGAAGGGGTCCAATGTTTATATTTTTCCTAGCTTTATAGTCCAGATTCAGTCAAAATGTTTTTAATTTTTAAAACGACAAAAATTTAATTTCTTATATATTTTTTCCTGATTATTGCTGAAATATCTCGATAACGATACAAGGAAGACACATACAAATTCTATTCTTTATGACGATAAAAATATGATATCTCGGCAATATAGCTATGGAGATATATCTTCCAATTGATTGCAGGGAACTCTATAACTCCATTGGTATGTGAGCTCCAGAAAGTGTTTACATAAATCAGAGAATGAAAACAACGGATTATTCCATAATCAGTCCCTAGTGAAAAATTAGCAGACACTTTTGTAGACGGAAACAAAACCCTCGATGCTAAAACTCCGAAATCAATCATGTTTACCTCCACAACTCTGAAGGTAGCTGCACCTCACACATGGTTAACAGAAGACTGATAAATAAAATAATGAAACAACATCCAGGATTCCTAAACCATTCCATTAAATGCCCCTAACAAGAGTCAGTAAAATATTTTGAATTCTCTCACCTTTTGTCCTCTTACAAATGTTGACATAAGTTGGGTCAGGTTAGGTTAGGTAGAAGTGGCTGTGTGTCAATCACTTAGTTCAACGAGGAATGTTATGATTTTACGGGACGTCATATTCTGTCCCCATCGTTGAACCTGCAAATTGGTCTGGTATGGTTAAGGGGTTTTCAAGCCCTGTGATACATCATGCCGATATTCCAGGATGCGGTGAAAGAAAAGACGTCCATTAGTCCAATAGTAAAAAAACCGCTTCCCATTACATACAATGAAGGGATTGGGGAGATCTTCTCACAAACAATGGGCTGTGCACTTTCTAATTTTTCCCTCACTGATTGATTGGGACCTAGAGTTTTACACCGGTTCCGAACGGTATTTTGTGTCGCCGTCACTAAGCGAGGTGACCGCCGTCGAAAGAATTTTAAGGTGATCAGAGCAGGGATCGTAACCACGTACTCATGCACAAGAGCCGCGCACACTACCATTGCATATAAAATAAAACGGATATCAAACTGCGGTGATGTCGTTTCGCACCAGCCAAAAGGAAACTTCCCCGATTGCCATAACTTCTGCCTGAAAGTCTCCACAATGGACTGGTAGCCTTTGGACAAGGTCTAAACCCAGCTCTTTACAATAGACTTCAAATCATAATTAGCCGTATGGTAAGGGTCTATCAGTGTAGAAGCCTGAACAACTGCTATAACCTGGAATACGTCCCTTCCAGTCCTGCCTGTCAGATATACAAGTGGATCTTCCGTGAACAGAAGCAATAACGTCAGCCTGGAAATCAGACGGAGAATTGTGCTTGCAAGCAGGTGTTAAGAGCCTCTGTCGAAAAACTAAGACCCTTGTATATCAGACTCTCATACAACATATCTTGCTTTATGGCGCAGACTCCTGGGTCATATCGCATGCTGATGAAACATCACTAGGAGATTTTGAGAGAAAAATGCTACAAAAAATATATGTATGGTGGTATAATAGAAAATGGCGAGTATCGCCGACGTAGGAACCACGAGATGTGTAGCCTGTATCCCGATATCAACATAGTTATGGGTATCACAATAGCACGTTTGCGCTGGCTAGGCCATATCAGTAGAATTGATGAGAATGAAACAGTGCGAAAGGTATTCGAAGTCGCACTCAAAAAGTATAGAAAAATACGACGACCTAGAAAGTCCGCTGAAAAGACAAGGTGGCATATTGCTTGCGAGAGGTTGTTGTTACCAGCTGTAGAAGAAAATATGAAGATCGAGCCGGTTAGAGAAACATGTTAGCCAAATGTTTGTTTGAGGCCACGTAAGTAAGTAAATAAACTTTCAAAGAGATTCTGGAAAACAATCGCACATAATTCTCTCTCTCCCACTTTGGTTAGATACTAGAGATACCATTCGTCGCTATAGGAATCGTGGCTGGTTGTGTTTGGATTCTTAGGCTTTCGTTCCACAGGGTGCCATAGGGCATCTGGAGGTTCGACTTTGCCTTCTATATCC
Source organism: Phaonia tiefii (assembly GCA_963931995.1). Classification (NCBI taxonomy): domain Eukaryota; kingdom Metazoa; phylum Arthropoda; class Insecta; order Diptera; family Muscidae; genus Phaonia; species Phaonia tiefii. The sequence continues at coordinate 268,847,718 of OZ008369.1, read as the reverse complement.
CTTCCTTAAAGTTCATTGAAACATTTGCCAATTAAAAATGAAATTTCAATTTAATAAAGGTCATAAATCCTGTTCCTAACACCGTCGGTCTGTCAAAAGATTATCCCTTTTGCATTTCACCAGGTTTCCAAGGTTTCTTCTAAAAGCATCCCACAAAGATAACTTAATGCTTACGACAGATGTTTTCCAATATCCTTAAGAAATTTTCTCTCCTCAGTTTCATTATAATTAAGTTACAAATCCAGCACTTAATGACATTTTAATCATTTCATTTCGACCTCATTCTGTTGCCAAGTTGAAAAAGAAACACATTCATGCGACTTTAGTTGGCGTTAAAGTTACACAGGATGTGAAGTGCCCCAGATAGAGAGAGAGAGAGAGAGGCAGAGGAAGAGAGATGATTGAAAGAGATCCCTGCTGGCGCGTCAAAGATTGTCGTTGACCTCCCTGTTTTTTTTTCTTTTTGTTATTTTTTTTTTGATATTCACTTTGATGTTTTACATTTCACGTCATTCCCAGCCACAAATTGGGGTCTATACCGTCAGTGGCTTTAGGAGTTGTTGGCTAGTGTTTTTTCTTATTTATTTAATTTTTTTTTTTGGGTCTGATCTCGGTTTATGTTTAAACAATGTCATCGTTGGTTTTCAGGTTTATGGGTTACAAGTGAAAGTTTAAACGCGCGGTCACACCAACAAAAGGTGCAACATGTGTAAGTTGATCTCAATATCAGAGATTTGTGTTGTTTAATTTTAAATGGAATCTCCAGAAAGCGACGACCACATAAAATACTTGATAAATGTCATTGTTTTCGAGTTAAAAGGCTGCATCAGGTTTATTTCCTTTCGGAAGGAGTTCAAAATGGATTATAAGAAACAAATTTAAAAAAAAAAAACAAAGTTACACAGATTAACTGAAACCCATTTCCCTAATAAAGTGCAGGCATAAATGTAAAACATAAAACCAGTACATACGTTTTAGTCGGTTGAACCGACTTAATCATACCCTCACCCTAAGTCATCCATTGCGTGGGAGTTCTGTTAAAAACGCCCATACTCAAAGGTGATCATATTCAATAACAGATTGACATTGCACTAGTTGTTGTCAAAATTTTGATCAATACCAAATTTTATTAAGATCGGTTATGATGTATTGGAGATATCGAGTCGGCAAACCCCAAATACGCCCATTTTTTGTATGGGAGGTACGAAACTGGGCGTGGCAAAATAGTCAGTTATTAATTACACAGTAGTTTTCAGCAAAATTTTGCCTAGTACCGAATTTTATTAAGATCGGTTGTAGTTTTCGAGAGTTATCGTGTCGATCAACCGGTCATCCGCCCAACTTTTGTATGGGAGGTACCAGAATGGGTGTGGCAAAACAGCACTTTTATTTGACTAAATATTGACTAGTACAAACTTTCATAAAGATTGGTTCGGTTCGGCCAAACAATTTTTGTATGGGAGGTACCACAATGGGCGTGGCAAAATCACCCTTGTTTTAATCGGTGATTGTCGTTTGATAACGTGAAGCCTTATACCTAATTTCATTAAGGTCGAAAGTGTTTCACGCTATTTATCGTAATGACAACCCTGACGAACACCCTGTTTTGTATGGGAGGTACCAGAATGGGCGTGACAATCTCGCCCATTTCCTCCAGTTAAGTAGGCATTTACAGATTATTAACCGGTGTGAGAGTTGAAGCTAAACACATCTACCAGAAGAAAGGTTTGAAAGAAATATGATTTTGTGGTAAATGTGTCGATTTGTATGGGAAGTACCAGAAGGGGCAAATAATAGTCACTGACAAAATTTTAAATTTCAAACGTCTTAAAAAGTCCTAAAACGAATTTCGTCCAAAGATACTGAGGGTCTAATATGGCTCCTTCTATGTATTACAATTTTTTACATATTAAATGATATATACCCTCATCCCTATGGGTGAGGGTATGAAAATGGTTTCCCATAACATCCCATGAAGGGTTTGAGGAGAGCTTCCCACAACCAGCTTGCAAGTTGTACACTCATTGGTTGAAACCTACACCGGTTCCGAACGATATTCCGAGAAGATTTTTTTCATGGCTAAGTACTCGATAGTGTCGCCATCACTAAGCGAGTTGACCACCGTTGGGCGAAGTGTAGGGTAAAGTAAATGTCATCTACAAGAGCCGCGCACATTAACCATTGCACTACCGAGGACCACATATCATTATAAACACTACTAAGGCAAAACGATGAATTCGGTTTTGAAAAATTTTTGCTAGACAGTGCACGCTGGAAAATCTGTCGTTTTTTGGTGTTATAACAAGTGTTTGGAGCTAGTGGCAAATACAATATACTTGTGCCCAAAAGCATTGTGTTTGCTATTCAATATTACATGTTTGAGACACAATGATTAATATGTTATAAGATATGTGTTTGCGACCAAAATATATATCTGTTTGTGATGCAAATATAGTCGTGGTTGTTGCACTGTTTATGATCTATCGAGAGCAAGAGAGTTTAAAAGAGAGGCATCAGTGTGTATATCTTGTATGTGTGGATCAGTATTTTTGCATTATTCTCAGAGTGAGTGAATCATAAATATTCCTGAATGTGCGTGTAAATTGCAGATGAAATCTGTGTTTCTTATTTTGGCTGATGTATTCCGTTTTAATTTCATGTATTCAGTCGTCAATGTTTCATCGGACAGACGATATCAAAAGCGCTTGATCAGTGAAAAAAGAATAAACAAACGCTCGGACGGTTAAATGGTTTCTGATGTTGCTTTGGTTTTTGTGTACGTGTTTCAGATATATTTATGTGTGTTACCAAAGTGAGAAACGATTTTGAGGAAAGAAACTGGAGAGGGCAACAACGTGAATCCCTCTTCTGCCAGAGCCTCTATTCAAAAAATCGGAATGGCGGACCATTTGTGAAATACAATAATAAAAAAAACACAAAAACACAGATTTGTATATAAGTATATTCCTCATGTAACAACGCATAGTGATAACCTACGCATAGTTGAAACCTTCTGAAAATAGAAACGTGAGAGACAACAAAGAAAGGAGAAACAAAAGAGCAGCAGATTCTCATTTCATAAAAAAAGTAATGCATTCAATGAAAATAAATGGAAAAAGGGTAATTTTAAATATTTTAATTTTTTGTATTAATTATTTATAAATGTGGATATATATTGACAAAATTTATTATAATAAATAAACAAAGAAAGAGTAATTCGTTTCTAAATATTATTATGTTTGAGAGAAAATACGCATATGTTTCCACGTAAGAATATGGAGGTTTGGGGGAAACCACGCGAATGCTTCAACGTAAGTAAAGGGTTTTTCAACAGAGACGCTACAAAAGTAAATCGATAGGGACAGCAAACGACGCCATATTTTTCCCCGCTCTTTTGACATTTCTCTTCAGTAAGGTTTGCCATTTCATCATGGAAAGATATACGAGCCAACAACGAGTCGAAATTATTAAAATTTACTACCGAAATTTGGAGTCAGTGGCCTCAACTTTAAGCGCGCTACGTCCAATTTCATCATCTTCAGCGATGAGGCTCATTTCTGGCTGAATGGCTTCGTCAATAAGCAAAATATCCGTTATTGGTCAGACAGCAATCCACACGCAATCCATGAGTCATCATTGCATCCCGAAAAAATTACGGTTTGGTGCGGTGTATGGGCCGGCGGCGTCATTGGGTCGTACTTCTTCCGTGATGATAAAGACCGGCACATTACTGTGAATGCGAATCGCTACCGTTCAATGATAACCGAATATTTTTGGCCCCAATTGGATAATATGGACTTGACATGTGGTTCCAACAGGACGGCGCCACAAGCCACACAGCGAATGCCACAATCAATTTATTGGAATCCAAGTTTGGTGAACGTATTATCGCACGAAATGGCCCACTCGATTGGCCGCCTCGGTCGGGCCATTTGACGCCGTTAGATTATTTCCTGTGCGGCTACGTCAAGTCTATGGTCTATGCCAACAAGCCAGCGACGATTGATGAACTTCGTACGAATATCGAACGTCAAATTGCAGCAGTATCGGCCGATTTATGCTTGAAAACCGTCGAAAATTGGGTTCAGCGTCTGGACTTCTGCAAGCGTGCCCATGGTGGCCATGCAAAAGAAATCGAGTTCCATACATAATGGCATCGAACGAACTTTCACAATAATAAAGAATTTCATTGGTATCTAAAACCGGTTTTGTTTTATTTAAAAAAACTTTTGTAGCGCTCTTATTGAAAAACCCGATATATGGATGTTTGGTATGAAGCACGCATATGTTTCCACGTAAAAGCATACATATTTGCCAGTAAACATATAATGTTTGCATTTAAATACACATGAGTTTGGGACTTCCAAATTAGAAATGTTTAAAGTGTGTTCCATACATATATGTACATGGTTCCTGCAGAATATGTTTGGGAGAATGTGTTACAGAGACAGTTTTATTTCACCGTGTGTTTACACGGCTTTGTGAACAAGAGGTGTAGAGAAGAAGATAGGTAGCCAGACTTGCATGAAATGAAAATTAATACTCTACATCTCTCGTACCCAAACTCGTGTCTTACTTGTGTCTTAATACGCATCCCCTTTTATTTCTGTCCGTATTATGTCCAACCAAACAGTAAATTACAAAAGCAACTCGAACTCGATGAAATGGCCTACTACCTCGACGTCATTAAGAGAACGTTAAGAGAGGCATAGCGACTCTTTCCTATTTCTCTAGGGTTAAGCCCGGTTTTCAATTTTTATGAAATTTGCACTGCCATAAGAAGTACGTGTATAAAAAATAATTAAAATTTCATGAACAATAAATATCGCTCTCTTTTCATTTGCAATTGCAGGGTAGTTATGCCAAAGATATTTCGTATAAAAACAGTTCCATAATAATTGTCGTGGACTGGACTTTTGACATTTCAATAAATTTGACAAACAAAAGTAACACCCACATGCGTTAAAAATAAACTGGAGTGCGTAGAAGAAATATAAATGAAATATTTGCAAGGTAAACCAAAGACAGATGGTAACTCTCTGAAACAAAATCTTACGTTTAGAGATAAATGACAAAATTTCTTACGAAAATTTCGCAAGAACAGAATACGGGGCTTTAACCCAGTTCAGTGTGAACGTAGCGTAATAAAGATGTCATATTTCTTAATCTGGCTCGATCATATGATTTTTCTCTCTTTCGCAGGAATTCATCTTTCAGATTCTTCCAGCGGAATTGTGGAATTTCACAACTCTTTTGGAATTTTATTCAGTTTGAAATAGAAATTAGTAATTACACATTAAATATTCATTGTGAATTTCTCATCGAATTTTTTTAACTTTCAGTTGAAAAAATTTATATTTCAAACGAATTTTTGTTTTAAAATTTTAAATGTAAAAGGGCGATCACTGTCGTCATCCTTATTTTTTCGAATTTCGAATAGAAGTTTTATTATATTTCGTTAATCTTTGTTGTAGTTTTTTAATTTTTTAATATCAGATCAAAATTTTCTCAATTTGCTGTGGAATTTCCCAATTTTGTATTGAATTTGTCTCAGTTTGAAATATGAACTCTTAATTTCAAATGAAATATAAATTGTTAATTTTGTTAACTTTCAATGGAAAAATTTTAAATTTCAAATGATTATTTGGTTTAAAAACTTCAAAAGGAAATTGCAATCAATTTCATTCAAATATGTTTATACACAGATTTATAGAGTTTAGAAAGGCCTTTGTAATGCTACAGATTTTAACCAGATCGGGTAATAAATGGCTAATTTATGGCCGATTATACATTCAAGTTTTGAGCACCTATATTTCGGAAAATATGGACCAGCTCACTTTTTTTTATCATCGTTTAATACCCTATCAGATCAAATAAACTACAAAAAATAGGGCATTTGATACTTTTCTCCATTATCTCTTTAAATTCTTTTAATTTTTAATATCGACTTGAAATTTTTCGAATATGTGAAGGAATTTAAAAACTTTTTTGATTTTTTTTTTGTTCAGTTTGAACTAGAAGTTATTAATTTAACATGAAATTCTTATTGAATTTTTTAACTTTAAATTAAAAAATTTCAATTTAAAATAAATTATTTAGTTTCCGAATTTAAAATTTCATTTTGTTAAAAATTTTTCTATATTGGTTTTAAAATTTTTTTATTTTTTTTAATTTAAATTTTCCCAATTAGAAATGTAATTTGAAATAAAGATTAATAATTTCACATGAAATGGAAATATTTCCTTTCAAATATACAAAATATTTTTGTGACTTTTTTATTAAATTGAAATTTTCCCATTTAAAATTTTAGAAGTTTATTGAATTTAAGAAATAAATGATTAATTTCACATGAAATAGAAGAATTTTTTTAACTTAAGTGAAAAAATTATATTTCAAATTTTTTTTTTATCTAATTTAAAAATGTAATCAATTTTGTGCAGAATTTTTTCAAATTTCGGAGTTTTGTGACAATTTTGTTATTTTTGTCAAATATTTTTGTTGTTTTGTTTTTTATTAAATTGAAATTCTGTCAATTGGAAATCGAATTATACAACTTTGTTTAATTTTTTTCCAAGTTGAAATATAAATTATAAATTTCACATACAATAGAATAATTTCTTATCGAATTTTTTAACTTTAAATTAAAAAATTTAAATTTTAAATGAAATTTCAGTTTCAAATAAATTTGAAATTTAAAATTTCAACGGATGATTTTTATTTATTTATGCGGCCTTTTTATTGGTACTTTTTTATTTTAATATTCAAGCTCCAGACCATTATATATTTCTATTAATAGAAATATATACATTTTTTTAAAGAAGTTTTGCACAACAACACAGTCTTATGATTCCTGGGAAACCGTATAACTATTTCAGATCTAGCCACAGGTCTGCATCAGCGATTGTTTGGAATGATGCTTCTGAAAAGTTCATCAAACTAAACGCAAACAAAATCGCATTTGAATTGAGAATTCACCACAATGCAAGTGTTCGAAGAATATCGCAAGCAAAACACACAAGAAAACATTTGTAGAATCTTCTTTCCATCACCAGAGAACCATCGGTTCCCATTAGACATGTTTTTTGTTGGTTCCCACCAATATAAAAACCCAAAATAAAAAAGTTTAAAAGTTCAATCAATTTCGGTCCGAATTTTTCTGATTTCAGATTTGAGTTTTAATATTTCTTATTGAAATATATTTTCTTTTAATTTTTGAATATCGAATTGGAATTCTCCCAATTTGAAATGGAATTTTTTAATCACAATCTTTGTGGAATTCATTTAATACTTTGAAATGGAAATTGTTGACTTCACATGAAGTGGACATTTTTTTTTTAAATGATAAATGTCAATTTGAATTCAAATTTCTTTTTCGAATTTTAATTACAAAATATCAATCAATTTAATTTTCAGAATTTTTCTAAGTTCGTATATAAATTTTTGGTTTAATTGTTATTTCCCATATTTCTTTTTTTATTTTGTTTTATCATCGAATTGCAGTTTTGTCCATTAGAAAAGGAATATAATTTTTTTCAGTAGGAAATAATGATTTTTTTACATGAAAATCTCATCGAATTTCTAGAATTTCTCATCGAAATTTTCGCAATTTCAAATGGAAACATTCAATTTTAAATGGTTTTTTCTTCAAATTTAAATTTCGAATAGAAATTTCAAAAGTCTTTCTTCACTTGTATTTTTTAAAGTTTACCTGTATCTGTAAATTGTTTTAACCTTAATAACATTTTCTTATACAGCTCTAGCCTTAAAGTGACTCCCGCAAATGATTTTTTCCTGTGCTTAAGTTTAACTTCCTCTTGCAAATCCCTTACGACAAAGAAGTTTATTTATTTTTATAACCTTCAGTTCACTAAAAATCCCCATCAGTTCCCTGTTTATTTTGGCTTTTCCTGCTTTGTCTTTTGATTTAAAATGCTGGAAAGAGAAGAGAACTTTTGATGGCAGGCAATTTCAAAGGATACAGGACACGACTTTAGCTGCGACACTGCGTGGCAAGTGGCACGTAAGGCAGAGTGGGCTACACCACACCCCAAAGTTGTTTCGTTAAATATTGAATACAAAAAAAAAACAATACGCACGCAAGTTGAAACTTCCGCATGACGTTGACGCCATCGCCAACGCATGTCATTGCCTTTTTGCTAAAGCTTATTATGGTGGAGGGGGGAGAAAAAACCACCCCTAAATTCTAAAGGACTATAAAAAAAGCTTCATCATTGCGTATAAGGAAGTTCAAAAAACCGCTCAGAAATGTATACCAAAGGTTGACACTTGTTTCAGGATGGCAATAAGAACAAGGAACTTGTTATTTCTGTTTTTTTTTTTTGCTCGCTTGTTTCTTCCTTTCCTCCTTTACTCATTTCTTCTTCCTCCTTGCTACTGCTGCCTTCTTTCCTAGATAACCTTGAAGTTCTAAGGACCCCTTTGTTGTGTAAGGCAACCAACAGAAGAAGTTCGAATGCTATAGGGGGGATGAAATTTTGCTGTTATGAGAGGTTATCAACCATAAATGGCAATAAACTTGAACGAAGGACGTGCAAGAGATGGAACCGTGGAGAGGGGAGTGTTCGAGAAATTGTAATATTCGTAATTTCTGAGCAATGCGAAGGAAGTCGACCGCACTCGCCCTACCTGCTGGAATTTTCGACACGTGTTGGAAGGAATGAGTATCTTGATTCAGATATAACCTTTATACAGCTCCCACTCCACCCCCACGAGAAGAGGGTGGTTTGCTTTCCCTTTAGGGGAGTTTGTACAATTGATTGCCCAAACAGGTGGGGGGAATGGAAACAACTGCGTAGTTTGTGCCCAAAAAAAAATAAGGAAACGTTACAAACAACTCCGGACTGATGCTGGCTTATATGATTTGTAAATCTGTTGGCTTCCTAGCACCACATTAGGGGGCGATTGTATGTTGGAGTTGCAGATTGTCAGTTGGTTTTTTTTTTTGGCAACAACTGTACTTTGGAACCAAATATATGGGATTTCATCTACGCTCACCGCGCAACTTCCCACCATCCTGCATTTGTTTACACAAGTCCATGGAGACTGTGAACAACAGCTTCTTATTATGCCTGCATTACAGTATAAATTGAAGCCGTTTTGGTGGTTGGAATTTCACTCCCACTCCATTTTTTCTATGTCCTGGGACACTAGAAAAAAAAGTTTTTTATTTGTTTGCAGATAACTATATAAGAAAAATAGGTCAACTTCGTTAAGGAGTTTTCATAAAAACTGGAAGCTTTTAGGAAGTTTCCAGGTTTAGTATGATAATTTGATACTATGGTCTATCATTAGAACCATTTGAGGGATGTTATATGAAATATGTATGTGGAATAGCCAGGAGGCGGGGTAAAAGTTACGGGCGTTATTAAAAGTTTGGCTCGATAAGATAAATGGTTGAACTGCTGGCTCAAGATTTTGTCAGCGAAGCAACCCCAATTAGTCAGAACTTAAGATGGATTAATGACGCCCAGATGTTGTAGGGAAACCTTTTAATTCATCCCTAAACTCTACAGCAGGAGATGTGTACACTAAGAAATCTTTTTCTGAGTCCATTTTTTAAACCAAAAATATAATAAATTTGAATTTCAATCCATAAACTGAAAAAAAATCGTTTCCCATTACGTCCCGTGACGGGATTGGGGAGAGCTTGTCACAATCACTGAGCAGTGCGCTTTCCAGTTTTCACTCACTGATTGGGACATACAGTTTCACACCCGTTCCGAACGGGTTTTTTTGAGAAGTTATTTCATGGCTTATTACTCGATAGTGTCGCCGTCACTAAGCGAGGTAGCAATCGTCGACAGAAATGTAAAGGTGGTCAGAGCAGAGATCGAACCCACGTTCTCGTGCACTAGAGCCACGCACTCTACCATTGCACCACCTACGGCCATTCGACCCATCCGTGTATCAAATCATATAGCCTTCTATAGCAGGACCTCCATTGTTCCATGAATCCCTACCCGGTATGATAGAGTGGCGGAGTGGAATTACATTTCCCACTCTATGAAAACTGCTGCAGAGACTGTACTTGGTTATGAAATTGCGGAGTGGAATTACATTTCCCACTCTATGAAAACTGCTGCAGAGACTGTACTTGGTTATGAAAACTCGCTTACAGGCAAGTCATGGTACGATGAAGAGTGTCGCAAGGCAAGTGATGAAAATAACGCTGCACGTATGGCAATGCTTCAGTCTGTTGCAACGCGAGCCGCGACGGAGCGGTATAAGGAGAAGTGGAGGGAGGAAATCCGTTGGTTAAAGAGGGGAAAAAATGGTTATGGAGGAAACGCGTGAGTGAGCAAATTGAGTCCCATAAAATGAGTCCCACAAATTATACCGAAAAGTACAAAGTCGGACCAGTGGCAGTGGATCAGGACCCTCCTTACGAAGATATAAGGATAGGAAAATAGTCGCAGATGTGCTGAGTACGTTGGTAATATGGGCAGATCACTGCTCTGCTTAACTCGTCCGAGGAGGCTTCAATATACATGAGGGTGTTGAGCTACTACAAGACGATTTCGTAACTGTCCTCATACTAACCACAGCGTAAATTGAACTGCAATTGCCTCGCTTAAGAACAATAAAGCCGCTGGTGCAGATGGACTACCGCCTGAGCTGTTTAAGGCTAGCGGCTATGAGTTGGAAAGGTGCATGCATCAGCTCAAATGCACAATTTAACTAGACGATTGCATGCCCGATGATGGGAGCCTTAGAATACTGTGTCCAGTTTTCAAAAAAGGCAACTCTAGTATGTGTACAAACTATCACGCTTCTCTCGAGCGTAATGTGCGAAAGACTAAAGGCGTTTGTTATAGACCTGATCGGACATTATCAGTGCGGCTTTAAGCCTGGAAAGTCAAGTATGGACCATATATTCACATTTTGACGAATCCTGGTGAAAAGCATCTCTTTGTAGATAATAAGGTTGCCGTCGGTAGCCCGATCGTGATCCTGTTGTTGACCTGATCGGACATTATCAGTGTGGCTTTAGGCCTGGAAAGTCACGTATGGACCATATATTCACATTATGACAAATCCTGGTGCAACCCTATGAAAAACGAATCGACACCTACCATCTCTTTGCAGATAATAAGGTTGCCTTCGATAGCCCGATACGGGGAAAACTCTAGCAAGCTATGTCAGAGCTTCGTTTTCCTGCTAAGCTGATACTCCTTTGTGGAATGACATTGACTGACACGAAATTCTCAGTAAAGATTGATAAAGATCGCACCGAAACGTTGAGTACGAGGCGATGCCTCAGGCAGGGTGACATCCTATCATGCGATCTCTTCAACATATTAATTGAGATCATCGTGAGAAAAACTGCAGTCAACACGAATAAAACTATCAGTAGCAAACGTCAAATGCTGCTCGCGAATGCTGATGATTTAGACAACATTGGGCGAACTCTGCGAGAAGTTACTGCGGTATTTTCGAGAATTGAAAAGGAATCAGCAAAAGTGGCTTGGACAGTCTACGACGACAAGAAAAATTAATGGTTTCAACAAGTAGAACATCCACCCGATTGGATGAAACGGTGAACGTTGATAACGGTTATAATTTCGAGTTAGTAGACGATTTTAGTTATCTTGGTTCTGCCGTGAACAGAAGCAATAACCTCAGTCTAGAAATCAGGCGTAGAATTGTGCTTGCAAACAGGTATTACTTCGGACTAAGCAAGCACTTCAGAGATAAAACCTTCTCCCGAGTAACGTAGATCCAACTCTCTCAGGCCCTCATACAACGTGTCTTGCTTTATGGCACAGCATTCTGGGTCATATCGCATGCTGATGCAAAATCACCGACAGCTTTCAAGAGAAAAATGCTCCCACAAATATATGGTCCTATAACAGAAAACGGCGAGTATCGACCGACAGATGAACCACGAGCTGTATAATCTGTATCCCGCCATTGACGTAGTTCTGTGAATCAAAATAGCGCGTTTACACTGGCTAGGCCATGTCAGTAGAATGGATCAGAACGAAGGCGAAAGGTATTCAGAGAAGTATAGGATGACCAAGACTTCGCTGTAAGGACCAGGTGGACGACTGCATGCGACGGCTTGGTGTTAGCAACCGGAAGAGAAAAGCTAAAGATCGTGCCGGTTTGAGAAACATATTGTCCCCATATTGTAAGTCCCTTGACTCATCTGGGTTGTTTGAGGCCATCTAAGTAAGTACAAAAAATGGGTTTCCATGACATCCCCGGAAGAAATTGGGGAGACTCCTTCTCACAACAAGTGAGCTGTGCGCTTTCTAGTTTTATACTCATGGATTGAGCCAACATTTATTTACGCCGATTCCAAACGGTATTTTGAGAAGCTTTTTCATGGCTAAATACTCGTTAGTGTGGCTGTCACAATGCGAGGTGGCCGCCGCCGAAAGGGATCGAACTCAGGATCTCATAAACAAGGGATCGAACCAAGGATCTCATAAACAAGAGGCGCGCACACTAACCGTTGCACCACCGACGGTCACACCTAAGTAAGTAAGTACACGCTGAAAAATCTGTATTTTGTTGTTGTTTGGATGTAAATATAACGTGGTGGTAGCTTATCGCAAATATAGTATACTTGTGTCCAAACACATTGTGTTTGCTATTCAACATAACATACACTATAACTAATAGATCATAATATCTGTTTTTGTGACCAAAATCTGGCTATGTTTGTTGAAAACTGCTGTAAACAAAAACATGACAGACAACAAAGAACCAACAAGGCAGCAGCTCTTCAATTCACGTAAACAATGCTTGCAAACATATACATGTTTCCTGCGATATGCTGCTGGAGCCACTATTTTTCAGCGTGCAATGGTCGAACTTCAACTTACCTAAATGTACCGAAAGTGCCGTTTGGATAAAATGTAATGAAATGTACAAAAAAAATTGTATTCCCATATTTTGGAGGGGTAGCTATCATTGGCTGTCGGTGGTGCAATGATTAGTGTGCGTAGCTCTTGTACATAAGAACGTGGGTTCGATCTCTGCTCAGACCACCTTACATATATTTCAGCGGCGGTCACCGCGCTTAGTGATGGCGACACTATCGAGTACTTAGCCATGAAAAACTTCTCAGAATACCGTTTGGAACCGGTGTAGAAATATAGGTGCCAAGCAGTGAGTTTAAAAATTAGAAAGCGCACATCTCACTGATTGTGAGAAGCTCTCCTCAATCGCATCAGGGGATGTTAGGGAACACCATTTTTTTTCTCATCTATCATTAGGTCATAGGTCACGAAAATAATCAAAAAATTTAAATCGCTTTGGCCGAAAATATATGGTCGTTAAAGGGTTAAAGAATTATGTCTGTACAATACATGTACATTAGGGTGGCAATGAAATGTATGGAGGAAAATATATTTTCGAATTTTAGTAAACCCCAGGCGGATTCTTGTTCCTTATGGTCTAAAACTGATTTGATGAAAATTTGAGCCGAATCGGCTAAATCTAAGCCGTGCCGTGCCATTTTAGAAAAAGTTTTCGGATTTTGGCATTTTGGGTGAGAATTCGTATACAATAAAAAATCTTCATTCCTCGGTGCATTTGGAAAAAAAAATGTTCACATTCATTTAGTTTAACCTGAATATAAACTGGATAAAGTTTGAGTAAAATCCGACCACTCTAAGGGTTCCAATTTTTAATTTGAAAAAGTTTGAAATTTTTAACAAAAACGAAAATCTGGTTTTTTGGTTTTTTTTCCAAAAATTGTATCTAAATGAAAAAAATATTTAACTTGGATTACAATACCTTCTAGCAGAAGTCCATACGCTTCCAACAAGCTATAACACGATATATTCATGCAACGGTTTCATGGTGTTATCGTGCGGCAAAATAGACTATCTCGAGGAAAAATCGCCAAGATGGCCTTATAAGGGTACCACATTACAAAAATTTCAAATTATAAGTTAGAAACATAAGCTATGTGCTCAAACCGATTCTATTAAATCTGATGTGACAGTTGGTTGCAAAAACCGGATTTAAAAACCGGGTTAAAATCCCGGGTTTAAAAAACCGAGTTCAAAATGCGGCTTTAACACCCGCAATTAAAACTCGGTTTATATAAAACGGTTCGCTAACCGTTTCGTTTCTATAAACCTGGATTTGATTGAAATTTATATAAACCGAGTTTTAAATCCGGTATCAAACTCAAACTAACCCGGTTTTTAAAACCGGTTTCTATAACCAACTGTCACATCGGATTTAATAGAATCGATTTGAGCACATAGCTTATGTTTCTAACTTATAATTTGAAATTTTTATAATGTGGTACCCTTATAAGGCCATCTTGGCAATTTTTCCTCGAGATAGTCTATTTTGCCGCACGATAACACCATGAAACCGTTGCATGAATATATCGTGTTATAGCTTGTTGGAAGCATATAGACTTCTGCTAGAAGGTGTTGTAATCCAAGTTAAATATATTTTTCATTTAAATACAATTTTTGCAAATAAAATCCGAAAAACCTAAATTTTAATTTTTGTTAAAAATTGAAAATTTTTTCAAATTAAAAATTGGAACCCTTAGAGAGGTTGGATTTTACTCAAACTTTATCCAGTTTATATTCAGGTTAAACTAAATCAATCCGCAAATTGTTTTTAAATGCTCCGAGGAGTGAAGACTTTCTCGTGTATACGAATTTTCACCCAAAATGCCAAAATCCGAAAACTTTGACTAAAATGCCGCGCGGCTTAGAGTTGTCCGATTCGGCTCAAATTTTCACCAAGTCAGTTTTAGACCATAAGGAACAAGAATCCACCTGGGGCTTACTAAAATTCGAAAATATAGTTTCCTTTATACATTTCATTGCCACCCTAATGTACATGCTTCGGCCAAGTTTTCTGTAAGGGCTTTTGCACCTGGTAAACTTTTCAGATGAATCGAGCAATTCTTTTAGTAGAGATATCACATTATCTACTCAATATATGAACGAAAAATAAAACAGTGTCACATGTTATACATCCCCCGAAAAACAATTCAATTACATTCAGTCTTGCGTGAATTTTGTGGACAATTTACAAGACGGCACCACCTTTGAAAAACAACAATTTCAAGGGGTCCTAACAAACTTCAATAGCTAAAATAGTACAACTCATACACCCAGCTATTTGAGCATAATTACCCCACATTATGTATTATTTAGTAATGTGACTGGCGGCCTCTGTTGGTCATCATATTTCTTGTTGCGATGTGGGTGGAGTTGTTTCCATGCCACAATTTTTCATTTCAGGTCATTGTCCCCGACCATTTCCTTATATGTTACTTAACCTTTACCTACCCTGTTTTCGGTGTTTTGCTCCGTCCCGAGAAGTTGGATAACACAAAAGAACTTGGTATTTCTGTTTTTATTATATCCCATTCAGGATCTATTAATTATGTCTCCTGGAAACTATTTGTTTGTATGTTTTCTGGTTGTGTTGACTATTTTGGGTCAATGTCCTCGTGTTTCCTTTGTGTCATTTACTTCGTTGCTTTTTCCTACTTTCTTCTTCTATTCACTGCTGTCCCAATTGGTGGTATGATGTAATCATAACCCAGGAGTGAGTGTGCAAAATTTCGAGGCAGGGTTTTGCTTTTGTTATCAACACATATTTGCTAAGGAGTAGTGACCCAAAAGTAGCATTGTTTTGTCTTGAAATGGAAAAAACACAATACAAATGATACAGGTAATTTCTGGTCCTAAGTCCTGTTTTGCCTAGAGGGGAATATTGTAGTAATATGCCATATCGTGTTACATTAAATAAAGCGAAATTAACTTCTCGTCATTTTGTTGTAGTAAATAGGAAAGGGGTTTCTAAGGGAACATTATTGCCTGCAGCAACTTTGGTCAAGTAGCAGTTTGGCAAAAGGACACACGCACACTACAGCATTATTATTTGAAATATTATTGAAAACTGTTATTTAAAAAAAGTTATTTAAAAACATATATATTTATAATGAGAAAACATTACAAAATAAATAAGTAACCCATAATCGATTTCAATAATCGATAAAAACAGATATTGGGAAATCAAACCAAATCTTGAAATTTTAAAATTTATATTGAAAAATTAAAAATGTATTATAAGAAATTACAAATTTAATTAAGAAAATCAATATGAATACTTTGAAAAAATATTGACTTCAAGTCTTGAAAATTGAAAATTTATATTGAAAAATTAAAAATGTATTAAAAGAAATTTTAAATTTAAATAAGAAAATCAATATGAATACTTTGAAAATATTATGACTTCAAGTCTTGTTTCATTTCCTGGTGAGATGAGCCAGGTTTCTGTGCTACATAGCAAGACACGCAATAAAAGAGTATGATGATACAGCTGGATTCCATGTCTTGGAATGCGATCCAACTATTTGCAGAGCCCGTACATATAATAAAAAAAACTGTGTATCATGAAGTCACGCTGTGTATCACGTCTGCAGTTATTTTCTTTTTTGCATTTAGCTTTTTACTCTATTCATTCGACCTCATTCAACAATGGACACCAGATCCCAGTCGAGTGTTTTATTCATCGTCTGGCGTTTGACTTCAATCTCTTAAAGACCTGGCCTACAGTCGAATGAATAAGAATGACAGAGATTACTGTCATCCGCAAACGAGTAGATTGAATTCACAGTCTGAGCCCGGAGATCATCATAGGAAATGAGAATAAGAGAAAGAACAGAGCCCTGTGCTACACCTGCAGACAATTTCCAGCGGAGTCTTCGTCATCCTCCTTTCATGCTACACCTGCAGACAATTTCCAGCGGAGTCTTCGTCATCCTCCTTTCATGCCTACAGCCAACGCAATTGGCCTAATTTGCTACCACCAGCTATGTCCCATCAGAATACACACTATATAGCTCTTGGTTCCAACGACGTCGGTACTCGCCGGTTTCTATAACATGACCATTTTTTAACGGAGAATTTTTCTCTCGAATACTCCCAGGGGTTTTTCATTCGCTGGCGATATGACCCAAGTTTCGGAGCCATATAGCATGGGGTACGTTATCAAAAACCTTTAGCCGTTTCTCATCTTCATCCATTCTGAAAACATGGCCAAGCCAACGCAGTTGGCCTAATTTGATTCACCTAGATATGTCCCATCAGAATAAACACTATATAGCTCATGGTTCCAACGACGTCGATACTCGCCGGTTTCTGTAACAGGACCATTTTTTAACAGATAATTTTTCTCTCGAATACTCCCAGGGGTTTTTCATTCGCTGGCGATATGACCGAAGTTTCGGAGCCATATAGCATCGGGTACGTTTTCAGAAACCTTTAGCTCTGGCGCATCTTCATCCATTCTGAGAACATTGCCAAGCCAACGCAATTGGCCTAATTTGCTACCACCAGATATGTCCCATCAGAATACACACTGTTAGCTCTGGGTTCCAACGACGTCGGTACTCGCCGGTTTCTGTAACAGGACCATTTTTTAACGGAGAACTTTTCTCTCGAATACTCCTAGGGGTTTTTCATTCGCTGGCGATATGACCCAAGTTTCAACGCTATATAGCATCGGGTACGTTACCGAAAACCTTTCACTCAGGCTCATCTCCATCCATGAGAGTCTGGTATAGCTGGGCATTTGTCTGTCGAGAGAGAGCTTTGTTCTTAAACTGCTTGCTGGGCGCAAAATAGCATCTTGCAAATTCTCCTATTTATCTCCAGGCTGACGTTGTTGTCCATTTTCACGGCGGATCTAATGTAGATAAATCCATCTACCACTTCAAAATTAAATCGCTTGTCTACGTTCAAGCCCATCCACAACAGCGGCTTTATTATTCTTAAGTGGGGAGATTGCCCTTCTAATCTCGCCTTGGCTGGGGGTACAATCTACACTGTCTGCCAAAATCATTACCTACTAATCTCCACTGGAAGAATCGGAGTGGAGTAGTGCTGAAAAGTGGTCTCTCAACATTTTAAGTACACACTGCTTATCTGTCACCTAGTTCCCACTCTTGTCCCATTATTCGGCCTGTTATATGGCATTTGCACCGCAGTTTATCGCGGTCAGGTTAGCGACAACCTTGTTTTCTAACCTCTGCCGTTTACACCACCCAATTTGAGATTAAATTGTCATTTCAGGTGGCAACTTTGTGATTAGACCAATTTAGAGCAACTCCGTGCCGAGTCCAAGTTATCGAAGACGGCGGTACAACAGAAAAATGCTTAAACAATTTAGAAGCGTCAGCGCGTCGGAAAATTTTCGATCGGCTTCAGTCTGCCAAACAGTTGATTTTTTGTACTACATGTTTTTATTATGGTTGCATTTTTTGGTAATTACCAGAGTTGCATCAAATTGTACACCAGTTTAAAATGAGGTTAAAAATTAAATTTCAGTTTTTACAGATTAAAATTGTATGAGTAATCTTCTGGGTTAATCGGCATTTACACCTAACAATATTATCGCATTTTCGGGATTATCGACGTTTTTTTGTTATGGAGTTTGACATTTATAATCCCGAATAAGCGATAATCTTGGTAGGTGTAACTGCAGTTTTAGCGTGGGTCAACGGAGTTAACCTTCGAAATTCCCTAATCTTGGTCGGTGTAAATGCCGTATTATTCGATCTTTTTACCCTCGGGAAAAATTTTCGGGATTCGTTATTCACCCTGGACATTTTGGTCTTTAGAGTCCCTCTGCTGCTCCCACTGCCATTTTTTCCTCCTAAACATTTGGATTTCCTCCCTTCTCATCCTCTTGTACCGCTCACTATCAACACGCGTTGTAACTGACTGTTTCGTTGCCATACGTGCAGCGTCTTTTTCATCAGCTGAAATGCGACATTCTTCGTCGTATTCAGTCTTTGCAGCGGTTTCCAAAGAATGGGAGATGTGTTTCCACTACGCTTCTGGGTGCTCGGAAGGGGGAGTATTCCGATCTAGCAGGAAAGTGGGATTTTGTTGAAAAGCCTTTGATATTTCCGGTATTGGCCGATATCTAGCTTATCCCGTCTTCGGCATCGCACTCTGCTAACTCTTGTGCGAAATTTCTTAGAAGCCAGGTAATGATCCGATTCGATATTGGCACCTAGACTCACACGTACTTCCATTACACTAGAAGAGTGCCTGTCATCTATTACCAAGTGATCAATCTGGCTCTTGGTTCTTCGTCCTCTGATCAGGAGATCGTGTGTATGTATATATTCGTTCAGTTTAACGCCAATAAAAATCTTGTTATGTCCGTCTTTCTCTTTCTGCGTTGATATCGTTGCCGTTCGTCTTGTACAGTGAATGATAACGCCTTTGTGTAGGCAGTTACTATGTTTGAATTTACTAATGAAAGAATGGCTGATTTTATGTCATAGTATGGGTGCCCCAAAATGCATGCAAGATTGAATAGAGATCGATAGAATTTCAGGATATGTACGACATGTGGCCCCATCTTGCTAAAAACACATGTGGTCCACATCCATCTCATTCTATTAAGGAACAACAAAACTACATTAGCATGTCGTGAAACAACCGCATTCACTTTCGATAGGCCCCGGCTTAAAAACTACACCAAACAATGACGCATTGTTGAGGCATTTGTCTGTCAACAATCACTTGTGTATTTTCTGAAACCGAACTGTTAAAATTTTCACGATTAACGAAGCCGAAGATGAAGAGGAAGATGAAAATGAGCTTCATTGCAGAAGACGGATTTGTTCAAGAGTCCGTCATTACTTTTCAAATACATCTCAACAATGAAAAACTCCTTGTTCTTTAATTTAGAGTTCCATTTTTAATAACCCTAAGCGGCCAGCTGACACGGTGTCGATTTAACAGTTTCGCTGGTTGTCCATTGGTAATTCAACTTTTTTGCTTTTAAACCGGGAAATTAGATGAGGTTCTTGGTTAGTTGGAGGATAATCGGCAATGACAACTTTAATTCGCTTCATTTCAACTAATTCATAGTTGAACTCTGCTATGGGATCCTACTATTTTAGGAACCTGAAGGAATTCTGTCATTTAGGCGTTGACATTAATTTTTTTTGAGCGAACTGTGGGTTTAGAGCAGTGACCGGCAAAGTCTATGCACTGTTCATTTTTGAGCTTCGTGTTTTCACATCGACATGCGTTCACGTATTCAACGAAGCCAAACGAAATCAGTTAGTCTCACTTGAGCATTCGAACAAGAAGGTTGATCGTTGCTTGTTGTTTGCATTGCACTGTGAGAAATGCTCCATGAAGAATGGGTATACGATTTTTTGTTTGCCGAAATGTTTACCGGTAAGTCCGATTATTTATTGTGTTTCTCTCAGTGAAGCTCATACAAACAACGACATAATTGAGGTTATATGAGTTTTCCGGTCACTGGTTTAGAGCTTAATCTCGTTAAACCCTTCACAAAGGACTAAAAAGTCGGTCATGGGCGCCACCAACACCTAACCTAACCTATCCTTAACAGACTCTCCTTATACCGTGTCCCAAACAACAAGTTCCTGAGAAACCCTCCTATTCTGTTCTACTAACTAAATTGCAAAAAATGGTGACGATGTGCATCACGGGTGTGCATCCGCCCACCACTCTTACTGATACACTGAATGTAATGATATATTTGATACCGGAGGACATTATAGGTAGGCAGATTGTTTCCAAGTCTGCCAGCACTCTAATGCAACTCTCACAATGGGGCATGGTCGAAATTGGTCATGGAACGGTGCTGGAAGATACTCCCAACATTGCTGCATTTGTCGACTAATCGAAAGCGGAACCACCACTAATCGATCGAAGCTACCACACTCTCATACCGCAAAGGGAGTACTGTCGCAAAGGGGTTCCAGCTATAAAGAGAGTGGGTAGGTGTTTACACTGATAGGTTATGTTGTCTATTCAAGGGGGGCTAAACGGGGTCTAGGTCAGTTCCATTCTTGTAGACTACCTGATCATTGTAGCGTGTATCAGGCGGAAATTTCGGCTATTAGCAAAAGTGGCCACCTGGCTGAGGGTAAATAGAAAAAAGTCACTGGAGTCAATATATTTTCCGACAGTCAGGTGTCTTCAAAGTATTTTTTATCTGCTCCTGGAATCAGAATTCTTGACTCCACATTTGCCCAGGGCAGCCGCAGATCTCTTAATGAAATAACCCAGCACCTTATATGGATGCATGGCAATATCGGCCCCAGCAACATATTGCCGGAATCATGTACATGTTTGCAGGCATTGTTTTGGTGAATTGAAGATCTGCTGCATTTTGCTTCTTTATTGTCTAATTGTCTATCAGGTTTTTGTTTTCAGCGGTTTTCAACAAACAATGTCACATTAGGGTCACAAATACATATATTAAAACTTATTAATTATTGTGTCCCAAACATATTATATTGAATAACAAACACAGTGTGATTGGACACGAGTATACTATATTTGTGACAAGCTACAAACACGTTATATTTGCAGCCAAACAACAAAAAAGGACAAATTTTTCAGCATGAGGGGATGAGCTGGCTAGACCAGGGACCACCTCAGAGGTTTCACAGGAATTGGAACATATTGCCATGCCCCTAGCAACTTGTTAGCATATCCTGCAAAAACGCTCCTATATAATGATGCAGAAGTGACGGACGAAGGGCAGAAATTGTGTATGCATGAGACAAATCAGGTCAATTGTGGGTAGAAGGAAATTCACAAACCTTTCATCTCTAGCCAGGCCCAAGGTGTTAATGCTTGTTTCAGTATTGACGAGAAACTGTCTGACCTACAGACATGTGGCGAGACTAAATATTAGGGAAAATGACTTCTGTCCAAGCTATAATGATGAGCTAGATGAAAATTCACTAAACATGTCCAGCGCCAGACGGCAGAAGAATAACTACTATGGGATCCTAGCAATTTAGCGACCTGCGAGAATTGTCTCAGATCGGCGTGGGCAAGATCTTGAGTTTCTTGGAGCAAACGAAATGGTTCTCCGGTGGGGCTAACGCTTAATTTCGTTAGCCCGTGGTATCACAATGCACTAATAGCTGTAAATGAGTCGATCATCGATTGCCACCAACACCTAACCATACAGTTGACTTGGAGTATGTAAATTCACGGAAAGTTCATTCGAAAATCTTCCTCTATACTTGTATATGTAAAGCAATATATGTAGCCACATTTGCACTTCGATGACGTGAACGAACATCGACAGTAATAATTGCCTGAATTTGAAAATAGTTTCGTCCACGCCACGCACGAACAATCCACACACGACGCAGTCAAGGTTGAGCGTGGCCAAGGCTAATCGGAGCAATAAATTCATTGCGTGATTAAAAGAAAAAGGCTAACAAATAAGGTTTTCAAGTGGGGAAAACAGACTACGGGGTAAATACAACATAAAGTACTAGTACTTACTATATATAGAACAAACAGAACCCGGAAGAAAGATTATAGATGAAGATTATTTAAAACGCAGAAAACAATAAAAAATGATAAATACAACAACTCTGAGAAAAGTTAAAAATACAATTTTTAATAAAACTCCCTTAAAGTTCGCTAATACTTTGTTGTAATTATTTATAAACAAGAACAGTTTTATACAAAGCTTCTTAAATTAGGGTTTTTGCTGAAAAGCCTAAAAGTATGCTACAACTTTTGCTATGCCATACCGCCTAAATGTATGCTTTTGGATTCTTTTTTGTTAATATAAAAATGTCCCACAGCACTCCTCTTTGTTTCATTATTTTTTTGGGAAAGTATTTATTTCATCATTTATTATATTATATTTGGTTTTGTATTCCCCTCATTCTAATAATTCTAACTCCCACCCATATTTCTGGCACATCCACCTACTCATTGTCCTCCTTATGACTTTTGTTTTGGAATAAATTTGGAAGCAAAAAACCTTAATACATAGAAAGGAAAATATTTGTTAAAATAATTTTGTACACAAAACACGTTATTGCCTTTCACATACACTCACATATACAATATGTAATATAACACAAGGCGTTAAACACCACAACAAAAGTTCGTAGCATACTTTCGAGCGCCAAATTTTGTCAGAGTTTGTTAAAGAAAAATAGAGAACGACTAGGGGGTCAAGGGAGTGAAAGTGGGTGAGAGCATGACAGCTTGTTGTGGCTATATGTGTGTCAGAGTAGGCCCAATACGACTTCCACTTAATAGATTTGTTTAAGGTTATAGACAAATGTTAAATGATAGGTATACATATGTATTTCGTTTGAAATTTATATATACACACTATAATAGCCAAGACGAGGCCAAATACCCTATAAATATTGTACACAAACATAGATAAAAGCGGTCATCTACAGCATATCCTTAGGAGTTCATATTAAGAATGAAATTCAACAAGAATTATGGCGTCTTTTAGGTCTATGTACTGAAAGGGAGCGAAATGAATGGGAAATCTAAACGCAATTTACACCCTGAGCATAAAGTGTAATGAAATGAATATCAAATTAAATGCGACAATCCTTTTTTTTATACAATGTCCTTCGAGAAATATAGAAAACAAATACAACTTTTTAAAAATATTTAAATGATTTCAAATTTTTTAAAAATTTTACAAAAACTTCCAATGTCTTGAAAATTGTACAAATTTTGTTACAGTTTATTGGTCTAATTTAGTTACAATACTAACTATTAGTTTGTATTAACCAACATGTTGGATTCCATAATAGCTCTCATAGTTGGGGGTCCTTTCAGATACGACACAATCTATGAGCAGCTTTTCGAAACAATTGACCAAAATAGATACGAAACGCACTTAGCGGTATCCTTGACTTTTGATAGTCTCCGGTGCCATGAGCTTCACACAAACAAAAAATGTGGCGACCTCAAGCAATGACAACAGCAGAGTCAATATCCCAGCACAAGGATGGAGGGGGTAATGAACGACCACGATAAAATGACACAAAGGCCAAAAGAGCTACGACCATATTTAGAAGGACACAAAGTCTCTTAAAAGCTTTTGCAAAAAGTTTCGAAAGTCGTTTATAAAGCTTCTGCCTCAAAAGAGAGAAGATAAAGTGAAAGCTTCGTAATATTATATTTAAAGAGAAACCTGGGGAATTGTTTTCAGGTTTCCTATAAGAAAAGTAAGAGTAGCACGAAATTACCCATAAGAAAACTAAGTCCAGCCTAAACTTTTCTATAACGAAAATGTTATGTTTTTGTTGGATAGCAACAACTAATTTCTAACGAAAAATTTGCCTTGACAGCACCAACTATTTATAGAAAAGGTTGGTTAGTTAGTACCGACTATTCTACTCGAAATGTTGCCTATCACCAACGTTTCTATACGAAATGTTTCCTAGCACCAAATGCTTTATGCGAAATGGTGTCTAATATTAACTATTCTATAAGAAATGTTGCCTAGCACCAACTGTTCTATACGAAATGTTGCCTACATAGCACCAGCTGTTCTATGCGAAATGTTGCCAAGCACTACACGCTGAAAAATAACGACTCCAGCAACATATTACCGAACCATATACATGTTTGCAGGCAGTGTTTTCGTGAATTGAAGATCTGCTGCTTTTTGTTTCTTTATTGACTGTCACGAGATAGTTTTCAACAGTTTTCAACAAACAAAGCCAAATTTGGGTCATAAATACATATGTGTACTATTATAACCTATTAATCATTGTGTCCCAAACATTTTATATTGATTAGTGAACACAATGTGTTTAGACACAAATATATTATATTTGCCACAAGGTTGAAACACGTTATATTTGCATCCAAACATCAAAAAAAGAAAAAAATTTCATCGTGCAGGCATCGTAAACGCACGTCTACGTGTGCATAAAATCTTTCTGACTACTCAAAATACATCTCGAGAGATCCGCGTCGTCTATTTTCGCACGGAAAATGTGGATCGTAAGCCGTGGGTTGCATTTAAATGCACGCCCACGCGAGTACTTTGTAAATTGAGTAAAACCCGGATAAACAACTTCAAATAAGTTTCGGGTTTGAACACGCTACATACAACCCATCAAAAAGAATATATTGTACTAAAAAAAGTACAAAAAAAAGTATTAAAAAAAAGTATGTAAAATGTAAGGAAAATTAAATAGTGCATATAAGAAGTAGATAAAAAGTACCAAAGAACTATATAAAATGTATCGAAAAGGTACTGAAAAGGTACATACAAAAATTGGGTTTCCATTAACCAGCAACCAACCAGTAATCTATGCCCTTTCTAGATTTATACGGAATGATGGGGAGCTACAGTTTTACCGCCTTTGCGAACGATATTTTGAGAAGCATAGAGTACCAAAATGGAACCTAAAAGCACCAACAAATTTGCATTCTGGTGACAAAATGTACACTTATTGGTACTTTATTTTATGGTAACAGAACTAAAATTGTTGGTACTTTTCGTGTATTTTATGATACCGAAAGTGCATTTTCGGTACTTTGGGTTATATTTGATACTAAAAAGTATATGTTTTAGTACAGCCTTGCCAGACCGGCGGTTTTGAAACTACGAAATGGATAACCCATCAAAAATAAATTAAATTGTTTCCCATTACATCCCATGAGGGAATTGGGAAGAGCTTCTCACAACCAGTGAGCTGTGCGCTTTCTAGTTTTATACTCACTGATTGGGACCTACAGTTTTTACACCGATTCCAAACGGCATTTTGAGAAGCTTTTTCATAGCTAAATGCTCGATAGTCACTATGCGAGGTGACCGCCGCCGAAAGAAATTGGAGGCGGTCAGAGTAGGGCTCGAACCCAGGATCTCATGTGCAAGTGGCGCCCACACTTACTAACTATTGCACTACATTTTTTATACTTTTTTACTGTTTATGTACATTTTTGGTAGACAGTACTTTTTGGTACATTTCACGTACTTTTTTGGAGCACTAGTAGTTTTTGGTGACCCTTACCGTGACCGGTAACTGTGTGCGACCATGAGAACGTAGTTGCGATCCCCGCACTGATCACCTTACGGACGATGCCCATTATTTCTCGGAAAATTCTTAGTACATTTTTTATACTTTTTTTACTGTTTATGTACGTGTTTGGTAGACTGTACTTTTTGGTACATTTCACGTACTTTTTTGGTGCACTATGTACTTTTTGGTGAACGTTACCGTGACCTGTAACTGTGCACGGCCATGAGAACGTGGTTACGATCCCCGCGCTGACCACCTTACGGACGATTCCCAATACTTCTCGGAAAATTGTTAGTACATTTTGTATACTTTTTTTACTGTTTATGTACGTTTTTGGTAGACTGTACTTTTTGGTACATTTCATGTACCTTTTTGGTGCACTATGTACTTTTTGCTAGCTGTCGCTGGAGCTATAGTTACTGTGCACAGCGATGAGAACATGGTTTCGATCCCTGCTCTGACCACCGTATATTTCTTTCGACAACAGTCACCTCACCGCTCGGAACCGGTGAAAAACTGAAAGTTACATACAGTGAGTATAAAACTAGAATGTGCCCAGCGCACTGGTTGTGGGAAGCTCTCCCCAATCTCTTCATGGGATGTAATGGGAATCCATTTTTGTTGTGAACTTTTTGGTACAAGTTTGCTACATTTTATGTACTTTGAAATCTGTATCTTTTGATACAATTTACTTCCTCTGTGTTTAGGTAGGCACGTATGTAGAATGTTGGCCGGGGGCTAACCCCTCTCAACCGAAATTATTTCCTTAAGATGTGATTTTTGAATTTGGTGCTATTTTTCAATGTAAATATCTAATTGCCCCCCCCCCCCCAAATAAAATCCGGCGTACGATACTGCTTCTATATATTTGGTGTGTCCTTTTTGTCCTATTCATGTACATTTTTGTACGTTCTGCAACTCGTTATATCTATACTTGCACATTTTGATACAAATTATGTTAATAACGAGAACACCGATCCATATTCATTTATCGGATCCATTTTTCCTACCTCTCTATATAGGTTATACTAGAGTTCATTCAAGTGAGCGCTCTTTTTAGTTCAACTCAGCAGAATGAACTAATTCGTTAATTTAGTTCATTTTAGTGCATTCATTGTATCATTTCAGTTAAACAGTTCATAAGAGCTGTGAGTTAAAGAGCCTATTTCAGATGTTCATTTAGTTCATCTAGTTTATTTTAATTCACTGTATCATTTTAGTTCATCAGTTCATATGAGCTGTGAGTTAAAGATCTAATTTCAGTTGACCATGTGATGTAGTTCAATCGGAGCGAAAAATCGCGAAAGTGGTCCAATTTTATCAGACTTCTAAGGTGTTTTACTTGATTTACTTGATGTAAGACCACGCGGAGGCAGAATTTGAGTTCGGTTTACCGATTGTGTTTTCCGTTTCCGAAATATTTAGGTTTCTACTTTATAATGTTTTTGGAACGAAGTTCCTTATCGCACGTTGCGGGATGGGGGCAAAATTAAAAAATTTTAAACAACTTTTTTTAACTATATTGGGTACTTTTGGTTTGGTTTGGTTTAAAGGGAAGTTTTCTACGTGGAGCCTGTGTATTTCATATTGTAGTTTTGAACCCAATAAAAAGTAAATTTAGAAAAGCCAAAGTGCAAGACTGGCAAATCCATATAATACAACCCTGAACATGGAATTACATTTGGCAGCAGACTTACTCTTACACTCGTACTTTTAGTTTGGTTTGTGTCTAGACTAACATATGGGGAGCATATTTCTTGTTTAAGGGGAAATTTTCTAGGTGGAGCCTGTTTATTACATATTGTAGTTTTGAACCGAATACAAAGTAAATTTAGAAAAGCCAAAGTGAAAGAAGTTTTAAAAAATAACATTTTCTTAAATGCGTTTTCTGAAAAAAAAAGTAAATTTTCTAAAAAAAATACCTATTGATGTTCTTAAACAGTGTGCTTTTTCTTAAACAAATACCTTATCTTAAAGAAGTACCTTTGCTTAAAAAAGTAAATTTTCTTACAAAAAGTACATTTTCTTAAAAAAAAGTAATTTTTTTAAATAAGTACCTTTTCTTAAAAAAGCACTTTATTGTATTATATTAGTATTATTTGTTGTAAAATGGCTTTTTCTTAAAATACTACCTTTTCCTTCAAGAGTAAATTTTTTGGGAAAAACAAAATAACTATTCTTGAGATTTGTACATGTTCTTTCGTAAAAAAAAAGCATTTTATCAAAAAAAAATACCTTCTCTTAAAAAAAATACATTTTCTTACAAAAAAGTAGCTTTTCTTAAAAATATAATAATACCTTTTCATTTCTTTTCTTGAGATAAGTAGCCTTTCTGAAAATAAGTAAATTTTCTTAAAAAATAACCTTTTCCTAAAAAGAGCACTACTTCTTTAGAAAGTACCTGTTCTTAAAAAAACTACTTTGTAAAAAAATGCATACTCTTAGGCTTTTTTTACAGAAAGCACTTCTTATCAAAAATGGTAGCTTTTTTTTTAAAAAAAACATTAGCTTTTAATAAAAGAAATACCTCTCATTAAAGAAAGGACGTTTTCGGGAAAATATAATACATATTCTTACAAAAAGGACCTTGAAATTTACTTAAAAAAAAATACATTCTATAAAAAAATGATTCTTAAAAAAAGTTTATCATTTTACAAAAAGTTTTTTTTCTTAGAGATCCATTTAAATTATCGTATTTTTCAACAGGCGCCTTAGGCGTGTTGGAACTAACTAGTACATAATATAAAGCGAAAGGAACTTCGTTCCAACCGGGTGTCCCCTAACACCTCATGTAATTTTTTTCTATTTTTGAAACACGGCAGTGGAAATTGAGTGAGACAAAGGCAGCATGAACTACCGAAGCAAAAGTACGTAACAGTGGGAACTAGTTGATCTAGTTCACAAGAGTGAATCGTTGAATTAAACACTTCAACTCGAAAAAATATAACCGTATACGGACACCACTACGTGATAAAAGACCAAAAAAAAACCCTTGCCTCCCAGTTTTGCTAAAAGTCACGCACTTTTTTATGGGCCCCCAAAGATTTGGGGCCTCGGTGTAATTTTTGCAAAAAAAAAATGATCATTTTGTCAGGCTCATATCTTGCAAACCGTTCGGTATATTGATTTACTCTCTGAGGGAAAGTTGTAGATCTTGTCATAAAAACCAAAAAATTGTGAACATATAAAATCAAAAAACTTCATCTTCAAGGTAGCAAACCGTTCAAAATTCAAGGAAACAATAAAATACAAAAATGTACCTAAGATCTAAATAAACAACTTTCTGGAACAAATGAACTTCGTAGGAATGATTCTTAAATTACACACAGTCTTATTCAACTAGTTTGTTCGTCAACTACACAACTGTATCCTTTAAGCCTCGCGTGCGGTACGCGAACTACTTCCGAGTCACTCGGTTTACTTCTTTGAGACGAAAAGATACGTGTGAAAACAATTATTAATGAACGCACGCAGCTCACTCGCGTGCGCATGCGATTTTTGAGTTATTTTTCGAACGCGCTCGCGAGCCATATATTTGGAGTTTTACGACTAATGAGTAAGTTCTGCGTCTCGTGGCAAGTGAGCGAGGTGCGAGCGTGCGTTTACGATGCAGTAACTTTTCCATAAGAAATGTTTACTAACACCAATTTCGCTATAACGAAAAGGTTGGCTCGCAACACCTATTCTATTCGAAATGTTAGCTACCACCACTTCTGCTATTCGAAATGTTACCTAGCTCCAACTGTTCTATGCGAAATGTTGCCTACCATTAACATTTCTATACGAAATGTGGCCTAGCACCGATTTTTCTATACAAAATATTGCCTAGCACCAACTTCTTTATAACGAAAACATTGGCTCGCACCAAGTATTATATACGAAATTTACCCTAGCACCAAATTTTCTATACTAAATGTTGCCTAGCACCAAGTTCTCTATTCGAGATATTACCTAGCACCAAGCATTCTGTATCTTCGAAATGTTACCTACCACCAACATTTCTATACGAAATGTGGCCTAGCACCGACTTTTCTTTAACAAACACTGCGAAAAGATTGGAGCGCATTAAGTATTCTATATTCTATGTAACCTAGTACCAAATTTTCTGTATGATATGTTGTCTTGAAACAACTTTTCTATCCGAAATCTTGCCTAGAACCAACTTTTCTATCCGAAATGTTGCCTAGCAACAACTTTAAATTACAAAATGTTGCCCAAAACCAATTTTTCTATACAAAATGCTGCCATCTTTTGTATAGAGAAGGTGATTTATTTATTTCTTTGTACAGAGAAGACGGTATATTTATTTCTTATTCCCTTTGAATACTAAAGGTTTATCACTTTATGCAGCGAATATTAACACATTTTCTCTTCATTGTTGTCGATTATATTAAAAAGCTTTCCCTCTCCCAAAATCCGCCGCATGTAGGCGCTTTGTCAAGGTCCTTCATACGCCACAGTAATGCCGCAAACTCTTACAATGATTAGAAGTGTAAGGGGAAAAGGGAAGGATCATTGTGTTTTATGTGTAAAACGCGTGGCAAACTACATTACTTTTGAAGGCTATGGCTTTCCTCGCTCTCTCTCTCTCTCGCTCTCTGACTCCTGCTCTTTTGGGGTGTAAAAGCTCTGTGCCATTTAAAGAAACTGCGCCGTGAACCTATAAGGATTTTCATGCTCTTTTTTTTTTGCTATTGCTCTAGTTGAAGTTCAAGGTTAGCATCGGTGGCTATATGAAGGTTGGATGCTCCGCTGCTCCCTTCACACAGATGCTAAGGACGTTTTTGATTTTGACAAATGTTTTGTAATGCCACTCTTTTCAGACTCTTTGCTCTTTTCGCAAGTTTTATAGAGAGGGAGATAGAGGCAGGGAGCGTTTTGGATTCCCTTATCCATATAATGAAATCTTGTTGCTTTATTATGCTTCTTCTGTTGGGTAGAAATCTTTAGGTTTTAGTTGGAAATATTTAGGTGGCGGGAATTTAGCTCTACAACTCTACCTACGTACCAAATGTGAACCGCTCCAATTTTCCGTTTGCTTATGTTTTATCTGATGTTGTGTTGTGAAACAGATTTCCATCAAGTAGTCGTCCCCCTCATCGTCCTTGATGCTGTAGTATCTTCTCTCTTTCTCTCCTATTCGGCAGGTTTAACCTTGAGCTTCAAAATGTTTGCCTTCCCAGCCGTATATCCTTGTGAATGGCCTTACACCTCCACAAATCATAACGGGAGTTTCATGACGCCTCCACCACCAGCGAGTTGCTTGTTTGGCTGGTGAAGATGCTTTTTAGTGGGTACCATGAAACTGGCGCGTGTTTTTGATTTGATTTCTTTTTCATTACGATTTTCTTCTTTTTGTTATAAATGTTCTTCTTTATTCTTATGTTTCTTATCATTAAGGTACAAACATTGGGTTTCTGTTTCTGGAGCGGTTTTTTAACTTCTGTTTCACATACCGTAATTACCAAGCTCATGCACACTCCACTAACCAGGCCACCAGGCACATGTATGTATTGAATATGGTTTGCACCTCCAGATGTTCGGGAACAGCTAAAGGTCAACAAAAGGACATTGATGCTAACGCGTCATTTTCATCGTTTACTGATGTTTATTTCGATTTAACATCGAGTGCGCCATTATGTTGTGGCGGGTGTGGGGGGTGGGGCTTTGGTAAATGTGAGTTTGGAAGGTGGCCATTTTCCCGTAGCATCCCCACCTTATTTCACAATGTGGCAGGAGACGAGTACCTTATTTATGCGTCATAAAAGTTAATTTGAGATTTACTTTGTGGCACGTGTCTTCATAAACAATCATTTCTAAGAGATTGTGCTTGGAAGCTGTCATTCAAGTTTCAAATACTAATAATGGTGTAATAATTTAATGTCTATTAGGCATAAAGGCCTAGAGATATACATATGTGTATATTGTCAAATATCTGTCGAGATTATGAAATATATATTCAGCATTACAACAAATTCGAAATACACGAGGTTAATATGATAAGAAGCTATTAATATTCAAGGTCCATTAAGTACAAGGATGCTGAAATTTTAATGCGTAATAAAATAAAGTACACTGTCAAATAATAGTATCAGAGAACGGGTCCAAAGTTTGTCGGAACTTACAGCCCCACACTGTAGTTTTTTAAAAATAACCGTCGTGTTCAGTTATTCCTGCTCACGATCTATATCCCATTATTCTCAGTTAACCATATTCCTTAACATAAATTTTATTTTTAATTTTAAACTGAGAGTCCTCGAAATCCCTGGACCTGGCGTCAAAGTCGACTCTACACCAATCAATTGAAATTTTAAAAATTATATTTGAAATTTAAAAGACATTAATTGAACTTTAAAATACAATTGTAATTTAAAAAATCAATTGAAATTTAAAATACATCAATTGAAATTTAAAATACTTTAATTGAAATTTTAAACTTATCAAATCGCAATTTCACTAAATCAATTTTCTATGTATTTACCGACTCGAAAGGGTTTGAAATGGATTCGCCAAATGGCAATTTCACTGATTCGCTTTTTATGTATTTACGGACTCGTAATGGGTTCGAAACGACTCCGCAGAAGAGCAATTTTACTGATTCGCTTTCTCTATGTTTTTAAGGATTCGTTACGGATTCGAGTCGGATCCGCCAAATCACAATTTCACTGATTTGCTTTTTTATGTTTTTACGGACTGGTAACGGGTTCGAGACGGACCCGCCAAATCCCAATTTCACTGAACCGCTTTTCTATGTTTTTACGGACTCGAAACAGATTCGAGAACTCACATTTCGTCTTTTATGATTTTACGGACTCATAACGGGAACGATACGGATCCGCATCCGTTTTTATGCACATTGGGAATACGATTTTCGGTAGGTCGACCAAAAACCATCGGTAAATGAATTTCAGCCGATCTATGCCCATGACATAAGAACTAACAGAAGCAAATTACTTCTGTAGAAGCTGTAAGAGATGAGGAAGAGGGCGAGATGAGGAGATGAGGAAGAGTACAGTGGACAACTTCTGTGCAAATGTCCAGATCTGGAAGAATTATCTCAGATAGGCGTCGGTGGTGCAATGGTTAGTGTGCGGGGCTCTTGTACATGAGAATGTGGGTTCGATCCCTGCTCAGACCATCTTACATTTCTTCGGACGACGGTAACCTCGCTTAGTGATGGTGACACTATCGAGTACTTAGCCATCAAAAAGCTTCTCAAAATACCGTTCGGAACCGGTGTAAAACTGTAGGTCCCAATCAGTGAGTGTAAAAACTAGAAAGCGCACATCTCAGTGATTGTGAGAAGTTCTCCCCAATCTCTTCATGGGATGTTATGGAGTATAATAATAAAAATGTTACCTCCAGAAGAGGCTTAACCCAATGGATGTCTTTAATATGCCATCACTTTTTTTTAAATCATTAAAACTAAAATTTTTCGAATATAAAAATCTCTAAAATGCCCTCATGTCTATATCTCGGAAACGGAGCGTCCAATCGAAAAAATATCCAATTTTACCTTCAATGGATTTCTTCAATATGGCATTAATCAATGGATTTCTTCAATATGGCATCACTTTATTTTAAAAAAATCGCTAAAACTAAAATTTTTCGAATATAAAAATCGGTATAAAGTGGTGGCCGTTTTCTTTGCAACTTAGCAAGCGATAATCGCTTGCTTGTAACCAAAACACGACTTATGTCTCGGAAACGGAGAGTCCAATCGAAAAAATAAGCAATTTTTCCGATTTTTTAAGCGTTTTTCATAAACTGGTCCAATTTGTATGGAAGCATTTTTGTTCAAAAATCGCCAAAAATAAGAATAGCGATAAACTAAAAAAGTGGCTATAACTTGTTTATTTTTCCGATTGGACGCTCCGTTTCCAAGATATGGACACGAGGGCGTTTTAGCAACTTTTTTATTTGAAAAATTTTCGTTTTAGCGATTTTTTAAAAAAAAAATGTATGCCATATTGAAAACATCCATTGGTTAAAGCCTCTGTTGGTGGTAAAAAAAAAAATATTATTTTTGCGATTCGATGCACCGTTTCCGAGTTATAGCTACTTTTTTTCAAAAAACTTCTTCCATACGAATTGGACAATTTAAGAAAACCCCGTAGAAACCATCAAAAATTGGTTATTTTTCGATTGGACGCTCCGTTTCCGAGATATAAACACAAGGGCGGTTTGCAATTTTTTTAAAAAAATTTAGTTTTAGGGATTTTTAAAAAAAAAAAAATGATGCCATATTGAAGACACCCTGGGTAGCTACCAATTATTTTCCCCATTTCCCTGAGGGTAATGGGTAATCGTGATGAGTAATTCCCAATTGTCGTGGGTAACCCATTATTTTGCCCATTACCTGGGGGTAATTTGTAATCGTGATGGGTAATTCCCTATTGTCGTGGGTAGCTACCCATTATTTT
The DNA here is from genome assembly GCA_963931995.1 of Phaonia tiefii. Taxonomy (NCBI): domain Eukaryota; kingdom Metazoa; phylum Arthropoda; class Insecta; order Diptera; family Muscidae; genus Phaonia; species Phaonia tiefii. The sequence goes on along the minus strand of OZ008369.1, from coordinate 268,813,458 downwards.
CGCCATACCCTGTTGCTAATGGGTAAATAATCGTCACCCATTGCCACGGCAATAATAATGGGTAACACTGGGTAACCCATTACCCACGAAATATAAACCCTGACGATACCTCAACCCGATATTGCAGGATATGGCTGAATAAAAATAAAAAAATGATTTCCCATTACATCCCATAAAGGGATTGGGGAGAACTTCTCGCAACCAGTGAGATGTGCGCTTGCTAGTTTTCATACTCACTGATTTGGACCTTCAGAGTTACATCGATTCCAAACGGTATTTTGAGAAGCTTTTTCATGGCTAAATACTCGATAGTGTCGCCGTCACTAAGCGAGGTGACCGTCGTCGAAAGAAATTTAAGGTGGTCAGAGCAGGGATCGAACCCAAGGTCTCAAATATATATTATAGCCCAACGAACCTAACAACCTAACAAATGATATAATTATAGCCCCAACTCTTTGGGTGAGGGTATTGTTAGAAAATGTCGTAAATTTTACGATAGAGAGGTTCTACAGTTTTGCCCTACCATTACCGTTGTCTTTCAATTTAATCGACACCTTTGGCATTGGAAAATACATAAAACCTTAAATTAATTCAAGAGTAAAGAATAAAATTGAAATATGAACTCAATGGTCAATAGGGAGATAATGTCCTGCTACATAGATAACTGACAATGAAAATAGCAAGAGAAGGCATTTTAGCTTGTAAATGATTTGGTGGCCTAACCCCACAGGTTGGTAGGTTCTCTTACAACATAGGAAGGTATTGTATTACCCGGTCTCTTATCTCGGAAAGAATTTCCAGAACGTAAATGACAAGGTCAATGACGATTGTAAAACTCAGTCGGTCGTTCGGTCGGTCGGTATCAATGACAAGCATGTGGGTAAGAAGTGACAGCTGCCACCCAATATTTACGATACTAGTGTTTGGATTCTAATACAGCCTAGGAGGGCAATGATAAACCTTAAACTTGAACTGAACATGGATGGGTGATGTTGATGATGATGATGATGGCCAACGACATGAACCATTAAAGCTTTTCAAGAGAAATTGTCTTGAATGTTGTTACTCGTTATTGCTTTCCTTCTCTTGCTTTCGCTCTCGTTCTCGCTCTCGCTCTCTCTCTCTCTTTCTCACACTAAGTTCAGGGTAATCAAAGGTCGGCCGTACGTCAAACTCAGTTTCAATCTACTTTTCCACACTACTGCCATTTTATGTGAAGAATATATCTATCCCAAGAAGAGGAGGCAGTGCGAGATGGCCTTCATAGGCACTACGCATACAACAATAATAAAAAGCTTTTCTTTCATTATTCAATTGAAGGTTATTCACGTTGTTTTTGTAAACCATAAGCGGTGGACCTAGTCTATATATACATATGTATATTCCATATATGTATGTAAAGACAACAACAATAAACTGGGAATTATTCAAAAGAGTACAAGTTTTAACGTCAGAAGAGCCAACACTTAAGCTTAAGGGCTTACGAAAAGAGCTCTTTCTTGTAGAAACATATATGAAGAGAAATTTTTAGGTTATGTGGGCGCACACAACACAATAAGGTTATGTACTATTACTACAAAATAACCTCAATTTCTGTTCTCTCTTCTCTTAAATCGTTAACATAAACAACAATTTGTGTAAACAACAAACGAATGATATTCGTAATATTATATTTGTTTATAATATAATTAGAGGTTGTATTTTACTCTCTGTGTAGTGAAATGCTCATTTTGTCAATGGGTAAGAAATCCACTCCCTCCCCATCTGACACCGGCCGGCAAACACTTTACGCGATATTTTTAGTTGCAACAAACGACCGATGAGGCAACATTACGATGAATGACCCTGACATTGACGTCAAACTATAGAAGCTATAAATGTCAAAATACTTGATGAAATAACAGAAAAAGAAAAAGACCCTTCACAAATACGTATGAAATTTCAATTCAACCTGAGACAGGTAACCTTTTGAATATAATTCTAAATACAAATATTGTTATGAATACTGGTAGAAAACCGGGATTGTAAGTTCTGCATATAATATTTTAGGGGGCGCTGGTATGGGCCCTACTGGAGAAAGTTCAAAGACTTGAGTTCTTAAAACTATGTGTGTATCCCATTATGTCAGTGCCTTAAAGTTTAAGAATTATCTATCGGGTAAACGCGTCAGCCCAGCTGATTTGTGGATTTTTCCCCTTTACGTGGATAAGCTGCCAAATTTGATTATGTTTCTTTTTGTTTCATGAGTTTCAAACAAAATGCAATTTATAGCATATCGCTTGTAAATCATAGAGTTTTATTATCCAAATTCCTGCTCTGCCTTCAACGACGCAGCTCATTTTTGCTCAATGGGTACAACAATAAACTGAAGTGCCGGATTTGGTCCTAAGAGCAGTAAAAGTCTGTTCAACAGCTGCCATTGGACACTAAAAAATTAACTGTTTGGTGGGGTTTATGGTGCGGCGGCATCATTGGTCCGTCCTATTTCAAAGACGAGATGGGCGAAACGTTACTGTCAGTGAAGCAAGGTACTGTTCGATGATCCAGTACTTTTTTTTATCCAAAATGGAAGAATTGAATTTGGTTGGCATGTGGTTGCAACAGGACGGTGCCACATGCCACACTGCACGCGATACCATGAACCAATTGCGAGATGAATTTGGTGACCAATAAATCTCACGTTGTGGCGCTGTCAATTGACCGCCTCGTTCGTGCGATTTCACCCCCACTAGACTATCTTTTTTGCAGGGGCACGTGATGCGATGGATAAAAGGCTTATAGGCATAGACTCGGGTCGTCTGATTGAGAATAGGATACAGCATGCTCAGGCTCCAACCGTTGGACATGCATTCGTCTAGCCAGATTTTGCATATGAGCTGATGCATACACCTTTCCAACTCATAGTCGCTAGCCTCAAACATCTCAGCCAGTATTCCATCAGCACCAGCGGCTTTGTTGTTCCTAAGCCGGGAAATTGCAGCTCTATCTTTGCTTTGGCTCGGAGTGGGGCAGTCGATGCCTTAGTTCTGTATCTGCCCTCATCTATATTGAAGTCTTATGTGGCAAGTAAATCAGAGAGTGGAATCTTCATATTCCCAACATAGCAGGCAGGGGAATTGCAGCTTTCTGGTGTCCAGCTTTCTATATGTCTGGTTACGTACGACTTTCCCTCAGCTTAACCTTATGCGAACCTTTGCTGTAACTTGATAGTGTAACCGAATGGATATTAGCTGCTCGAATCAAATGTAGGCCCATTACACTAGTAGAGTGTCTTCTATCAATTACCAGGTCAATCTTGTTTTTCGTCTGTTGATCAAGGGATATCCAAGTAGCCTTATGAATATCTTTATGTTGGAATCTCGTACTACTGAGACAACCACGTTTCAACCAAATCTAACAGTGTCATTCCATTATCGGAAGTAATGGCGTGTCGACTGAATTTGGTTCAAAGACACTTTCCCTGCCGACTTTAGCATTAAAATCACCTAGAACAATCTTAATGTCATGGCCAGGTCAGCGGTCGTATGTTTCCTCTAGGTGCTCATTGAATATGCCCTTGGTGCCATCGTCCTTTTCGTCTATCGGGGCATGTATGCAATTTAGGGATATTTTAAAGTATTTTGCTTTTATGCGAATGGTATCTATGGGCTGAACCTTGAGACCAGATGTCGAAGACTTTGACAACTACAAATCCGCAACCATTATTCATGAATTGTCACAGTTCTTCTTCCTTGCACAGCAATGTCCTGTCCGTCGTATCTCCTGGATAGCAGTAATTTCATTTTTCTCATGGCAGTTGTAGTATATGTCACAGTTCTCCTTCCTTGTAAAGCAATGTCCTGTCCGTCGCATCTCCTGGATAGCAGTAATATCAGCCTTAAAATTCTCGAGGAAATCTGCCAAATAGATAGTGACACGGGAGTGTTCTAACATTCTAAGTGCATATGCGTAAATCGTGGTCCTTATAACGTTTGCGGGGGTTTTATATTCTTATTCTCATTTTGTTGTTTGATTGCCAATATAATGGTGCAAACCCAGCCCGCCGGGGTTTTGCATTTCACCCACCGCCAGGATGATTATGTTTCAACTGCCCATTATGCATCAGACGCTGACCAGAATGCAGTGTGTCGAAACTGGATTTTTATTTCTTTAGTTTTGATCCGCCTTCAAGGGACAAAACAATATGTCTGCTAATTCGAACAGCTTCTTCAGTGACAGGGTCACCTATTTAACCAGAGACGCCCAATTGATAGCATAACCAATCAGGCTACTCATTCGCTCCTGATCAGAAAGACATTTTTCGGTTTCCAGTGGTTAAAAAAACAATTCCTGACATAAGACACAATAAAATCTGTGTTGGAACTAAAGTAATATCTAGAATGCTAGTTGTAAGTTTTGGACAATCCAACCGAATAAGTTGAATGGACAAAAATCTTGTAGTCATCACCTTTTCAATTTAGCACCAGCTATCATTTCTAATAAGCAACTCCATTTCTATCCAAAAATACTGCTGTCCCTGAAGTTTCAATACTCTTGTTGTCTTATTGATTTTGTTTTTCCCAACACTTCTAGCACATTCACCAAAGTCTCCTACTGCCATTGCACATGACTGCGTACCATTGTTCTCAATCGCTTTGACGATGACGCCCCGGCTCTGCAGCAGCTTGTTGGTTGCTTGTTATTGTTGCTACTTGCTAGATTGTTGTTGTTGGTTTTGATGGCGAAGGCGACGGTTATGGCGTGTTGCTGGTATTTGTTGTCAATTCTCTGGTTATTCACCACTGTCAACGACCAGTTCAAGTGCGTTCATTGCGATAAAATGTCGAGTCCATTGCATTTACGCGTAGTACTTCTCCAGGCGGCGAAGCTATGATATTGTAAGCTTCTGTCGATTCATGCGAGGTTGGAACGTAAGGATGGAGCATTTTGAACCCACACTCCTTTTGCGCTAAAAACAAACCCAACCGTATGTTAATGTCTTTATTATTTTAAAAATAAATTGTTAAAAATAAATAAAACCCATTAGGTTTCTGTGTGAATTGATAATGAAATGATAGCAAAGTTCAAGTGCAGTCCGGCAAAAATTAAGGTCTGTAGGAAAATTTTGTTTTGGGACAATAAGGATAATTGTTTCCAAAACTTGGAATATAAATAAGTTATCTACACGCTGCAGCCTGGAGATCATATGAAATGATGGGGGCCGTAGGTTTAGGCCCCTACGGCCTCTAACAGCCTATTCCTCGATCTCGAACGAAAGCTTTAGCTCGTTTTCTAGTCGAAAGAAAGTTGATTTAGGTTTCACAATCTTGTCATTTCAGGTGGAATGAAAACATAAAATTGTTCAAACCCAGTGGGTTTCGATGATACATCTGGTCGATCTCCTAGCAGCAAATTTGGTACAGGTCAGAATATGAAAGAGAGTGAACCATAGGCGAACTGAAGAAAAACTGACTTTAAATTTCATTTTATCGGCGGTTATGATTTTTAAAATATTTTTATATGCAATAAATTTGTTTTGATTTGAAGAACACAAAAATTTTCATTAATTTTTACTTAACTTACTTACATTCTCGCGGATAAAATCTGGCACAAAAAAAACTGTATCAAAACTGACGTTATCCCAGTGATTTTTGATGAGAATTTGGTGGAACTGAAACACTCATGACTTCTCTTTAGTATTTCTCTATGTTCAAAACTTTTCAGTACAAATTTTGGTTTCGCTTTTTCGAATCTTTTGTCATTTACGAACAAATATTGAGACAGTCGATGAAAATTGTCGATTTAGAGGAACCCAATTTAAATCGAGTATGAGTGACTGACTTTCGTTAGCTTAGCTTTCGGTCGAGATCGGGGAACATTCCTAAGCATGTACATCGCAGGGACTTTCCGAGCAATAAAAGATAAACTTTGTACAAGGCAAAGAGTATGGAATTTTAAATGGAGCTGAAAATTTAGTCATGGAGTGGAATGCCAACAAAGAAAACCAGTGAAGCGCCTCGTTTCTCTCTCTCCTAACTCTCTTCATTGAATATTCCAATACACGAGCAGTTTATTGATGATGTTATGTTAACTATAGAAATTCCAACCATGTTTATATAAAATTAAAAAAAGTACGTAAAAAGTATGAAATAATCAAGTTATGACGCGAGAGAGAAATGCATTTGAGTGAATCGCTTCGATTTTTTCGGTTCTCTTGTACATACTTTTTGTTAAAGCACAATAATAACCCAGCGAATTTCGTGTAAATTCACCCAGATGAGAAATTTACCCGAGGTTTAAAGAATCGGGTTAGACAAGTACTTAGACGATTTATGAGGTCTCTAAGTAAAAACTTCATCACTCCAAGATTACAACTAAATCGAATTGGAGGAATCGCCGCACGCAATTGAAGAGCAGGTGGGGAGAATATTAAGACATACAAACTCTATCCATCTCCAATAGCTCTCCGATTATAACATACCTGTTTCCGAGCGTCTCATGCGAACGGTTTGGAGAATACTGAAGAATTTAGAGAATATAACAAACGTCCTAATAAACAACTTTAACCACTCCCGGTACTAAGGAGGGCTCATAGCAGAACGATCCACCGCCTTAAGTGTACGACAAAAAATTGAATATGAAACGAAGAAATAATGACTCGACTTCTCCTTCTCAATCTGACGTAACTATATAGGATTTTCTTCTTTAAGAACAAATTGTGCGCAAGCAACTGTTCTGTAACGTCATTGTTCCATGTCAAACTATCGACTCATAGACGTGTATCTGGCACATCACATATTTGTGTCGTAATTATGCCGCCAAAAGCGGGACGTTTAGTCAAGGTAACTATACTGCACCACTAAAAATCTATCAGAATATGTTCGTTTGTTTGAGTCGCTAAAAAAACCACACATGGCATACGAGGGTTGAATTTTAAGTATCGGGATTTGGCAACCCTAATGTTGCAATCTGGCAACTGACAGCTCTATCGTAAAGTTGGACAATTTTTCGACACCTGAAGAAGCGGTTGCTGCATTCAGAATACATGTTTTGGAGATACCTCAATCAGAGTGGCAAAAGTGTTTCGACAATTGGTTCAAACGCATACAAAAGTGTATAAATCTTCATGAGGATTATTTTGAAAAACAATAAAGTGATTTTCGATGATTAATATTTGTTTTTGTTCTCTAATACCGAAACATAAAATTCAACCCTCGTATAATTAATATTAATTTGTAATCATCCGTGACGTATAATCTATTTCAATAAACAGACTAAGGCATCCAGTATTTGGCTTACGTTTATAGTTTTTAATTTACAGCACCAGCACAATAATATCACAAATTATAGATTTTCCACCCTATAACTAAACAGACTTAGGTTTTCCTAGGAAACAACAGAACTGTTCCAAATTCGAATATTGTTCCCAAATTTAAATGAGTTGAGTGCGAATTTTAATAAATATTTAAATTGTTATATTAAACACGCATTTAAAATTTGAAATCAATTTAAAATTTAGACGTGATTTTCAAATGTTAGTAATATTATACAATTTCTAAACATGAATAATTATATTTTTGTATTTTTTTAACTAAAAAATCTTGAAAAAAAGAAAAATTATCATAAATAAAAACCCGAACCCCGGTTTCTTGAAAAAATTATGCTGACGAAAGTTTAGTTAGTATAAACATTTTTAAGAAGACAACTTGAACAAGTTCCCACTCGAGAAAGTGAACTTGTTGGGTTCTCAAAGACGGACACCCTTGAGAATCCTCTGGGTTTGTTGTTGCACGTAAATGCAACACACCACCGAATCGACCTTCGATTCTGAGTTGAGATTTCATGACAAGTACCCAATGGATATCCCTTTCAATTCTGAGCATTGTATCGGTTGCGAGAAGTTAGGTTAGGTTAGGTCGAGAAACAGTGGTTGATTCATAACTAATTCGGTTCATGATTTCGGACCAAAAAACCTGCAGTGCAGTAAACTTTCTGAATGAAGAGATCGTTGTAAGTGAACTAACATACTTCTCATTGGTCAGAAGTTGCCATAGCAATTGTTACTAAATCCAGCATTAAATGGAATATTGTCAGCATTAAGGTTTTTAACTATCCGGACCCTAAATTTGTATCACCAGCTGAACTTTAGTGTGTGGCCCATCTTTTGATTCCCTGACTTATAAAGCTACATATTCCATGTACAGACTTCAGATCCATACCTAAGGGGACTACAGGATATTGCAATATATCTAGGTGTGATGCTCGACAGACAGCTTTACTTCAAGTCAAACACTATGGTTACTTAGCCATAGAGCCACACTGGCCCTATATTCGTGTTAAAGAGCCATCGCAGGTCGATGGGGTGCATCCCCGAAAATAGTTTACTGCACGCTGAAAAGTTTATCTTCTTTATTGTTTGGATGCGATTATAACGTGTTTGGAAAATATAGTATACGTCTGCCCAAACACATTGTGTTTGCTAGTCAATATAACATGTTTAGAACACAATGATTAATAGGTCATAATATATGTATTTGTGACCCTAATGTGGATTTGTTTGTTGAAAACTGCTGAAAACAAAAACGTGACACACAATAAAGAAACAAAAATCAGCAGATCTTCAATTCAGGAAAACAATGTTTCCAAAGATGTATATGGTTGCTGCAATATGTGGCTGGGACCGTTAATTTTCAGCTTGTGCATATATAGAGCTGTTGTCCGCCCGGCATTGCCTTACGGCATTGTTGTTTGATGGCCGTACTGGAACACTCCACTTACCTTAGTATGGTGGCGAAACACCATCGAAAGTCAATGGAGTGTATCACGGGAGCCCTTCGCACAACACCTACCGAGGGTTACCCTACACCTGGTACCACTAGATTTGCTGGGAAGGCAAATGGTGTCGTGGTTCGATTTTGAGGGATCTGCGGCTATCCACAGAAAAAGTTGACTATATGACACCCGCTTCAACCTTTGCGAGAAACAACTCCACTCAGAACCGGAACAGACGCATACCAGGATTTAGAAGGTTCTACACTGACGGCTCCAAACTCGATGGCAAGGTAGGGTTTGGAGTCTATTCAAAAGAGCTTGGTCTAGACCTTGCACAAATGCTACATTGATCATTGTTGTGTCCTTAATAGTAGATTCGGTATTAGCACCTCGAAACATGCGTACATCATTGCACTGGAAGCGTGCCTTCCATCAATTAGCATGCGATCTATCTGGTTCTTTGTTTTCTGATTAGGTGATACACCTGAAGATGCATTTATTTTGGAATCTCGTACCACTGACAACCATGCTTTTGCAGAGGCAAAATCTGTCAATCATATTCCGTTGTCGGAATATGATTGTATCCCGGACAGAGAGGAGTGGAAGGGATGCATACCAGGTTATAGAAACAGGTTAGGCTTCTACACGGATGGCTCCATAGGGTTTAGAGTCTATTCTAAATAGCTGGGTCTAGATCCTGCACAAAAACTACCAGACCATTGTAGTGTCTTTCAGGCAGAAGTCATGGCAATATCATAAGTTGCCCTTTGTCTGGGACGAATGGTCACACCGCCTGGGGAATCAACATCTACTCTGATAATCAGGCTGCTTTAAAATCACTGAAATCTATATTCCTGACTTCAAGACCTGGCCACAACTACCGCGCATCTCTAAATTAGATGGGAAAGCAGATCGATATTCACCGCACATGGGTGCAACGGCACATGAACATTTCAGGAAACAATAGAACAGATCGGTTGGCAAGATTAGAAACTACGTTACGTGTTCCACCGGATATGCCCTTCTCTGCATGCAAGCTCATGCTTAAAACCGAAGCTCTCAGACATGCGAAGGAAAGATGGCCTCGTCGCACAAATTGCAGGATCACCAGGCAAGTATGGCCAAGTTGTGACCTAAATTGTACGCTAAACCTGATATCAATTCCTAGACAAGATATCTCCATGCTAGTAGCTGTTATCGCTGGACACTTTTTAATTGGCAGATACGCGTCTAGTTGGAATCTCAGCTCAAGATTACTACAGAAACTGTGAGGATGAAGAGGTGGACGAGAGCATGAAACATCTCATATGCTACTGTGCGGACTTTTATATGAGTACACCCACAGAAAAAATAACCGAACCATATCAGATGTCACCACATCCAAATTAGTGGCATTAGTGGTTGTCACAACTGCATTAGAGGAAGAGGCGACTAAATTCAGTCGTGACAACCTCGATTCGTTTGTGACAACCGCGATTCGACGGCAACAGCTGAATTTGCGGTTGCTACAACCTGAATTGAAACAATTAGATCTACGATTGTAGGAGAAAATACTTATATCTTGGATTTTACTTCCATACTTAAGGTTGCGATTAACAATATCGCGCCCAGACCGATAAAATATTTTTGTTGACTGGATGTATACAGCCATGGCGAGACCTATAAAGCGTATGGAGTTATCACACTGCTGAGTAGGGTTCGGAGAATGATGACAATGAGCATCACGAGTTCTTTGCGCATCAGTCTCAGTGATACACTGAACGTAATGTTATACCTGAGCAGTGCTGGAATATGCTTCCCACTATCTGATCGGAAATATCACAATCTCACACCGGAAACGGATTCCTGGTACGGGTAACGGGAATTTGTATTTCATCACAGCAGATTCGAAATTAGATAGGTTATTGGGTCTACTCTAGGGAACTAGGTTTATCTTTTCTCATAGGCTACCTGATGATTGTAGCGTGCATCAGGCACAAGTTTTTGCGATTAGGGAAGTGACCGGCTGACTGAAGGATAATAGTCCAGCAATAATTGGCGTGAATGTCCACTCTCACAGTCAGCCAATAATCAAGTTTCTGGAATCAGTGTTCCCGATCTCTGTAAGATATTCATCTCATATGAGTGCCAGGGCACAGGGATATCCCGGGTAACTGCAGTGCGGATGAGCTGGCGAGACTAGGGAGTATCTTACTGACTCCACAAGAAGTTGATAGTGTTGGAATGCATATCCTGCAAGAGCACTCGTATGTGATGCTGGAGAGGTAAACGAGGGGCATAGATTGTGTATGTATAAAAAAATCTGGGATATAGTGAATAGGAGGAATTTTTGTACATTCTATGTGCAGTCTGAAGGCGGAAGTCGCCCGTTCGTTTCCATCACACATCCTCCACTTTCACCATCTGTTGACTGAATAAGCGCGCCATCTGTTGGATTCAACGGCAACGTTAGGGCATCAGTGCCATCTGGAGGGCCATCAGCTGATAGTAAAACTGGCAATCACAGCTGTGATGACTAACATCAGCTACCAGAGCGGAGTGTATAAACGACTGATCAAATTAGTACTCGGGGCGATTCGGTCTGCACACATTGAAGAGCCAACATAGCCGTAATTGTGTATTAGACACTCTAGTTCATCCTAGTTCAAACGTAGACATTGTAGTAATCCCTAGATAGTCTCCCTACCACTAAACACATCTCCCGCTGGTTCGTGCCAGAGATTCCCTGCCTGTGGGGTATTGAATTTGATACTCGCCTGTTCCCGAGTTGTCTTTTGTTTCCCTTGGTGCACGCCAGAGATTCCCAGCCTGTGTGTTCTCGACCTTCAAGCCAGAGATTCCCTGCCTATGGGATCTTGGTAACTTGGTTGCCATTTGTTTCCCCTGGTGTATGCCAAAGATTCCCAGCCTTTGGGGTTTCAAAATTGTTGCCCACCTCTCCAGCTGGTTCAAGCCAGGTATTCCCTGATCATGGGGTTTCGACTTTGTGGCCTACCTACCCCTATGGAACAAGCCAGAGGTTCCCTGCATGTGGGGTCTTGTACTTGGTACTTAGTACCTTGGATCCATAGACGACGCGTCGTTGTCACAGACGGTGAGTCACTCAGCCACTCAGATTCAGAGTCGTTCTGTCAACGCAATATTATTATTATCATTAAATATTAATACGTTTGATATAAAATGGGATTCAGAATTTTCAGCGGTCTCTTTTTATAATTTACGTTTGCTGTAAACGAAGTGCAGGGCAATATTTTTGGTGAAAAATAAATATATTTGCACCAAACGAGCTACAAAGGTTTTCTTCATTAACGTTAAAAGGTTAACGTTAAAAATAATAAAAAAAATTCATCGAAAACGTCAGTCTTATCAGAGGTTCTAGTCTTATAAGAGGTTTAATTTCATGTTAAAATTTCCCACCAAAGTTTATCCGATTCTTATGAATGATATTTTTCTTTTGATTTATTTTAAAACTTATTTTTGTAATAACTCAAAATTCCATCTACTTACGGGTTTAATGAACTTTCCGTTCCCATTTCAAATCTTAACAACTTTTCTGCCGGTCATTAAGAATGAAAGAACAAAAATATCGTTCACTGGTTGATTTAATTTCATGTGGGCATTTTTTTCTTCTTTTTTCTCTTTTGTAAATGCACTGATTTAATTAATACCCTGAGTCGTGTTGTCGATCTTTATAAAGAAATAAATATAAAATGTGTTTTTTTTTTGGTATTTATTTATTTTTTGAAGAGCGGAAATCTTCAACTCTACTTCAAAGGCCATTAATCTGCTTGGACTCAATTGCGGACCCGTTGCAGTTGCAGTCGCAACCTCAACCAACGTCTTGTCATCAACCAAAACGAAATGAATTAAAACTCAGGGTCTTTCATTATTAAATGCACGAACCAAAGGGCATTTGCAAAAGGGCAGAGTCTTCGTAGTGTCGTCAGTGGTCATGGTGGCACATAGAGACCGCCAGATTGCCAGAGGAGAAACTTTCTTTTGTTCCTTCTCCTTAGCGTAGATCATGGTGATGATGTCTACATACTTGCCTCAACTCTGCTGCAGTCACAGGAAATGATTCTGTTTCTCGGTAGAGTTGGAAATTCTTTTAATTTTTCTTTTGGTGTCGTCCAGTTTTTACCATTCTTTTTCTACTTCTTCTACAATTCTCCGACTTATTTTTTTTAATAAGTTCATAAAATGCCAGACATCAACTGACCTTGAGGGTTTATTTGACTCATCTGCATGGTATCGTATCATGGTGATGCTCTACAATGGGAGAATCGATGAATGCAACATACGATAAATTTAAGTTTAAACTAGAGAGTGAGAAATAATCAAGACAATTTTAAAATATTTTATGGATCCATAATACATTTCTTACAATTTTGGTCGCACAACCACAGTAGAGAATATCCTTTGACCTGTTTTCGGAAGTAGAACTTGCCGCACTCAATTGTCTTACTTCGGGAAAAATGTGTCCCAGATAGCCGAGTAGAATTTTCAGACTAGTACAATAGTGGATGGCACTGAAGTATACGAAGTACAAGTTTACGCCGATTGTTTCTGCTTCTGCGGCGGCTTCGTCGGCTAACATGGCGACGGCTAACGGCGGCGGTGGTGGCGGCTATTCCTAATTATTAGCAAATTGACATGGCTGCGGATGTGTACAGTTCAATTCTCAGGAAATTTGACCTGCTGTTGCTATAGTTGTAATGTGTGCTGTAACCTGTTAATTAATGGGACTGGATGTTGGTGTTGTAGCGTGTGGAGTTTCGCCTGTCTGTTGTTATGCAAACTTCGAATTGTCATTTAACTGCTTAAGTTAATTCTTGGGAAATTAAGCTTACTGATATTAGGAATTATTCTGATTGTGGTTGTGTGTTGCAAATCAGGACAATGTCGTTAAATGATCGATTATATGAAATAATAAACAAAAAGTTATACGACGCCGGAACAGTGCAACCGAAACACGCCGCGCCGATTTCTACATAATCAGGCGGCGGTGCCGCAAAAAACTCAAAAACGGCGGTGGCGGCGGCGTGGCTCGGCGGCGTTAAGGTGTAATACGAGGTTGCTATTTATATTTCAGGTCCAACAACAAAAAACCAGTCATTTATCATTGGAAATGGTTTCATTGCTTTTCAAAATATTGTCCGTGAAGATCAGTACACTTTTGCATGCCCTAATACCAAATTTCGAAGCACTTTTCACTCCGATTGAGACACTGCCAAAACAGGGGTTTTGAATGCTTCAACAGCTGCTTCGGTAATCGAAAAACCTTGACCACACAGTTTTTTCTAGATGCGAGGGAATAAACAGGAGTCATTGGGTGCCAAATCAAGGCGTTACGGAGGTTGACCCATCAACTCGACATGTCGAGTTCTCAAGTAGGCCATTGTTTCAGCTGATGTGTGAGAGCTCGCATTGTCCTGTTGCAAATGATCCATCTTCTCTTGTTGTTTTTCCTTATTTCTACGAACACTGTTGGCAAATAGATGGTGGTATACCACTCAGAATTGACCGTTTTATGTTCCACTAAAGGCACTGTGGTCACATGACCGGTTATACCGAAAACACGCGATTAGTTGCTTCGACGTGCTTTTACCATGAACAACTTCTATTGCATTTAGCTCGACTTGAAAGAACCATAAGGTCGATTGCTATTTCATTTCGAGCTCATATGTATAGATCCACGATTCGTCATCTGTGACGATGTTATACACTGCGTTTGAGTTACCGCCGTTGTATATTTTTCAATTTATGTGGAATCCAACGAGAACAAATCTTTCTCACGGCCAAATGAAAATGCAACATTTTATTGATGTTTGTCATACTAATGTCCAAGGATGCCTCAATCTCATGGTACATCACATTTCGGTATTGATTTATCAGATCACTCACAGCATCGATGGTTTCCTGCAAAACTGTCAAAGTTGGACGACCTTCACGAAATTCCTCCTGTAGCGAACGGCGTCCTAGACCGAACTCTTGATACCAGCGATTTACAGTGGTTTTTGATGGTGATTCATCATCAAAAAACGAAAAAAGTTGATTGAGATACTTTTGTCTCAATAATCCACGCCGAAAATCTTAAAAAAAATCAGCGCACGAAAATTTTCACGGGTTAATTCCAGAGTTCGTATTTACCCCACATGTGTAACCCATACACATCGCCGTGGGGAATGTATAATGAACGCTTACCCATTACCCACAGGGTATGAGGAAAATAATGGGTAGCTACCCACGACAATGAGGAATTACCCAGCATTTCCCGTTACCCATAGGGTATGGGGAAAATAACCCACGACAATGAGAAATTAGCCAGCACGATTTCCCCTTACACTCAGAGTAGTGGGGAATATAATGGGTAGTTACCTACGAGGAGAATGGCCGTCGGTGGTGCAATGGTTAGGCTCTTGTACATGAGATCCTGGGTTCGAACCCGGCTCTGACCACCTTCAAATTTTCTTTCGGCGGCGGTCACCTCCCATAGTGATGGCGAAAAAGCTTCTCAAATTACCGTTCGGAATCGGTGTAAAACAGTAGGTCCCAATCAGTGAGTGAAAACTGGAAAAGCGCACAGCTCAGTGATTGTGATAAGTTCTCCCCAGTCCCTTCGTGGGATGTAATGGGGATGGGAGGATGGGTAATGGGTTACCCAGGGTAACACATCTCCATTTTTGATTGATATGAAAAAATTTGGAAAAGTCTATATCTTGGAAACGGAGCGTCAAATCGAAAATATAACTAATTTTTGTCGGTTTCTAAGGGTTTTCCGTAAAGTGCTACAAAATGACCATAACTAGGAAACGGTGCGTTCAATCTTACCAATCTAACAATTTTCTTACCTCTATAGCAGGCTTTAACCAATGGATGTCTTTCATATGGCATCAGTTTTTTTTTAAAAATCGCTAGAACTAAAATTTTTCGAATGAAAAATCGCTAAAACGCCCTCCTATCTATATCTCGAAAACGGAGCGTCTAGTCGAAAAAATAACCAATTCTTGAGGGTTTCTAAAAGTTTTCCATAAAGTGGTCCAACTCGTCTGGAAGAATTTTTTATCAAAAAATCACCAAAATAAGAATATCGCTAAAATAAAAGAGTGGCTATAACTCGGAAACGGTGCGTCCAATACCAAAAATAATATTTTTTTTTGCGGTAGTAAGAGGCTTTAAATTTCGTGAATAGCACCGAATTCCTATAAGGGACATAGTGAAGTAGTAGGATAAACTTAGAGCGCACAACAGGTCGAACTTAGCGGCTTAAGTGTATGTCTTACTGACATGGGAAGGTTTAGAGTGCTCCTTCTGAACACTCAACACCACGCCCCTTCTTTTCGAACTAACTAACTAAGAGGCTTTAACCAATGAATGTCTTCAATCGTCATGTGTAATTTCCCATTGTCGTGGGTTTTTCCCCTTAACCTTGTGGGTAATGGGAAATCGTGGTGGGTAATTAATTACCCATTTTCGTGGTTAGGTACTAAGTGTCCAAAAAACCGGCATTTTTTAAAACCCGGTTTTCGGTTGGTTCGAAAAATCAGTTTTTCATGAAACCGGGTTTCGGGTTTAAATTTTTCCAACAACCGGTAGAACCGGTTTTTTCGGTTTTTTCAATTAAATTAAATTGCACATGTAGTCTTTCAATACATTTGTTTAGCAACCATTTCATACACTTATTCGTGTTCAAATCTCAACATTTCACAACTCTATTTAAAGTTGACAATCACGTTATAATTTTAAACTACAATTTAAATCATATTCCAATTTGGAATGCGAGTTTAATATAAAATTTAAAAGTTTTACTCAAATTCAAATTATACTGATTTAAATTCCAAATTTGAAAGAGATTGTCATGTGTGAAAATCGTATTAAGTTCAAAACATTTATTATAAAATAATTTACATTATGAAATTTAAAAAAAAATAAATAAATTCTTATTCAAATCATGTAATCATTTTGAAGTGTGAATAAAAAAAATGTTTGAAAATGACATTTAAAACTTATTGAAGCATAAAATCATATTTGAAAATAGAAATCATATTTCGAAGATTTCATTAAAATTCGACAATCATATAATTTATTATTAATTTTTAAGGAGATTAATACAAATCGGGTAAACCCGGTTAACCGACGTCAAATAACCGGTTTTCGATTTGTTCGAAAATTTAACCGGCACACGGTTAATAGCCAAAAAACCGGTTTACCGGTTTCACCGGTGTTTCGGTTTCCGTTTTGAACACTCTATTAGCTACCCATTATTTTCCCCATACCCTGTGGGTAATGGGTAAACGGTCGCTACCAATTTCCCACGGCATTTCCCACGAAATAAAAAACCTTCTTAATTCCTATTTTTGAGCGGTATGAACTTTTCAACACACATTAAGTAGAACAAATTGTGCTCGCAAGTGTGAATGTTTATGCTAAAAAAAAATGTCAAGCTTAACAATGGAAGTTCCAGTTTGCATCTGGCAACACTAGTATTGCCAGCACTCGAAATATAAATGGCAACCCTCCAAGAGTGGATTGCCCTAAAGTGGATGGCACTAAAGTGGATGGTTACTAAATGACGGTCAAGCGTGGCAAGGTTAAACTTAAGTGACAAAAATTGCCCATGTTTATGGGTAGTGTTTTGGGTTTACTGGCTGTAGGACAAGGTTTATAAAACGAAAAAATTTAAATCGCTATTCTACTATAACAGAAGCGCTAGAGAATTAGGTCACAGTTCAATTATCCAAAAGTGATTCACTTAATCCTACCGTTGTCTTTTGTATCCCATAAAATTTGACCTATTTCAATTCATTTGGGCTAAAACTTCTTTCATAAGCCTCCCCCCCTCGGAAAAATAATCATGATTCATTCGTCGTCATTGGAACATTGCTTCATCTACTACTACTTCTTCTCCTTGTTCTTTTGTTTCCTTTGTGGCAACCACAAAAGAAGCAGTTCATCATAATTGCATCACTTCACTAGTCTCTGCAACACTTAACCTTCATGGTTTTGCATAAATTCAGTGCTGTGATCAGACTCAGTCAGACGCTCAGTGTGAATAGGGATTAGTATGCAACAATGAAAGGATTTAAGCGTGATTACTCTGGGATATTGTGGCAGATTAAGTCAAACGAAACGCATATTAAAACGCGCCAAGTGACGTGCGCATACAATTTTGTTAAATGGACAAACTCGTAAATAATAAAAATGTTGGCGTCGCCTCTTTTTGTATTTTTTTTTGTACTCATGTGTGTGAAAGATATCCTTGAATGAGTTTAAGAGTTCTACCTCTCCTGTGTTAAAGAGACGGAGAAATGTCATGTGGTAAGAAACCGCGTGAGGTATGAACGGCTTTTGACAATACGCTACACTGCAATTGTTCTTAGTACATTCTTAGTTGACGAACTTCCTACAGGTCAGATTGATACCGGGCAGGGTACGGGAATACCTTGAGCTACCTTGGCGTATACAGACGACTTAAATTTCATAAGAAAAAGCAGAGGAGAGTTTTCCCACCTTGTAAACCATGGAGGTCGCGAGGTGTAAAACGAAGAGTAGAAAAACGGACCTGCAAACGGTGGCAATGAAAAACAACTTTGGATTTTTAATAAACCCCAGGCGGATTCTTGTTCCTTATGGAGTAACACTGAATCGGACAACTCTAAGCCGTGCCGCATTTTAGTCAAAGTTTTCGGAGTTTGGCATTTTGGGTGAAAATTCGTATACACTACAAAATCTTCATTCCACGGTGCATTTGAAAAAAATTTGCACATTAATTTAGTTTAACCTGAATATTAAAAAATTAAATAAATAAATGGTTTCCCATTACATCCCATGAAGGGACCGGGGAGAACTTCTCACAATCACTGAGCTGTGCGCTTTCCAGTTTTCACTCACTGATTGGGACCTACAGTTTTACACCGATTCCGAACGGTATTTTGAGAAGCTTTTTCATGGCTATATACTCGATAGTGTCGCCGTCACTAAGCGAGGTGACCGTCGTCGAAAGAAATTTTAAGGTGGTTGGAGCAGGTATCGAACCCAGGATCTCCTGTACAAGAGGCGCGCACACTACACATTGCACCACCGACGGTCACCTGAATATAAACTGGATAAAGTTTGAGTAAAATCCGACCACTCTAAGAGTTACAATTTTTAATTTGAAATATTTTTAAATTTTTAACAAAAATGAAAATTTGGGTTTTTCCGTTTTTTCCCCCCAAAAATTGTATCTAAATGAAAAAACTAATTAACTTGGATTCCAGTACCTTCTATCAGAAGTCCATACGCTTCCAATAAGCTATAACACGATATATTCATGCAAGGGTTGCATGGTGTAATCGTGCGGCAAAATAGGCTATCTCGAGAAAAAATCGCCAAGATGGCCTTATAAGGGTACCACGATAACACCATGTAACCGTTGCATGAATATATCGTGTTATAGCTTATTGGAAGGGTATACACCTCAGCTAGAAGGTATTGGAATCCATGTTAAATATTTTTTTCATTTAGATAAAATTTTTGTAAAAAAAAACCGAAAAACCCAAATTTTAATTTTTGTTAACATTTGCAAATTTTTTCAAATGAAAAATTGGGATACTTACAGTAGTCGGGTTTTACTCAAACTTTATCCAGTTTATATTCACGTTAAACTAAATTAATGTGCAAATTTTTTCTCTAGTGTATACGAATTTTCACCCAAAATGCCAAAATCCGAAAACTTTGACTGAAATGCGGCATGGTTTAGAGTTGTCCGATTCGGCTCAAATTTTCACCAAGTCGAATTTAAATAAAACTGCATTTTATGGGGTTTGTGTGAATTAAAAATATATTCTACGTAAAATTGCACTATAAGTCACCGAACAACAGAAAGCTGTAGGTACAATATCTTGATTGACTGATACAATTTTAAAGGTTCAGTTATTTCAAAAACATCCCAAATTTTTGCAAAACTGCACAACCAAAAGCCGCCAAACTAAATTATCTGTTGTTCTAAGTTGGTCTGAAAACAAAGTTGCCATCCGAAATGTAAATTTAATATCGAATTGGGTGGTGTAAAACTGCAGTTACACCAACCAAGATTATCGCTTTTTCGGGATTATAAATGTCAAACTCCATAGGACAAAAACGTCGATAATCCCGAAAATGCGTTAATCTTGTTTGGTGTAAATGCCATATAAACGGCAAGGATTGTAGAACAAGGTTATCGCTAACCTGGCCGCAATATACTGCACTATAAATGAGACATAAGGCAGTACTACAGAGAAGTGTGTTCATTATTAAGAAATATATGGTAACACTATATAAGTAGCATATTCAACCGTTCTGTTTATTGCTACTCATCCGGTCGCGGACAACCCCTGGGGGTCAGGGACCTTACAAAACGAAGATAACATATTTCGCCAACCAGTTCGATCTTTCTGTTTATTATAGTTTGTATATTATCAGCTGTTGCCAGCTGTTCTCGATTTCCTCTCAACTTTCCTTTCTCTCTAAACAACTAACCAGCGGACGACTGTATATATTGAGAAAACAAAATTTTGATGTGTTAACATCTATAACCACGGGTAGGACAATCTATCACAGCGAACACATGCAAACAACACACAGCGTTAGCACCACATACGTGGTTTTTATACAACAATAGTCCCTGCCTGAAAATAAATATGATGGTATTGAAGTAACGGCAGCGAACAAACAAGCAGGTCGTGGTCGTCGTCGAAGAGTATTGAATAGTATAGAGAACTCATGGAACGAATTGTATGACTCAAATGCACTGGCGATATCTGGCGAATGATTCAAAACGTATTACTCTCTTTTTGTCATAACTTGGTTTTTAATTAATTTTTATGTGAAACATTGATGCCTTTTAAAACATTTATGATTTTTGTATTGTTTTATGTAATAATATTGTCGAAATGGTGCATTTATATTGAAATATTCTATAAAGAGAATAAGACTCGTTTATGCTCTTTTACTCAGACTCTATACATGAGAGCGGAAAAAGAGTGCAATAAGTTATCTATACTATTCAATACTTTGAGTCGTCGCTCTGTTTATGACAAAACAAAAACAATTATTTTAGTGAGCTAAATATTGCTTTATTTATTTTAACAATGTTACATCTAATGTTAAAGCAAATGTAAGAAAAAAGAAAGTGCAATAGCAAAAGAGCCTTCAGCACAAAAACTATTCTTTTTTTATTTTCCAATGTAACATTTACTAATGTGTTCATAGAAATCGAACAGGTACCGTGTAACAAAAAGGTGTTAACACATCGCCCATGAGTTCGAAGACTCATTGATTTTTATTAACTGGCGTTATATCGTTTTGATAAACTTTAATCGGACATAAAGATAACGGTCCACCTCTAATCTGATCTAACCTCGACCACCAGAGATAGCCGAGGCATTCCGACTATTTTTTCCAATATCGAGTTAATTGTCTTAAGATTTCTAACTCAGACTGCATTTCCTCATACAATTGCTTATCTGTTCATATTGTCGACAGTAGAGTATTAGATAAGGAACATTTTCGAGTTAGCAACGAAGTAAAAAAAACTGTATTTTATACCTTGGATTTTATTGCTTAAAACGCTGGTGAATTTCTGCATGAACATGCACATGCTCATGATCATGATCATGGTTTATGATCTTATTTTCAATGTGAAAACGATCGCATAAGTACAATAACAATAGCGGAAAACAACAACAAAAAGGTCACCAAAGTTTTCAATGAAAAAAACAACGACACCATGAGACAGACAGACAAACAGTCTCGCAGACAAACTTCCACACCGGCACACAAACTGTAAGTAGTTGAAATATTTTTCGTTGTTTTCTTCCTAAATATAATAATGAAAACTAGGTCAAGTATAACCAAAATTGTAAAAACAAATCTTACGTACACAAACATTTTTCGGAACAACCAGCAAACAGCCAGCAAATCTCCCTCTACGCGTTTCTCGAGGCGAGACATAGAGCGCGCGCGTGAAGAAAAAAACAGACGACGGACACACAGAAAAATTGTCGTGGTTTTAAGTAACTTACATATGGATATTACACTCGAGTCTGGCCCCCCCTCTGTCTAAAGCAGGAAACAAAGAACCAAAATATCACCACCACCACTATCACCATCATCATCATCATCATCATCATCATCATCATCATCATGATTATATCAACATCTGTACCATCGCCGATATGAAACGCTTGAAAAGATCCCTGATATTTTACTCCAATTGTGTCGGAGCGACACACAAAATCAACTCAAGGTATTCCTTCCTTATTCGCTTTAGTTTGGAATCGAAAAACGAACTATATCAAATATTTTCATGACCATAATAGGTATGTATGTACCCTGTTCAATTTATACATTTATACATACAAATACACAATATTTAACACATTTTGAAGGTTTCTTCGCCCACCATTAAAGATCTTTGCTGGCTGGTGTCTCTCTAACAGCCATTAAAGTTCGAGTGTACTTGACTCGCCAGCTACTGCTGCCCAGCCATCCAACTAACAGCCATTCAAGCATTTGAAAAAAATGTGTTGTCTCTCATTGTTGCTATTGGCCCCAGTGGATATGTAGGTAAAGTTTCATTAAGCGAACAGTTTATGTGAATTATCAATTATATGAAAGCATCGCACAGTGGGTGGAAATGTTCAAATTACTTCCTTACTTAATTAGTGACATACGACTAGGGTGTCAAAACCGTAACCGATAACCGTTAGCCGGTTTAAAAACCCCTATTTTCCGATTTTTGAAATCGTTTAATCGGTTTCATGTTCAAAATGCAAACTTCAATTACCATTAAATACTTTTTTTTCAATCAATCTAATTCAAGTAAACTCAATTCCAATCAACTCAATTCAGTTCGGTAGAGTTAAATTCAATTCAGTTCAATTCAATGCAATTCAATTCAATTCAATTCAATTCAATTCAATTCAATTCCATTCCATTCAATTCAAATTAATTTCTGTTGAATTCAATTCACTTCAATTTAATTCAATGCAATATATCCATCCAATTCCATTAACTTCAAATCACCGCCATTCAAATCAATTCAATTAAATGCAGTTCAATTCAATTCAATTCAACTGAATTCAATTCAATTCAGTTCAGCTCAGTTAAGTTCAGTTCAGTTCAATTAACTTCAATTCCATTCAATTAGATTCAATTTAGTTTAATTCAGTTTAGTTCAGTTCAATTCAAGTAAATTTAATTCAATTCAATTCAACTCAATTCAGTTCAGTTTAGTTCAGTTCAGTTCAATTCCATCCAATTCAATTCCAATCAACGCCCTTCAATTCAGTTAAATTCAATTCAATTCAAATTAACGCCAATCAATTCAACTCAATTCAATTCCATTCAATTCAATTCAATTCACCTCAATTCATTTCAATGCAATACATATAAATTAAACTCAACTCAGTAGTTCAATTCAGATCAGTTCAATTCAAATCAGTTCAGTTCAATTCCGTCCAATTCAGTGCAATTCAATTCAGTTCAATTCAATTCCATTCAATTCAGTTTAGCTTAATTCAATTTAGTGCAGATCAGTCCAGGTCAATTCAATTCCAAGCAATTCAATTCCACTCATTTCAATTCGATTCATTTCATTCAATTCAAATCAAAGCATTTCAACTCAATTCAATTCAATTCCATCCAATTCAATTCCATTCAATTCAATTCAATTTAGGTTAATTCAATTCCATTCAATTCAATTCAATTCAGTTCAGTTCAATTCAATTCAATTCAATTCAATTAAACTCAATTCAGTTCAATTGAATTCAATTCAATTTAGTTTAATTCAGTTTAGTACAGTTCAATTCAATTTAATTCAGTTCAATTCAACTCAATTCAGTTTAGTTCAGATAAATTCAGTTCCATCCAATTCAAATTAAGTCAACGCAATTCAATTCAGTTAAATTCAATTCAATTGAATTCAATTCCATTTAATTCAATTCAATTCACCTCAATTCAATTCAATGCAATTCGTATAAATTCAATTCAATTCAATTCAGATCAGTTCAATTCAATTCCATGCAATTCAATTCTATTCAAATCAACGCCATTCAATTCAATTCAACTCAATTCAATTCAGTTCTATTCAATTCAATTCAATTCAAACCAATCCCATTCATTTCAAATCAATTAATTTCATTTCAATTCAATTCATTGCAATACATATGAATTCAACTCCATTCAATTCGGTTCAATTGCGATCAGTTCAGTTCAATTCCATCCAATTCAATTTAAATCACCGCCATTAAATTGAATTCAATTCAATTCAATTTAATTCAATGCAATTATATTCTATTCAATTCAATTCAATTCAATTCAATTCAATTCAATTCAATTTAATTCAATGCAATTCTATTCTATTCAATTCAATTCAATTCAATTCAATTCAATTCAATTCAATTCAATTTAGTTTAATTCAGAGTAGTTTAGTTCAGTTGCGTTCAATGCAATGCAATTCAATTCAATGCAAGTCAATTCAATTCAATTCAATTCCATTCACTTCAATTCGATTCAATTCAATTCAAAGCAATACAATTCAATTCAGTTCAATTCCATCAAATTCAATTCAATTCAATTCAATTCCATTCAATGCCATTCAATTTAGTTGAATTCAGTTTATTTCAGTTCTGCTCAATTCAATGCAATTCAATTCAATTCAATTCAGTTCAGTTCAGTTCAGTTCAGTTCAATTCATTTCAA
Source organism: Phaonia tiefii (assembly GCA_963931995.1). Lineage (NCBI taxonomy): Eukaryota > Metazoa > Arthropoda > Insecta > Diptera > Muscidae > Phaonia > Phaonia tiefii. Next base: position 268,788,984 of record OZ008369.1, on the reverse strand, counting down.
TTAAGTTCAATCCAATTCAATTCAATGCAATTCATTCAATTCAAATCAAAGCAATTAAATTCATTTCAGTTCAATTCAGTTCAGTTCAGTTCAGTTCAGTTCAGTTCAGTTCAGTTCAGTTCAATTCAATTCAAACTTCCTATTATACACATCGATTTTCTCACTATCACGATGCTCCCACCATTATGACGCGTGAAAAATGAGCTCATTAATATTTTGCAATTACACCACATTGTCGTAACCAACCGTCGATCTAAAGTCCTGCTTAAAAATGAATGAATTCGAAATGGAAAATCCAATCGCGACGGTCTATGGAGGAGTTGCAACCTGTTCAGCGTCTGATCCATGATAAGCGACTGAAATTAAGATGACAGTATTTAAAATGGAAAATACTGTAACGAACGCACGACAAAAAAGAATATCAAACGAAGGTTTCACTATATTTTGTTTATACCGATTATACTGTATATTGGCAACGCCAGTCCATCAGTGCTAATCTGTTTGCACCTTGCGAAGGTCCCATTGAAACAGTCGCATTCCCATTAGATTCCTTGGAGGAATTAGTGACAGCAGCTCGTAAGCAACGAGCTCCTTGATAAGAACTTGCACCAATTCCAAACAGATTAAAAAATCAGTGTGTCATGAAACCACCTGGGTAAACCATTACTGATCACCGTGTTTAGTGTGTAAAGGCCGCCTACTTATACCCTGTGGGTAATGAGTTAATCGTAATGGGTAATTCCCCATCGCCGTTGTGAGAAGCTCTACCTAATCCCTTCTTGGGATCTAATGGGAAACCGTTTTTAACCCGAAGTAAATAGCAGAATTCAAAGTCGTAGCTGGATGTTGAGCTGCAATCGTAAAATAAAAACAGTTTCCGATTTCCTTATTTATTTCCCCTTTTTTCGTCTACCAAAATGGGTATTTGCCCTTTCTATCCTCTTTGCACCCACTGTGCCTTACATAGAGACATGCGTACCGGTTATTCACTTCTAGTCATAATGAGATTTATAAATGCCGCAGCAAAGTGCGGAATGTCGAAATACTGGAGCCCTCAATGATGATGACGACGACGATGATGGTGACGATGACGATGACGATGACGATACAAAAAGTATTTGTCCAAGTTAAATATATTTCATTGTAGTTAAACTTAGCTGACCTTTGTTAATACGCGCCAAAGTTATACGAGTACGTACGACTCTCTGAATATTGAGCTCAATATCGTATCGTATTGAAAAATGTTAGCAAGTACACGGTCAATAGAAAATATGTTCAACACTATTGTTTTTTTTTGTTTTTAAACTAAAACAACAACACATAAAAAAAAGGTTGAGGATTAGCAAATTAATTAAATTTTATAGGGTGATTGAATTGAATTTAACTGTTTTGTATAGAGTACAATAAACTTGACATAGAAACATGGCATCAAATTGAACAGCAGCTGCATGCAGCAGTACATATCGTATCTACCACCAGCACCAATTGTCGAGGTGATTTTGAAATAAAATTTTATAGTTTTGAAAGTTTAATGAACAAAACTAATGAAACCCCAATTAAAATGATTCTACATATGTATATTATAATTATGAAGTTTAAGACGTAAATTAAAAGTTAACCTTAGTCATTAACAAGGTCTAAGTTGTAGCACAGTGTTCTGCAATGCTTTTGCCATGGACCAATATTGTTAAAATAATAAAATTTAAAAAATAATTATATCTTTATCTCCCTCTGAAATCCAAAATGCATGTGATAATTATCACGAATGTGACTTTATTGACAGCTCAAATCTAAGATCAACTTCAAACGAAATGAAATCTGATTTGTCACAAATATATGTACAGTTGTCAGGTGTCGACTTTCAAAAACAGCTGAGTTTAGCCATTAGTGTAAAACATATCTGTAACAGATGGCTGTTTAAACATTAACGCCCGTATTGAGAACTAAAAATTGCCCATATATTCATATCTTCAACTAAATTGTACCCAAAAAGTGGGTATAAGGAAAACAAACATATGTAATCTTTTAAATAACAACTATCGTCTCTTAATAACAATAATCAGTGTTGCATTTGGCTAAAACAGACATGTTCGTACTATAGTTAGACAGCAGATCGAGAATTGTTATGAATCAACTCTTGGCTGACGATTCGCTAAAGCTAAGAATTGATGTTTCATCAGCACGCGATATAAGCCAGGATTCAGCGCCATAAAACAAGATAGGCTGTATGAGAGTCTGATATAACTAGTTGGCCTTTTCATGGCTAAATACTCGATAGTGTCGCCGTCACTATGCGAGGTGACCGTCGCCGAAACAAATTTTAAGGTGGTCTGAGCAGGTATCAAACCCAGGATCTCATGCACAAGAGGCGCGCACACTACCATTGCACCACCGACGGCCACAAAGGCTTATTCCACCATATACTCTGGTCGCCTTTATTGAAAATAGGGCACAGTATTCTAAGACTCCAATTGTCGTGCATGTATTAGTCGTAGATCTGATGCATCCACCTTTCCAACTCATAGCCGACCCCTTAATCAGCTCAGCTGGTAGTCCATCAGCACCAGGGGCTTTGTTGCTCTTATGCCGGGAAAATGCAGTTTTAACTTCGCTTTGACTAGGAGGGGACAGTAGCATCCATCGTTCTGTATTTGCACAACACAATCATCTAGATTGAAGTCACCTGGGACAAGTTAAGGAGATAAGTGATCTCTCCATATTCCTAACATACTCTGCAACACTGCGACAAGATTCCCGTTCTTATCTCTACAAAAGAGGGCTCTAGTCCATGACCGATGTTTGACTTTGTACTTTTCAGCAGAATTTACGGACCTCATTCTTCCTTCTGTAAGATTCAATTTGGCCAGTCTCGCGTTTTTTCCACAATCGCTTTTTTCCTCTTAAATAAACGGGGGTTTTCCCCATCGCGTCTCGCGTTGCAACTAACTGCAGCATTGTCATGTGTGCGGCGTTCTTTTCATCACTTGCCATGCGAAACTCTTAGTCTCGTAGGTTCATCTCTTAGGTTTATCTTTAAGCGATCGATTTTTCATAACCAAATACGGTCTCTGCAGCAGTTTTCATAGAGTGGGAAATGTACTTCCACTGCGCTACAGGATCATGTGGCAGGGGTGCGTAATGGGCCAGTGAGCTTCTCTGCATAGGCCGTGGCTGTCTTTGGAACTTGCAGCTTTTCGATATCCAGCTTTCTATATGTCTGATTTCGTACAACTTTCGCCCTGCTTAACATTGTGCGAATCTTTGCTGCAACTAGGTAGTGATCCGAACCGCTATTAGTTCTACGAATAACACATACGCCCATTACACTAGTAGAGTGCCTTTCATCAATTACCGGGTGGTCAATCTGGTTTTCAGTTTGTGGACAAGGGGATATCCAAGTGGATGTATTTATGTCCCATACTACTGATAACCATGTTTTTCGCCGCGGCAAACTCCAGCAGTTTCATTCCGTTATCGAAGTCGTAAAGGCCACCGGATTTCTGGAACGGCTGACAACTCACTTACGAGCGCGCTGACTGACAACTCCACACCGAGGATGAAGTCCAAAAAGCCTTTCGAGCCGTTTTTTCGTCCAGGCGGGATTGGAGCAAATGTTATAGGTTTGCGGGTTACGACTATTCTTACACAGAAGCTTCGGCTGAGTGTTTTTAAACAACGGCTTCAGCTGACTGTCCCTACACATCGTCTTCGGCTGACTGTTCCTTCGCAATCGGCGCTCGGCTTACTGTTTCTACACAGCGGCTTCGGCAGACCGTTCCTACACAGCGTCTTCGGCTGACTTTTCTACACAGCGGCCCGGCTGACTGTTTCTATACAACGGCTTTGTCTAACTGTTCCTACACAGCGGACTCATCCTATGTAATTTACTGAGAAACAGCCAATCCCGAACGATTCTTACCGGACGTGTAAAGTACATACCGAGCTGGTAAGTCATATATCCTAACCTGTTCTGCCCAGCGAATCCGAATAATCGTGTGGGCAATGTACTAAGTTATCGAAAATTTTAAATCCACCAGTGTGTGTAGTACCTAGAGAGTGTGTCAGCCCACGACAAGTGTTCCCAGAAGAGTGTTTTTTCTCCAGCAGAGTGCTGTCGCTTTTGCAGAAGATAGTGACTACTTGTTGACCACGATATCAGGACTACCACTTAAACCAACCAACCTAACCAGCTCCAAACTCATACACCATAATTACGGTAGATCCTAAATCAAAGTCAACCCATCCCAACATCCAAGGTGATCACTCAAATTCCATTGTCTCGCATTCACTGCTATATTTTCGGATATCCTTCAAACTTATTGAAATTGCAAATTCATTAAAAATGTAAGGTTTTTGCTCGCGATTACATTCAAGATCTCTTTAAACAAAAAGAAAAAAAACAAAACTAACCCAAATATATTCAGTGCTACCAGATTTCAATAGCTGCAGTGTACCTCTGAAACTGTTAGTCATACATAGTAGATACTCAATACACTGGCGAGGGCCCCCGACCGAATCAATCAACTTCCTCAACTAAAAAGAAGCGAAAAAAAGAAGTGCGAAAGTCAGCAAAAAACTCCAAACGGAAAACGGAATTTAAAATAGTTTAAACTTGGCATTCAAAAAACGATCAACTTCCTTAAGCAATTCATCAATTAATCTTTTGTTTAAAATTTTAAAATTATGTGAAACAAAAAATAACAGAACAAACATCGCGAATATTAGCAAAACAAAACAAAATTAAGAGGAACGGGGAGACGAGCGACGACCTCTGCCAAAAACGTAAACCAAAGTTTAAACCATTGATTAATTAAATATGAATGCTCGTACAACATACAATGTTTAGTAATGCCACCTTTTCTGGTCTTTTCAATGATTCAGTTTTGTGATTTGAATTCGAACTCTGTTTCGGTTTTAGAGTTGCATTGAAGCTGTGAAATGAAAACTCGCAAACACAGTTTTTTTATTTTAATATACTAAATAACGGGTTTTTCAATAAGAGTGCTACAAAAGTTTTTTTTAAATAAAACAAACTCGGTTTTAGATACCAATGAAATTCTTTATTCCTGTGAAAGTACGTTCGATGCCTTTATGTATGGAACTCAACTTCTTTTGCATGGCCACCACGGGCACGCCTGCAGAAGTCCAGACGCTGAACCCAATTTTCGCGGGTTTTCAAGCATAAATCGGCCGATACACGTTCGAATTTCACGTTCGATATTCGTACGAAGTTCATCAATCGTCGCTTGCTTGTTGGCGTAGGCCATAGACTTGACGTAGCCCCACAGGAAATAATCTAACGGCGTCAAATCGCACGACCAAGGCCATGACCAATCGACTTGGCCATTTCGTGAGATAACACGTTCACCAAACTAGGTTTCCAATAAATTGATTGTGGCATTCGCTGTGTGGCTTGTGGCGCCGTCCTGTTGGAACCACATGTCCTTCAAGTCCATATTATCCAATTGGGGCCAAAAATATTCGGTTATCATTGAACGGTAACGATTCGCATTCACAGTAATGTGCCGGTCTTGATCATCACGGAAGAAGTACGGCCCAATGACGCCGCCGGCCCATAAACCGCACCAAACCGTAATTTTTTCGGGATGCAATGATGACTCATGGATTACGTGTGGATGGCTGTCTGACCAATAACGCATATTTTGCTTATTGACGAAGCCATTCAGCCAGAAATGGGTCTCATCGCTGAAGATGATTTTCCGATGAAAATCCGAATCATTTTCACGCTTATGGTGGTCAAGCGGCTTCAGTTCTTGCGTCAATTTGATCTTGTAAGGATGTACGCCAAGATCTTTTCGCAAAATTCGCCACAACGACGTCACAGAGATGCCCAACGCTTGAGAACGACGTGTGAGAGACACATTTGGGCTTTCTTGAACTGAAGCCTCAGCGGCAGCAATATTCTCAACACTACGGGCACTTCTTTGTCTCACTGGCACGGGAACATTTTGTACTGTGCCTGTGGATTCAAATTTTTCCACTAGACGCTCAATTGTTGATCTGGTAGGACGATTATGACGACCATAATTGGACGTAGCGCTCTTAAAGTTGAGGCCACTGACTCCAAATTTCGGTAGTAAATTTTAATATTTTCGACTCGTTGTTGGCTCGTATATCTTTCCATGATGAAATGGCAAACCTTACTGAAGAGAAATGTCAAAAGAGCGGGAAAAAATATGGCGTCGTTTGCTGTCCCTATCGATTCACTTTTGTAGCGTCTCTGTTGAAAAACCTTTTATATGCGGCCACTACAAATTGGAACGTGTTTTCAATCACCCTGCACTTTAATTGGCATCAAACGGTTATATTTGAAAATAATGACAAAGTGAATATTATTAAGAAAATTATAGGAGAGGGAACAAACAAACATGCATAAAAGTCAAACCAAACATGGGCTAAGTTCACTCTGACGCAAAGTTGTAAGATTTCGCAAGTAACGTAGTCTATTACCTTACTATTCTAATCTAATCTAAACCAATCTAATCTAATCTAAACAAATAAATAAATGCTTTCCCGTTATATCCCATGAAGGGATTAGGGAGAGCTTCTCACAAAAGAGTGAGCTGTGCGCGTTCTAGTTTTACACTCTCTGATTGGGACCTACAATTTTACACCGGTTGAAGACGGTATTTTGAGAAGCTTTTTCATGGCTAAATACTCGATAATGTCGCCGTCACTAAGCGAGGTGACCGCCGTCGAAAGAAATTTAAGATGGTCAGAGTCGAACACACGTCCTCATGCACAAGAGCCGCGCACACTACCACTGCAACACCGACGGTTTAATCGATCTAACTATTCTAATATAATCTAGTATAATTCAATCTCATCTAATCTAATATAATTTAATCTAATATAATCTAATCTAAACTATTCTAATCTAATGTAATCTAAACTAATCTAACCAAATATAATCTAATTTAATCTAATACAGTATAATCTGATATAATCTCATCTGACCTGATCTGTTCCAATCTAATCTGCGAGAAGTTTCTGTAGTCTTTTCCAGAATCTGGAAGGAATCAGTAAAATATGGTTGGGCAGTAAACCAGGATGAGACACAATTAATAGTTTCGACGAGCATAATATTCACCCGAATGGCGAAAGGATGAACATTGATAACCATTATACGGCAATTACATCGACCAAGATTAGCGCATTTCGAAGGTTAACTCCGTTAACCCACACTAATCCAGAAAATTGCTCATACAATTTTAATCTGTAAAAAATTGTTTCCCATTACATCCCATGAAGGGATTGGGGAGAGCTTCTCACAACCAGTGGTCTGTGCGCTTTCTAGTTTTTACTCTCGCTGATTGGGACCTAAATTTGTAAACCGGTTCGGTACGGTATTTTAAGAAGCTTTTCATGAGATGTTACCGCCGAGATGTGACCGCCGCCGAAAGAAATGTAAGGTGGTCAGAGCAGGGATCGAACTCACATTCTTGTGTACAAGAGCCGCTAACACAACCATTACACCACCGGCGGCTGTAAAGACTGATGTTTAATTGTTAACCTCATTTTAAAGTTGTGTACAATTCGATGCACACTGCTAAGTACCAAAAAATGCAACCATATTAAAAACATACACAAAAGATCAACAGTTTGGCAGACGGAAGCCGATCGAACAATTTCCGACGCTTCCGATATAATTGACTCCTATTGGTTTAAAATGTGAGCCGATTTGATCGACTGGTCCGATTTGACCGACTGATCCAATTTAAAGGTTCAGTGGTAGTGAATATTTAGTCAAATACCACTCTCCTTTACAGGGTGATTCAGGAAGTTCCGGCCAAATTTTTTCCCCCATTTTTTCTCGGCGATTTGACTTTTTTCTACTTTTTTTATTCATTCTGAAAGGCCTCTTAAAGACCTTCCAACAAGCCCAAAAACCACTGGCTCAGAAGTTAGCAACTTTACCCTACTACCCTCCGACCAACAATCCGAAAATTTTGAACCCGCTGCCATTTCGCACCCTGCATTTTCGGACATGGTCCTAGTGGACTTTTCTTCATGAAATGAGCCAAGGAATACGCTGGAGAAATTTGTCCGGAACTTCCTGAATCACCCTGTAGAAAATGAGCGGTTTTGTCACACCCATTCTGGTACCCCCCATACAAAAGTTGGACGGATGACCGGTTGATCGACACGATAACTCTCGTAAACTTCAACCGATCTTAATAAAATTCTGTACTAGGCAATATCTTGTTAAAAGGTACCGTGTAATTAATAACTGACGCCCAGTTTCGTTCCTCTCATACAAAAGTTTGGCGTATTTCCGAATTGCCGACATGATATCACCAATAATTCACAACCGATCTTAATAAAATTTGATACTGATCAAAATGTTGGCAACAACTTGCCATGCCTATTTTTATACCTCACATATAAATATTAAATATTGGGAGGGCAATAAGTTGGTTGTCAAAAAAATTCCCAAAACCACTAAGAATCCTAAATAATTTGGGTCTTAAATAATATACTGAATATGGTCACTTTTGAATATAGGCGTTTTTAGCAGAACTACCACGCAATGGATGACTTAGGATGAGGAAATGATTACGACCCCCTTTAGATTATTTGTTTCACCCGTGGCTTTCACCATAGAGAAATATACAAGAGCCGCTATGCCTCTCTTATCGTTATCTTGATGACGTCGAGGTAGTAGGCCATTTCATCGAGTTCGAGTTGCTATTGTAATTTACTCTTTGGTTGGACATAATACGGGCAGAAATAAAAGGGAATGCGTATTTTCGTTCGATGCAAATAACGTAAAACATAATTTAGCTGTCATTAGTATTAACCAAACACAATTTAAACTTAGTTTGCTGCATGGTCTATAATCTGTATGACTTCTTTGGTACCTCATACTACATCATTTCCCTACTGCCTTTTCGATCAGCTGTGTCATAGAAATCCATAAAGCACCTATGGTATAGAGAAGAAAATTTACTCATGGAGTGGAATGCGAACAAAGAAAACGAGTGAAGCGCGTCGTTTCTCTGGTCTCTCTCTTACTCTCTTCGTTGAATATTTCAACACACGAGCAGTTTTCTGATGATGTTATGGTATCTAACTATAGATATTCCAACCATATTTAAATAAAATTACGTAAAAAGTATGAAATAATCAAGTTATGACGCGGGAAAGAAATGCGTTTGAGTGAATCGTGTCGACGTTTTTCGTTCTCTTTCATTAGGGTTGAAACCCCCCTGCTTTCACCCAAGACTTTCCAGATCCGTGGCGAGAGGTGGGAAGAAGCAATAGTGGCAAACAAAAGCGCACGAGACGAGAATTCGAGAGAATTTTTGATGTTTCTCTTTACTCTCTTTCGTATTTCTGCCATGTTATTTCAGACTCTTTCTGCATTTGAAGATAGACCATAGTTTGCGTACGAGACGAGAATTCGACAAGATTTTTGATGTTCTCTTTACTCTCTTTCGTATTGCTGCCATGTTTTTTCACACTCTTTCGGCTCTTGAAGATAGAACATAGACTCCGTATATTACTTTCTGATTATTTGTATAACATGAATAAAAATAAATCGAAAAATATTAAATAAAATGTGTAGATACAATGACTCGTGGGGATTTTGTTTAATAAATATCAGCAACATGAAAATCAGTCATCTTTGTTTGGAAATTGATTGTTACGAACGTAAGTAAGAAGCAGGACAGCCTATAAGACGACAAAGAACCCATGAGTAGATCGCAGAGTGTAAAAGGTCGTTATTTACGAAGGGCGAGAAAAGATTTTAACGGTTAACGCAGGCTTCTTTGTTTGAAAAATCAATTATTACGAATGTAAGTAAGAAGCAGAACATGCGATTAGACGACAAAGAACCCATGGGTAGAAAGCAGAGTGTAAATGGTAACGATTTACGAAGGGTGTTCAGAAGAGAATTTAACGATTAACGCAGACTGTAGACGAAAAATCTAAAATATGACCAAACAGGGGTTTTCTATGGCACAGCTGATCGAAAAGGCACTAGGGAAATGATGAAGATTGAGAGAGCAAAGAAGGCATTGAGATTAAAGACCATGCAGCAAACTAAGTTTAAATAGCCCACTATTAGATTATGACTTTCCCCTAACCCAAACATCACTGTTTTAGTTTTTTAGGCGAGAGGCGTGAAGATTCTCGCGGGGTAGACCGAAAGACACGAAACCATGGTACAATAATATCTTCATGGTAAGCAGCGCGCGTTGTTGTTGTTGTAGGCAGCAACAACAGGCCTTTTGTTTTTGTTTTATTCGCTTCAGCTGTCAAACTCTGCACAAATTCACACCAACAACACAAGAATGGAAAAGAGTACAAAAACAAAATAGATGTGAGTGTGACAGCCGAAGCGAAGAACCTCATGAAAAAAATGAAAACAGCTGTTCTTACGACTTTACCATGAACATATTATTGTACCATGCACGAAACGAAGTTTCATCGGTATTTTTTTGGCGTTTCTCTTCCGTGTCATTCGTATTTGCGTTATGTTGCTTCATATAGTTTCTGTTTTCAAAGTGAACACTTCGGGCAACAAACAAGTGAAGTTTACATAAATAAAATTTATAAAATGGAAAAAGTAATTTGGACAAAACAACTAGTGGAGATGATGACATAAAAATATCAGGAACATGAACATTTGTATACATTTGTATAGTATTATAAGGTCTAATTCTATGTGTGTCATATTATGAATGCAAAGAAAGAGAAACAAGTGAGTAAACGTCAAAAGTCAAAAATCCCCAACTATAGTTGCAAACAAAAGTCAGAATGTAATAGTATGGCAGCCTACGAAGGGTGTTTAAAAGAGAATTCAATTAAAAAGACTGGCGGAAAGCCAATAGTGTAGTCATAGAGTAAATCTTAGTAGAGAAAATATTTGGCTCATCTGACGTTTCCTTTCACACTCTTCGTAAAGCGGTCGGTGTGATAGCTTTAATTTTTCATGTCGTTTTGGTGAAAAACTATGAAATTTAAATGTGTTTTAAACTTTTTTATTGACTGTTGTTGTTAGCATACATTTGTGTTGTATTTAACACAATAATTTTAACGCACACAACGAAATACCGTTGTTGTTATTTTGTTGGTTGTTTTGAATCATTGCCTCTATCTGGTATTAGTAAAGCAATTCTTTTCAACATCAAACGTAAATATCACACCAGTCCAAATGTCATAAATTTGCTGGGAGAACTATTGGGTCTACTATAAGTATTAGTCTATGAGTGTAGTAGTGTTCATAGTGTTTGATTGCATCGAACGAAAATACATATTCCCTTTTATTTTTGTCCGTTTTATGTCCAACCAAAGAGTAAAATATAATAGCAACTCGAACTCGATGAAATGGCCTACTACCTCGTCGTCATCAAGAGAACGGAGGTATAGCGGCACTTTTCTATTTCTCTATGGACTAAGTCGGTTCGCCCGACTGAAATTTATGTAGCCGACTGAAATTGAAAACTGCAAGTGATGCCATAGACTAATTATTCTACTAGACTTCACATTCCTCTCAGCAAATTTATGACATTTGCCCTGGTGTGATATGAACGTTGGATGTTGGAAGGAATTACTTTAATAATAACAGATAGAGGCAATGGTTCAAAACAACCAACAAAATAAGAAAAACCAAATATTTCGTTTTGTGTGTTAAAATTATTGTGTTAAATACCACCCAAATGTATGCTAACAATAACCGTCAATAAAAAAGTGTAAAACACATTTAAATGTCACTGTTTTTCATCAAAACTACATGAAAAATTAAAGTCGGAAGTTATTGTAATTCCACCTGGTGTATGTCACTTTTCGTCAAACATCTCTGTATCACACCGACCGCACCATGAAGAGTGTAAAAGGAGTGAAAGGAAAAAATGGCTGATGCATTCAAAACTTATGCAAGTTTTAAATTGTGCTCCGTAGTAGCTCAAAACTTTATGATGCTGGTGTAAATGACAAATTTTTAAACTTCTCTGCAAAACGAAACGATAAATATTTGAAATATTTTATAACACTCTGCAGTTTGTGTGGATTTTCAAATTTTGAAGGATGATTAGACAAAGCTGATTATGTTTCTCATCAGAATAACCCTCATAATAATCATAAATATTCATTAAAATCGTATTTATACCTGATGAAATAGAAGTATTCTTATTGAAAATAATATAGCCGAGTAGTAAAACGGTTTCTCTTAGTTTCAACTGTTTTTGTTTTGTTTGCCGATGAAGGTTTTCATTTATGTGGTTCGACTCGTTTGGGGTTTGAGGGTCGTAAACCGCTTGAGGAGGGTTAAAAATCTCCAAACATACTACATGTTAGAAAACCTTGTTCGCCATGCATGGTCTTCCTTATTGTTGATTGTTCGAATTGGAATTTAACAATTTTCAACAAGTTTAAACATTTAACAAGTGTTAATTTAATAATTAGCAAGACTAGTAGTTTTTCTGTTTAATATCTCGATATACTAAATAGTTTATCGATATTATATCGACATACAGTCGATATCCAAATACAGGTAACAACAAATTAATAATATTCAAATTGACAAATAGTCATAATCAAGCCAAAAATAAATGATAAAAAATCATGAAGCTCATAAAGGTCAATGAATGTTTAGAGTGGGATTGACTCTCAACCAACCAAAAAAAAAAAAGAAACACTTAATTCCGAACGCTTACAAATTTTGCCATTGACTATTTTAAGCATGAGGGGTTAGTAGAGATATACATATGTGTGTGTTGTATATTGATGAATATGATAATTAAACTAGGCCTACTACTAACTAACTAACGCCAAGTTAAGGCTAAACTTGTTCAAGTCTGTCTTACAAAACACTAAGTTTAACTCGTTTGTTGCCTTCGCTTTGAATATGATGGTTATTATTATGATGTTTAAGGTTATTTGAGCATGAGAGTTTATTGTTCGAAAAATCTAATTATACCGAAAGAGTCATGGCCTTGACCATAAACTCTCAACATGAAACTCACCAAAACTGGGAGCAGCAACAATTTTAACAAATTTTATAAATTAATCAGATTTTGGCGTTAAACTAAGCAATGAGGCAGGCGACCTTCCATCTCCCATGCCAGTGAGACAGACAGCTGGAATGGGTGTTCAATGTGCTCGCATTAGTCTCTATTCTCAGGGTATCTTTAAAAATGTTTTCGGGGGATGTATTTGTTGCTGCTATTATATTCATTCTTAAGGTTTATCAATTGCTTTATAGAATTTATTTTAAATTAATTTTCCAGACACCTTTATTAATTTTTGATGTCTTTGTCAGGGTCGGATTTAGGATTAATGCGGGCCCCTAAGCTGAGGCTGTGTTTGCGGGCCCCAACGACATCTTTCAATTTGCTGGAAAAGTAGTGGTAGAGAAAACAATAGTTGTAATATGAACAACATTAGGTTTTATACATTCATAGTTCGAAAATGAAAACTAGCCTAAGGTTTGTATAGAACTACATGTTGTCATAAAGCGAATTTGAAGGAACGAACGAGGTAGTTCACCTTGAGGAATTTTTTTAAAAACATTTCTCCTGCAGCGCTTAATTCGACAGATTCTATACCGAACACAAAAACGCCGTACTAATAAATTCTTTAGGTTCAAAAGTTTCTCTTGCAGCGTTTACTGCGATACTTCAAAAATTAAATGAAAATCATGATACAACTACAAGGTAGTAGCGTCAGTCCAGCTGATTTCATTTGTTTGGATTTCATCGTACCTAGTAACTGTCAAAGTTGTTTGTGTGACTTCGCTCTCTTTTGATTTCATCTATCTATGTTCATAAATGTACATTTATGTATAACATTTTGATCAGCTGATTTTGACAATAACTTGGTACGGAAATTACAACAATGCTAATGCTACTACCACCTAGTATTTGTATCATGATGAAAATGATGACACAGTGCAACACGAAAAAATATAACCATATACGGACACCACTACGTGATAAAAGACCAAAACAAAAAGACCCGTGTTTCCCAGTTTTGCCCTTTTTTATGCACGTTTTTTTATGGGCCCCAAAGATTTGGGGCCTCGGTGCCATTTTTGCAAAAAAGAAATCATTTTGTCAGTCTCATATCTTGCAAACCGTTCGGAATTTTGATTTACTCTCTGAGGGAAAGTTGTAGCAGAATCATTCCTAGGAAGTTCATATGTTCTAGAAAATTGTTTATTGAGATCTTGTTTGGTTTGCTACCTATGGACCAGAACAGGGAAAAAAGGTTAAACAAATCGAATTTTTTAAAGTTTTTTGCAATTTTGACCTTGAAGAGATGAAGTTTTGTTTGAGATCTTGTTTGATTTGCTACCTATGGACCTGAACAGGGGAAAAAAGGTTAAAAAAATTTTAAAAGTTTTTTTTGCGATTTTGACGTTGAATGTGATTTTTAATGTTCACAATTTTTGTTCCTTATGACAAGAGCTACAACTTTTCCTCAGAGAGTAAATCAAAATTCCGAACGGTTTGCAAGATATGAGCCTGACAAAATGATCACTTTTTTAAAAAAATGGCACCGAGGCCCCAAATCTGTGAGGGCCCATAAAAAAAAGTGCATGACTTTGGGCAAAACTGGGAGACACGGGTCTTTTTTTTGGTCTTTTAGTACGTAGTGGAGTCCGTATATGGTTATATTTCCATGACTTAAAAAATTACAACCAGTGTAATCAACCAATTTACATTTTTTTTTTGAAAAATCACGCGATTTTTTTAAAATAATTTTGGCCTGCGGCGCTTAATTCTACAGTTTCTATTCGAAATAGAGGGTGTCCAAAGAAAAGTGCATGATTTAATTTAAAAATAAAATCGATATTTTTGGAGCGAGTGGTGATATTTGTATTGCATTCAAAAGTAGACGTGATCCGATTTGCTATGGAATAAAATATCTGGTAAATGGCCAACGCAGCTCTGTTCACAGATCCTACCTATTTTCAAAAAAAATTTTCGATAACATTTTGACAACGATGTGGTTCGTTGTCCCCAATGACGAGTTGAATCTCGGCTTTGAACTGAGCAATTATTTGTGATTTATTCGCATAGACCTGAGATTTCATAAAATTCCAAAGAAAGAAATCGCTCGCCGTTAAATCGCATGATTTTTTTCGCATTTGACTTCGGAATTTCGGTAGATGATTCGGTCTGAATAAATAATCAATTATCTCTAATAACTCAATTGTTTCATGCGTATTGTAGCATGTGGCGCCGTCCTACTGAAACCACATGTCGTCTAGATGCATACCATTCACTTGAGGTCACAAGAACTCCGTTACCATGTTCATGTAATGAATGTCATTCACGGACGTGCATTTTTATTGGGACACCCTATGTCGCATAGGCTATGATGATGATATAGGGGAAAGAGAAAGGAGGTAAACAGTCTCTTTAGGCGTAAGAAACGGCAGTGGAGAACGAAACGCGAGAATGAGAAAATTGAGACACACAGAAGGAAGAACGAAGCCCGAAAATTCTACCAAAAAGTTACGAACAGAACTAATGGACATGGCTCAGGGACCCCCTTCTGTAAAGACAAGGACGGAAATCTAATCGCAGATGTACAGGGCATGTTGGGAATCTGGAGAGATCGTTTCTCCGCGCTAATGGTAACTGAGGTAACCAACGACGATGCGACAATCTATCACAATTTGGATGACGACGTCGATTGCCCCTAGGTCAGACGCTATTTCCCGGCTTAAGAACAACAAAGCCGAAGGAGCCTATGGATTACCGGCGGAGTTGTTTCAGGCTGGCGGCAATGAGATGATAAGATGCATGCATCAGCTCATTAAAAAAATTTGGTAAGATGAATGCATGCCCGTCGATTGGAGTCACAGTGTATTATGTCCAATATTTAAAAAATGTGACCCAAGTCTCTGTGCCAACTACCGTGGAATTAGCCTTTTATCCATAGCATATAAGGTTCCATCAAGACCTGATTGGACCATACCAGTGTGTTTTTAGGCCTGGAACATCGACAACTCACCAGATTTTCACGCTACGTCAAATCCTGGAGGAGGTCCACGAAAAAAAAATGGACCCATATCATCCATTTGTCGATTATAAGGATGTCTTCGATAGCCCGATACGGGAGAAACTATACGAGGCAATGTCTGAGCTTGGTAATCCTTCAAATCTCGTACGCCTTTTTAGGATGAATTTGACGAACACCAAATCAACAGTAAAAGTTGGCAAGGATCTTATCGGACCTTTCTAAACTAAGCGAGAACTCGGGCAAGATGACACCCTATCGTACGATCTCTTTAACATCGTAATGGAGATCATTATGAGAAAGCTGCAGTCAACATGAATAAAACTATCAGCAGTAAAAGTCACATGCTGCTCGCGTATGCTGATGATATAGATATCATTGGACGCACAATGAGAAAAGTTACTGGGGTGTTCTCGAGAATTGAGAAGGAGTAAGCAAAAGTGGGTCTGACAGTAAATGAGGACAAGACAAAATTAATGGTTTCAACGAGCAGGGCCTCCACCCTATTAGACCAAAGCGTGAACGTTGGTAATCGTTATAATTTCGAGGTGGTGGACGAATTCATATGCCTCGGACCTGCCGTTAACAAAAACAACAACGTCGGCCTTGAAATCAAGCTTGCGAATAGATGTTAGTTTGGGCTAAGCAAGCACTTTAGATATAGAGTCTTCTCTCGAGTAACAATAGTCTAGCTGTACCAGACTCTCATCTAAACTGTCTTGCTTTATGGCGCTCCAACTTATCTGTCCACCTTAATTTTCCTTCGGCAGCAATCAGGTCGCGACGTAGTGACGGCGAAACTATCGAGTATTTAGCTATGAAAAAGCTTTTCAAAATACCGTTCGGAACCGGTGTAAAATTGTAGGTCCCAATCAGTGGGTACGAAACTAGAAAGCGCACCGTTCACTGATGTGTATACATCAGCTAAGAAGTGATTTCGGAAATTTGAGTAGGGGCGTGACACAAAATCAGAGGAAATGCCGTTTTGGCCTTACGGGTCTTTCTAGAATCATTAAATTTGGTGAGAATGTTCCTCTTAAAAAATACAAAATAATAAACTCAGCCTCGTGAATCGCGAGCCAGCAACCGAAGTTGAAACTTTCTCAAGTTATAAACATAGCTGCATGTGAGCGAATTTTTATAATAGAGGGCGGATCAATAAGTCAGCGGCTTTTCAAACTTACCTCGAAGTTATGTGAAATGAAACACTGTTCCCATCAAGTACCACCTGTTAATAGACTACTGTCAACTTTTAGGCAAGTTCCGTCATCTACTTTGCGTTTAACAGCTGTTCAAAACATACAACTTCGTGCATTTTTTTTTAAATGGAAAAAAGTGAATTTCGGGTTCTCATTAAACATTATTTTTTGGGGAAAAAACCCGTCAATCAAACCAATGAAAAGCTTGGTAAATACTATGGCGACTCTGCACCATCGATTTCAATGGTAAAAAGTGGTTTACTAACTTTCGTTGTGGTCGCACAAGTACAAATAACGCTGAACGTTCTGGACAGCCAATTGAGGTCAATACATCCGAAAATGTTGAAAAAATCCACGATATAGTGTTGGCCGATAGAAGAGTAAAAGTGCGTGATGTTGCTGATGCCATAGGCATTTCATATGGCAGTGTGGTTTTGATTTGAAATGATCCGTTGGCTGTAAGAAAGCTGTCTGCAAGATGGGTGCCGCGTGTGCTCTCAAAGGATTGTCTGGAGTTGTTTAAATGGGCTATGAAATGGTACCTCATCCGCCATATTCTCCGGATTTAGCCCCCAGTGACTATTTCCTATTTCCATACCTAAAGAAATGGCTCGGTGGAAAGAGATTTAGCTCCAGCGATGAAATTATTGATCAAACAAATTCCTATTTTAGGGACCTCGAAAAATCCTATTTTTTGGAAGGGATACAAAAATCATGTTTACATTTACAAAAAAAAAGTTCCATCGATTTTCCTATCCGTGTCAAAATTTTTAAGATCTACACGTATAATACTACTTAAGACTGTCATCTGTCAAATCTTTAAGAATTTCATTATTCAAATTCTAAATGATTCAATTTTCTAATACTTATACACATATATTTAAAATTTCAAACTTCAAAATTCCCTTATGGAATCGTCTTCAAGGCCTTTCTCACACCTTAACAAAGAACTTCCCTCCCAGAGGTCATTTAGACGGCGAAGAACAATCAGTCGCAGACAGAAGTACCCCCGGGTACATGAGCTATTGAACCATAGCAGCAACAACGACGACAACAACAACAATTGCAACCAAACCGAAAATATTTACTTGTATTATAAACAGCAACAAAAACAAAAGACCAAAAACGATATTAGCCGACGTTCACAAAGCAGACATAGTACATATGTATCTGTATACCTACATACATATAAGTATAACAAAAAAAAATATTCAAGGTTAGGGTTATCATGTTGCCAAGATCAAGGCAAACAGCGCTGGCAACAGCAGCAGTAGCAGCAGCAATACAGCAAACGCTATCAAGACAATAACAGCAGTAGCAACAGCAACAGTTGCTGCGTCTGCTATTGTAGCGGTGACAGCCACGACAAGCGAAATGTGTTTAATCACAGAATATCGTTACATACTCTCACCCTAAAAGGCTGTCTGAGTAGTGGCGGTTACGTTTATGGAAAAGTTATCTCTTATAGAAACAATTTGGAGATCGTCAAGCTTTTCGTTTGACCATCAAAAATCGTTATATACTCTCACCCGAAAGGGCTTTCTGACTAGTGGCAGTTAAGTAGATAGAAAAGTTCTC
This sequence comes from Phaonia tiefii, assembly GCA_963931995.1. Lineage (NCBI taxonomy): Eukaryota > Metazoa > Arthropoda > Insecta > Diptera > Muscidae > Phaonia > Phaonia tiefii. Next base: position 268,770,211 of record OZ008369.1, on the reverse strand, counting down.
TCTTATGGAAACAACTTGGAGACCGTCGAACTTTTCTTACAGATCAGTTTCATACAGGAAAAGTTTCCTTGTAGAGAACTAATAGACAGGTAAGCTTTTCGTTTGAGCGTCAAAAATCGTTATATACTCTCACCCGAAAGGGCTTACTTAGTAGTGGCAGTTAAGTAAATAGAAAAGTTATCTCTTATGGAAGCAACTTGCAGACCGTCGAACTTTTCTAACAGATCAGTTTCATACAGAAAAAGTTTCCTTGCAGAGAACTAATAGACAGGTAAATTATTTTTATAGACTAATTGCAGATAGGAAAACTTTTCTTATAGAAAAGTCACGGGCGGGCAAAATGTTCTTATAAAAATGCAGCAGGTTGGCAAAAGGTTCATATATAAATATAACAGACACGCAAACTTTTCTTATAGAACGGCCACAATTTTCTTATAGAAATCTTGCAGGAAGACAAACGGGTTTACATTCAAATTACAGACATGCAATACTTTTTAATAGAAAGTAGAAGACAGGCAAGCTTTTCTTATAGAAATTTACCAGACAAGCAAACTTTTTACAGGCAGACACAGTTTTCTTATAGAAAATATGACAAACGGCAAAAGTTTCTTACAGAAAAGTTGCAGACAGGCAAATTTTCTTATGGAAAACTTGCTGATAGGCAAACAATTTCTTATAGAAATTTAACATATATGACAAACTATTCTTTTAGAACAGTTACATATAGGCAAACCAATCTTATATAAATGTTGCATACCAGGAAATTGTTCTAACAGAAATATTGCAGACAAACTTTTCATATAGAGATACTGCAGATAACCAACGTTTCTTATAGAACCGTTTCAGAGAGTCAAACTTTTCATATAAAAAAGATGCACACAGAAAAAAGTTTCTTATAGAAAAGCTGCAGCCAGACGAAATTTTGTTTTCAAAAATCTGCAAGCAGACAAAAGTTTCTCATAGAAAATTTGCAAATGGGGAAACTTTTCTTATAGAAATCTCGCAGATAGGCAACGTTTTTCTCTGCAAAATTAAGAAGAGACAAACTTTCCATACAGAAAAGATGTGAATTGGCAAACATTTCTTAAGGAATTGTTGCAGACAGGAAACGTTTTATTTTACAAATTTACCTGTAGACAGCAAACGTTTTATTTTACAAAAATTTCCAGACAGGCAATCATTTATTATAGAAAAGATGCTGGCAGACGAAATTTGCTTCTTGAAAAGTTAACGCAGGCAAACGTTTCTCATAGAAAGTTGCAAACGGGGAAACTTTACTTATAGAAATCTTGCAGATAAATTTTTCTCATAGAAAATGTGCTGACTGGCAAACTTTCCTTACAGAAATGTTGAAGACAGGCAAATTTTTGTTACGGAAATGTTGCAGACAGGCAAATTTTTGATACAGAAAAGTTGCAAGCTGACAACCGCTGGTTTTAAAATAGTTGCGGACAGCCAAACTTGTCTTAAGAAATGTTACAGATAGGTAAACTTTTCTTAAAAAGTTATATAAAAGAGACAAAAATTTCTTACAGAAAAATTGCATACTGCACAACCTTTCTTACAGAAAAGTTACAGATAAGAAAACGAATTTCATAGAAATGTTGGAGAGAAACAAACTTTTCTTATACTCGTATAAAGTTGAAAATATGCAAACTTTATAAAAATTTAAATAGAAAAAGTCTTCTTATAGAAAAGTCACAGAGATGCGAAATTTTGGTACAGAAAAGTTCCAGGCAGGCAAACTATTTTGTAGAAATGTTGCAGATAAGCAAACTTTTCTTATTGAAGCAGACAGGCAAACTTTTCTTATTGACATGATGCAGACAGACAAATATTTGTAGACAGGCAATCGTTTCTTATAGAAAAGTTGCAGACAACCGAGTTTTTCTTACTGAAAAGTTGCACGTGCACAGAAAAAAATAAAAATGAATTTCAATTAAAAAATGTCTTTATTTGATTAATTTTTTAATTGATTTTGGTGTAATCACAAAAATAATAATATTAATTAAAGGTAATAGTAAATTTCTCAAAAAAAACTTCAATTAAAAAATTTGTAAATTTGATTAAAACATTTATTGAATCTTTTCAAAAATATTGATTAAGTATGTAATCAAGTTAATTAAAAAAATTATTGATTTTTTTAGTTCTGTTGTACTCTCAAAAAATAAATAATTTTTTAATTGAATTTTTTGAAAAAATTCAATTATATTTTTAATTGAAATCTTGAGGCCAATATGTTTTTCTGTGTAGGCAAACCTTTCTCAGAAAATTTGCAAACGGGAAAACGGGAGGAGAGACAAACATTTCATGCAGAAATGTTGCTGACAGACAAACACTTCTTAACGAAATGCTGCAGACAGGTAAATTTTTCTTGTAGAAAAGTTGCGGACTGACAAATTTTTCTTACAGAGTAATTTATCAATTGTTTGTTTGTTACAGAAAATTTAGAGACTGGCAAATACTTTTTTTAGAAAAGTTGTCCACATGCGAACTTGTCTTGAAATGTAGCAGCCAGGTAAACTTTTCTTAAAGAATTGTTGCCAAGAGACAAATCTTTCCTGTAAGAAAACTTTTTTCTATAGAGAAGTTTCACAGAGGCAATCGTTTCTTATAGAAAAGTTACGGACAATCGCTTCTCATACAAAAGTTGCAGAGAGGCAAACTTTTCTTATACAAAAACTGGAAATAGGTAAACCTTTTTTATAAATGTCCCAAATAGACAAACTGTTCTTATAGAAAATTAACAGACATCGAAATGTTGCACACAGGTAAACTTTTATTATTGAAATGATGCAGATAGGAAAAGTTTAATTTAAAAAAGCTGCAGACAGGCAATCGCTTCTTATAGAAAAGTTGCTGCCAGCTGAAATTTTCATTTTGAAAAGATGCAGGCACGTAGACGTTTCTTTTAGGAAAGTTACAAACGGGGAAACTTTTCTTATAGAAATCTTTTAGAAATTTTATAGAAACGTTTTTCACAGGAAATATGAGAAAAGACAAACTTCTCATAAAAAATTATAAAGGCAGGTAAACGTTTTATATAGAAATGCTGCAGATAGGCAAACTTTTCTTATAGAAAAGTTGCAGATTGGCGCACGAAGACATTTCTCATACAAATGTTGCAGGGAGGAAAACTTTTCTTAGACAAAAGTTAAAAATGGGCAAACCCGGAAATTTTTCGTATTGAAGAGGTGCGTACAGGCAAAATCTGCTGACAAACTTTTGTTGGAGAACCCTTGTTAGAGAAATGCTTAGATATTTCTTACAGAAATGTTTAAACATTTCTTATAGAAATGTTTAGGCAGTTCTTATAGAAATGTTTAGGCAGTTCTTATAGAAATGTTTAGAGATTTCTTATAGAAATGTTGTTTAGACATTTCTTATAGAAATGTTTAGCTATTTCTTATAGAAATCTTTAGACATTTCTTATAGAAATATTTAGATAGTTCGTATAGAAATGTTTTGACATTTCTTATAGAAATGTTTAGATATTTCTTGTAGAAATGTTTAGATAATTCTTATAGAAATATTTAGATATTTCTTATAGAAATGTTTAGATATTTCTTATAGAAATGTTTAGATATCTCTTACAGAAATGTTTGGACATTTCTTATAGAAATGTTTAGACATTTCTTACAGAAATCTTTAGACATTTCGTACAGAAATGTTGTTTAGACATTTCTTATAGAAATGTTGTTTAGATATTTTTTATAGAAATGTTTCGACACTTCTAATAGAAATGTTTAGACGTTTCGTATAGAAATGTTTAGACATTTTTAGATATTTCTTATACATACAAATGTTTAGACATTTCTTATACAAATGTTTAGACATTTTTTATAGAAATGTTGTTTAGACATTTCTTATAGAAATGTTTAAACATTTCGTATAGAAATGTTTTGATATTTCGTATAGAAATGTTTAGACATTTCGTACAGAAATGTTGTTTAGACATTTCTTATAGAAATGTATAGACATTTCTTATAGAAATGTTTAGACATTTCTTATAGAAATGTTTTGACATTTCTTATAGAAATGTTTTGACATTTCTTGTAGAAATGTTTTGACATTTCTTATATTCCTCTTGTTCCTTCATATATATATATGTAGGATTCTCTATAAATCTCACTTGATCCTTGGTGCAGAGTGCTGGTATGGGGACATCTATGAGGTTTCGAATATTTCGAACATCTTCAAAAGAAAGTTTAGATTCTCATTTGTCTAATGTCCTTTGGATTAACATGTGATACTTTCCCTGTTTTCGCAGTAAAGTCCCTCCACCTCTACCTAACGGGAATATCGGGCAGCTGAATGCAGCTTGTATAAAGGTTCAGGATTCAAAATATATATCCCACTTTGTAACTCGAGTGGTGCTCTAACGTAAGGCCAATTAATTTTTAGATTTTAAAACAGACAGGCAATTTTGCTTACGGACTGGAAATTTTTCTTATAGTAAATTAGTGCTAGTCCGGTTATCTGAAAATCGTTTACACCGGTTGAAATGATTATACTGGTTTTCTGACAAAATAATTACAAGTTTTAGGAAAACATTTGACAAGTTTCGGATGATACATATATCCAAAATTTAAAAATTACCAAAAATAAATTATCTCTTATCTTAATGTTTTGACATTGTCATCGACGCCGGTGCTACTGTTTTCTTTTTGTTTTGACAGACACAGTTGCTTCGATTGTCAAAGGTAAATACGTTTGTATATTGTTGCTGCTGCTGCTGTTGCTGCTAACTCTTTGATATTTTATCGTCAACTGTAAATGACGGAACATTTTAAATTACTGACAAATTATGCGGAAAAAATATAATAAAATAAAATATGATTGGCATTTAACAAATAACAAATTATCAAGTTCATTTAAAAGCAGGTGTTAATTAGGGGAACAACAAAATTTGTATTATACTTTGCTAAAGCTAAACTAAATGAAAATATTATGGTATTTTAATTAAAAGTATTAATGAACTATTTCCTTAAACTGAACTCTGGGGGTTAACCAATGTCAAATTTCAATTAATATTATTCATAGTCATGACCTGAAATAATTTTTCAATTATGTATTTGCATGAGGGCATAATTTACACGCAAAGGAAACAATGTTTGGATGTTGTTTGCCGCAAAAATATTTGTTTTGCTACGTGTACTCAACGTTGACCGCTACAGTTCAAATGTTTCCCTCAAATGAAAAATCAGTGTATATTCAAGACACACAATACAAGCGAAGCTTTATCTCTGTCCTTGAAATCATTTTGCATTTAGCATCTTTGACCAATGACTAAGAATAAAAAGCTTCTCACAACCGGTGAGATATGCGCGTTCTCAATTTACACTTAAGGATTGGGTCCTACAGTTTTACTCCGATTCCGAACCGTATATTGAGAAGCATTTTCGTGGCTTGATACTCGATAGCGTCACCGTCACTAAGCAAGGTGACCGCCGTCGAAAGAAATGTAAGGTGGTCAGAGTCGGGATCGATCCCATGTTTTCATGCACAAGAGCCGCGCACACTACCATTGCACCACGAACGGCCATCCACTCGGCTGCTTCATTTTATAGTTGTGCACAGACGAATTTCGTACATGAAGAGAGATAGGTTTTCGTGAACAATAACAACCCCCTTTCCTTATTTTAGGCCTGCTTAAAGAAGGAAAAGTACATATCTAGATGATCTCCTCAAATGTACAGAGAAGTCCTCCTGACAGGCGAGCTTTGGGAGGGGAAAGAAGGATGTCTATCGGCTCTTTTGTAACCCGTAGAGGAGTTCCCTTTCCAGGCCTCCCCCAAGAAGTGATATGTAAATGTGTATCGACGTTTCCTCCAGGCGAAGGAGTAAGGAAAGCACACTCTGAAAATGTTTATTTTATATTATTTGGATGCAAATATAACGTGTTTGTAGCTTGTCGGAAATATAGTATACTTGTGTCCAAACACATTGCGTTTACTATTCAATACTACATGTTGGAGGCACAAGGATTAATATTTTGTAATATATGATTTTGTGACCCTAATGTGCCTTTGTTTGTTGAAAACTACTGAAAACAAAAACGTGACACACAACGAAGAAATAAAAATGCAGCAGATCTTCAATTCACGAAAACAATGCTTGCAAACATATACACGGTTCCTGCAATATATTTCTGGGGCAGTTTTTTTTTCAGCGTACAGGAAAAGGACTAAGGAAGGCCTTTATATATGCTTGCAGAGAGACAACATAGTTGAATGTCAACAAACTAATTACAGGCTCATTTTAAGATTACCTCGGCGTTTACGCTGCTATGAATATACGCTGTAAAAAACGGTCCCTGTAACATTATACAGGAACCATGTATATTTTTGGAACGTCCATATATATACGTGCAAGCATTGTTTTCATGAATTGAAGATCTGTTGCTTTTTTGTTTCTTTGTTGTCTGTCACGTTTTTGTTTTCAATAGTTTTCAACAAACAAAACTATATTTGGGTCACAAAAGGGTATATTATAACAGATTAAACATCCCACACGTAATATTAAATAGCAAACACAATGTGTTTGCACACAAGTATACTATATTTCCGACAAGCTACAAACATGTAGCATTTTCAATTCAATTTCGCTTCAAAAAAAGTCCTAGTAGATAGTTTTTCAGAATTATGATTTTATTCTTAAGCCCCGTCATTGGAATTTATGAATGAAACACAACATCGTTCAACACGCTTCCACGACTTGTTTTACAGTACCCAATCTTTCAGTACATTTTCGATTGTTTGGGTTTCTATCTCGTGAACAACAGCGTCGATTTCGTGTTTTAAGGCATCAATGTGCTCGGAATTGCCTGTGTAACACTTATCTTTCTCGGTTTCCAGATATAATAGTCTAACGGGACCAAATCGCGGCTGCAAGGCGACCAAGGGATTCCCGAGTTTCGACTGATTATGGGGTCTTCGAACACAGTGCGCAAAGGATTGATTGACTATGGGGCACGTGGCGTCGTCCTATTGAAAACATACGTCGTGTATGTCATCCTCTTCCACTTTAAAAACAAAATCGCTGAGCTTGGTAAGGTAACGCTCGCCATTGACAGTAACGGCCGGCTTCTTGGCAATTTTCGAAGAAAAATGGACCCCGCGGTGAAAATGAGCTTCATCGAAACAGATGATTTTACGGTAAAAATTATTATTTTCAGCCAAGCGATCTACAGCCCACTTCAGCGAAGCGAAACCGCCTCGGATGGTCACAAGGCTTCAACTCTTGGACTAATGGGATATTACAAGCCTTCATACCGAGATCAGTATGCAAAATTCTGCGCAAAGAAGTGCGAGAGTTCGTTTGTCCAAGAAGGGCCCGGATTGATTGACGAACTCGCTTCACTACTTGATCTACAAACTGCGTTTATAGCACCCTATTTCTATCGAATTTATTTCGTAGGTTTCTTACAGTTTGAGTTGAAGACTCAGAACTTTGGAAGAAAGTTTTTAATATTTTCCAATTTTCTTCAAGCGTATAGCAACCCATGTCTTAAATTTCTAACCTTTAACTAATAATCTGTCACTTCATAAATGTCAAAATGGCCTGCTGCGTATAAATAACGGGGGGTTCAAATGTTACTTGGCCTACCCTTTATCAGACAATCGTAGATAAATTGGAACATTTGTCCTTATTGAACAAAATATCTCGTATACATGCTCGTCGAGTGCGTTCAGTGAAAAATATTGCCTCTGTAGCTGCTACTGTGCTCGAACAGCCATCAGCATCAACTCGTCACCATTCGCTGCATCTTAACATTTCTCGCACTTCATTGCGCAGAATTTTACATAAACACCTCGGTATGAAGGTTTATAAAGTCCAACTAGTCCAAGAACTGAAGCCTCGTGACCATCCGATGAATTTTCGCTTCGCTGAATGGGCCGAAGGTCGTTGGGCTGAAGATGAGCATTTTAAACAAAAAATCATCGGAGAATTCACACGTCGTCGAAGACAACGAGTCACTGTTTGGTGCGGTTTTTAGCATCATAAACACATTTTTCTTCGAAAATGAGGAAGGAGCCGCCGTTACCGTCAATAGCAATAGATGATCAGCGATTTTGTGTTTCCAAAAGTTGAAGAAGATAACATGGATGGCGTATGGTTATAATAGGACGGCGCTACGTGCCACGCATCCAACGTTGCAGTCTATCTTTTGCGAAATGTGTTCGAAAACGTAACAACATATTTTTAAAGCATTTGCAGTTTGTACAGGATCGTCTTGGTTTGTTATGGTGAGCAAGTGTGACTAAGACATTATATTGTTTATAAAAACAAATATGTATTTATATTCTGAATTTCGCAACCATAAAAATGCTAATTGTTTAAAATGTATATTGGTTTTTTTGTTTGCATTATTTAGACTTATAAGCCAATAACAATCTGTCTAGATTTGTTCACATCTATATCCCAGCAAACCAGAATTTCACAATGTATCTGATGTCAAACAAGCATTTTAACATATCCTGCAGACTGCGTTTCGGATTGTCATCGAAATTTCGGGGGATTTTGTGCTTTGCTAATGCAGAAACTTCGACAAGATTTCGTTAAGATTTCTGAGCTGAAAAGTTCTGAAGGATTTAGTTGTCTTAGATCCTCGTTATGTTTACAGTTTTAATTCACTTTAAGGCTAAGAGATCATGATTTCTCCGGTTAGTGAAAAAATGTAAATGCCGCGGGTGGGATTCGAACTCACATTCGCTGTTCGATCGTTTCGATGTTTGTGAAGCATCATTTTCAGCAGCGTCTAGCCCGTTAACCCACTGCGGTGTGTATTTACACAAGTCACTAACCGAAGACATTTATTGATTGTGCAGAGTGATTGTTTGTCGCTACTTACACATTGCTTTCCAACTTACACGAACTGGTGCAGAAGTTTTGAAAGTTCTATTTATAGAACGAACTATTCTAATTGTAGTTGTCTCGTTCTGTTTTGGTTAAGCCCTACCATATGATTCAAATTTAGTTGGATTTTTCAATTTCTTTTGTTTAGAAATGACTACACTGCATTTCTGGTAGAGGGTTCTATGATTTCGAATTGTTATTTTTGTATTTTTATTCTGTTGTTCGACCTTTTCCTTATCAATAAATAATCAATATTCTTCGAGCTTGAGGTCAGATTTGCTGTTGTTATATTTATTTTCCTCGATATTTCGCTACTCCTTTGTGTAGCATTGTTTATATCTCCTGATGATGCTACACAAAGGAGTAGCGAAATATCGAGGAAAATAAATATAACAACAGCAAATCTGACCTCAAGCTCGAAGAATATTGATTATTTAATTGTTATTTTTGTTAGAAATTTGTTTTCGTCGAGATCTGTAGCAGATATTTGCACGATATGTCTCAAAACCTGCAATTCAGATTCTTTTTGGACTTTGTTTTGAAGTGTAGGGTCTATATTCAGATTTTCCTAAATATTTTAGTTAAGAATTCGATCGGATATCTGAAATATTTATCGGCAAAACATTAGAATGTTTCCCGATGAATCTTTCCCACATCATGTAAACCCTACCATATATATTTTTCGTATCGAAATCTGGCAGAAATCGGTAACGAATAATAAAATATTGGAATAATAGACAATTACGATAAGTCAAGCACACTCACTGGCATGAGTAGTTTCGAGCTTCGCGACAAGTTCATCATCAGATGCCTAACTACTGAAACTGAATTGATACCATCGGTAGATCATCAATGGTAAAGGTTGTGTTTCTCCTTTCCTTAGATATAACTTACAAATAGGTTAGCTGTCAAACAAACTGTCATACTGCTCTCATTTTTTGACATTTATAAACACTATACTCTGGCAAATTATATTGAATAGATTCACGCTTGAACAACGCTACCAAATTATCGAAATTTACATTGAAAATCAGTCATCGATTCGCGCAACTAACAGACGACTTGGTGATTTTTGTGGCACACTAAATTGTCCATCCGAGTTAGTCATACGTCGAACTATAGATAGATTTCATACCATATGCTCTCTAGATGATGCCATAACACCAACATGTCGACGGAATGTGCGTAGTAAACATTAGCACAAGACGTCTTGACAAGACATTTGTTTTTTCAAGACATTTACTATAGAGCTTCTCCCTTTTTTACTGATCCACGACGAATCGATAAATTTGGATCTTATTCCACACTTTCGTTTACAGCGCCGATATTCTATTTACTACGCACTAGACATTTGCACAAGACGTCTTGACAAGAGATTTGCTGTTTTTCAAGACATTTACTGTAGGGAAGTTGCGACAAGCAAGTACTTCGGGGTACTGTCTACAAAGCACTCACTTTTTGACATTTATAATCAGTATACTCTGTCAAATTATCGGGGGTAGATTCACGTTGAAAACAACGATACCAAATTATAAAAATTTACTTTGAAAATCAGTCATCGATTCGAAGGAATGTGCGTAATAGACATTTGCACAAGACGTCTTGACAAGACATTTGCTTTTTTTCAAGACATTTGCTATAGAGCTTAGTAGACAGTTGCACAAGACGTCTTGACAAGACATTTGTTTTTTTTTTTTCAAGACATTTACAACTGAGCTTCTCACTTTTTTACTGACCCGCGACGAACCGATAAATTTGGATCTTCTTCCATACTTTCGTTTACAGCGGCGATATTCTGTTTAATACGCAATAGACATTTGCACAAGACGTGTGGACAAGACATTTGCTTTTTTTCAAGCCATTTACTGCAGCGACGTTGCGACAACAAAGTACTTCGGGGTTCTGTTGACAAAGCATTCGTGAAGGTGTTTGTGTGTGTGTGCACAAAACTACAATACGGTGTGAAGCGAAAAAAATAACAAGCCTGTATTAGATAACACGGGCGCATAGGTCAGACGTAGAATACGTTGATAATTTTGCAATTAAAATATATGAATTAAGTAAACAAACGACAGCAAAGATCTGTAAACTTTCAAGCACACACAAGTGTCCACGCTCCCCTCCCTTCATTTTATGTTCTCCTCCAAACGAACTAATAACCGACCGATCCAACAAAACGAAATGTACACACACACACATTTTCACGCTGCTCGATAAATAAACAAAGCACAGCAAAGCCAAAATCATTTGATTTCACAACAACAACAAAAACAACAGCGGCATTTACAAACCAACAACAACAGCGGCATGTACAAAAAAAGTCTAAAATATCATGCTCTTAAATATTTATTTCCTTAACTACATAAAACTTTTATATATAGACATATAATTTTTTTAATGTAATTCGAAACAAAACATATTACCAAAACTGAGTAACATATAAAAATTGCTAAAATATGTTTTAATATTTAAGTAAAAGTGGGTGAAAGTTGACAAACATTGTCTCAAAATTTTGTGCTCCAGATCAACACCCCTACCTTACCGTATAACGTATTCTACGTTAAAAAGTATTTGCATTGTGTTTTTCTTTTGCTCTACAACTTCACACTGTGTAGTTTTGTATTCTAGTTTCGTGCATACACACATACAGACCTTCACGAATGCTTTGTCGACAGTACCCCGAAGTACTTGGTTGTCGCAATGGCGCTATAATAAATGTCTTGAAAAAAAAGCAAATGTTGTGTCAAGACGTTTTATGCCAATATCTAGTGCGTAGTAAACAGAATATCGCGGCTGTAAACGAAATGGAATGTGGAAGAAGATTCAAATTTATCGATTTGTCGTGGGTCGCAGGAATTGGGCCACTGTCCGTCGACTAGGTGGAAATTTTTGAACAAAGATCTTGCCCTACAGCCGTATAAGGTCCAGCTGGTACACCAATTAAAGCCAGCTCTAGCGCAGTTGGAAACTGACCTGATGTTTTATCGCAAAATTATGTTCAGCGATGATGCTCATTTTTGGCTTAACGGGTTTGTTAATAAACAAAATTATCGAATATGGAGTGAGACCAATCCACAACGGACGGCGCAGACTCCATTACATCCAGAACAATGCAACATTTGGTGTGGTTTACACGCTGGTAGCATCCTCGGAGCCTATTGCTCCAAAAATGAAGCCGGAGCTCGCGTTACGTTCAATGGAGATCATTACCGCACCATGATCATGATTCTTTGTTTGAAAATATGGATGACATTAACCGATCGAGATGTGGTTTCAACAGCATGGCGCTACGTGCCATACGGTGACCATAACTATAAATTTATTGTAATCAAAATTTATCGTTTAGTTTATTTCGAGAATCGAACCTTTCAATTGGCTCCAAGGTCGTGCGGATTGACACCTCTCGATAATTTCCTGTGGGGCTACGTGAAGTCACTGATTTATGCCGATATATCAGCAACAATTGACGCCGCGTTTTTAGGCCACAATTGTTCGTGTTATTCGTGACATACGGCCAGCAATGCTTAAAAAAGTGACCCAAAAGTGGACGTCCAGAATGCGCTTCGTCATAAACAGCCGCGGTAGCCATATGCCCGAAACCATTTTCAAATGTAAATGCCATATATTGATCTTTCGAATAAAGACATTTGTTTGATTAAAATTTAATATTTTGTATTATTTTTTACAATTTTAATTTCTATCGTCCTTAAACACACCCTTTGTATATACAAACTCAAATATGCAATTTCCGAATGCGAATTAGTAACCGATCGAAGATCCCTAAGTGAAATCACACACTCAAAAGTTGATAATCCCAAAACAAGAACAGAAATCTTGTTTCCTTAATGTTCTCCATGCTACTCCATGTTCTTCTTTTCCTCTTGCATTCACGCAGGGGTGCAGTGCTTTGAGTTGAGTTTTAATCTATATCACAGAGTTGTATTTTTTCTGAGTACAGCATTTCTGATGACCGGAATAGTGTCACTAACGTTTTTGAATTTGACCGAGTTTATTAGTTTTACCTAATGTATGTAATGGCCGTCGGTGGTGCAAAGGTAATGTGCGCGGCTCTTGTACACGAGTACGTGGGGTCGATCCCTCCTCAGACCACCTATTATTTCTTTCGACGGCGGTCACCTCGCTTAGTGTGACGATACTATCGAGTGTTTTTCCATGAAAAAGCTTCTGAAAAATACCGTTCAGAACCGGAGTAAAACTCTAGGTCCCAATAAATGAGTGTAAGATTAGAACGCGCACAGCTCACTTGTTGTGAGAAGCTCTCCCCAATCCCTTCCTGGCATGTAATGGGAAACCATTTGTTTTCATGTAATGCAATTCGGTTTGCTGGGACGCGCCAAGGTTTATCTGTGTCTGCTCCGTGTATTTCCAGTCGGACGATACACTACGTGGTGAAATGTCCTTGAGACAAGTCACAGCTAAGGTTGAAATTTAATTGAGTAAATTTTCCCCAACCACAGGTTAATCATTGAATCACTTGAATGAATTTCTTTAAAAATGTCAATGTTGTTATCTTTAGGCATAGACAGTGAAACCTCATTAAAGTCACCACTTTCTTTAGTAGACACTTTGTTTAGTTTGACGAACCATATACTTCGTAAATCTTTTATTCAAACTTTGTATTGTAATATTGTTTTGTATTGTTATATTTTTTTAATTATACAAAGGACCAATGACCAGAAATTACTCCAAGTTTGATTGCCCACCAATACGAGTAAAATCAATCCAACCATTAACATTCCGTTGTCGACCATGACTGTTCACAGTTGTGAGCCTTCACTGTAGGTATTTTTTCCATAACACAAAAGTCAGGTTAGTAAACTCTATGTTGATTTTTATTCAAAACAAAACATTTGTACTTTTATAATATATAATTTTTTTATACAGCCGGCGACAACAATGACTAAGAATTATTGTGTTTTTTTTTTTTTATTTTATATAAATAATTACAAATACAAAATAGCATTAACCACGATGACAATAATGACATTGGTAGTGACGGTGTCAGTGACAATGACAATGGCAGTGACACCGACGGTAGCAGCGTCAGAATGTAAATACACTCAGAACACCAACTCACGTCAAGGCCCTCAACACTCGCACAAACATATGTGCGTCAATTGTCTTTGCCCTGCTTGAAGATGACAGCTGATGAAATGTAAAGGGCATGCAACAGACAGATATGTCTCTCACTTTGTTTTCATTCCGTTACATATGTCCATATTAAAATAGATAACAAAAGAAGTCAGTGTCTTGTGGGTGGGTACAGTGAACTTCTCCAATATCAGATGATTCAAATGTGATCCTCTGAGAGAAAGTTCAAGGTTACCCTATGAAATGTTTATCATTTATGCGAGAAATTTTGATTTGCTAACCACAACAAACCTTTGGATTTCCCAGAAATTTATTTCCCAAAATTGCAAATGGTGGGTGGATTTGATTCATTGTATTCTGGATCATTTGGAAAATCCAACAACATATCTGTGATTTCGCATTACAAACGTCAAACGAAATATGTATGTCGGTGCCTAAATAAAACTGAACAGTATTTCGTTCAATTCCGTAACCGTAAATATTTATAATTGTATGACCTTGAGTGGTGTAATAGTCAGAATGCGTGACTACTCCATATGAGAACGTGAGTTCAAGCTTCGTACTGACCACATTACGGACGGTCACATCGCTGAGTTACAGCAACCCTATATGGGTTAAAATGTTTAGGTTTAACTGAGAACAATTCTCATATTCGAGACAGAAACGACAAGAAGGGATCAAAACTCAAATTACCAACTGGAGAGGTAAGGCAAAAAATCGAACTGGTTTAACAAATATGTTACCTTAGTTTTGTAAGGTCCCTGAACCCCCGGGGTTGCTCGATACCGGATAAGTAAGTAAGTAATGTATAGTGCTGACTTCAAGAACTCCCCACAACTGCAGTGCATCTCTAAATGAGATGACCAAGCAGTTCACAGGAACATTTCAAGGGACAGACCAGGGAACCATAGAACAGCTGAGCTGGGAAGACTAGAAACTAACTTACCTGCTCCACTGGATATGGAGCATGTGGTTATGCCGAATTTCTTGATGGTCTCATCGCACAAATTGCAGGATATCACAAAATAAGTATAGCATGTTATGACCTGAATCGTACGCTAAATTTGATATCCATTGCTAGACAAGATATCTCTATGCTAGTAGCCGTAATCACTGGACACTGTTGAAGAGACAGGCAATCGTCTAGACTTTCATTATTAGCTCATGCCTACTACAGAAGCTGTGGGGATGAAGAGGAGTACTGCAGCGTCGAGCATCTCATATGCTATTGCCGGCCTTATGTATGAGTAGGAGAAAATATCTAGGATCTTACTTCATGTTGGATCTAACAGACATTGAGTTGAATGATCTTCGGATATTTCTGCAAGGTACGAGTTGGTTCGCTGTGGACCAATGTACGTCTTTTCTTCAGTCACATCTTGGAATATCGGGATGTGGTATGGCTTCAACGCCTCTTAACCACCCCGGAATTTTTAACTTTAGCGATAGTAATAGAAAATCGGTAGTTAAATTCATAAAATTTCAATATAAAAAATTAACTATATTTCAAATTAACTACCGTTTTTTATAGTCATAAAGTTACAGAATTCCGCTGCAGGTCAATTTCCAGCTTCAGCGATGGGAACGTAATATGACGTCCCATGGTACCACAACTGTCCTCATTAGACAAAGTGTTTCAATTGTAACAGCAACTTCAACCTAACATAACTGAGAAAGAAGTGTCGAAGCATTGGTGATTCGCCTCCTGAGCATACACCGAAGCCAGGGCGTCAGCCTGATGTGCACTTTCCGTATTCCTATGAGTTCGTCATCTATTTTCATGAATGCTTATACTGCATCCAAATAGTTTTCTCCATTCCATTACTGATGTCATCTAGTTATACGTGCTAGCCTATATTGGGTTCAGCAAGAAGACTCAACGTATTCGTGCTTTATGTTATTACAAACCTAAGCCTATAGGTCGGCCTGATTTATGCATTTCGTAGTGCCGTGTGTACCTCATCTATTTTCATGACAGTTTGTGCTGTCTACAAATTTCGTCGTGTTCTCTTATGCAGACAAGCTCACTGAGGTACTGGCGCAGAATGCACACCCGCCTCATGATCCTGAAGCACAGTGGAAGTACATTTCCAACTCTATGAAAACTGCTGCAGAGACCATTCTTGGTTTTGAAAAACCGGTTAAAGTCAAACCATGGTAAGATGAAGAGTGTCGCATGACAATTGATGAACATAACGCTGCACGTATGGCAATGCTTCAGTCAGTTGGAACGCGAGCCGCAACGGTATAAGGAGAAGATTATAGAGGAAACCTGTTTTTTTAAGAAGAAAAAAACGGTTGTGGAGAATGCACGAGAGTGAACAATTGAGCAAATACAGAAGCAAGAATGAGGCCGGTGAGTTCTACAGAAAAGTACAAAGGCAAACCAACGGTCATGGATCAGGGCCCGTCCTTTTGTAGAGATAAGGACGGGAATCTTCTGGAAGATATTTACTTGTATCAGAATACTTCAATATAGATGAGTGTGTTGAGCAAATACAGAATGGTGATGTCGACCGTACCAGTCCTAGCCAAAGCGAATTAAGAACTGCAAACTACCTGGCCGTCGGTAGTGCAATGGTTAGTGGTCGCGGCTATTGTACATATGAACGTGGGTTTGATCCCAGCTCTGACCATCTTACATTTCTTTCGACGACGGTCAGCTTGCTTAGTGATGGCGACACTATCGAGTACTTAGCCATGAAAAAGCTTCTCAAAATTACCGTTCAGAACCGGTGTAAAACTGTTGGTGGAGCGTAAAACTAGAAAGCGCACAGCTCACTGGTTTATGAGAAGCTCTCCCCAATCCCATCATGGAATGTAATGGGAAACCATTTTTTTAAGAACAACAAAGCTGATGCTGCTAATGGTCTACCGTCTGAGCTGTTTACGTTTGGAAAGTGCATGCATCAGCTCATATGCAAAATTTGGCTAGACGAAAGCATAACCGACGATTGCAGCATTAGCATAGAATCTTGTTTTCAAAAAAAGGCCACCCGAGTATCGTGGAATAAGCCTTTTATCCATCGCATACAATGTCCTCTCGAGCGAAATGCGCGAAAAACAAAAGCCATTTGTTGCAGACCTGTTCAACCCTGATCAGTGTGGCTTTAGGTCTGGATGGTCAACTATGGACCAGATATTCACATTACGATAAATCCTGGAGAAACCTACCACATATTTGTAGATTATAAAGGTGCCTTCGATAGCCCGATACGGGGAAAACTGTCGGAGCTTGGTATTCCTGCTAAGCTGATACGCCTTTGAAGAATAACACTGACCGACACGGAATCCTCAATAATGATTGGTAAAGATCTCACCGAACCTTTTAGAACGAGGCGAGGCCTCAGGCGACACCTTATCATGCAATTTCTTCAACATATTAATTGAGATCACCGTGGAAAAGCTGCAGTCAACACGAAAAAAATGCTGCCCGCGTATACTGATGATTTACACATCATCGGGCGAAATCTGAGAGAAGTTACTGCAGTTCTTTCAAAAATTGAGAAGAAATCAGCGAAAGTGGGTTTGGCAGCAAACGAGGACAAGACAAAATTAATGGTTTCAACAAGCAGAACATCCACCTGATTGGATAAAAGGGTGAACGTTGATAACCGTTACAATTTCGAGGTAGTGGCGGATGGTAGTACGGTGTTTATTTTAGGGAACTAGTATGGTGCCTTTCTCGTAGATACCAGGTCAGCAAGTATCAGCAGGCTGACATTTTGGCGTTTGGGAAGTAACCTGTTGGCTTAAGGATAATAGTCCTAAGAAGGATGGCACAATGTCTTCTCTGGAAACCTAGGGCCTAACAATTCCCTCGAATTTGTTTTCCTGAACTCAACGTCAGCCAAAACTGCCGCATATCTCGAAACGGGAAAACTAAACAGTTCGATATTCACTTCGTATGGGTGCCAGGGTATAGCTGTATTCCGGGAAGCTGCATAGCAGATGAACTGGCAATGCTAAGGACTAAGTTTTTGCCAGTTCACGCGTGATTCGCGACATGTGTCAAAAGTCAAAAATAGTCAGTTTGTCTTGCCATTTCATGATGAATAGAAACGGACAACGCTTACAAATCTTTCAGTTTTATTATCAAAATTCGTGTTCTGTGCCAAACGTGTCTCGCAAGTTACGTCCATTTTGCGATCTTCAGTTACTAGGCTAACTTTTGGCTCAATGCGTACGTCAATAAACAAAATTGCCGAATTTGGTCCGAAGAGCAGCCAGAGACTGTTCAAGCGCTCCCAATGCACCCAGAAAAAATAACTGTTTCAAAGACGATGATGGCCGCAACGTTACGGTCAATGGAGGAGGGTACCTTATGATGATCACTGACTTTTTTTTCCAAAATGGAAAAATTCATTTTGGTGGTTTCAACAGGACGGTACCACATACCACACTGCACGTTATAAAATAAAAATAAATGGTTTCCAATTACTTCCCATGAAGGGACCGGGGAGAACTTCTCACAATCACTGAGCTGTGCGCTTTCCAGTTTTCACTCAATGATTGGGACCTACAGTTTTACACCGATTCCGAACGGTATTTTGAGAAGCTTTTTCATGGCTATATACTCGATAGTGTCGCCGTCACTATGCGAGGTGACCGCCGCCGAAAGAAATTTTTTTTTTTTGAAGGTGGTCAAAGTGGGGTTCGAACCCAGGATCTCATGTACAAGAGCCGCGCACACTAACCATTGTACCACCGACGGCCACACTACACGTTATACCTTGAACCAATTGAGAGTTGAGTTTGGTGAGCAATTAACCTCACGTTGTGGCGGTGTCATCTTTCGTGCTGGCATCGCCGGCATCGTTGGCATCGTTCGTGCGATTTGACCCCACTATACTTTTTTTCAGGGGCCGTGAAGTCTCTCGACTGTAGGGACAAGCCAACCAAGATTGCTGACTTGGAAGACAACATTACACGTGTCATACCGGCCGAAATGTTGAAAAAAGTGTGACAAAATTTGAATTTCAGAATGGACCACGTGAAGCGTAGCCATTCGCATAAAATAATCATTACAAATTAAATGGCACACGCCTGTAACATTACGCAGGAACCATGTATATGTTTGAACATTGTTTTCATTCGAAATCTGCTGCTTTTTCATTCATTCTTGGCTGTTTTTGTTTACAGCAGTTTTAAAAAAACAAAGCCAAATTTGTGTCACCAACACATACGATATACCATATTAATCATTGTGTCCCCAATATTTAATATTGCATAACAAACACAATGTATTTGGACACAAGTATACTATATTTGCGACAAGCTACAACCACGTTATATTTGCATCCAAATAACAAAAAAAAATACAGCTATTTTAGCGTGCAGTAATAGATTTATCGATCCAAATAAATATTTCATTCACTGTCTGTATTTTCTTCAATTATCAATAACCAAATGGCAAAAAATATTTACCATTATTTACCTAGACCCAGGTTTCAATGGGTACGTGACAATTTATTAACTGATAGACATAGGGCGAGATTGAAGGTTAGAGCTAATGTATTTTATAGGAGATGATTAAAGGGGAGGAAGAAATGGGATGCGCTGAAGATGCTGACATGAGAATACTTATTAGAGGATTCTATTGAACTTCGGAGCTTTTTCTCATCTCAGCTGGATTTTAGTTTCTTACAGCGAAGTAAATGATTTTTAGTTAGGGACCGTGGCCGACTTTTAGCTGCATAGGGCAGTTTCGAAATCATTCTAATTTTCGGAATATTTTGATTTCTCGAACCCTTTGACCACAAAAACTACAAGGGATGCAACAATTCAATTCTAAAAGTTTCACAACATTTCAAATTTGAAAGTTCAAATGCAACCTGCTTACCTTAGAGTTTAGCTATAGTTGAATCGTATATTAAGACAATACTACATAAAGATAATTTCCCGTTGAACCATAACTGTTATTAATATTGATTACATAATATATCAACAAAATTATAAATATAAAGTAGCGATATTTTACAGCGATAATTGCAATTTTGGCGCGTAAGCACGTACCAGAAACTTGAAAGTATTTCCTACTCAGATCGATGATGATGTCGATGATGAAAAGTCGACGACACGTGTTGGCTTTATGACGGTGATGCCTGTGAATACGATAAAACAATATTGAAAAGGCAGCAGCGATCTCTACATTTACTATTAGTTTTGCTACATTCAATTCAATTCAAAACTTTCATAGGAACAAGTTCTACCCATATAAGAGTTCCCCCCAGTAGCTGGGAGCAGCGTTAGAAAGAATATTATCGCCCATAATCGACACAGTCACCGGCGACGCCATCGTCATCGGCACCGTCGGCGCTAATGTAGAAATGTTTAATAAAATTTAAATAAAACTACATACATATACTATATACTTTCAAGGTCATTCGATTTTTTTCTCTTTTTATTATTATTTAATGTTTATTTTTTTGCGCTGTATTGTTGTATTTGAAATGAGAAAAAAAATAAAACATATTTAGCAAATTTCAACTTCCACTACTACTATCGGACTAGTACACTGCCAATACTACAGATGGCAATTCGATTCTATAGCAAAACGCTCAGTTAGAAACTAGAAATTCTAGACTATTAAACACAGTGGGTGGGAAATGATTAGCTAACTTAGATGTATTCTTGCTTCAATGCTCTCAGCGTCGAGTATTGCATTGCAACTAACTAAAGCGTTACCTTACATAAAGGAATTTGTACGGTAAAAGTTAATATTGGTGAATATGAGGAAGATAGCAGAGATTATCGTACTAGCTACAGGATATGTTAACAATCACCCTGCTATCTGTGTAGGAGATTGCGTTGCAACTAGTTTCAGCATCACCATATATATAGCGGTAGAACAATAGAAAGATTGTGGCAAAATCAGATGGAGGGAGAGATAAGCTCAGTTGCTACAGGACAAGGTTTTGAAATTAGCTTGGAAAAGCCAAACTGCTACTACTCCCTAGACCAGCAGAGTATACCTCACAAGAGGAGATACGAAAGAAGAATCAAAAATCGTAGTCGCAAAATCTGAAGTCGTAGTCACGAATATGGAAGATAGATGGGATTATCTCACTAGCTGTATGGATTGGAGAGGACTTGTCATTCCTCCTAACATCACCGGGAAGTAAGAGAGCCTAAATCGGAATCAAAGAAGGCTGTCGACGGAGTCGAAGTCGAGATTTTAATCTCGGTAATCAAACTTCTGAATTGGTAATCTGGAATACGAATCGAAAGTGAATTTGACCCAAATGAGGAAGATTGGAGAGACTATCTCACTAAAATCAAAATGCTGTCAGTCTAGGAGCTTGCGTTGCCACTGGTTTGAGCATCGCCATATATTCATCAATAGAGTGAATAATATATAGTGGCGAATTCAGACGATGGAAGAGATAAGCTGAGATGCTACAGGAGAATGTCTTGAAGCAGCTGCTATCCCTAGACCAGCAGACTTTACCCCCGAAGTGGAGATCCGAATTCAGAATCAGAAAACGTCGTCGCAAATGAGGATGATACGAGAGCTTATCTTACTAACTTAAATAAATGAAGGGAGTGAACAATGAATTGGCAATTTCCAGTATCATTGGCAAGGAAGAAGAGAACAGAGTCGGAATCAAAGTCGATGTCACAGTCAAAGTCGAGGTTTTACACTGGATCGCGGCGTTGTAGTTGTTCCCTTGAAGTCGATAATCAAATCTAAAAACAAACTTCTGGATTCGTTATCCAGAATACTAGTGGAACCTGAATTTGTCGCAAATGCAGAAGATAGAAGACGCTATTTCACTAAATACGAGATAATGTCAAAATCGCAATGTCGTCAGTCTAGGATCTTGCGTTGCCACTGTATTCAGCATCGCCATAATTTCACCAAAACAGTGAATAAAATATAGTTGCGAATTTACAGGAATCAGTGGTTACAGGAATCAAAATTAGCTTGGAAATGCGAAGCAGCTGCTACTTCCTAGACCAGCAGACTTTGCCCCAGAAATAGAGATCCGAATTCAGATTCAAAAGTCGTAGTCGCAAATTTGGAAAATACGAGAAATTATCTCACTCGCTAAAACAATAAATCGGAGTGAACAATGAATTGCCAGAATTACTAGTATCGTCGGGAAGGAAGAATGGAACAGAGTCGGAATCAAAGTCGATGTCATAGTCGTAGTCGAGGTATTAATCTGAATCGCGACATTGGAGTTGTTCTCTTTAAGTCGGTAATCAAAATGAAAAAAAATAAAGTTCTGGAGTTGTAACGCGGAATTCGAATCGAATATAAATTTGTCGCGAATGCGATGATAGGAGGGAGATATTATCTCACTAACTACAGGATAAATTTAAAATCGTAATGCTTTCGTTTAGGAGCTTGCGTTTCCACTGGTTTCAGCATCGCCATATATTCATAAATATATTGAAGTGGCGAATTCAGATAATGGAAGAGATAAACTCAGTTGCTAGAGACTCCTTCTGTTGCTGAAGCCTCCTCTTGAAATTAGCTAGGAAAATCGAAGCAGCTACTATCCCTAGACCAGTAGACTTTACTCCAGAAGAGGAGATCCGTATTCAGAATCAGAAGTCGTAGTCGCAAATTCGGAAGATACGAGAAATAATTTTAGTAGCTAAAAGAAATAAACGGAGAGAACAATGAATTGCCACAATTACTAGTATCGTCAGGAAGGAAGGAAGAGAACAACGTAGGAATCAAAGTCGATGTCATAGTCGAGGTTTTAAACTGGATCGCAGCATTGTAGTTGTTCTCTTGAAGTCGGTAATCACGATTTAAAAAAAAACTTGTGGATTCGTAACCCGGAATACGAATCGAATATAAATTTGTAGCCAATGCGGAAATACGAGATATTATCTATCTGATACTACCTATACAATAATTTCCAAATCGCAATGCTGTTCGCTTAGGAGCTTGCGTTTCTACTGGTCTGATTTCAGCTTCGCCACATATGCCTCGAAACTCAGTTGAAGCTGGAGGACTAGTTTCGCCATTACCATATACATGCTGAAAAATAGCGGCCCGAGGAACATATTGCAGGAACCATGTTTTTGTTTTCAAAAGTTTTCAACAAACAAAGCCACATTTGGACCACAAATACAAATATTATAATCTATTAATCATTGTGTTCCAAACATGTTATATTGAATAGCAAACACAATGTGTTTGGACACAACTATACTATATTTGCGACACGCTATAAATATATTATATTTGCATCGAAACAACAAAAAGATACAAATTTTTCAGCTTATATATATCGATAGCGTAAATGAAAGGTATTGGCAAATTCAGATGATTTGAGAGATAAGCTTAGGTGCTACAGGACATGGTCTTGAAATTAACTTGGAAATGCGAAACTTCACCCCAAATCAAAAGTTCCGAAATCAGCCTCAGATGTCGTAGTCACAAATACGGAAGATAGCAGCGATTATCTTACTGGGTACAGGATATGTTCACAACCGCCATGTTGTCGAAGCTGCTGCTACTCCTTACACCAGTTGACTTTGCCCTAAAAGAAGAGATCCGAAATCAGAATTTGAAGTCCTTGATACCTGAGTTGGTACCATTGGCAAGATCATCAATCGTATATATACCAGATTTTTTGAATTTCAATTGGATATAGTGTTGAATACGAGTCTGCTGAGGTCTCAGAAACTTAATCTTGAAGTAGGGGGGTTTTGTGCCAAATACCTTGGTGTTATTTTGGATAGCTTAGATTCAGATCCAATATAGTGGAAAGAGCGAAAAACTCGACGATATGCCTATAACCTGCAAGACGGCTATAGGTTGTAAATGCAAACTTCTCCGAGGATTTTTCACTGGATCTATATACCGGTGGTGAGACCGATATTGCTCTATGGGGTTATCGTGTGGTGGCAGATGCTTGAGAGACCCACCTTTTGTGCACTACTGACCGGGGACTGGGTGGGATGGGAATGTAATGTTATATTTGTTGGACATTGTAGGCAGGAGGATTACTTCTACGTCTCCCATAAGGTTAAGTCAACTCTCACAATAGATCATGGTCGGAGTCGGTCATCGAACAATGCTGGAAGATAGTCCCAACAGTCCTGTGTTTGTCGACTATCCGAAAGTAGGACCATTATATGGTCGGAAGTACCACACTTTCATACCGGAAAGGAATTCGCGGAGCAATGGTGTTCATTGTATTGAGGGATACGTGAATTTCCACACTGATGAATCGAAAATTAATAATCAGGTATGTTACAGGGTCTACTCTAAGGAACTAGGGTTGTCCCTTTATCGTATATTACCTGATCACTTTAGCGTATATCAGATGGAAATTTTGGCTATAAGAAAAGTTGCCAACCTGCTGTGGGATAATACTGCACCAGTCGTTTGGACTCTGTGGTTCATTGGTAGCGTGCGCGCCTCGTGTACATGAGATGCTGGGTTCAATCCCTGCTCTGACTACCTTACATTTATTTCAGCGGCGGTCACCTCTCATTGTGACGGCGACACAATCGAGTATTTAACCATGAAAAACTTCTCAAAATACCGTTCGGAATCGGTGTAAAAACTGTAGGTCCCAATCAGTGAGTATAGAACTAGAAAGCGCGCTTCTCACTGGTTGTGAGAAGCTCTCCCCAATCCCTTCATAGGATGTAATGGGAAACCATTTATTTATTTAATCATTTGGACTAGGTGGTGCAATGGCTAGTGTGTCATTTGGACCGATGTCTTCTTTGACAGCTTGGCGGTCAACAAGTCTCTGGAATAAGTATTCCTAAATTCAACATCTGTCCAAAATTGTTGCAGATCTCTTAACGAAATGACCTAGCCAGGGTGCCAGGACACAAGGAAATTCCATAGAACAGAAGAGCGTATAAGCTGGTCAGACTTGGGACTACCTCACAGGTTCCCCAAGAATTGGAACGTTTTGGCAAGCTCCTAGTAACACATAAGCATATCCGGCGACACGCTGCTATATGATGATGCAGGAGAGGTGGACGAGAGTCACAGATAGTGTAAGAGCAAAAAAAAATCTGATCAATAGTAGACGGCGGTAGATCCATGAACTTTCTGTCCCCAGCCAGGCCCAAGGTATCAATGCTTGAGAGTCACATATTGTGTACGAGCAAGAACAAATCTACTCGAAAGTAGACGGCGGGAGATCCATGAACTTTCTGTCCCTAGCCAGGCCCAAGGTGTCAATGCTTGTTTCAGTTTTAACGAGACACTTTCTGACATACGGCTAGACTAAAAGTTGGGGCCAATGACTTCTGTAAAAGCTGTACCGATCAGTCAGAAGAAGAATTCACTGAATATCTTCTCGGCACGTGTCTAGCACAGGAGGACTTCTACTGTGGGATCCAACCTATTTAGGGAGATGTGAGACACCTCTCAGATATTCGTAGAGAACATTCATTGAGCAAACCCAACGATTCTCCGGAGGGGCTAGCATTTAATCTCGTTAGCCCGTGGTATCACAGTGGATTAATATGACTAAGTGAGTCGTTCATCGACTGGCGCCAAGTTTTAACCTAACCTAATCATTATAACTTCTAATGACACATTCTTTTCAAAATTCCCCCACTGTGCCATAGCGTCGATTAACACAAATAGTTAAGTTTTCTAGATTTGGTTGTTGTTGTTGTTAGTGCTGTATTTTGTGTGTGTGTGTGCCATTTTTCTTTTGGCGCGAAAATTAAATATTTGTTATGATTTGTGTTTGTTGTTGTTATTAAGCTTAATTCTGAATGTTGTTGTTGTTGTGGTTTTATAGCCAAAATGATATCATACAGAATTTTGCGTATATGGCGTAATGCATGGACGCACAGACAGACATGTGGATAGGCGGACGGACGGACAAATTGGTCTGATTTTTAGGGAGTTTAGAACAAAACTTTAGCTGTTTAAGTTTATTTTGTGATACAACTAAAATAGGGTGGATAAGGGGGGCTGAACTGGGGCTGGTCTTAAATCTGAAAGCACAACAAAACGTAAATGACAACAATAACCACAACAACACTAAATGTAATAAACTAAAGTCAAATATAATTTTACTCAAGGTCATATGACAATTATTTCCGCATTTCTAAGAAGAATAATTAACAAAACCAATAATAAACCACATGTGGATGGTTGGTGGTTGAGATGCAGATGGGGGCGTTTGAAAAGAGAAAGGGGAGTGGCGTGTGTTTTTTGTTCTGAGTGAGAAGTGGAGAGGAGAGAGTTCGGCAGGTACCGGTGCCGCTGTTATTGGTTCTCATCTCAGGGTATCCCTGCTTTGAGATTTGAATATTTAGTTTCTTTTTTTTGCGTTTTGTTATAAACAATCGGATTTAACATAATTGCACTGGAAAAGAACCTGACCTTGCGTTTAGCAAAAAGGAAAAAACGTGTTATTAAAAAAACAAATGTTTTTTTTTCGCATTTCACATACTATTAAGAATTTATTAATGAAATCACTAGGAACTGGTTTCAACATTTGTTATTTTGCTTTATAAGATATAACAAATTGATTGTTTTGAGATTTTGTTTCATAAAACTTGACAAAAACAATTAAAATTAAAGCTTAAATCATTGTCCCAAAAATTTTGGGACAACACACTTTGCTACAAATTTGATTAATACTCATTTATAATAATAAAAATGTGTAGTTTTTATGAGATAATAAGAAAAAATGATTGAGTTTCACAAAAACAATAGAGCAATTGTTGTCCCAAAAATGTAGGAACAAACATTTTTGTATTGCATTTCATTTGTAATCATTTAGAATAACTACATTGTGTGGTTTTTATGTGAGACACAAGACAAATTAATTCAAATCCTCATAATAAAAAAATAGTTAATGCCGCAAGTTGTTGAGACAACGTAATTGATGTGTTTTGATAAAACTTCACAAAATGGTTTTAAAATAATGAATTAAATTATTTTTTATAATTTTTATAAATATTTTCCTAATTTAAGGTGTCCCAAAAGCTTTTAGATCAAAGAAAATTTCCAAAGCAATTGATTTATTGTGATTCTCAACTATAAGTAAGTGTATTTATTACAAAACATTAAGAAACAAATTTAAATCGTTGTCCCAACACTTTTAGGACATTTTTGGCAGTAGATTATGTTAGTTTAGGTTTGATGATACGTGTCGTGATACCATGGACGTCATATTCCGTCTCCATCCTGTATTTATTACAAACAAAACATTAAGAAAAAAATTTAAATCGTTGTCCCAAAATTTGTAGGACAGTTTTGGCATTAGGTTAGGTTAGATGATACGTGTCATGATACTAAGGACGTCATATTCCGTCTCCATCGTTGAACCTGTTAATTGACCTGGTATGGTTATGGGGGTTCAAGCCATATGATACCTCATCCCCATATTCTTATGTGTGGACGAGAATCAATGTACATTAGTCCCTGGTGAACCAATTAGTACTCTGCAGAAATGTCCTTAGTCTATTCATCTCAACTTCCTGAATGTCTGTTACATCCAACACGAAGTAAGATCCCAGATATTTTCTCCTAAAAAAACCCCGTTTCCCATAACATCCCTTGAAGGGATTTTTCTCACTGATTGGGACCTTCAGTTTTACGCCGATCCCGAACGGTATTTTAAAAAGTTTTTTCATGGCTAAACACTCGAAAGAAATTTAAGGTGTTCAGACCAGGAATCGAACCCACGATCTCATATGCAAGATCCGCGCACACTAACCATTGCACCACCAATGGCCATATATATTTTCTCCTACACATACAAAAGGCCGGGCAGTAGCACATGATGTATTCAATGCCCTCGTCCTCCTGTTCACCCTACAGTTTCTGCAGTAGTCGAGAGCTAAGATCCCAAGTCGAGACGCGTGTCTGAGTATTAACCAGAATTTAGTGATCACAGCAACCAGCATATAGGTCTAGAAGTGGATATCAAGTTTTGCGTACGATTCAAGTTTTGCGTACGATTGGTCATAGTTGCCTGGTGATCCTGCATTTTGTGCCACCAGAGAGCTAAGATTCCAAGTCTACACGTGTCTACGTAGTAAACAGTGTCCAGTGATCACAGCAACTAGCATGGAGATATCTTGTCTTGAAACGGATACCAAGTTTAGCGTACGATTCCGGTCATAACTTGGCCATACTTAACTGGTGATCCTGCAGTTTGTGCCACCTTAGAGCTAAGATTCCAAGTCAAGACGCGTGTCTATCTATTAAATAGTATCCCGTGATCACAGCAACAGTCTAGAAATGGATATCAAGTTTAGCATACGATTCCATTCGTAACGTGGCCATACTTGCCTGGCGATCCTGCATGTTGTGCCTGGTATACAGTTTCCAGTGATCACAGATACTGGCATAGAAATATCTTGTCTAGGAATGGATATCTAGTTTAACGTACGATTCAGTTCAGAACTTGGAAATACTT
This sequence comes from Phaonia tiefii, assembly GCA_963931995.1. Classification (NCBI taxonomy): domain Eukaryota; kingdom Metazoa; phylum Arthropoda; class Insecta; order Diptera; family Muscidae; genus Phaonia; species Phaonia tiefii. The sequence continues at coordinate 268,741,862 of OZ008369.1, read as the reverse complement.
GCCTGGTGATCCTGCATGTTGTGTCACCAGACCGTCTATCATTTGCATGACTGAGAGCTTCGGTTTTAAGCTTGAGCTTGCAAAGAGGCAAAGTTTGCAAAGAAGCATATCCTCAGGTAAGGTAGACCCTAATCTTGCCAGCTCATCTGAGCTATGATTCCCAAGAATGTTATATATAATAAGATGGACACCGACTTGCTTGACAATCTCATTTAGAGATGCGGAACAATTGTGGGCACTTCTTGAAGTGAGGAATACCGATTGGAGATTTTATAGCAGACTGACTGTCACAGTAGATGTTGATACCCCAGGCGGTGATGACGTTTCGTCCCAGCTAAACGGCAACCTCTTCGATTGCCAAGACTTTTGCCTGAAAGACACTACAAAAGGTCTCGTAGCCTTTGTGCAAGGTCTAGACCCAGCTCTTTAGAATACACTGCAAGTCCTACCTTGCCATCTATTTTGGATCCATTAGTGTAGGAGCCTAATTACCTTCTACATTCCGATATGTGTTGATTCCAGTTCTGTCTCTCCGGGATATGACTGAAGAAGTTTCTCTCAAAAGGTGGAAGTGGGTGTTATATAGTCGACATTTATTGCGGATAGCTGCAGATCCTTCAAAATCAACCAGCGACCATAGTGGCTGGTGATCCACTGTAAGGAATGTCCTAGGCGGATTGCAGACGTTACAACCATTTGCCTTCCCAGCAAATCTAGTGGTAATAGGTGAAGGAGAACCCCCAATCCCTCGGTAGCGGTTGTGTGCAGGGCACTCGTGATACACACCATTGACATTATCTGGACTTTTGACTTAGGTAAGTGGATTTTTACAGTAACGGCCACAAAACAACAATGCCGTACAGCAATATCGGGCGGACAGCAGCTGTACTTGTAAATAGCCAGTAAACTGCATATTTTCGAGGATATGCCCATCGTCCACCGATGGTTCATTTACATAGTTATTTTATCATGTCCATTGGGCCTATCCACAGTATTTGTCTGGAAATTAAGGGTTCTGTCGAGAAACATACCAATCGCACTATTCTTCTCTCTCCTATCTCGCCCTATCCTTTAGACAAATGTCTCTACCAAATAGCGACAAGGGATGAATATCGGAAAACTTCTATTTCCTGGAAAAGAGTACGAGCTCGGGCTTCTTTGGATTGATACCCAGCCCATTCTCCGTGGCCCACTTAGAGAGTCTTCTGATTAAGTTCTGGAGCACATCTCTGCATGTGGAGGGATATTTCCCTGCAATTCGACTGTCATGTCGTCATTATATGCCTCGACTGTGCAAGTTGATCCCTCCAGCTCTAGCAACACACTGTTCAGTGCTAAATTCCAGAGAAGTCGAGATAAGATTCTCCCTAGGGGTGTTCCTCTTTATTTCGAACTAAAGTCATGTGTCCCAGGGTCGAGTTATGAGCCTTCTCATAAGTAATTCATAGATCAAATTAAAGCTATCCTGGTTAACACAAAGTCCCGGTAGAGCCGATTTTATCCATCCAATTAAGACGCTGTTAAACCCACCCTACACGCTGAAAAATAATGGTCCCAACAATATATTGTACGAAACATGTACATGTTTGCAAGCATTGTTTTCATGAATTGAAGATTTTCAGCCTTGTTGTCTCTTTGTTATCAGCCTCGTTTTTGTTTTTAGCGGTTTTCAACAAAAAATACACATTTGGCTCTCAAAAACATAAATTATGGCCTATTAATCATTGTGTCTCAAACATGTTATATTGAATAGCAAACACAATGTGTTTGAGCACTAGTACAGCACATTTGCAACAAGCTACAAACACGTTATAGTTGCACGCAAACTACAAAAAGGAACAGATTTTTCAGCGGGTTTTGTGAATGTTTTGTAAAGGTTTCCCCTTGTAGTAAACGTGCTGACATGTGTGTTCAGCTCAAAAGTGCCTACAAGCTGAAAAATAACTGCCCCAGTAACATATTGCAGGAACCATGTACATGTTTCCAAGGATTGTTTTCGTGAATAAGAGTTCTGCTGCTTTTTGTTTCTTTGTTGTCTTTCACGTTTTTGTTGGTATCAGTTTTCATTTACACATTTGGGTAAGAAATACATATATTATAACCAATTAATCATTGTGTCCCAAACATGTTATATTGAATAGCAAACACAATGTGTCACAAATATACTATATTTCCGAAAAGCTACACACACGTTATATTTGCATCCTATTGCAATTGTGAGTCAATCATCCTCCCCAATAACTTCAGCAGCAAAGATGAGAGACTGATTGGTCTAAAGCCCTTTGCACTGATATGCGATGATTTCCCCGTTGCCTGAATGAATACCAACTTGGAGCCTCTCCATCTAATATCTATAGGTCTGTAAGTAGGATAGCTTGATTCAGCTCGTATAAAGTTTTTCCAGGGAGCCAAAATGGTAGCCGTCAGGGCCAGGTGATTTGTAGAGCTTAAAATTCCATATTGCCCAGTGTAATGTTTCTTCAGTCACGATATTTCCCGTAACGTGCGGAATAAAGTGACTGTTCGATGAATTTGACCTTATATTTTCGGTCCAGTTTCCTGGAAAGTGTTTGATAAGCATGAGATCTATAGATTCTTCACTCGATATTGTTTATAGCCCGTTTTGGTCCTTCAGGTATCCCAGAGAGGTACTGGAGAGGTCTCGTTTCAATGCCTCCGCTGAAATGTCTCCAAGACCTCCTCTTTCAAGATCTTAACTCATTCTTATATTCTTGAACCACTTCGGTGAGTTTGACCTTATGTTTTCGGTCCAGTTTCCTGGAAAGTGTGTGTTAAGCAGGAGATCTATCGATTCTTCACTCGATATTGTTTATCGCCCGTTTTGGTCGTGCACATATCCTAGTCAGGTGGGAGTACTCGAGAGGTCTATTTTTCAATGCCTCCGCAGAAATTTCTCAAAGACTTCCTCTCTCAAGATCTGAACTCATTCTTATATTCTTGAAGTCTAATTCTGTACAAATCCCAATCTCGCCCCGTCTTGAGGAGTATACCCAATTAAAAAAAACTTTCTGCAAGACTTTCTGAGGGTTTACAGTTCCTTGTTCCACCACGGAGGTTTCTATTTACCTAGGTAGGAACCGGTAAGGTATGCGGACTTAAGTGATTTGTTAAGAGCTGAGGTGAGGTGAGAGGTGAGAAGGTATCTTGGAACCGACAAAGTGGCGATGTTCTGTAAAAGAGATAACGCGATGTATCGATGGTCAGGGCTAAATTCCACCTTCCATCCGGTGATCAATTCAAAGACATCCTATGATGCAAAGGTGACATCGAGAACCTCATGTCTATCTCCTTAGTAATGAATGCGGACGCATTCCCCTTGCTTACCAACATAAAGGTTAGTGAACAAAGCATAATCTGGAAGTATCTCTCCTCTCATTTATGTAGGTACTTCTCCAAATTGTATGATGGGCATTTTCGTCCGCTCCAAGGACAAGACACATTTTATCCTTCTCCACCTCCTTTATTAGCTTCCCAGCAGAAGCGACGGGCGGGATCCAGTATCTTCATAGGGCATATAGGCTGACGCTAACCAGATGTAAGCGGTAACGTCTCTATCGCTCTTAGTGAGATACAATAAATATATTCAAATGTTTCTTAGCAAGTATACACGTTCTCGCCGTGCCCATGGCTTTGAAAACGAGAAGCTTGTACTCAGGGGTATTCAATCCGCAAATCCTGCCAAGATTTGTTCTTGGCTGAAGACGACATCTGCTCCATATTTTTGTATAATGAGAGCTGCAGAATCAGTTTTAGAATGTTGGAGGTTTATCTGTAGTAGCGTCAACATAAGCAGCTACGTCCCTCTCCACAACCGTGTTGTTGGCCTCATCGTTGATATCTTCCAATAGACTTTCTGACAGCGCATCAATCAGCTTTGATTTGTTCAATGAATTATCATTCCCCGCTGTATTCACAGGAGCATCCAAATCTGTATTTGCTTTATAATTCATAGCCACGTTTCTCTCTACCAATTTGTTTTTGAAATCATTGGTTTCTTTCAGCAGGGTATATGCGGGCCTGTCCTTGAGCTTTAATTCGGACAGTGAAGGAACTTCTCTCGCAGTGTTAAATGCGGCAATCTCATCATGTCTTCCACTCCACCCAATGCCGGTGTACCTTCGGTGGGTATGGTGTCAGGTGTGGCTTCCTGTTCACTGTTATACACACTAAGATGAATTTGACCGAAGCCATAAGAAATGACGCCTTCAGTTTTCCTAAGAAACGGAAGTGAATAACAAGCATGACTTGTCGCCGAACTACTTCATCGTCCTACAACTTTTCAACCTTCCAATAGGCAGATAGGAGTCCGCGGCTACTGACCCTTAATAGGTGTATGACAGACTCCTCACTGCCATTGGCGGACGTTGGTAAACACGCGCGAGCTCTTGGACGGGACGGGATGTAGTTCTTGTCAATGACATCCAATTTTTGAATAAATATGAAATTAATTCGATTTCCACAACTGAATGTAGCATCATTTTGGTTGCAACAACTGAATTTCTAATAAATTATATTGGTACAACCGAATTAAATTTTGAATTTTGCCTTTTCCGTGGGTATAGATGCTGTAACCATTTACCAACTAACAACCCGCAACCAAATTCATATTTTTTTCATGGCAACTATAATAGATGTTTCAGTTATTTCTACTTGTACAGCCATATCATGTCGATCGCATTTCCTGGATAGCAGTAACGCCGGACTTATAAATTTCGATGTCGATCGCATTTCCTGGATAGCAGTAACGCCGGACTTATAAATTTCGATGTCCATCGCATTTCCGGGATAGCAGTAGCGCCAGACTTATAAATTTCGATGGAATTTGTCAGTTAATTACTTACACCGTATCTATATAGGGTTCTTATATCCCAGGTGTATATCGAAAAATCGTGGGTCATGCTCCTCGACAAATAGGGGGTTTGTATGTTTTAATTTTCGTATATCCATTTTCACCAATGATTTGAATGAATTGAATTGCAGGCACCCATTATGGATCAGATGCTGATCTGCACTCAGTTCTCTGTATGTCTGTCGGACCTGGATTTTGTTTTTCTTTAGTTTTATCAGCTGTTGACCAGTAATTTCAGTTCATCCGCCTCCTTAGGACAAAAGAAATGCCCTAAAAGTTCTATGAACTTACGTGAGTATTGTCAGTTCATAGTCTAAGATATACCAGTATTATCACGCCATACATATTGCTCATCCAACCGCCTTCTCAATTGAGCTACCATCCCACATGAGTCTGGAAATCGCATTACCAGGGAATACTTGTCCTAACACAAGTTGTGGGCTGCTTGGAAAATCCCCAAAGTAATTGTTACCAACAGCTCTGGAAGAAAAACACACACGGCTTTTAATTGCTTTCAACATCCACTAGTTTTTTGTTGTCCCAAAATTTTGGGACTATATTTTCTTTTCAAATTTGATATTATCATTTGATATATTAACATTATTTATAGGCAAACAACAAAATAAACACCAATAATGTAAATTTTGTATAAAGAAAGATTTCAATTTAGTGTCCAAAAAAAAAATTGGGTCCCTTTTCACATTAATATCACGCCACGTTAACAGATTATCAACCTACGTTCAAAATCAAGTTCACGTTAGTATGAAGTGCAACCCCAGGGGGCATTCACAGACAACGACCCAAATAAACAAAAATAAATTTCACAAAATAAATTCAAAACAAAATCGAATCGTATGGTAGACAAAAACAGTGTTCGAAGTATTGACTTTCGCTGAAAATGCATTTTTCTTGTTTAGTTGTGACGACGGAGCGACGACGTACGGTAATGAAAGTGGATCACATTTTTCTTTATTGATTTATTTGTTGGTTTTCGTATTTTGTTTTCAAAACCTTTAATGTCAAGCATAAATAGTTTTAGAGCAGACGAAGACAGAGAGTCAGACGATTGTCATAATAATGGATGGAATTGAATTTCTACACCATGATGAATATATTTATACGCCGTCATATTTAGTTACAAGACAAGAAGAAGAAAAAAACTAAATTTTTATGATGACGATGTACATGCGCCTTTTTTTTGTATTGCTAATGATGGACAGCGTTTATTTTTTCTTACTTGTGACGACAAAAACATTCATTGACGCTATAAACCTGGGGGGGTCTTTGAACTTTATTGTGTTTTTTGGGGTAGAAGAAAAGATGTAATTAAATTATTCTGACGCATTTAGAGGAAACAAATAGAATATGCTAAGAATGAACGACAGAATATGTCAAAATTTTATTTTTATCAGCCATATAGGTTTTGTGCCGTATCTTTGCAATTTGGAAAAAAAATACTGACAATATTTTTGTACAAAATTTTAGAGACATTAAACTAAGCTGTTTTATAGACAAGCATAAATTTAAAATCATATCTTCTAGTTAAATTCGCAAAGATTATCGAATTTGTATAGTAATTGTATCAACTATAATATCAAATATAATCCAAACATTTTTGGGACAAAATTTGCTGTAAATTTCAAGTGAATGTCATCATTTTTAATGTCTCAAGTTTGTAAATATCTGATATAACATTTTATTTTTAATTATAGTTTTATAATAAAATTTTTTATAATTTTTTAGAAAAAATTTCAAATTTTTTTATATCCAAATGTTTGGAACACCTATTTTTGCTGTCCCATTTAAATTTCTGAGACAAACTGCTTTTGCTGCCCTATTTAATTACCATTTATGTTATTCTACACAGTTTTAGAGTCCCAAGTGTAAGATTTGTAGTGTCCCAAAATTTGGGACACATTTTCAACTGCGTTATTATGTTAAATAAATTCAGAATATTAATTTTTAATATAAATCGGGCAAAGGTAAATCTTATTTTTAAATACGCGTTAATTTGAATGTCCCCCAAAAATTTCAATTCTCTTGTCCCAAAGGTTTGGACAGACCAAAAAGTTAAATTGAAAAATCAAAATAATTTTTAATTCTCATCCGGTTAAATTTGCTGTATTTATTGCATATTTATAACAATTGCAGGCTTAAAAATAACAATTCAAGTTTGTTTATACAACCAACTACATCAAATATAAATGTCCCAACATTTTTGGAACATTATATGTTGTCAAATTGTATGTGAAAATCGTTCTTTGTAATGACTCAAGTATGCAAACAGCTGTTTCAACGTTTCCTTTCTATTACAGTTTTATTTTAACTTTTGATTTTTTAACAAAAAATTTTACCATTTTTCATTCGCAAGTTTTTGGGACACTATTTTTTGCTGCGGAATATAAATTTATGAGCCAATCTGTTTTAGCTGGCCTATTAAATGACTACATGTGGTATGTCTATTTAATTTTATGGTCCAGCAGGCAAGATGTGTTGTGTTCCAAATATTTGGGACATATTTTTACCTTCATTTTTGTGTACAATTCTGAATATTTGGTTTTAATTCAAAGATGGCAAGAATCAATTTAATTTTTAAATATCAATGTACCTAAACTTAAAAATTTGTTTTTTATTTTTTACTTCATTTTGTGTTCAATTCAGAATATTCCGATTTTAATTCAAAGCTGGCAAGTATAAATATAAATTTTAAATATAAATGTACCCAAAAATTACAAAATAGTGTCCCCAATTCAGGCTTAAATTATAACTCACAATTTTTGGGACATTTTTATGCTGTACATTTTATATTAAATCACTGCAATTTTTTAACTTAAGTAATCATATATTTTTTACAACCTTCTATTCTGGTAATCTCTAAATTTCTAGGAGCAAATATTAAGTTGTGGTTGTCCCAATATATTTGGGTCAATCTGTTTGCCGTACAATTATACGTAAATTCATTACTAGTGAATGTACTTCAGGTTATTCCGTAAGTAGTACTGTCGAATGGTGATTTCCCTTCAATTGTATGACAAGAAATCTCAAGTAGGAGATTTTCTTTGTCCCAAAATTTTGGAACAGGTTTTACAACTGTCATCAAGAAATATTCAAATTCGTTTCTTTCAAATATGAGTTTTAGCTGTCACCACTGTCATGATATATAAAAAATAAAAATAAATGGTTTCCCATTACATCCCATGAAGGGACTGGGGAGAACTTCTCACAATCACTGACCTGTGCCCTTTCCAGTTTTCACTCACTGATTGGGACCTACAGTTTTACACCGATTCCGAACGGTAACTTGAGAAGCTTTTTCATGGCTAGATACTCGATAGTGTCGCCGTCACTATGCGAGGTGGCCGCCGCCGAAAGAAAATTTGAAGGTGGTCAGAGCCGGGTTCGAACCCAGGATCTCATGTACAAGAGCCGCGCACACTAACCATTGCACCACCGACGGCCATGATATATAAAACATATGAACTTTAAACTTTTGTTTATCCCAATATAATTGGGACAACCTTTTGCTGTACAATTATAAGTTAAGGTTTTTCGACTGAATGTTCAACAATTATCGAAAAAAATTTTACAACTATGAAAAGAAATATTCAGATTCTTTAATTTCAAATAATAATGGGCAATCTTAAATTTCATTTTAAATTACCCTCAATTAAGATTTTTTAAAAATATTCCGGGTTTTTTTATATTAAATCCATTCATTAATTGTAAAAGCCAAAATTTTTGTGACATTACTAAAGTTCACTTGGATCCTATAGTTTAGTTAGAATTGCTGTATTTATTGGTTTTACACAACATTTCAATACAAAATTATTGCAACAAAACCTTTGGGACAATGGTTAAGTTGCAATATTTTAAAGAAAATAATGTTTTTAATAATCAAAGTTGTTGCTGATGTATTTTTTGGAATTTTGTAGCTCAACAATTAATTTAAACATATTAATTTGGGACAATGGAAAATCTTATTCGGAAGCTAAATCGCTATTATTCCTTAATGGGCTTATTAAAATTGCTGATTTTCTGCATTTAGATAACATTTCTAGAAATAACGATTGTCCCACAACTTATGTCCCAAAACACCCCTGCGCAACGGGCCTGCGTTTAATAATATTTCTGGGGAATAATTGTTCTCTTATTCAAATTTTAATTTAGTACAAATATTTACATCTTACTGGTTATTATAATTGATATATGTAAGAATTATTGTCCAAAAATTTGGGACAAATTATTTCTTTAAGTTATTAAGTTTCAAGTTGGTTCACAAAAATTACTTTTGATCTTAAAGAATTGTTAGCTTCAAGATAAATAAACATTAAAAAACACTGTTTCATAGAAAAAACACTATTTTTGATATAAATTCATTAAAATTTCTTGAAATTCGAAATGAAAATTAGGGTACCAAAATTTTGGGATATTTTTTTGTATAAATTTGTAATTTTATTAAAATATATTATATTTTGCCGTATATTTGAATAACAATCAGCTGTAAGTCTTGCGAAAATTGTGTCCCAAAAATTTTGGGACAATTTTTCTTGCTTGTTAAAGTGGATAAAAGAAACGTTTTAATAAAATTGCAATCGAAATTTTGTTTTCTCATGTTTATTAGGGCTACAAGACATTGAAAAATATTGTCCCAAAATCTTTGGGTAATTTTTTTTGTTTTCTAAAATTATAAGAAAATCTCAACATTTGGATTTTAATATATGTACTTGACAATTTATTGCGTGTTTGAATTAATTTAATTTGTAAAATATATGACGAATTTAGTCCCAAAATTTTGGAAATTTTTTTTAATTTTTTGCAAATATTAGTTTTTTTTGGAAGAAACTACATATAAAATGGATTTTTAAATGGGGATTTATTTATTTATTTATGGATTTACAAATGGGGTAACTATTTGTTTCTGCACTTTCATTGTGTCCCAAAATCTTTGGGACATTTTTTTTTTATTTTCGAAAATTATAAAAACATCTCAGCATTTGGATTTTATATATGTACTTGACAATTTATTGCATGTTTGAATTAATTTAATTTGTAAAATATGTAATGAATTTAGTCCCATAATTTTGGAATTTTTTTTTTTAAATTTTTCGCAAATATTATTTTCTTTTTGGAAGAATGTTATATTAAATGGAATTATATTAAAAATCAAAGAAGATCCTGGTTCATACATAAATTGTTATTTCATAAATTATTTTACCTATTACACTAAAATTCTTTAATTGATTCCTGATTAAATTGACCCAATTTCTTTGGACATTCATGAAAAGTTCATTAGCAATTGTAAAACAGTAACAAACCCCAAACTTAATTGAATTTCAAATTACATTACAAAATTACAATTTACTTATATGTACAAACATTCACTTGTAATTCTAGGCTGCTTCATTTGTCACCAACAAGAACGAAAATAAAACGAATTTAAACAATTAACAAAAGGTGAAGGAAATCAAAAAAAAACCTCATTAATTTTAACGTTTAGTGACGTCGTTGGGTCAATAAATATTTGTGAAATGAACTCACATCAACATGTGGGTGTTCGTCATTAACTGCCCCTTAATGATTTTAAAACAAAAAAAAACAAGTTAAGTTATTTGGAAAAGGTATTATCATCATCATCTCACCTTCCACAACCCCATAACTCACAGAAACCAGTTAACAGACATTAACTATTATTACTACGGATTGTCACAAATGACACTTGTTTCATATAACACAGGTGTAACTTTTAAACACGTCACAGGTCTTAGATAGAGAATATTTAAGAGAGGAATTTCAGGAAAAGAGTTTATTATTGACAAACTTATTTTTATAAGAGAGTTGATCAATATGTTGTGCGAAAGCTTTTGCAAAAAGTTTTCCTATTTAATCAGCTAATGGTGAATATGTGGTGGTAAGCTTTTATATGTTAAGCTTTTTGCAATGATTGTTATTTTCAACTCTCTTAGGGAGAGTTTCACACTCTTCATTTAAAAGCTCAATTCAAAAGCTCTCAGACATTTTTAATATTAAATGGCACTTAAATGACAAGCATCGGGCATTTTAACTATGTACATTTAAATGGAGAATTTTCAACTGTGAAACTGGCCATTGGTAATTTTTTATTTTTTCCTCTCCTCTCCCTCCCTCACACACATTCATTGATTAAAATTTAATGTAGTTGCTAATATTTCTATAACGCAACTATATATTAAACAGATCCTTATGCAAAAACAGATAAGGAACATTTTAAAATATTACTGCAAAACTAATTGTCCCAAAATTTGCAGATAACTTCTGAATCTAAATAAAAATAAAAATAAATGGTTTCCCATTACATCCCATGAAGGGACTGGGGAGAACTTCTCACAATCACTGAGCTGTGCGCTTTCGTTTTCACTCACTGATTGGGACCTACAGTTTTACACCGATTCCGAACGGTAATTTGAGAAGCTTTTTCAGTGCTAGATACTCGATAGTGTCGCCGTCACTATGCTAGGTGACCGCCGCCGAAAGAAAATTTGAAGGTGGTCAGAGCCGGGTTCGAACCCAGGATCTCATGTACAAGAGCCGCGCACACTACCATTGCACCACCGACGACCACTTCTGAATCTACGGCACTTTAAAAGAGTTTGTTGTTTCTAACAAAATTATGTAAAGAATTTTATGGTTTACAAAATAAAAGTTAAATAATCAGCAACAAATCATGACCCAATAATTTTAAACTCCTACAAATTGATTTTTTTTATAAATTATTGAGCTCTTATTAAAATTCTGAGTTTAAAATAGAATTTCACTACAATTTCTTTATAATGTTATCGAAAAGTAGGTGTCCCAAAAGCTAAAACTGATAAAATTCATATTATTAAAGAAATGCAAATTGTATGTCTCACTTTTGCGACAATTCTTTGTTTTCTCAAAATTTACTACAACTTTTTATGTATATTTTGTTATGACAGTAAGAATATATTCTCACGCACTTAAAATAAAAAAACTTTAACTACAAAAATCAAGCAAAAGTAATGTCCTAAAATTTGTGGGACAGTGAGAATGTTAATCCAGTTTCACTATAGTTTCTTTATAATTGTATTGAAAAACTAATGTCCCAAAATTTTGGGACCTATTTTTACAAGCTTAATCGAACAAAAGTTCATGGTAATATTCGGGATTTGTGTACTAATTTAATATTTGCAGGAATTTTTATTAAAAAGAAATGCAAATTGTCCCAAAATTTAGTATCAACTTTTCATGTACAATAACAACAATACTTTGTATGTATATTTGCAACAACAATAAAATTACAGCAGACAGTTGTCCGAGGCCTTCGGCCACGGACTGTCCCTGCAGGCTGTGTCAGAGACACGGCCATTAAGTTTAACGTAGAATACGCCATCCGATAAGACAGAAAACATATATAACAATAAATTCGTTTGCTTATATTATTTATCATTTATTGTTATATATGTTTTCTGTCTTATCGGAGGGCGTATTCTACGTTAAACTTAATGGCCGTGTCTCTGACACAGCCTGCAGGGACAGTCCGTGGCCGAAGGCCTCGGACAACTGTCTGCTGTAATTTTTATATTTACCAACGGCATTTGATTCAAGTCCGTTTAAAAAAAAAATATTATGTTCAATTTTTTTAAACTTAATTTAATTTATGTATTTTAATTAATATTTTTATTGAAATAAGTTCTGCGAATGTTGAGAGGGCCGCCCTAATATTAAAAAAGGTTTACCTTATCGAGTCTTCCCATTAGCATTCGAGCGTTGTGTGAAAGCTTTACGCTTTACAATTCAAAATTAATGTTACAACAGCTTTATTGAAGCTTTCGCAAAAAAGCTTTATTACGTTAGCTTACTGCTTGTTTCACTTTTTACTAGATACATGTTGCCAAGCAACATTAGCTTGCTGTTCGTTTCACTTTTTACTAGATACATGTTCCTAAGCAATGTTGAGCAACCAAAAACACTCAACCAAACACCACACATATGTTTGAGTGTATGTGTTTAAACAATTTTCATTTGAGAAATTAAAATACTAGCAATATATCAACCAATATGAAATGTATATCAAACGAAAGATAACATCTTCATTTACCTACAAAAAAAATTTTAAAAAAATTCATCTAGCCGTTTCCTCAAATTCAATGAAATAAAGATTACAACAATAAAAACCTGACATGACTCCTCATACCGTAAGGTAAGACGTATTCTACGTCAAAAATATATTCTCAAACACTTAAAATTACTGAAAACCACAAAAATCTACCAAAAACTATGTCCCAAAATTTGTGGGACAGTTATAATGTCAATTTAATTCACATTTTGTGGCCCACATTTTAGGTATTTCATTTACTATATAATTCCACCACAATTTCTTTGTAATTTTATTAAAATTATTGTCCCAAAATGTTGAGACACACTAAAATGAATAAATATTGGGAAAAACTGAAATTAAAATCTGAAAAAAACTGAAATTAACATAAATTTGGGAGAATAATAAGAATATGTAAAGAAGTTTACATTCTACAAAATAAAAGTGGACAAAATCAAAAACAAAATACATATGTCCCAAAAATTTTAAACACCTGCAAATTTGATTTATGTTAAACCTGTTGGACTTTGATTAAAATATGCAGTTTAAATAGAAGGCCGTCAACGTAAAAAGAATCTACACCCGAGGAGAAACTCCCGAATGATTAAAAATCATCCCGAATTTATATTTAATGATATTTTCTGTAAAAAAAAATGCAACAAATTAAATAACTTTTGTCGTTAACTGGCTTAGTTATCGAATGCTAGAAAACCTATTGAAAGTATAGGTTGACTTGTGGGTTAAATTTGTATACCCTCACCCATAGGGATGGGGGTATATATCATTTAGTATCTTTGGACGAAAGTCGTTTTCGGACTTTTTAAGATGATTGAACCATGTCCGTATGTCTGGCTGGCTGGCTGGTCAACACGATAACTACCGTAAATCTTCACTTATCACAATGAAATTTTTTCAGTGACTATTATTTCTCCAGACTTAGTTTGTGATTGCAACATATTTTTTCTAAAACTTTTTTCCGGTAGATGTGATGATTACGTTCAACTCACACTCTGGTTAATAACCTGTAATTGTTCTACTTAATTGGTGAAAATGGGCGAGATTAAACTCCTACAAATTTAGTAGCTCCCATACAAAAGCTTGGTTTGTTAACCCTATAAATCGCGTAAAACACTTCCGACCTTAATGAAACTAGGTATAAGGCTTCACGTCATTAAATTCTAACCACCGATACAGACAAGGGTGATTTTTCCACGTCCATTTTGGTACCTCCCACACAAAAGTTGTTTGGCCGTCTGGTTGTTCGGCACGATAAGTCCTGCAAAACCGAACCACTCTTTATGAAATTTTATTCTGGACAATATTTGGTTAAATGCCACTTTTTTATAGAAAATGAGCGGGTTTGCCACAACCATTCTGGTACCTCCCATACAAAAGTTGACAAATGATGGCACAATAACTCTCGTAAACCACAACCGATCTTAATGACATTCGGTACTAGTCAATATTTTGCTAAAAGTTACTGTGTATTAATAATTCAATACTGTGCCACACCCAGTTTCGTACCTCCCATAAACAAGTTGGATGTATTTCCGTTTGGCCGACTCGATATCTCCAGTAAACCACAGCCGATCTTAATAAATTTTTGTACTAATCACCATGTTGGCAAATTTGTGTACCTCCCATATAAATACTGGCCGGATAATTGGTTGGTGGTCACAAAAATTCTCAAAACCACTTTGGATCCTAATTAAGTTGGGAACAGACCTAGTATAGATCGGCACGTCCAATTTTTTTTGTTTTTTTTTTGGGTGTAGGGATCGTTATTTTAAGTAAAAAAAGTAAAATAAAAAAATCGGGGGGAACCCCTATTTTGGGAGTTACGGGCCAAGTAGCCCTCGCAGGGACCTATGTTGCTCGCACCGTGTGGTAGAAATTTTGGAAAATCGTTAAATTTATATTGTAACTAGTCGCCCGGCCGTCCGGCCGGGCTCAGACAGGGGGGTTAAAATTTCCTCTGTACCTGAAGTCGATGTGTGGCAAAATCGGAAAAATCACTCGATTGTTTTAAAAAAAAAATATTTTCTGGATATTTTTAAAAATCCGATATCTGGATAACTAAGACAGTTATCGAAAAAATGTATTTAATTTTTTTTGTTTATTTCGACTCGTTTTACACAAAAAAGTTGTGAAATCGGTCCCATAACACGGCACCACACTCCTAGTATCATCCTGTATGTCCGAAGTTTGGGGGCCCACAACTCCGAAAATAGGCGTTGCCCCCGATTTTTTTATTTAATTTTTTTTACTTAAAATTAAAAGCTCTATCCAATGGTAATAGTCTGGAGCCGAAGCGAGTTGCGGACCTATTCTAGGTTTAAGCCTTAAATTGCTTATTAGATAATGTTTTGCGCAATGTCACTCTGCGATTGAATATGGCCGAATTTGCCACACCCATTCTTATAATGTAAGGATGAATATAGACGTGTGTTAACAGAACTCGGACGAAATAGATGACTTAGAGTGAGGGTATGTTTAAGTTGTTTCACCCGACTGGAATTTATGTACTGGTTTGTTTGAACTTTAATATCTTCGGTCTTTCAAAGGTTATTGTTGAGTAGTATACCCGAAAAAAGATTAAAGACTTGTTTATTATCTTAGTCTAGTAAAAAAAATAAGTATACTAGGCAATACTTCTTTTTATCAAAAAAGTGAGGTTAACAACTCGATTTTTTTCTACTAGCCCCCAATGGGTTAATAAAACAAAACATTTTATATACACACATACTTACAGATTTTAGAACGATCTTTCTAGTGGAACCTATTTTAACAGGTTCCGTTAATAAATGACCGAGTTATGCCCGATTATACATCAAGCTTTGGAGGACTATATTACGGAAACTTGGACTTCCAGACCTGTTTTATTCTGATCAGCATTCTATGCCCTACCAGGCCAAAGAGAAATAGGCGACATTTGACTGAAGTAAATTTGCTCCGCTTACCTTCATACAAAACATCCGTTCTGCCGAAATTTGTGAAAATTAATTAAAATGTGGAAATTAACTGCTGACTGAGGCCCAATTTTCAAAGATCAAACATAATTTAAATTCTGAATTCACTTTTTGGGTTTAAACATGCTGTTTAAACATCCAAAGTTGGACATTTAAACTATGATCAAGTGACCATATGATTTTGACAAAAAACAACAAGAACAAGCACAAACATCTTTTAATTGTTAATATGAACAATTATAGTCACCATCCTAGTTGAAATAGCAATATAAACGTATCGTCTAACTCGTAGTGCAGTTAAAACTTTATTTCTGCTCAAATAGTCTCCAATTTCATTAAATATTTTGTATTTTATCACTTCACTTTTGTTTTGCAAATGACGCCCGTTTGATGCATTTAACGATAACAAAGACTGTACATATAATAAGATGCCATTCCTTGGAAATTTCCAGTTAACATTTTGCAACACGTTGTAGATGGCGTTAGTACGAAATGGTAACTTAACCGATAATTTAACTGAATTCCAGTTGTGCCAGAGTTTCCAAGTTTTTGAATATAAATATGAATTTTAGTATACCATACTACTGAAGTATTGTATGATGATAGCATGATGGGTAGCACGTACGACTAGCAACCACGAGACCTCGGTTCGAACTCCAGTTGTGTGTCGCACATTGTTTTTAATCAAATGATTAGTTTTTAATTATATTTTTAATTTTTTTAAGTATTTGTAAATGAGTTATTTTATGAAAATACTATAGTAAGTTAAAAAATGACATATTTTAAATTTAATACGATAAATTCAAAAGCAAATACATTCGGACACATTTTTTACTTTGCAACTCCTAGAGTCGATAGTCGAGAAAAGTGTAGTCAAAGAATGGTGTTGTTTTCGATCTGCATGTGATAATAATAATGATAAGTTTATTTATTACACATTCATGGGATACATGTAACTTGAAAATTCCTAGCAAATAAATAAGGCTGAAAAAATCATTGCGATGGAAATTCGCCAGAAATATTTAAAATAGGTCACACCACTTGTTACTACTCTATCATTCCAATTATGCAATAAACTTTTACTTTCTAATTTTTGTGAAAAAGTCCCAACAAAACGGAATAAGTGTTATTTTGGGAGGGATATAACTATTTTTAACATTACTCCATAAAAAATACTAATTTTTGAGTTTTATAATGTCACTCGCAAAATAACATTTATTTTCTGGTTATTTATCAAAATATTTTAAAAAAAATCACGACTGTTATTATCTCTGCCAAAAACGAGAGGAATATATTAAAAAAAATACAAAAAAGGTGTCTGTGGTTGGATTCGAACTCCAGATCAACATTTAATATAAATATGACTGCCGTTGTAGGTTCAAGGCCCAGCAGGAGCAAATTAATTTGTTAATTTATTTGTTTTATTTGCTTTTCGGTTTTTTTAATTTTTATTTATATATATTATTGTGTTTCTAGTTTTAACAAAATCAACAAATAGTAAAATTGGCATACCTAACGTATATTTCATGATTTGTTTCCATTACATATGTTGTAGAATGGGTTAAGAAATAGATTATTATTATTTTCGTTGGCAATGCAGATATTTCAATATTTCAACACTCGTATTGAATTTTGACAAAATCGTGGCAACCATGTTTCTAAGAATCGATTCGTTTGGCAACGCAGATATTGGAATATCTTAACATTTGGGTGGAATAATGGTAACACAGACATGGGACTGTTCTTGTAGGTGGAAAGTTTCTGATAGCCATTCACTTGGGAGTGATTCCTTCATTGGGCAGTCCAAGCAGCTCACTACTTCCACGCAGTATGTCCTGGGCAATGGCTTATCGGAAACCTCCGTTAGCTAGCTAAAGTGAGAAGGCGAAACGAATGAGCAACCTGAGTGGTAATGCGATCACTGATACGTCTCAGGATTATTAGGTGACTCTGTCACTGAAGCTCTTCGAAGTAGTGGACATATTCTTCTGTCCTCTGAAAGCGGATGAGCCAATACCCCTGGCCAACGGCGGATCAAAATTGAAGAAACCAAAATCCAGTTTCGACACACTGCATTCTGGTCAGCGTCTGATCCATAATGGGCGGCTGAAACATGATCATCCTGGCAGTAGGTAAAATGCAAACCACGGTGGGCTGGGTTTGCCCCCCGCCACCGTTATATCGGCAATGAAAATACACGGAAAATATTATGAGCAAAGAAACCCCCCAACTGTTGGCGACCCTCGCAAACGTTATAAGGAGCATGATTTAAGGATATGTACCTGGAATGTTCGAACGTTATACAGGACTGGTTCCACTTTCCAACTGGCGGATGTCCTCGGAAAATATAAAGCTGACATCACAGCGATCCAGGAAATGCGATGGACAGGATATGGTTGCACCAGAAAGAAATACTTCGATATCTACTACAGCTGCCATGAGCGTAAGCACGAATTTGGGTGCGGATTTATAGTAGGCAAGAGACTGCGACACCTAGTTTCAAGGTTCAACCCAGTGAGTGACCACATAGCCACAATTCGCATCAAAGCGAAATATTTCAACATCTCGTTAATTTGAGAGCACGCACCGACAGAGGATAAAGATGATGAGGTCAAAGAAACATTTTATGAGCGCCTGGAGGAAGTATATGAACGCTGCCCTGACCACGACATTAAGATTATTCTAGGCGATTTTAATGCCAAATTAGGAAAGGAAAGTGTCTTTCGACCAACCATCGGCAATCACAGTCTACATGATACCACCTCCGATAATGGAATAAGACTGATAGACTTCGCCGCTGCAAAGAACATGGTAGTTAGTAGCACACGATTCCAGCATAAGGACATTCATAAGGCGACCTGGATATCTCCTGATCAAGGGACGAAGAACCAGATTGATCACTTGGTAATAGATGGCAGGCACTCTTCTAGTGTAATGGATGTACGTGTGATTCGAGGTGCCAATATCGACTCGGATCATTACATGGTGGCTGCGAAAGTTCGCACGAGATTGAGCAGGGCGAAAAACGAACGGAGCCGAAAACAGGAAAAGCTGGATATTGACAAGCTACAAATACCGGAGATATCAATGTCCTATCGACAGAAACTCTCTCTCCTGCTGGAGCAGAATACCCCCCCTCCCGAAGACTCACATGCGCAGTGGAAGCACATCTCGCATTCTTTGGAAATCGCTGCAATGACTGAACTTGGCTATCAAAAACCGCAGAAGGATAAGCCATGGTACGACGAAGAATGTCGAATTGCAACTGATGAAAAAGACGCTGCACGTATGGCAACGAAACAGTCAGTTACAACGCGTGCTGCGAGTGAGCGGTACAAGAAGCTGAGAAGGGAGGAAAACCAACTATTTAGGCGAAAAAAATGGCAGTGGGAGCAGAGAGAGAGTGAAAGAACCGAAATGTGCAGGATGAAAGTTTTCCAGAGGGTAAGAAGATCGACCAACGGGCCTAATAATGGGCTGCCCTCCTGCAAGGACGAGAATGGGAATCTGGTGACTGAGAAGCAGTGTGTGCTCAAAATTTGGAGACCACTTTTCAGCACTACTCCACTCAGATTCTTCCACTGAAGATCAGGAGGTAATGATAGTGGAAGATAGTATAGATTGTATAGTATAGACACCCACGAAAAGCAAATCGATACATACCACCTTTTTGTCGATTACAAAGCTGCTTTCGATAGCCCCATACGGGGAAAACTGTACGAAGCTGTCTGAACTTGGTATTCCGGCAAAACTGATCTCTGTAGCATGACGCTGACCAACACCAAATCAGCAGTGAAAGTGGGGAAAGACCTCACTGAACCATTCTGTACCAAGCGAGGACTTAGACAAGGCGACACACTTTCGTGCAATCGCTTCAACATCTTAATGGAGATAATAATAAGAAAGGCTGCAGTAAATACGAACAAGACCATTAACACGAAAAGCCATATGTTGCTGGCGTATGCTGACGACGTAGACATCATTGGGCGAAATTTGCGAGAGGTTACTGCAGTATTTTCAAGAATCGAAAAGGAATCAGCGAAGGTGGGTCTTGCTGTTAATGAAGGCAAGACAAAATTGATGGTGTCAACGACTAGAGAAACCTCTTGACTTGGTCCGCATTTGAACGTTGACAACCGATTTAATTTTGAAGTGGTAGATGAATTTGTCTACCTTGGATCCGCCGTGAACAAGGACAACGTCAGCTTGGAGATAGATAGGAGAATTGTGCTTGCAAATAGATGTTTTTGGCGTAGAATTCGTCTTACCTTACGGTATAGGGAGTCATGTCAGATTGTTATTGTTGTAATCTTTATTTCATTGATTATGAGGAAACGGCGAGATAACTTTTTTTTAAAAATTTTTTGTAGGTAAATGAAGATGTTATCTTTCGTTTGATATACATTTCATATTGGTTGATATCTTCCTAATATTTAAATTTCTCAAATGAAAATTGTCTAACCACATACACTCAAACATATGTGTGGTGGTTGGTTGAGTGTTTGAGTTTGTAGCATGAACACAAACTATGCTGCTGTTTCAGTGTGGACACAAACCTTCGGCTGTTGTTTTGATTGATGAAATATTGAATTTTCGTATATTTACTTATGTATTTAAATGAAACAAAATGTTAAATGTGAAATTGAATTTAACATGGATATATGTATAATTATAAAAAATATATGAAAAAATTAATTCATACATTTTATGTTAAATGAAAGTGCTGCCAAGTAAGCAAAATAACAATGCTGCTTGATGCTGTTTGACAGCAGCTGACAGTTGACGTTTATCATTTATTGCTATATATGTTTTCTGTCTTATCGGATGGCGTATTCTACGTTAAACTTAATGGCCGTGTCTCTGACACAGCCTGCAGGGACCGAAGGCCTCGGACAACTGTCTGCTGTTTTTTTTTTGCTCAGCAAGCAGTTTAGGAACAAAGCCCTCTCTCGACGGACAAAAGTCTAGGTATATCAGACTCTCATTTTACCTGTCTTGACATATGGTTCCGAAACTTGGGTCATATCGCAAGCGGATGAAAAACACCTGGGAGTTTTCGAGAGAAAAATTCTCCGTAAAATATATGGTCCTGTTAGGGAAAACGGCGAGTACAGGCGTCGCTGGAACGCAGAGCTATATAATCTCTATTTTGACGTGGACATAGATAGACGAATGAAAGTGTGCCAATTGCGTTGGCTAGGCCATGTTATCAGAATGGATGAAGATGAGCCAGAGCGAAAGATTTTTAATAACGTACCCGATGGAAGCAGGAAAAGAGGACGACCAAGACTCCGCTGGAAATACCAGGCAGAAGAATCCCTCCGTATCCTTGGTGTTACCAACTGGCGAGAAAAGGCGAAGGATAGAGCCAGTTGGAAGAATATGTTGAAATTTGTTTAATTTGTTTGTTTAATTAATGTGTGTAAGACGTCTTTCCTCATGAGGTTGTAATATAGTCAATAAAAGTAAAAGTAAATGGTAACACACTGTTAGTGGTTAGCCATCTATTATTTAAAATTAGCAATTGACATATCTTATTATATGTACAGTCTTTGTAGCTAACTTACTTTGATTTCCGCTAGGGGCAGTATTGCATTTCTTCTCACTACTTTCCAAGGCTGATCTAGTAGAGGTTAACGCAGTAGGATTTGTTGTTGTTGTGGGCACCAACAACAGGGATTTTGTTTTTGTTATATGACTCTAAATGTCAAATTCAACGCAAATACATATGACCAAATAAAGTAAACAAAAATTTACAAAAACAAAATACACTGAATTTGACGTACAGAGTCATAAGAAAGCAAAATCAGCTGTTCTAATGCGTTAAACTCTACTAGATCAGCCTGCTACTTTCCATTTTCCACCAGTATTGGAAAACAACACATGCGAATTAGAGAATCACAACAAACAGAAAGATTAACGAACATATTCACAACGTGCGAGTAGTTAGCAGTTTTTTTTTATCTATAAATTTACAATAAATTTTAACAAAATGCAATTAAATCTGCATTATCTGTGTAATTTTAATGATAAAGTTAAAGAAGAAGGTGAACATTACTTAAAAATGCCTCTACAGTTTAAGAGAGTCTCAAGTGTTTCCTTACAGATCTGACCAGTGATTCATTGAAACGTGTTTGGTCCGGCAAATATGAAATCCAAGAACTGAAGTCACTACTTACCCAATGGTGGCCCAAGCAAGATCCAACCGAATCCATAAGTGCCGAGGAAAGTGAGAAATTTCTGTGTTTGGCTGTGCAACTGTTGCTGGTGTTTATACAACACAATTTTACGGGACCATTTTCTGATTTGATCGAATTTGAGGGTGTGTCTCAGGCGTTGTCACAGCAGGTGGGCGATGCCTTTGTGGAATTGAAAGAAAATGGTGAGGAAATTAATCCAAATGTAGTGTTGGGCGAGTTTTTGCTGGTGGCCAGAGATATACTGAAGAAACTGCTGGATTTCAATAAGGATTCAGTGGTAAGTATTAAAGTAGTAGAGGAGGTAGAGGGAAACCTGTTGATTTTGAAATAACTTAAAACTTGTGGCATAGAGAGTTGGGAGTTGTGTTTGCCCTCGGCAATAAAGCAAAATAGGGGGTAGAATTAGCGGCCAAGGTGACCAACTCAGATATGTGTACTGCCCACTTTATGTCGTCTTACGACAGTCTTACCTGTATTGCGAATTTCAAACTACATTCCTTTATTTGGGTATGTACCCTTGACTGGTTTTTTCTATACTCCATTGAGGTAACATTTCTGCTTCAATTCCGAAAGATTAGAGTCTGTATTGTAAAATTGACTACGAAATTCAGCGTTTTACGGAATGTAATCTGCTGTCGTTAGCGAATAATCTCCGCCCACTTTTAGCAAAGAATAGTATCTCGAAAGTTATTTAATACAGGAAAATGTATTCCAATACTTTCTTGAATTTAAAAAGTTTTTTTTCTAACAAAATGCCTTTATGATATTTAATTTTTAAAACACCTTAATCCCTTGTAAATCTTAACAATTTATTCTTCATCTTTTCCTGTCTCTTGATCACTTCAGATCTTACGCTGGTGGCATTTACGTTATCTGTGTATACACCAACACATTATAGATGACTTGACGGCAAATCTTTATGAACAAGTCAAAACCGAGGCCGAATGGCTGCTGGATCATGTCAAGGGCATGGAAAACAAAGAATATGAAGCTTTACTTTATCTAGAAGTAGCCAACACCTATCTACAATACCATCGTGGAGAGAAGTCTCAGGAGATTTTAGATTCTCTATGCGAACACTTAAATGTTACCCTGAAAGTCGAAGGTCTCTTGGGTGTACGCACAAAGTTCCAACAAAAACCTTTGCCTCAACTTTGTTTGAAGGTAGAACAAAGGGAAGAGCAGCAACTGTCTAAGGCCAACGACACTAACGGCAATATGGAGCTGCCGAAACTACTATTGCATGAGGATGATACACGTTTGGAAAAGATACTTTTTATAGAGGATAAAGATAATGAGATAATGACACTGCCCAGTGTTTTGCAGGCTTTGGTGTTGGCAAAAGTGTAAGCTGTTTTAAAATGTTAAGTAAATTTTACTAACTACAGTTTCTTCTTCTTTTTTAGACGCCAGTTGAAACGTACCCAACCCAAAGATCGTCTGGCCGACGAGGAATTGGAACCCTATACACAAACTTTGCTATATCAAGAACATGGTCCTTTACAAGTCCGCCAATCGGCTTTGCTGTTAAACTGTGTCCAGGAGTCTAATCATCGCCGTACCGTGGAGCGTAGCTGGAAACAGTGTGAAGAGGCGGTGAAACTCCTTACCGAACATGTTTACTCTGTAAATGAGCGATTTTCTTATGCTTTTGCCGGCTTTCTACAACCCAAGTGGCAGGTGCAACTGCAGCTTTGTGATCTTTTGATCTCCTTGGGCATGATTAAAAGTGCATTGGATATATATTTGAAAATACAAGCTTGGGAAGAAGTAATCAATTGCTACACTCGTCTGGAGTTACGACACAAAGCGGCGGAAATCATTGAACAGCAGCTGAAGAAGAAAGCCACAGTTCTACTCTACTGTCTGTTGGGCGATGCCACTGACAATGTGGAGTGTTATGAAAAAGCTTGGGAATTTTCCCAACACACTAGTGGCAAGGCCCAATCCCATTGGGGTAACTATTTGTTTCTGCACAAAAAGTACGAGGAAGCCATATCCCACTATGAAAAGTCAGTGGAAATTAACTCTTTACAAGAGAAAATATGGCTAAGATTGGGTTACTCAGCCATTATGCTGGAGAAATGGGAGTTGGCTGTACACGCCTACATCACTTATACACATTTGGAACCTTTAGGTTTTGAGTCGTGGAATAATTTAGCTAAAGCTCTCATCAAATTGGGCGATAAGCAAAGAGCCCATAAGGTGTTGAATGAATCATTAAAATGTAACTACAACAACTGGAAGGTGTGGGAAAACTTTATGATTGTCTCCGTGGACACGGGAAATTTTGAGGATGCCATGAATGCTTATAATCGTTTGTCCGAATTGAAAACACATTACCTGGACTTGGAGGTATTGTGTATAGTTGTAACAGCCATAGCAGAGGGGAAACCTGACGCCAAGGGGCAATCTGCGCAACGTCTGCTGAAAAAAGCCACCAATCTTATGGGTCATCAATGTATAAAACATGGCAATGATGCCAAAGTTTGGGAATTGGCGGCGCTTATAGCGATGACACCTTTAAAAAAAGCCGAGAAATTAGTGAAATCATTTAGGGCTTACACAGCCAAGGAGTTGGAATGGCAAACCAAGCAACCATTTGCCGAGAAAGCTTTGCTAATATGTCAAGAGCTGTCACAGAAGGCCTTGGAAGCCTTAACAACTCATGCAGACGACGAAACTGAGGTAATGATTACGTCAACATTGAACTCTTCACGTTTAGCGGACCAGGCTTGCATCAGAGCTATAGAAAAGGAGCCAACAAAATTCCCCGAAAATGATGAATTACTGGAAAGTGTTAAGAGTTTATTGGAGGAAATGACGCAGCATGTTAAACAACGTATGGGAGTAGGAGCGTGATAGAGATTTAAATAAACTACTTTTTTATACTTTGATAAATATTATTTGAAATAGAAAGGATGGGAAGATGAAATCAATTTTTGTTTTCAATAAATTTTGCGCAACACCCAACAAGTCAAAAGGCAAAACCAAGTTGTATTGTGGAGAATTTGTTTTCCAATACAAAATTTAAAATTTTTTGGAACTGCGGCCAAAGGAAGAACAACGTCAATAACAAAATCTGTAATTTGCACTGTTCTTTGATCTCGAATGTAAAGTCTGTCACTCGAATACGACTCACATTGGGTGGCTCTAAGTCAAAAGGTTTTGCTCGATTGACTTTATCTTCGATTGCAAATGACAGAACATTCTAAGCAGAGAAACTGTACAGTTTCGTTCGATTTTAAATGTCAAAATTGTGGAATTAATACCAAAAACGCAAAACTGAACGAACGAAAGCCAGTGATCCACATTCGACTCAAATTGGGATCCTGTAAGTCGACATTTTCGTTCGACTTAAGCGAACCACAGACTTGTCGAGCATGAGCTTGGTCGATAACTTTTTATCGGACTGATGAATTTGAAAAAATATTACCAAACAATTTTGTGAACATGATAGTGATGACAACAACTTCGATTGCATTCTTATTTAGTATCAAGAAGGGCGGTAAATCGATAACAAAAATCAACGATATCTGATGATCATGCTCATGTATGACAAGTCTGTGGTTCGCTTTAGTCACCGCATGTTTCTCTATCTCAAACGAAATCTTTCATTCGTGTTCTAGATGAAAGAAAGTTGATTTGTGTGCCACAATCTTGTCATTTCAAGTCGAATGAAAACATACAACTGTTCAAAACTTTTCAGTACAAATTTTGGTTGCGAATGTCCTGTCCTTTGGGATCAAAGTCAGGCGAACTAAATATTCGACTTCGAGGAACCCAAGTTGAGTTGAATATGAGTGACTGATTTTCGTTCGAGATCGGGGAACAGATCATTACGGTCGTTTGCCGTTCTTCGATCTCGAAAAAAGTCAGTCACTCGAGTAGGACTGAAAGTGGGTGCCTCTTAGAAGAAGTTTTATGTTTCCGTTCGACTTGAAATGACAAAATTGAGGAACCAAGGCCAATGGCCTGTTCCCCGATGTTGAACGAGTAGCTAACGAACAAAAGCTAGTCACTTACAATCTGCTCAAATTGTGTTCCTCTAAGTCGACATGTTCGTTCGACTAAGTCAATGTTTATTTGCAAATGAGAGCAGATTCGAAATAGAGGAACCAAAATTTGTACTGAAAAGTTTTGAACATATTTACGTTTTCATTCTACATGAAATGACAAGATTGTGGAACCCAAATCAATTTTCTTTCGTCTACAACACGAGCAAAAGCTTTCATTCGAGTTTGAAGAACAAACTGAAATTTCTTTCGACCAGACTACGAACGACACCTTTCGTACGGCATCGAGGAAAAGGAACACAATTTTTGTTAATTTACTGTCTGTAAAATCTTATTAAGGAACATTTGAATCTACTTCCCGACTGCCTTTAAAAATGCTTTTATTCAAGAGCTTCTGAACATTCTGTTGAATCTTTCTTTAGAATAAAAAAAAATGGTGTCCCATAACATCCCATGAAGGGATTGAGGAGAGCTTCTCACAATCAGCGAGATGTGCGCTTTCTAGTATTTACACTCACAGATGGGGACCTACACTTTTACACCGATTCCCAACGGTATTTTGAGAGCCTTTTCATGGCTAAGTACTCGATAGTATCGCCATGGTGAGGTGACCGTCGTCGAAAGAAATGTAAGGTGGTCTGAGCAGGGATCGAACCCACGTTCTCATGTACAAGAGCCGCGCACACTAACCATTGCACCAACGACGAATGATAAGACATAAATCTAAAGAAAAACTTTTCTAAACCTTCTTGCCATAAGAAGATTGTCTTTCCTCTTGAATAAAATACAGAAACTAGAGTTTCGCAAACAAAATATCTCAAAAAATCCTACATATGATGTTTACACCATAACAGTGGAACACCCCTAAGACTTCTTCATTCTAAGATAAAGACCAGCAGGATTTATCGAAGAATCCACCTCTGTTAGGAAATCCTTGACTTCAATCAGAGCGCTGTGTATGGAAAACCTACAAAGAAAAAAAATTCTTGCCTTCGAATAGATCGGCGCTTATGTCTACTCTATGAGCAGCACACACTCGAGCCATTTACTTACCCCATTGACTTGAATACCATCAATTCCTTGCCCACCAACATTTCATATTCGATATCATTTTTCTTTGTAAAATTCAATTTATTACTCTAATACAAGTTGAGTTTTGTTGTTATCAAAACTCTAACGCTTTGATCAAATGCTCCGCACACGGCTAAGCCCATTTTATCAGGATGCCAATCGAAACAATGGACGGGTTGTGATGATACCGTTGATGCGTGTAACATTTCTACAGACCCCACTATGCCCTCTTTATAGCCGTCGGTGTCCTCTTTCATCCGCTTCTCAGGGTATTTATAATTCCAAAGGCGCAAGGAGCCCGTTCCGCCGCATGTAACAAAAATATCACGATTCTGAGGTAAATGACGCGAGCACCACACAGTGGCCTTAGGGCCTGTAATAACACCATTCGAACCAACCGAGCGACCAGCATTACGTTCTTCCAAACATGAAAATCCCTTCGACGGATGTTGGGTACGCATGTCATAGATGGCCAAGCCTCCCTCCAATGTGGTGACTGCCATTTTATTCATTGGAATATCACGACGATCAAATTCTATGCCACAAATTCCATTCTTCAGGGTAGTTTCCCAACGTACCGATAGTTGCCTTAAATCGAAAAGTTTTAAATCACCATTATCATAACCAGCTGCCACACAGCGTTCCTCATTGTTGTAGCTATCACCAAAGGCAACAGCCCAGCAGTCTCTTTTAGCCACAGGTCTATCACCCGGTTCGTTGCATTGTTCTGGTGTCATATCAACCACTGGTGAAAAGCCCTGGCGTATATCCCATACTTTAACGGCACCATCCCTACTACCCGTCACTATTTCAGGTGCACCACAATCCAGTTGTTTGCCTCCAATCGCATCTATGCAATTGATAATAGAGGCATGAGCCTCTACATTGTACACAGGTATCTCGGGACGTTCCAAATCCCTTAAGAACAGTTGAAAAAACTTTAAGAAACGCTACGATTTTCATTCACATTTATCCACTTACAACACTTGCAGTCTCCCCTGAAAGTCTCCTATGGCCATGTGACGATTCCTTAATGAAGCTGCTCCAAATGTTCCACATTTAAAGGCTGCCTTCTTTTCTATAGTCTTGATTTTGTCCAATTTACTTTCATTTAACTCATAAATCTCCAATATTCCTTGGTTATTGGGTTTGGAACCCAAAACAACAAACTTTGCCGAACAAGGAATCCATTTGGTATCATAGACGGTATAATTCACCGACTGCTGGAGGTGCTCAATCATTTGAGGCTTATCCATGGTGGCGCGATATTCTATAATATAATTGATATCGTTCCTAGTTTTACTTTTAGAATAAATCGAAATATACGAGTTTGATCAATTGTTTACCGGTTGCTATGATATTTTTTTTTTTCAACCAGCTCGTTTTGACATATTTGTAAACAAATGTCAGCTGTCAAAGTGTAATGAATGTGTGACAGGGATGATGTCTCAGGAATGAGACAAGTCGAGCGTGAGTACCTTAATGCCTTGTACACGCTGCCACGAGATTGAGAATTTCGGACTGAAATTGTCGAACGAAATTGAAATCGTTCACACTGGCATTTCAGCAATTTCGTTGGAAAATGAAAACTGTTTATTTACATAAATTACTATGAGTAACATTTTCGTGCTTGGACACAATTACCAACATTTTGTTAGAAAATTAATGAAAACAATAAAATAAATAAATGGTGCATGAACGTTAACATGAATCACTGATTCTACACGGTTTATAGTTTCTTCTCACTAGTCTATGTCGATGAAATGTTAAAATTTCAATTTGATGAATGAGGCGGGATACATTTGTTTTATTTATTGTTGTAATTTTTTTTGTAATTTTAGTAACCACGTGTTCAGTGAACGAAGCCCACCCATAATTATCGACGGCGTTGCAGCAACAAAAAAAAATAATCGATTAATTTTAAGATTTTGCGTTGATTTAAAGATAAGAGTGTGCCATTCTGAAAAACCAACGTTTTCATAATGTTCAGATTAAGTCTTAAAAACCATTTATATCAGACATTATATCAATCAAAATAATACCAGTTATTTTAAACTAATACGTTTAATTCCGGTATTTCTTTGAATTTAATACTTAGTTGTACTGCCTTGTAGCTTTCTACTGCCTCATAACGGCGTTTCATGGAGTCAACTACTGTTTTGCACCATTCATCAGATATTTTTGCCCATACTTGTTTAATTACACACTTAAGCATGTTATTGTTTTTCAGGTTTGCTAGTGAGACCTCCGTTTTGACACCACACTAAAAATTTTCGAATAGATTGTGATCCGGTGACTGCGCGGGTTACACAATAACATTGTTTTGGATCATTGTCCTGCTGGCAGACAGACCCATTTCAGAAGTATTTCATGTTCTGCATATGGAAGCATAATGTTTTGTAGTATTTCTGTATATTGGACAGCGTCCATGGTAGTTCTCAGCTAATGTCTTGATCCAAATCCATAATATCACGGGGGACGTATTTCGTATTCGGTCGATGTCCTACAAATTGTAGAGACCTTGCAAACAATTTTTGATTCATCTGACCATAAAATATTTCGCCACTTTTTAGTTGATCACTGCAGCCGTGTTATTTCATATTGCAATCTTTTGGTAACATGTATTTTGTTTTAAAGTGAGAATTTTCTCGGAATTGTAGCATACATGTTATATTCACGGAACATGCTGCGACCGGTTTCAAGACTTAGAGATGGACAAACGTTATTTTATATTTCAGTGATTGGCGTTAGTGAGTTGTTGGTGCTAAACCATTTTATGCGCCGAATGGTTGCAGTTGATACCAACGGTTTTCTGCCCCGTGTTTCAGCATTTGCCGTACATAATGCGATATTTCTGAATACATTCTGAATTTCCCGATATGATTTTCCCTCAGATATCAACTTTTTTATAAGAACCCGTTTATCTCCATCAAAATGTTTTCCTCGTCTCACTTAAGAAAATAAATAACCCAACATTATTTCAAAAGCAGTGTATATTGCGTAGCGTGGTGCGATTTTTATACTTTTACAGCCGAGTGTCAAGCCAAAAGTACAAAACACATCAACTGGGAGTAAATTTTTGCAATTAAGGTTGCGTTTTGTTTGTAACATTTATACGAGACATATATAGGATAAAAAACGCTTTCCGGTTAATCATAAATGACTTTGAAGAATACTGATTGTGACTAACCTGGCGTTTACACGCGACAGTTTTGCTCCGACAGTAGCAATACATTCACACTTACACTTCTCTCACTTGCCTCACCACTGTCTCTGATTTTTTAACGACAGTAACTTCGGCAAGAGATTTGACATAAGCGGTCAGTTCATGGCTGAACTAGTAGAGGTTGGCGTAATTCAGTGTATTTTGTTGTTGTACTTTTATGTTTACTGTGTTTGTTCATATGTGTTTGTGTTGAATTTGACGGTAAGAGTCATGAAACAAAAACTAAATGCTTGTTGTTGGTGCACACAATTACAACAAATTCTACTGCGCCAACCTCTACTAGTTCAGCCACAGACCAGATCGGTGACAAATTGGGAAATATATGTATTTGTATTTGAAAATTTTTGTAACTTTTATTGAAATATTGTTTGACAATCCAAACATACATATAAACATGAATCCATGTCTAATTGTGCAGAGTACATCAGTTTCATTGTAATTTGGAGAAGTAAGGCAAAACACAATGGCAAAAGAGCGAAGAAAAAAATCAGAGCACGAAATTTAACGAAGCGACACTGTCGGCGATTGCTTAAAACTGTACTGTCTTTATAACTGGCTGGACGCGAACGTCACTCAAACAATTTTTCTGTTTGTGACAACTAATACATACTCTCAACTTTCTTGTCTCAAACTGTCCCGTGTAAACGCACCGTAAGTCAAGAGCATCTTTTCTTCCTAAGTTCTAAAGCAACTAAAATGAATTTTTTAATAAATTTATTGTTTCAATAGGTCAAGTAATTTATTGAAAATAGTTTATAACAAGGTGTATTCGTGGGGGTATACATTCTATTTGTGTGATCATATTATACTGCGTGCTGGCTTCGATGACCGCCTCTTCCAACTTTTGGACAATTCGAGGTTCGCCTTTTTGTATATGCTCAAAAACTTGCTCATCTGAAGACTTTTCCTATGCAAAAAGTTATCTTCCAAACTAAAAAAATTATTAAATCATGTCTCCCGGGTTAAGATTAAGATTGTAAATTTTTTTCCTTGTCAATTCTTTCCGTCACAATGAATTTTGTTTACTTTTCAGCAGACTTTTGTCAAGATAATATGTTAACTTGATAACATTTTTATCTTCCATTAAATTTTTACTACTTTTTTACATCCTATCCCCGGTAAGATTAGCGGATATTATTTTCCCCGTTAGCATATACAATATATATAGGTTCAAAAAAAAAAACGCAACCTAATAATGCCTTATTCACGCTGCTGCGAAATTGAAGTCTTTCGCAATTTGGGCCGAAATTGAGTTGAAATTGCTCAATTTCGCATATATTTCGACAACTACGAAATTGAGATATTTACGACAATTTCGTTGAAATTGACTTGAAATTGTCGTATACAACGATGTTTTTACTCACCAAAATTAACTTAATAGTCTTTTTTGCACATATGCAAGAACACGAAGCCGACAGAAAATTTTCTGATGTGCCGCCGTCGTAGATAATTTTTTGAAGTTCACGTCGCCGTCGTTAAGGTATGCTTCGACTTAAAATGTTACCCGATATTATCAATTTAGTCGCATTTAAAGGCCCGAATTACTAAAACAATTATCTACATTTTTTATACAACTAACGAGATGAACCTAAAAGTAACGTCTGGCGAAAAATTACATTTAATAAAAACTCAGTTGCCGCCGTCGATATATTTTTTTTGTTGCTCTAACGCCGTCGATAATTTTGGATCGGCTTCGTTCACCGAACACGTGGTTACTAAAATTGCAAAAAAAAAACCAAAACAATTGTATGCCGCCTCATTCATCAGATTGAAATTTTAAGTTTACATCGAAATAGGGTAGAGAAAATAAACTATAAACCGTGGTGAATCAGTGATTCATGTTAAAGTTCACGTATCATTCATTTATTTAATTGTTTCATTCAGTTCCTAACAGAATTTTAGTTATTATGCCCAGACACTAAACTTTTACTAATGGCAATATTTGTAAACAAACAGTTGTCATTTTTCAACGAAATTGCTCAAAAGCCAGTGTGAACGATTTCCATTTCGTTCGACAATTTCAATCCGAAATTGTCAATTTCGTGGCAGCGTGAACAAGGCATAAAGGAATTAACTAGATATCACACATGCCTTGGGAAATTTCTTGTTCAATGGGATATTTTCAAGATGGAGCTGGATGCAATAATTACAACGTTTGATCCCAAACAAAACATACCTTGCAAGATGTATTTAGAACAGGTGCTAACAATAGGTATGGTAGGCAACATCAACAGGGATTTTGTTTTTTGGTCCGTTGCTCTCAAATCCAACACAAACGAACACCAACAATAGCAGTAAACAAAAAGATGCAATCAAACTAACAAAATTTTAACTTGAAAGTGGGGAACACAACGACATGAAAAAAACTAAATTAGTTGTTTGAATAGCACAACCTGGAAAATGATTCTATTTTTGTTTTGAAAAAATGTCCCACACTGTTGAATAAACGTCAGTGAATGTTATGAGAAGCGTCAATGAAAGTTACAAAACGACAACACAGCACCTAGTGGAAGTACTTGACAACGCCTGTGGGATATCTACTTATTTCCTTTATATATGGCGGATACCAATCCATGAATTTGGGTAATTTTGCGCAGGTTTTTTTTCGTGTATATTTTCGTACTAATAACCACATTTTACCATCCCTTATTTTGACAACGAAAATGGGCTACCATTTCGCTGTGAATGCCACCAATTTGCCAAAAACACCTGTTCGTGGTGAATTGAAAACTGGAAAACAATTAGAAAAATGAAAATAACAAAGCAAAAGTGTTTGTGAAAATAAAAATGAGGGAACACAACAAAAAAACTATAGACGTTGCAAGTAAATGAAAAGTTTCATAAAACAAATGAAGTGAAACGTTAAAATTAAATGAAAAAGTTTAAATCGCGAGAGATGAATACTGTAAAAGCCTGAGACCTTTCATTGTTTTTACGTTGTCTTCCCGAGTTCGGTGTGACCTCGACGTCTTCCCGTACTTTTATATGCGGATTTTGCTTGCTTCTTATTTGCAGTCGTAGGTAGTTTACTTTGTTTCTCTCTCTCTCTCTGTGTGTTTATGGGTCTTGTGCCTTCCCAACGCCATCGTCACCACTACCATTTGTGTTAAACAAAAACAATTTGCTTCCGTTACCCCAATTCAGTAAATCAGCAATTAGACCACAACAGGCCAGGCCAGGCCATACATGTCAATGCTCAATTCAGTCAGTCAGTCATACACAGACCGTTGCTGGGAGAGCAACTACTATTACCGAGTGTCGAGGATCGTGTACAAGTGGAGAATCGAACGTCCATTGTTCGTTTTTTGTTGTGTTTTCATGATAGAAGATCTATATAGAGAACAACAAATCGCGTGCCTAAGTCCAACTAATTCGTCATTAGCCACCAATAACAACAGCACTAAAATCGACCCACCACCACCTCATTAAAGAGGGAAACTAATTGAAATTTGTTTTAACGTTTTTCAAAATTACTCAAATTCAGCTAAACATTCACTTTTCGACAACTTAAAATTAGTAAAACAACGGCGGCAGATAGTAATTTTCATTACCCAAAAAACAACTACAGCGACTATTGAAATAATAAGTGTTACAGCTTTTAATGAAATTGTGTTATAAAATCGAAATCGTAAATATATATGCATAACGTCCTCTAAGTGAGAATATTCCCTATTCTTCCTATTCACCCCCTTCTGAAAGCAACCACAAAACCAGAAAATATTCGTTGTGTTAAATTTTATTGACTCAAATTGGTCAGAAAACGAAAGAAACAAAAAAGCCAAATTGGCAACAGGCAGCAAAACAAAATTCACAACACAAACACACGGGTATATCACCAACAACAACAGCAACAAACAGCAACCACAACAACATCTCTTACAATACCAACAACAACAACAACATCTCTTACAATACCAACAACAACAACAACATCTCTTACAATACCAACAACAACAACAGGTCTATAGCAATCAGCTAAAAGCCAACAAGCAAAACTCATTATCGTCATTAAAGGCCAATAAAAAAAAAGTTTATAAAAGAAAAATATTAAACTAATTGTTGTTATTCAGCCAACAGTGGTACTATTCAGCAACAACTGAAACAACATCAACAACAACATCATTATCATATAGTCCAGTAGTAACACGTGACATCGTCAATCAGCGACAACGACAACAATTGCAAACTTCAGCAACTTTTGGACGTATTACTTAAAAAGGTAAGTGACTGTTTACACAATTCGTTTTGAGGTTTTCTGTATTACCAGATAAACATTTTGGATGTTTTGTTTTATATAAGTACCTACATATAACAAGCAAGGACAAAGGTATTCTACAATAAAACGACAAGTACTATGAGATGTTGTTAGAATTTAGAATATTCAGCTGTAACTTACGCAATTCAGCTAGGCAAAACCCCCAATTCAGTTAATTAGAATTTGTTTTATTTTGCTTTTGTTGAACCTTCTAAAGATAAAACGCAAATTCAATGATTAATTTATGCTAAGAAACTATAATTTATAAATATTTTTATTAGTTTTCACATATTCAGCTACGTAATGTAATTCCGCTAAGCAAATATGTAATTCAGCTATATTCAATTTTTATTTTCTGAGTCGTCTTGTACAATTCATCAAAGAAACAATATATTTGCATTTATTTATAGTCTATTAAGGTGTCTAAATTAAGACAAGATGCTTTGTGTTTGGCCATTTAGCGAAGGAAGATCAAAATTCATCTAATTTTTTATGTTATTTAATTGTATATTCATATGTTTCTGTGTTTTCACATACTCCGCATAGAGAATATGCAATTCAGCTAACGAACTTTGCTTTTATTTTCCTTTTTTTAAAAACTAACAGACAAAAACTATATAAATTTAGATTCATTTTATTACTTTCAAATTCTTAAATCACATAATTTTGTTTTTAGCCAATTCAGCAAATCAAAATTTAAATTCAGCTATGCGTTTGCTTTATTCATAAATCGTGTTATATTTGTTTTCGCATATTCAGCTATAATAAATGCAAAACCAAACTCAGTTAATTAAATTTTCCTTTGTTTTGCTTTAGTTGGACCACGTCATGCCAAGTTCAGCGAAGATTTTATGATTTTAGGAAATCGTTTAATAATGTTTTCACGTGATTTCACATATTCAGTTACACCCAAAGCAATTCAGCTAAGCGCATATGCAATTCAGCTACAATAAATTGTTTTTTTGAGCTACTTCTTACAACTCCGCAAAGAAACCTTGAATTCCGCTTGAAATATAGAATATTAAGATTCACAGAATAAAATCTATTTACCGTTTTGGCCTTTCAGCAAAGTAAGACCTGTACTCAATCAAGAATGTATTCAGATACATCCAAAGCAATTCCGCTGAGCACGAATGTAATTCAGCTACAATAAATTCGTTTTTTGGGCTACTTTTTACAATTCAGCCAAGAAACCTTGAATTTCGCTTGAAATATAGAGCATTAAGATGCACAGAATAAAATCTGCTTACCGTTTTTGTCTTTCAGCAAAGCAAGACCTGTATTCAATCAAGATTTCATAGTATTAATAAATTGTATAATACAATTATTATGTGTTTTCACGTATTCAGCTAAGATATATACAATTCCGCAACACAAATACTGAACTCAGCTGAATGAAATTATTAGTTCTGCACCATTTCTGCAACTTAACAAATCAAATCCACATCTCGTTTTTTTCTATTAACTTTTTTTAATATTTAATATTTTGCTTTGGAACCATTCAGCAAAGCAAAATTTAATTTCAGCCAAGAATTTAGGGTATTTATAAATCGAATTAAAATATTTTTACTGATTTTTCACATATTCAGCAACAACAAATGAAATTCTGCTTAGCAAATGTACATATGTATATGTAATTCAGATAAACGAAATCGGTTGTGCTTCTTTATAACTCAGGAAACAAAACTTAGTTTGGCTTTAAATATATTATTTTAAGCTAAGATACTTAATTAGGTGAATAAATATTAGTTATTTTGCTTTTTGGGAAATTCAGCAAGGCAATATACAAATTCAGCTACGAATTTATTATGTTAATAAATTGTATTTAACATTTTATATTGTTTTTTTCATATTCAGATACGCAAAGTTCAATTCAGCTAAGATAATGTGTAATAAAAGTAAAAGGTGTTACTTGTTATGTTACCTTTTTATAACTCAGGAAATAAAAATTAAATTTAGCTTGAAAATTATTTTATTAAGCCAAAACACTGTAAAAAAGCTTAGTATCAAAGCTTTTATTCTTGCTTTTTGATCCATTCAGCAAAGGAAAATCTAAATTCTGTCAAGAATATATGCTTTTAATAAATCGTGTTACAATATTTTCATTGTTTTTTACATACTAAGTCATGAAAAAGTCAATTCAGCTAAGCATGTATGCAATTCAGCCAAAGGAAAGAAGTCTCTCCGTGGTCTTTTATAAGTCAGCAAAGAATAAAAACTGTACGCAGCTTTAGATTTATGCCATTAAGTTAAAACACTGCAATTAAGATAACAATAGACAATATTTGTTTTGGTTTTTTGGTTACTGAAACAATAATTTATGCTATTAATAAATCGTATGATAGCATTTTCATAGTTTTTCACATATTCAGCTATGCGAGTCTAATTTGTGTGCTCTTTTAGTTCGTTGCCAAAGGAAACTTAAATTTTGTTTATAATTTGTTTAATTTATCTGATCTGAGTGAAAATGATTTATTTTTGTTTTCCTTTTACATTTTAGTAGAATAATATCTATATTCAGCTAAGAATTTATGCCATCAATAAATCGTATCATAATATTTTCGTAGCTTCTCATATATTCAGCTAAATGAAATAAGTTTTTTTGTGGTCGATTGGTAATCTGGCAAACGAATCTTTAAAATATTGTTTATATTTCTTTTGTTTTAATTTTTTTTTTGTTTAGTACTATATGTAATTGCAATCCTTTAATACAATTTCACATGTTTGTCTAAATGGAATGCAATATAGTGAAGCAAAAATGCTATTCAGCAAACTGATATTCGTTTCCTTGAGCTTTCCGTTCATTCAGCACAATAAATTGCTACTTCAGATAAAATCTGGAGGATTTAGTATTAAAAAGTCTACACAAAGTACGATTTTAATAGAACTTCATCCATTCACCCAATACGAAACGAAAAATTTTGTTAACAATGTTGTTTTTCTGTGCTTTTTCGACAATTCAGCAAACGGAAAATCGGGATCTTGCTAAGAATATACAATAAATGTGTTAAAAACAAAACATTTTCCTTAATACTACTTGAAATTTGTAATTCAGCTCAAAAAACCCCACACGGAATTCTAAAAAGAAAAATGGTTTCCTATTACATCACATGCTGGGATTGAGGAGAGCTTTCACAACCAGTGAGCTGTGCGCGTTATAGTTTAACATTCACTGATTGGGACCTACAGTTTTATACCGGTTCGGTGTGACGGTATTTTTGAGTAGCTTTTTCATGGCTAAATACTCGATAGTGTCGTAGTCACTAAGCGAGGTGACCGCCGTCGAAATAACTGTAAGGTGGTCAGAGCAGCAATCGAACCCACTTTCTCATGTACAGGAGCCGCGCACACTACCATTGCATCAACGACGGCCACTACTGCACGAAATTCTAAGTTCAGTTAAAAAGAATCTGCTCTCTTAAGGTTATCTTATATTGAAGAACACAAACATATATTTAATTCAGAAAATTATCTTTGAATATTTTTTTGCAGTTCATGGTAATATTTGGATAGTTAAATACAATTTTATACAATTTTTCAAATTTAGTTTGCATAATGCAATTTAGCTAAGTCAAAATGTTATACCGCTAAGGGAAATTTGTTTTAGTATGCGTTTTATTTGATATTCAGCAAATAAAAATCTAAATTCAGCTGAGTGTTTATTATAAAGCATAACATTTAACAATTAAAAAATCACCTCAACTAAGTAAAAATTAAATTCAGCTACTGAAAAAATGTTTTGCTCCGTTCTTTTATATATTCAGCAAAGCACAGAATATTTGTTTAGCAATATATTGATTGTATTAAGCTAAGAGCTTAATTAGTCTCATAATTAGGTCAGAAAATTCTAATTCAGCTGAGTGAAAATGTAATTCAGCTGAAGGAAAAATGTTTCGTTGAAAAACGCGTAATATGCCTCATAATTAGATTTCGAAAATCTTATTCAGCTGAGTAAAAGTACAATTCAGCTGATGAAAAACGTTTCGTAGCATTATTTGTTCACTTAGCAAAATTATAAATTGAAATTCATTATTTTAAATTGAAAACTATCCTAAACTAAAGAGCAAATTTAACCCTTAATGGAAAAACAAAATGGGGAAAAAGGGTTGTTATAAAAAACTA
Organism: Phaonia tiefii; assembly: GCA_963931995.1. Taxonomy (NCBI): domain Eukaryota; kingdom Metazoa; phylum Arthropoda; class Insecta; order Diptera; family Muscidae; genus Phaonia; species Phaonia tiefii. The sequence continues at coordinate 268,703,041 of OZ008369.1, read as the reverse complement.
GAAATAAAGCTAAATTCTATTAAAAATTGAATTGAACTCCGTAATATAAACCTATTTTTGTCAAAATTCCCTGTACTTTTTGCCAATTCAGCAAATGAAACATAGGGATTCTCCTACGGATACATAATAATATACCTAAACATAATAAATTTCCAATAAATATACCCGATACTATCATTCAGCTCAGCGAATATATGTATATTTCTTTAATAAAGCAAACGAAATTCTAAATCTGGTTATGAATTTACACATTAAGCTTAGGTATTGAATAGCTACCCAAAGAGATTGATATTGACAACACAAACATTAATATAATTAAAAAAAAACATACATATAACGTTATGAACTACAAGTAATTGGCTTTCAGTTTTGATAATTGTTTGCTATTTGTGCTAATATTTTGGTACTTAAATAATATTTGTATATAATTTCTGAAAATTAGTTTAGACAATGCAATTCAGCTGAGCTAAAATGCAATACCGTTAAGTGAAAGTAGGTTTCTTTTGGTTTTTTTTCGCCATTCAGCAAATGAATATAAAAATTCAGCTTAGCATTTATTATATTCAGCTTAAAGCATAATATTTAAGATAATTCGGAAGGGAAAAACTTAATTCAGATAAGTAAAACTACAATTCAGCTAAAGAAAAATGTTTCACTCCATTCATTTAGCTTAATATTAATTTTCAATAGAGCTGAATGTTCTTTTATTAAACTAAACTTATTAAATGCCCTATACTGATGTAGGAAAAATTAAATTCAGCCAAGACCAAGTACAATTCAGCTAGAGAAAAAATGGTTCGTTGCATTTTCTGTATATAATTTCTGATAATTAGTTTAGACAATGCAATTCAGTTGAGCTAAAATGCAATACCGTTAAGTGAAAGTGGGTTTATTTTGTTTTTTTGCCATTCAGCATATGCAAAATCGAAATTCAGCTAAGTATTTATTAGATTAAGCTAAAAGCATAACTTTTAAGATAATTCGGAAGGGAAAAACTTAATTCAGACAAGTAATACTACAATTCAGCTAAAGAAAAAATGTTTCACTCTATTCATTTAGCTTAATATTAATTATCAATGTAGCTGAATGTTCTTTTATTAAACTAAACTTATTAAATGCCCTATAATGATATAGGAAAAAATAAATTCAGCCAAGTACAAGTACAATTCAGCTAGAGGAAAAATGGTTCGTTGCATTTTCTGTATATAATTTTTAATAATTAGTTTAGACAATGCAATTCAGCTGAGCTAAAATGCAATACCGTTAAGTGAAAGTGGGTTTATTTTGTTTTTTTGCCATTCAGCATATGCAATTCAGCTAAAGAAAAAAAATTTCACTATTCATTTAGCTTAATATTAATTATCAATTTAGCTGAATATTCTTTTATTAAACTAAACTTATTAAATGCCCTATACTGATATAGGAAAAATTAAATTCAGCCAAGTACAAGTTCAATTCAGCTAGAGGAAAAATGGTTCGTTGCATTTTCTGTATATAATTTCTGATAATTAGTTTAGACAATGCAATTCAGTTAAGCTAAAACGCAATACCGTTAAGTGAAAGTGGGTTTATTTTGTTTTTCCACAATTCAGCAAATGAATATAAAAATTCAGCATAGCATTTATTATATTCAGCTTAAAGCATAATATTTAAGATAATTCGAAAGGGACAAATTTAATTCAGATAAGTAAAACTACAATTCAGCTAAAGAGAAATGTTTCACTCTATTCATTTAGCTTCATATTAATTTTCAATGTAGCTGAATGTTCTTTTATTAAACTAAACTTATTAAATGTCCTACAATGATATAGGAAAAATTAAATTCAAGTACAAGTACAATTCACCCGAAGGAAAAATGGTTCGTTGTATTAATTGTTTGTTGTTTTTGGAAAATCAAAGGGAAATTAAACTGCTTTTATACAAAGTAAATACACAACTAGTTTCCCGTTACAGCCCATTAAGGGACCGGTGGAGAGCCCAATGTTGCCATAGTTGTGATAGCACGAACTATATAAATTTTGCAATTTGAGGAGGCTCTTTAAAAAACTTACTAACACAGTTGGGAACCTATCAAAACCTGGTTTTTCCAGCCAATGTTCTATTTTCCAATTGAAAGTTGCAATTCAGCAGAACAAAATTCTATTTATTACGCAATATTTTTCTGCCAATAAAGAAGCAATTGAATTCAGGAAAGAAAATAAATAGCATAAATGGATATCAAGAGTTAACATACCATTTTCAAATTGAAGAATGTCTTTTGAACAATTAGCTATTGTATATTCCTCCTTCCATACACTTAAGACAAAGGTATATAAATTTGCTGACAAAATTGTTTTAATACAATTAGCACGAGCTACCACAACAATTTAGTAAATAGAAAAATGAACGAAGCAGAGAAAATACCCATTCAAAATTGAAATATTGCTAAAAAAAGTAATGTACTACCTTCAAGGAATGCTTAACGTTTATTAAAATATAAGTTTTTATATACAGCTAAATGAAATGCAATTCAGCAATCACCATCTGTAGGTACAGCTAAAATTGGTTTATTTTCGTTTACTCTTTAGGTTTCATTTTGTTGAAAATATATAAATAAAACTTCTATAGCACCAAATAAAAAACAGTATAATAGAAAATGTCAAACTGGTTATTTAAAACAACAATTCCTTTTTGTATTTTTAAATAATTATCGGGTTTTTGTGTTAAACTTGTAATCCGCTAAGCAAAACATTTATATTGCTTCTCTTGCCTTTTCTCTTGTTTACTTAGACAACACACACACAACGTCATCAAACAAGCACATTTTTCCCATTTCTCGATTGATCAAATTTTATGCAAATATCCCATTTCAAAACTATGTGATTCATAAATTTCATTCAAGTCTATTGTGATGATTTCACGGAACTCATTGGTATATGTTTATAAAATACAAGCTGCGAATGAATGATCTACCATCATGCCGGTTTGAACAACCAGTCCTTATTCGCTAATTCAGCAGAAAAAATACAATTTATTTTTAACTCTTAAGAATGCACAAAAGCTCCAGTCTTGGATTTTATTTTGTTTTATTTCTGGCAACGATATTTCAGCGCTAGCATTTTATTTGCTAAATACACCTGCATTTACTTTGCATCATTCGATTTTGAAATATTAATTTTAACACCATTTTAAATTATATTTGCAAACTGCTGAGCAGTTTTAACTCGGCCTAGGATTTGAGGAGAATATTAAGATCTTTATTAATTGAACTGTTAAAGCAGCTAGAACTGTTGGAATTTATTTCTTGTAAGCTTTAGAATACGTCTACAGCTTTAGAATACGTCTACAGCTTTATAATACGTCTACTCCGTTTACACATATTTTTAAGATTTAGTTGATTAAGTTTAATATTTGTAATATAATTTAATTTTCTTCAACAAGTTCTTGTCTTATCCAACAAAATTATCAATTCATTAAGCCTAATTGGAGTTGTTTTTAGAACCCATTTATAAAATAATGTTCGAATGTATTTTAAATCATAATTTTAAGATATTACTTTAGCTGAATTTCTATAATGCTAAGTATTTAGTGTTTTTAAGAATTCCGGCGCATATTTAAGAATTCTCATGTAAAAATCATGCAATTCAGCTAGCTGAATTTACAAAATAATATTCGAGTGCTCTAAAAATCTTAATTTTGTCACTTTATTTTTGCTGAATTCACAAATTGCTAAGTGTTTAATATTTTTAAGATCTGCAATATATATTTGAGGATACTCATGTACAAATCATGCAATTCAGCCAGCTGAATTTATAAAATAATATTCGAGTGTTCTAAAAATCTTAATTTTATCATTTTAGTTTTGCTGAATTCACAAATTGCTGAGTGTTTAATATTTTTAAGATCTTCAACATATATTTGAGAATTCTCATATAAAAATCATGCAATTCAGCCAGCTGAATTTGTAAAATAATATTCGGGTGTTCTAAAAATCTTAATTTTATCAATTTAGTTTTGCCGAATTAACAAATTTTTAAGTGTTTAATATTTTTAAGGTCTATAACATATATTTTAGAATTCTCATGTAAAAGTCATGCTATTCAGCTAGCTGAATTTATAAAAGTGTTCCAAAAAATCTTAATTGGATCATTTTAGTTTTGCTGAATTCACAAAATGCTAAGTGTTTAATACTTTTGAGATCTATAACATATATTTTACAATTATCATGTAAAAATCATGCAATTCAGCTTGCTGAATTTATAAAATAATATTCGAGTATTCTAAAAATGTTAATTTTATCATTTTAGTTTTGCTGAATTCGCAAATTGCTGAGTGTTTGATATGTTTAAGATCTCCAACATATACATATTTGAGAACTCTCATGTAAAAATCATGCAATTCAGCCAGCTGAATTTATAAAATAATATTCGAGTGTTCCAAAAATATTAATTTCATCAATTTAGTTTTGCTGAATTAACAAAAGGCTAAATGTTTAATATTTTTAAGCTCTATAACATATATATTAGTATTCTCATGTAAAAGTCATGCCATTCAGCTAGCTGAATTTATAAAATAATATTCGTGTGTTCTAAAAATCTTAATTTTTATCAATTTAGTTTTGCCGAATTAACAAAATTCGACGTGTTTAATCTTTTTAAGACTTCTAACATACATTTTAAAATGCTCATCTAAAAATTACGCTATCCAGCCAGCTGAATTTATAAAACAATATTCGAAAGCGTTGTAAACAGCATTTGGCAAAAATCATGGAATTCAGCTAGCTCGATTTCAATCAATTCAATGCATATTGTCCTAGGTTACTAGGTTAAATGAAGCTGAATTTTTAATTTGGTCCTAATGATTTAGAGGGGTAGTGTTGAGATATTAAACAACATCCTAATTGCATCGTTTGAACTATTACATATTTTTTGCTGCTGAATTAGTATAAAAATCGTTAATATCCAATACAATTACAATTTCTAATTCCCTAAAGCCAAAATCAGCTACAATATTCATAATTCAGCAACATATTTCATAAATTTGGCGCAGTTTTAACAAATTCAATGCGTTTTGTCCCTAAGTTAGAATCTGAATTTTAATAAACTATGAATTTTGTTGTACTGATTTAAGCGGCAGTGTTGATGTATTAAACAAAACACAATTAGATCTTTTGAACTATTAAGCATAGCAAAAAACAGTTCAGCCAAATAGAATACAGCTGCATTTTTGTAAAGCATAAATATTCTCCTGCTGGCTTGAGCTGTATCGTTGAGGTAATAAACATAACGCACTAATTCCAAATTCTGAAAACGCAATAAAATGCCCACTTCTAACTCCCCTAAGCTAAAGTCTCTTAATTCAGCTAGTTTGTCGTCAGCTGAATACGTAAGTTCATAAATGTAGGTTAATTTCAATAAATTCAATGCGTATTTTATTTTATTTATAGCTGAATTTTAATGAATTTTGTCCTGCTGATTTGAGATGTTGTGTTGAATTGTTAAACAAAACACAATTACATATTTCAGCAAAAAAAAAAAACAGTTCAGTAAGATTGAATGCATCGGAGTTTAATAAAGCATAATTTTTCTCCTGCTGATTTGAGAGATGTTGTTGAGTTATTCCACTTAACGTATTAATTCAAATTTTCGACCTATTCAGGGTGCAAATTTTGCTGCTGAATTAGGATAACAATCTTTTATATGCTATAAACCACACATTTCTAACTTCCATAAGATCTCCAAATTCAGCTGCTTTTTCTTCAGCTGAATTCATAAATTTATAATGACTAACATGTCCTTATGAAGGTTTTCACAGCGACCTTCTGGCACTTATACATATATATGTATGTATATACATCCTTTATTTATTTAAACAAAATAACAATCTTACAAATAATACAAAAATACAAAGTTTAAATAAGAAACTTAATACTTATACTCAGCAGAATTGTTATTACTAACTATTAAAACATGATTTTATAGTCAGAAGGCTTTGATTTGCTTGAAATGGTATTAAGTACAATTCAGCATCGAATTCCATAAAACGACTTCAACCTGATCTTATTTTCCAGGCAGAATAGTTGTTTCAGCTAACTTTTGTATAGCTGAATTCGTATATTAACAACGAGTATCACTTCAAAATTCTTCAAACAAAACGTTAACTGGTAACATGAACATATATTTCTTTTATTAGCGTTATTATCTTTTGTTCTTATAACATTCAGCCTTATTACGTATGTCGTTGTCGTATTTCGACTACGACAGTTTTGTAAAAGATTAAAGACAAAGTTGGCGTGTTATCTTTAATCTTTTACATAACTGTCTTAGTCGAAATACGACAACGACATACGTAATAAGGCTGATTATAATTTCTTGTAACTTTGGTTAAATCTGCGGGAACTTCTTCTCTGCTGAATTAATTTAAACTTCTTGCCAATTGTATTTCTGAGTAAACTTGAGCGTTTTCAATTTTATGCAATCAAAAGTGTCTGAATTCAGCAATGATTTTTTAAGCGGAATTAATTATTTTAACTAAAATTTAATTGACTTCTATATTTGGCATTTTACCATAAATACATTTATCGGGGTTTTCAATAAGAGCGCTACAAAAGTTTTTTTAAATAAAACAAAACCGGTTTTAGTACGTTCGATGCCATTATGTATGGAACTCGATTTCTTTTGCATGGCCACCACGGGCAGGCTTGCAGAAGTTTAGGCGCTGAACCCAATTTTGGACGGTTTTCAAGCATAAATCGGCCGATACTGCTGCAATTTCACGTTCGATATTCGTCCGCAGTTCATCAATCGTCGCTGGCTTGTTGGCATAGACCATAGACTTGACGTAGCCCCACAGGAAATAATCTAACGGCGTCAAATCGCACGACCGAGGCGGCCAATCGACTGGGCCATTTCGTGAGATAAAACGTTCACCAAACTTGGTTTCCAATAAATTGATTGTGGGATTCGCTGTGTGGCTTTTGGCGCCGTCCTGTTGGAACCACATGTCCTCCAAGTCCATATTATCCAATTGGGGCCAAAAATATTCGGTTATCATTGAACGGTAGCGATTCGCATTCACAGTAATGTGCCGGTCTTGATCATCACGGAAGAAGTACGGCCCAAAGACGCCGCCGGCCCATAAACCGCACCAAATGCAATGATGACTCATGGATTACGTGCGGATTGCTGTCTGACCAATAACGCATATTTTGCTTATTGACGAAACCATTCAGCCAGAAATGAGCCTCATCGCTGATTGTTGAGGCCTCTTAAAGTTGGCCTCTTAAAGTTGAGGCCACTGACTCTAAATTTCGGTAGTAAATTTTAATAATTTCGACTCGTTGTTGGCTCGTATATCTTTCCATGATGAAATGGCAAACCTTACTCAAGAGAAATGTCAAAAGAGTGGGAAAAAATATTGCGTCGTATGCTGTCCCTATCGATTTACTTTTGTAGCGTCTCTGTTGAAAAACCCTTTACCATTCAGCTACTTTCATCACAGGCAAACTGAGATTTTTTACTTCCTTAAACAAATCAGCCCAGTTGCCAGATCATTGATTCCTTTGAGAGGCAGTACTATTATATTCGTAGGAAATAGTATTTGTTTAGTACGGAACGACTATCTGCTTCAACCTTGCAGGTTTTCAAGGTACATATTTTTTAGCTGAATGTGCAAAATTCCCCGGCGCTTTGTATCTTTAGTAAACGACGGCAGTTCTCATTATTTTAGAGTGGAATAGTTTTATTTTACACATATATAAGCTTACTGACAAATTGTTTATGTTTCTGCCTTTGCTGAATTCTTGGAAAGATTACCAAAAATCCGCGTTATTTAAAATTCAGCTAAATTTTCTTTAGCTGAATTCGTTTAAACGTTAGCGCATCACATCAACATAACGGTATGGTTCCTTCTGATGTTCCCTAATCAAATATATTCAAATTCAGCTAATGTTTTCAAACATCTATATTGAAATTTTCTTTTTGCAAAAATCAGGTCTTAGATTATTTAAGTCGTAAAGAATTTTTGCATATTATAATTAGACTGACAAATTGTTCACAAATTATTGCCAAATTGTGGGGAGACGTATTATTCACAATTCAGCAACTTTTTCATTAGCTGAATTCATTCAAAATACAAGCCTAAAAGATATACATGGCTCTGTGTTTATTTAGAACCTTCACGAAAGGAAATTTATCAAATTCAGCTAAAGTTTAATGCAATTCGAATATTAATTTTGCAAAACGTCACGTATATTTAATAATATGGACAATTTATAAGCTTAAGGACAAACCATTTACATCTCTGTCTTTGGCGAATTCATTATAAGTTGTTGAGAATCATCATTTATTCACAATTCAGCTAATTTTACTTTAGCTGAATTCGTTTAAAACTTAGGCTTACTATTATATCTCTATGACGGTATGTTCCTTTCCATTCTTCCCGATTCAAAATATTCACATTCAGCATAGTTTTAAAAGTCATATGAATCTCACTTTCATTTGTCAGGTCATTGATTTCTTTGAGACGGAAATAGGAATAGTATACAAAACGACAACAAATAACGATAATGCTTTTAAGGCAGCAACACCTGACCATAATCACATAACACCTGTTTACCGTTTTGAATTACAAATTTGTTTCTAATTTAATAAAAGAGAAAAAGAACCTTACACTGTAAATTTAAACAAATTGTCAAGCAGTACTCTTATTTCACCACAATCCACATACATACAATACCAAATACGATATCCACCTCTAGCACATTGCATTGGCTAGCCAACAATATTTGTTGCCGGTACATGCGAACTTTTAATTGCGTCATAGGGTGGGTGTTACCGTTGCTCTTTGTACCTCTTCTAGCTGAATTAGATAAAATAATGTTGCAGCAACAAAAAATAAATAAATAACAAAATAATGATAAAAAATCCACCAACACGAAAACATTGTTGTTGTGTTTTGTTGCCTGCCAAATGGCAATGATGCATTTTAATTGGTATTCGCCTAACCACGGACACAATTGCTATTAGTCTCGGCTAGCTGAATACGCTTTAATGATCTTAATTATTGTTGGAAAATTATAGAATTTACTGAAATAATTTGAAAAACGTGATTTCCATAACAAGATTTGTGTTGTGTTTAGGAAACTAGTAGCTAAACGTATCTGAATATCTTGTCAAACAACAATAATAGAGTGTATAAATCGTGTTTGCTTTTGAAGTATTTAAATTATTCGATTTCCCCTAAACTATTGTTGTTTTACTATAATGTCTGTTAATGATTAAAGATGCGAACACATTCCACATGCAAATTAGAATAAAGTCGTATATTTTATCCCAAAATTGTTTTTGTATTTGCATATAGGCAACGCTTTGGCAAACATATTCAGCAAATTGTTAAACATCAGAGTATATTACACATGATATTTACACGGAACTTATCATTCTTCAGATATCCAGTGTCTGTAAATTATGGAAGACGTATTTTTCTGCAGTAGTGTTTAATATGTCGCACTTCAAATGGAATAGTATTATTTAATTAAAAAAAACGCCAGATAATTATTGAAGATTTCAACATGTTCCACAGCAATTAATTTTCTTTCCCTACTTGCAATTAATTTTATTTTCATCCATATAGCGCGTATTTGCATATACACAACAATATGAAAGTTTTTAACAAAATAATACTCATGAGATTACGGTCCACATATTATCCACATCAAATTGTTGTGTTTACTTTTAACCAACATTCAGTTTGTTTTAATTTTAAACCTATTTGACTGAACGACTCATTTTTATAAACCACCAAATACGTTCCACATGTAATTCACCATACAAATATTTGTCTACCCTTGTCATTGTTAATAATAATATGTACACAAAAAAATAGGAAACAATTTCAGTAAATTAAGGATTACGTTCCACACGGTAGCCCCATAGATTATTGGTATATCCGTCCCTATACATATCCAGTTTTTAGATTATTATAAATGGACCTCATGATACAAAGTTGTAAACACTTATGCGATAATGCAAATATGTTCCACATTAAATATATCATAACAATCAAGTTTCTGTTCTTTGCATTGTTTGTGATTACATGCATGCAATAAAATTACAATATTTTCACTAAATTAAGAAACATAAACTTACGTTCCACAAAAATTTATTGATATTTCCTTAGTATAATTATCCAGTTTTTAAATTATGGAAACATTCAACTTCATGCCCAAATTTTGTAAGCAAATACCCAGTTTCAAATACGTCCCACATTGAATTTACAATAAAAATCAAATTTCTAACCTTTATATTGTTTGTGATTACATGTATTCAGTAAAATGACAATATTTTCACTAAATTAAGAAACATAAACTTACGTTCCACACAAATTTATTGGTATTTCCTTAGTATAAATATCCAGTTTTTAAATTATGGAAACCCTCGCCATCATCTCAACAATTTGAAAGCAAATACCTACAGTTTCGAATACGTTCCACATTCAATTTATAATAAAAATCTAATTTATAACCTTTATTTTGTTTGTGATTACATGTATTCAGTAAAATGACAATATTTTCACTAAATTAAGAAACAAACTTACGTTCCACAAAAATGTATTGGTATTTCCTTAGTATAAATAACCAGTTTTTAAATTATGAAATCTTCGACGTCATGTCAAAATGCGATAATCAAATGCCCATAGTTTCGAATACGTTCCACATTCAATTTACAATAAAAAAATCAAATTTCTAACCTATATATTGTTTGTAATCACAAGCCTGCAATAAAATTACAATATTTTCACTAAATTAAGAAACATAAAATTACGTTCCACATAAATTTATTGCTACTTCCTTCGCATAAGTAGCCCGTTTTTAAATTATGAAATCGTTCGACATCATGTCAACACTTTGAAAGTAAATACCTACAGTTTCGAATACGTTCCATATTCAATTTAAAATCAAAAATCAAATTTCTAACCTTTATATTGTTTGTGATTTCATGTATTCAATAAAATTATTTATAACATTTTCACTAAATTAAGAAACAATATTACGTTCCACATACATTCATTGCTACTTCCTTCGTATAAATACCAGTTTTTAAATTATGAAAACGTTCGACATCATGCCAAAGTTTGGAAGCAAATACCCACAGTTTCGAATGCATTCCACATTCAATTTACAATAAAAAGTCAAATTTCTTACCTTTATATTGTTTGTGATTACATGCATGCAATAAAATTACAATATTGCCACTAAATTAAGAAACATAAAATTACGTTCCACATACATTCATTGCTACTTCCTTCGTATAAATAACCAGTTTTTAAATTATGAAATTCTTCGACATAATGCCAACACTTTGATAGCAAATACCCACAGTTTCGAATACGTTTCACATTCAATTTACAATAAAAAATCAAATATCTAACCTTTATATTGTTTGTGATTACATGCATGCAATAAAATTACATGTTCACTAAATTAAGAAACATAAACTTACGTTCCACACATATTTATTGTTATTTCCTTAGTATAAATAACCAGTTTTTAAATTATGAAACCTTCAACGTCATGCCAAAATGTTGTAATCAAATGCCCATAGTTTCGAATACGTTCCACATTCAATTTACAATAAAAAATCAAATTTCTAACCTGTATATGGTTTGTGATTACATGCCTGCAATAAAATTACAACATTTTCACTAAATTAAGAAACATAAAATTAGGTTCAACATAAATTTATTGCTACTTCCTTCGTATAAGTAGCCAGTTTTTAAATTATGAAAACGTTCGACATCATGTCAACACTTTGAAAGCAAATACCTACAGTTTCGAATACGTTCCACATTCAATTTAAAATAAAAAATAAAATTTATACCATTTACATTGCATACAAAATGACAAACGTTTTACTAAATTAAGGAACACAAGATTACGTTCCACATAAATGTATTGATATTTCCTTCCTATAAATATCCAATGTTTCCATTATGACAATTAGATTATGGAAACCTTCACCATTATAAACAAATGCCCCACTTCCGTGAATACGTTCCATCGTCAACACCAATGAATTAAAATGTTCACCCCAAATTGCAAAGTTGAGAATACGTTCCAAAAAATATAATTTCTACCGTTTACATTGTAATTCCATGCACACAACATAATGACAAAGTTAAATTAAGAACGTACGATTACGTTCCACACGGTATTCACACAAAATTGTCATAACTTCTTTCTAGAAAAGCTCAACTTTTCTGGGTTATGCAATTCATTAACCGCACAAACCGATTTCTATCAAACAATGTAAAAAATTTGAATACGTTCCACATTAAATTCGGTATCAAAATAAGTTTTTTACCTTCCGCATGATTTGTATTTGCATGTAGACTACTAAATGGTAAAGTTGTCTGAATATTAAGAAATATAACATTAAGTTCCACATGGCGTCCAAACACATTTTTGTTCTTTTCTTCCAGCAAATGCCCAATTTTTCTGTATAGTGAAAGGTCTTACTATCCAAAGAAGTTATTTATAAAAAATTTATAAACTCCTGCCCAATAAATTATGTTCCACATGCAATCCACATATTACAAAGATGTTTTATAAAAAAAATAAAGCTGTGAATTTTAAAGATTTCTGTATTTACCAATACTATGTGATAACTGTTGCAAATTAAAAAAATATCAGATTACGTTGCACATACAACCCAGACTTGAGTTTGAGTTCCAAAAAAAGTGTTATCTTATATATACATAAGTACAATTACTTACAAAAAATGTTATTTTCCCATTAAAACTCATGAAGATATAGAACAGAACTTCTCACAATCAATGAGCTGCGCACTTTCCATTTTTAGATTCATTCAACAAATTAACCACAATCAATATTCTGTAAAATATAGCATGATGTGCTTCGTTTAAAAAATTCTCGTTATTATAATTTTTTTGTAAATTTGCCTTACATGTCTGTGCTATCATTTCAGTATTACTGTGCACGTACCAATCTCAAAAAGTAAAGGAAAACGAATAAACCATTCGTGCTGAAATGATGTTTGTTCAAAAATATGTCCAATTTTCATGTTGTTTTATGTTTTACATACGTTCCACAAAAAACTGTGAGCTCTCCCTGTCACATTTTTCATTTCTATTATTAAATCTATATACGGCTCTATATACAGTTTTGTCCAAATTAAGAAATTGCAGATATGTTCCACATGCAGTCCACACAATTAATACTTGGGAAAAATGGTGTGGAAATTCTTTGCCAAATCATATTTAAAGGAAATAATGCCAAAGTAGGCAGGGAGAATTTGTGGCATCCAACTATTGGCAATTTCAGTCTAAATACTGACAGTTCCGACAACGGTATGAGACTGATTGACTTTGCCGCGGCAAAAAACATGGTCATTAGTGGCATAAAGACATCCACAAGGCTACTTGGGTATCCCCTGATCAAAGAACTAAGAACCAAATTGATCACGTGGTAATTGATGGAAGGCACTCATCCAGTGTAATGGACGTACGAGTGATCAGAGGAGCTAACATTGATTCTGATCACTACCTGGTAGCAGCAAAGGTTCACACAAGATTAAGTAGAGCGAAAATCGTACGAAACAAGACGCAGAGGAAGATGGACATCGGAAAGCTGCAATTACCAGAGGTAGCCACATCCTACTCAAGGAAGCTCTCGCAACTTTTGGCACAGAACCCACCCCCTCCCGATGACTTTCCGACTCTATAAAAACTGCCGCAACAACCGTACTTGGTTTCGAAAAACCGCTTCGCATTAAACCGTGGTACGATGAAGAGTGTCGCATAGCAAATGACGAAAAGAACGCTGCACGTATGGTAATGCTTCAGTCAATTGCAACGCGAGCTGCAACTGAGCGGTATAGGGAGAAGAGAAAGGAGGTAAACCGTCTCTTTAGGCGTAAGAAACGGCAGTGGAGAAAGCGCGAGAAAATTGAGACATACAGAAGGAAGAACGAAGCCCGAAAATTTTACCAAAAAGTTAAAAACGGAACTAATGGACATGGTTCAGGGCCCCCCTTCTGTAAAGACAAGGACGGAAATCTCGTCGCAGATGTGCAGAGCATGTTGGGAATATGGAGAGAGCATTTCTTCGCGCTCCGCCGTCGGTGGTGCAATGGTTAGTGTGCGCGGCTCTTGTACATGAGATCCTGGGTTCGAACCCGGCTCTGACCACCTTAAAATTTCTTTCGGCGGCGGTCACCTCGCATAGTGACGGCGACACTCGAGTATCTAGCCATGAAAAAGCTTCTCAAATTACCGTTCGGAATCGGTGTAAAACTGTAGGTCCCAATCAGTGAGTGAAAACTGGAAAGCGCACAGCTCAATGATTGCGAGAAGTTCTCCCCAGTCCCTTCATGGGATGTAATGGGAAACCATTTATTTTTTTTTTACTAGTAACTGAGATATCCGATGACGATGGGACAATCGATCACAATATGGACGACGACGACGATTGCCCCTCCTAACCAAGACGAGGTCAGAACAGCTATTGCCCGGCTTAAGAACAACAAAGCCGCAGGAGCCGATGGATTACCGGCGGAGCTGTTTAAGGCTGGCGGCGATGAGCTGATGAGGTGCATGCATCATTTCATTAGCAAAATTTGGTTAGATGAATGCATGCCCGGCGATTGGAGTCTCAGTGTACTATGTCCTATATTTAAAAAAGGTAACCCGAGTATCTGTGCCAACTACCGTGGAATAAGCCTTTTATCCATAGCATATAAGGTTCTATCAAGTATAATGTGCGAAAGCCTAAAACCAATTATCGCTGACCTGATTGGACCATACCAGTGTGGCTTTAGGCCTGGAAAATCGACAACTGACCAGATTTTCACGCTACGCCAAATCCTGGAGAAGACACACGAAAAACAAATCGACACATATCATCTATTTATCGATTATAAAGCGGCCTTCGATAGTCCGTACGGGAGAAACTCTATGAAGCAATGTCTGAGCTTGGTATTCCTGCAAAACCCATACGCCTTTGCAGGATGACCTTGACGAACACCAAATCCGCAGTGAAAGTTGGTAAGGATCTTATCGAACCTTTCCAAACTAAGCGAGGCCTCAGGCAAGGCGACACCCTATCGTGCGATCTCTTCAACATCTTAATGGAGATCATTATGAGAAAAGCTGCAGTCAACATGAATAAAACCATCAGCAGCAAAAGTCACATGCTGCTCGCGTATGCTGATGATATAGATATCATTGGGCGCACAATTAGAGAAGTTACTGCGGTTTTTTCGAGAATTGAGAAGGAGTTAGCAAAAGTGGGTCTGACGGTAAATGAGGACAAGACAAAATTAATGGTTTCAACGAACAGGGCCTCCACGCGATTAGACCAAAGCGTGAACGTTGATAACCGTTATAACTTCGAGGTAGTGGACGAATTTATATACCTCGGATCTGCCGTGAACGAAAACAACATCGCCAGCCTTGAGATCAAGCGGAGAATTGTGCTTGCGAATAGATGTTATTTTGGGCTAAGCAAGCACTTTAGAGATAAAGCCCTCTCTCGAGTAACAAAAGTCCAGCTGTACCAGACTCTCATTCAACCTGTCTTGCTTTATGGCGTAGAATCCTGGGCCCTATCGCAAGCAGACGAAACATCTGTAGGAGTCTTCGAGAGAAAAATACTCCGAAAAATTTATGGCCATATAGTGCACAATGGTGAGTATCGGCGACGCATGAATCATGAGCTGTAAAAGCTTTATCCTGACATTGACATAGTTAAGCGGATCAAGACAACGCGATTGCCCTGGCTAGGCCATGTCAGTAGAATGGATGTAGATGAACCAGCGCGAAGGGTTTTCGAAACCGAACTCGAAGGAAGACGAAAAATAGGAGGACCAAGACTCCGCTGGAGGGATCAGGTTGACGAATCCCTGCATACACTTGGTATTGCCAACTGGAGAGATAAAGCAAGAGATCGAACTGGTTGGCGAAATATGTTATCTTCGTTTTGTAAGGTCCCTGACCCCCCGGGGTTGTCCGAGACCGGATAAGTAAGTAATTATGACGGCATGCAATTAAATGTTCGCCTGTTTTGTTAATAATTAAACTTAATAAATTTAAATTACGGTCCACCAAAATTTATTGCTTTAAATATGAAGAAAATTTAATTAATATTTTTCCAAAAATAAGCTTTGATGTTAATGGCCTAGACATTAAATTTGAATTTTGCGTCGTATATCAAAGGTTTCTCCGCCAGAAAATTTTAAATTGCTTTAAATAAATTGTTTGTGACCTTTTTTATGACAATGGGGTCACACATTTTATATTTATTTATTTCTTTATGCTTTCTTTAAGCTACATTTACTTTTTCCCATACTTGGTACAACTTTTGCAATACGAAATGAATATATTCCATTTTAAAGATATTTAACTCAATTGTGCTGTTAATAATTAAGTAATAAAGAGAGATATTCTCAATTGTTGAGTAATTTCAATTGAATATTCAACATTATAGACAATAGGGGGGAAATAATGATAAATGATGTCGATATACAAGTATTGGATGATTCAGATTATTGTCTGAGAATGGCTTGTGAATTTGTTAGATATTTTTAAACTATTGACGTATGAATTTCCTAGACATTGTTAATGTTTTTAATATTTTTATTTACGCATGGATGATATATAGATGTGTCATATTAATCTATTTTATTTGGAATTGTAGTTATGTTCTATCTAATTTTGCAAGCCACATAAAATATATATAAAATTAGGAATCCGGGGATAAATTCTTTCGTTTCCTTCAAGATATACAACATCTAAATGCCAATGATGTCCAAAATTAGGAATCCGGGGATAAATTGTTTGGTTTCCTTCAAGATCTACAACATCTAAATGCCAATGATTGGAATGTATTTAATATGATTATAATTATTCAGATGCATATAACTACAATATACTTCAGTGCTATTTATTAATTAAATTGTGTATAAATATAAGGCTTGACGCTTAAGTGCTTAAGTATAGCTTAAGTATAGTTTGTCTTGAAACTTAATACCTTTTTCTATCTTCAAACTTAAAACTATAATAATATTATGTTACTGAAAGCTTCAATTTCCATTTATAATAATATTTTTTTTGGAAAATGCTTATTTAAATTATTAACACACAAATTCCCTTCAAAATTTGTTTAAAATTATGTCTACAAACGATTGTGGACCTTAAGTGGATTGTATCTCCCATCTTGAAATTTCACAAATTTATGGTAGAAAATAATTATTTTGAAGTACTAAAGCAAAATGGAATAACAAGTTTTTGTTTTAAATCAAGATAAATGAGAATTTCTTAGTGTGGACAAAAATACCGCAATTTATCATATATTTCAATATATTTCATTTAATATCTTTATTGAACTCATAGTATAAACATTTTCAATCACAATGTATTTAAAATTATATTTACTAACGATAGTGGAACGCATGTGGATCGTGTCGCATTTCTTGAAATTTCACAATTTTTTTTATTTCAAATGATTATTTTGCTGTAAATTGGCAAAATGGAACAAGTTTTTTTATCGTAACAATATATTTCACAAATTTTATAAAAAACCCGGGGTTTTAACCCTGCTGTTAGGTTAGGAAGAAAATACGAATGTTAGGTTAAGGGACCATTTGGTCCATACTGCAATTTTCATGCAGAATATCAATTTAATCGCATTCGTTGTATATATTTTAGTTCAATATTCACTAAATATTGTGATTATTATTATCATCTTTGTTTTGAAAATAAATGTAAAGAAAATCAAAGGAAATATACTATGGACCAAATGGTCCCTTAACCTAAGATTCGTATTTTTAACGAATGTTAGCTTAAAAGACCATTTGGTCCATACTGCAATTTACAAACAAAATAACCATCTATTCGTATTCTTTGTATCTATCTTGGGTCAGTAATACTCAAATATTTTTATTATTATTGTTATTTTATATTTTGAACATAATTGTAAAGAAAATCAAAGAATATATTCCATGGACCAAATGGTCCCTTAATCTGAAATTTGTAATTTCTTATTTGACTCAGTCCTGTTTCTAGTTAGAAAATTTAATTTGTGCTCATGCCATTGGTTTATAAAAAAAGATCACGTGACCTGAAAAATGAAGTCAGTATATATCACCGTTCAAAACTTACAAAGAAAACTAGCCATTATTTGGACCAAATGGGCTTAATCTAACAGCAGGGTTAAAATAGTTTTCACACAAACTGCCATCAAAATTTGTTTACATTTTTTTCTACAATTGATATTGAGATATATGTGGATCGTATCTAATTTTTTTGAAATTTCACAAATTTGGTATTGCGTTGTTTATAAAGTTTTCAAATTGAGTTGATTTTTTTGTAAAAATCGTTTATTTTAATTTTATAATTGTATAAATTAATATATTTAGTTAGAACTATTTATTTAACTAACGTTCACACAAACACCATCAAAATTTATTAAAATGTCTACAATCGACAGTGGAACTTATGTGGATCGTATCTCATTTCTTAAAACTTCACAAATTTTGTATTGCAAATTATTATTTCGAAGTAGATTAGCAGAATGGAATGCGTTTTCTGTTGTAAAACCAGATGTATACATACATATATTAAAAATTACGTTGATTTCATTTTATAAAAATTGAATTAGATATTTTAATTTTATGGATGTATAAATGCATATATATTTTGTGAAAACTGTTTATTTACCTAATTTTCACACAAACTTTTATCAACATTCATTTAAATTTCGATCTATAATCAATAGTGGAACGTATGTGGATCGTATCTCATTTCCTAAAATTTCACAAATTTTCTATTGAAAATTATTACTTGAAAGTATGGTATGGAATGGAATACGATTTTTGTTGTAAAACAAGACATGTGTATTTCAAATTGTGTTTATTTTTTTTAAAAACCCATTATTTTAATTTTATAATTGTATACATTAATATATTCTGTTAAAACTGTTTAACTAATTTTCACACAAACTGTAATCAAAATTTACAATCTATCATGGATCATATGTGAATCCTATCTCATTTCCTGAAATGAAATAAGTTTTTTGTTGTAAAGCAAGATATGTTACAAATTGCGTTGATTTCTTTGTTTACAAATTCAATTATTTTAATTTTATAGTTGTATAAATTAATATATTTTGTTAAAACTGTTTATTTAACTAACGTTCACACAAACTTTTATCAACACTCATTTAAATTTCGATCTATAATCGATAGTGGAACCTATGTGGATCGAATCTCATGTCTTAAAATTTCACAAATTTTGTAGTGAAAATTGTTATTTCCAACTACATTAACAAAATGAAACAAGTGTTTTGAAAGCAAGACATGCTACAAACTACGTTGATTTTTTTTATAAAAATTCCATTATTTTAATTTTATAAATTAATAAAGTTTGTTAGAACTGTTTATTTAACTAATCTTCACACAAAATTTTATCGACATTAATTTAAATTTCGATCTATAATCGATAGTGGAACCTATGTGAATCGTATCTCATTTCCTAAAATTTCACTAATTTTGTATTGCAAATGATTATTTCGAAGTAGATTAGCAATATGTAATGCGTTTTCTGTTCCAATCAGGTTTTGTATATTACAAATGGTGTTGATTTTTTATAAAAATTCCATTATTTTAATTTTATAATTGTATAAATTAATATATTTTGTGAAAACTGTTTATTTAACTAACGTTCACACAAACTTTTATCAACATTCATTTTAATTTCGATCTATAATCGATAGTGGAACCTATGTGGATCGAATCTCATGTCTTAAAATTTCACAAATTTTGTAGCGAAAATTGTTATTTCCAACTACATTAACAAAATGAAACAAGTGTTTTGAAAGCAAGACATGCTACAAACTACGTTGATTTTTTTTATAAAAATTCCATTATTTTAATTTTATAAATTAATAAAGTTTGTTAGAACTGTTTATTTAACTAATCTTCACACAAAATTTTATCAACATTAATTTAAATTTCGATCTATAATCGATAGTGGAACCTATGTGAATCGTATCTCATTTCCTAAAATTTCACTAATTTTGTATTGCAAATGATTATTTCGAAGTAGATTAGCAATATGTAATGCGTTTTCTGTTCCAATCAGGTTTTGTATATTACAAATGGTGTTGATTTTTTATAAAAATTCCATTATTTTAATTTTATAATTGTATAAATTAATATATTTTGTGAAAACTGTTTATTTAACTAACGTTCACACAAACTTTTATCAACATTCATTTTAATTTCGATCTATAATCGATAGTGGAACCTATGTGGATCGAATCTCATGTCTTAAAATTTCACAAATTTTGTAGCGAAAATTGTTATTTCCAACTACATTAACAAAATGAAACAAGTGTTTTGAAAGCAAGACATGCTACAAACTACGTTGATTTTTTTTATAAAAATTCCATTATTTTAATTTTATAAATTAATAAAGTTTGTTAGAACTGTTTATTTAACTAATCTTCACACAAAATTTTATCAACATTAATTTAAATTTCGATCTATAATCGATAGTGGAACCTATGTGAATCGTATCTCATTTCCTAAAATTTCACTAATTTTGTATTGCAAATGATTATTTCGAAGTAGATTAGCAATATGTAATGCGTTTTCTGTTCCAATCAGGTTTTGTATATTACAAATGGTGTTGATTTTTTATAAAAATTCCATTATTTTAATTTTATAATTGTATAAATTAATATATTTTGTTAAAACTGTTTATTTAACTAACGTTCACACAAACTTTTATCAACATTCATTTAAATTTCGATCTATAATCGATAGTGAAACCTATGTGGATCATATCTCATTACTTGAAATTTCACTAATTATGTATTGCAAATAATTATTTCGAAGGTTGTTTACTGTAAAACAAGATACGTATGTATATTACAATTTGTTTTGTTATAAAAATTTAATTATTTTAATATTGTAATTGTATAAATTAATATATTTTGTTGAAACTACTTATTTAACCAATTTTCCCACAAACTGCCATCAGAATTTAATTAAATTTCTATTTATAATCGATAGTGGAACCTATGTGGATCGTATCCCATTTATGAAAATAGTAAAAACTATTGATGGCAAATGATTATTTTGTAAGTTTTAAACAAAAAATAACTACAATTTGATTTTCAAAGCTAATGGTTGTCTCAAATCCATGCACTTTTGTGTTTATTAAGGTGTGCCATTAAAAACATTGTTATGTCATTTTCAGAATTTTCGCAAAATTTTGTATGTATTACAAATGATTATTATTTTAATTCTATAATTGTATAAATTAGCATATTTTTTGGTAACAACTGTTTATTTAACTAATTTTCACACCAATTTCCATCAAAATATATTTAACAGTAGAATGTCATCCATATTTTTTTGTACATTAACGTCATCCTTCGTTATTTTAACTGTAAATAATATCGTGAGCAAAAATGGGAATCAAAATGAATGTTAATTTTTCATTTCATTAATTTCTAAAATTCTAAATCAGTTTTTAAACAACTAACGCTATACGAAAAATTAGGTTAAAAAATGTTCGAAAACATATTTAAGCTCGAAAATAAAATCGTGCGTCGTCGTTTTGACGAAGGATGACGGTGCAGGGTTACATTTCGATCTTCAATTGAAAGTGGATCGTATGTGGATCGAATCTTACTTGAAAGTTCACAAATTTTCTATTGCAGATGGTTATTTCTCAGTACATTAGCTACATCGAACTTGTTTTTTGTTGTATAACAAGAGAAGTTAAAAATTATAGTTGATTTTTTAATAACAACAAATTTTATAATTGTAAAAATTACACTATTTTGTTAAAACTGTTTTAGCCCAATTTTCGCAAAAATTTTCATCCAAATTTATTTTAATTAGTGTCTACAATGCATACACGCTGAAAAATCGGTATTTTTATTGCTGTTTGGATGCAAATATAACGTGTTTGTAGCTTGTCACAAATATATTATACTTGTGTCCAAACACATTGTGTTTGCTATTCATTATTACATGTTTGAGATACAATGATTAATAGGGTATCATATATGTTTTTGTGACCCAAATGTGGCTTTGTTTGTTGAAAACTGCTGAAAACAAAAACGTGACGGGCAAAAAAAGTAGCAGATCTTCAATTTCTGAAAACAATGCTTGTAAACATAGTATATATATGTACATGGTTCCTGCAATAGGATCATGGTTCCCATGAGGATCGTATCGCATTTTTCAAATATTACAAATTGTTGATGGCAAACGAATATTCTGGAATTTAAAACAAAAATCATTTCTTCAAATTTAACAAATTTTGTACTAAAGGGTTTTTCAACAGAGACGCTACAAAAGTAAATCGATAGGGACAGCAAACGACGCCATATTTTTTCCCGCTCTTTTGACATTTCTCTTCAGTAAGGTTTGCCATTTCATCATGGAAAGATATACGAGCCAACAACGAGTCGAAATTATTAAAATTTACTACCGAAATTTGGAGTCAGTGGCCTCAACTTTAAGAGGCCAACTTTAAGAGGCCTCAACAATCAGCGATGAGGCTCATTTCTGGCTGAATGGCTTCGTCAATAAGCAAAATATGCGTTATTGGTCAGACAGCAATCCACACGTAATCCATGAGTCATCATTGCATTTGGTGCGGTTTATGGACGGCGCCACAAGCCACACAGTGAATGCCACAATCAATTTATTGGAATCCAAGTTTATTGGAATCCAAGTCACGAAATGGCCCAGTCGATTGGCCGCCTCGGTCGTGCGATTTGACGCCGTTAGATTATTTTCTGTGGGGCTATGGTCTATGCCAACAAGCCAGCGACGATTGATGAACTTCGTACGAATTTCGAACGTGAAATTGCAGCAGTATCGGCCGATTTATGCTTGAAAACTGTCGAAAATTGGGTTCAGCGTCTGGACTTCTGCAAGCCTGCCCGTGGTGGCCATGCAAAAGAAATCGAGTTCCATACATAATGGCATCGAACGTACTTTCACAGGAATAAAGAATTTCGTTGGTATCTAAAACCGGTTTAAAAAACTTTTGTAGCGCTCTTATTGAAAAACCCGTTATAAATGATTGAAAGCGATTGGCAGTAAAATTACAATAATTTTTATCCACTAAAATATACCGTCCATCAAACCTTCAGCATGAAATCCACACCACTCAGTTACATTTTTGGAATTTAATATAGTCTTGATTAGCAATAGAGTCTCTTCAATCAGATGTGGGTTGATGCTTCTCAGAATACCGTTCGGAGCTGGTGTAAAACTGTAGGGCCCAATCAGTGAGGGTAAAACTAGGAAGTGCACAGCTCTTGAGAATTGAGAAGCTCTCCAATCCCTTCATGGGATGTAATGGGAAATAATTTTTTTTATGCTATCCCCTAAGGCACATTTTGCTTATTGACAAAGCCGTTAACCCAAAAATCAGCTTCATCGTTGAAAATTATTTTTCATTGAAATTTAGGCTCTTGAAGTTACGACCATCGATAGTAATTTTTAATAATTTCCAAAAGTTGCTCTTTTGTGGACTTCATGCTGATAAAAAAAAATATAAACAGTGACCGATGTTTGGAAATTTGTACATCATTAAACAAGTTTAAGGGCTCGTTGGTAATAAAACAAAAATATTGCGTTCCTTTTAGAAAACCCGATATTTATTTTATTTTATAATTAAGTATATTAATATATTTTATTGAAAATGTTGTTAAACTAATTTTTACACAAACTGTTATGAAAATTTGTTACAATTGCTGTCTACAATCAAGAGTGGAACCCATGTGGAATGTATCTCATTTCTTGAAATATAAAATTTTATTGATGACAAATTATTATTTTGTAATTTTTAAACAATAATAAACTACAATTGAATTTCCAAAGTTAATGATTGTCTAAAATCCATGCACTTTTGTATAGATTTGAAGCGGGACATAAAAACATTTGCGTGAATTTTTTGATAACTAATGTTTGCTTTTAATAAAAGGTATTTGATATTCTTTGTATAATAAACTATCTAGGTGTTTATTCAATATAACAATCGACATTTGTTATTTAACAATGTTTACATAATTTCGGTACCCATTAGACGTGTGAAACGCCAACGTTTTTGCAAGTGATTTCTTATCTCGATTGGCAGAAGATATCAATATAATTATCAAACTCTGGCGTTAAGAATAATAACATTTTATGATACTTAATCTAAAAATTCCATTCACACTGATAACAATATTAGTTCTATATCTCTGCTCCGAAATTATGTTGGTGTTTCGAAATTGTTATAACTGTTGACAAAATATCAGTTGCCAATCTTCTTTGTTCTTCCATTTCCATAAGATACAAAAAGAGTATTTAACGCTGTCACAACTGCGAGTATTTGTTAAATTCAATTCATCTTAAAAGTTTCAATTGCGTTGGCTGACATAAATTACCGAGACTTTTTGAGTTGATGAGTCTCTTGGGTGGGTATACGCTTCTATTTTTGTTTAGTTAAATAATAATTAATAACATTTGTATTTGTATTGATTGATAACCATTTCAGGGTCATATTGATAAAGATATGAAGTCGGGGAAATGCGAGTTATACATACAACTCTGCTCTCGGCTTCATGCACTATTATCAGCCCTCAAAACAAACAAAAAATTAATTGAATTTTGTCATATGTTTATTTCAACATTACTGCAACAAATGTTTTGTAATTTGTGTCCATTAGCAGAAATAATATTTAAAAGAATAAAAATATTGAATTGCTTTATTTTCTGTTTTGAACAAATCGAGCAATACCCATGTAATGGGTTTTAAATTGAATGACAATAGGTCGCACTTCAACGATATTGCGGCGTGTGATGAAAATCAATCGAGTCATAAATCGATGTGCCATAATAATAATTACAGGCATAATTCCTAATATTGGGGAACAAATATTTTAAATATATATTGGTTAATGGCAGCAAAAGAGGAATAAATGAATTGATATCCATTATCTGGAAAAAAAAACCTCCTTGTTATCTCAAATCGTATGTGATTTAACTCGATTAATTTCCAACATATATCGGATTAAGTGATGCAAATTTATTAGTAAAAATTTAGAAAATAAATGAATTTGTGTTTGGTATAAAGTGTGTTTGATATAACCTAGAATATTTGAACCGGATTTCTGAACTGAAATATTATTAATTTCAATTATTTAAAAAGTGGAACGCATGTGGATGGTGTCTCAAAATGAGTAATATAAGAAAATATATGTACATAAGCATAAACGACTTTATGCCACCAATTATTCTTTTCCTATAATTTCCACATTTCAAGCCTAACAATATTTTGAAAATTGTTATGTCGTCGCCCTTTTCACTATGTTGGGTGTGAAACTAAGCTTGTTGCCCAAAATATCATCCAATTTCAGTACCATTCAACGTGATAAGGATCAGCTCAGTTTTGGCCGGGTGTACAACTCGTCCGTTTTCTTCCGCCCATCATCGTAAGCTACCCCGGATAATGCCTCTTAGGGTACTCTTAGGGTTACTTAGGGTTGCCACTTACGTCATCCAAATAAACAATAATTTTCTCACCCGTATTAGACAGTGACTAACATTCCTTTCCCAATCCGGCCGTAACACGTTTCCTGCACGCTGAAAAATTTGCCTTTCTACGTTGTTTGGATGCAAATAAAACCGTGTTTGTAGCTTGTCACAAATATAGTATACTTGTGTCCAACCACATTGTGTTTGCGATTCAACATTATATGTTGCAGACACAGTGATTAAAATGTTGTAATATATTTTTTTGTGACCCAAAATATGGAGTTGTTTGTTGAAAACTGCTAAAAACAAAAACGTGACAGACAACAAAGAAACAAAAAGCAGAAGATTTTCAAGTCATGACAACAATGTTTGCAAACATGTACATGGTTCCTGCAATATGTTGCTGGGGTCATTATTTTCAGCGTGTATACATGTTATTTTTAAATTTATTTAGCTTTTTTGTATCGACGCGGAAATTGTCAGAAGTGCGACAAAAACCCCCCATTTCATTTCAAAATGCCAAATCATTCTCTATTTTGTGGGATTCTTAAAATTTTTTATTGGAATTTTGTTTGCAGTGCAACAAAAAAACTAATTGCATGTTTTTATAAATTTAACGAAACGGAAATGGTGTTTGAGTTTAATTACTACAAGTTGTGATCATAAAACAACTAATGACAGATGAACTTTGATTTCTATGATTTTATAGTAAAGGGTTTTTCAACAGAAACGCTACAAAAGTAAATCGATAGGGACAGCAAACGACGCCATATTTTTTCCCGCTCTTTTGACATTTCTCTTCAGTAAGGTTTGCCATTTCATCATGGAAAGATATACGAGCCAACAACGAGTCGAAATTATTAAAATTTACTACCGAAATTTGGAGTCAGTGGCCTCAACTTTAAGAGCGCTACGTCTAATTTATGGGCGGCTCATTTCTGGCTGAATTGCTTCGTCAATAAGCAAAATATGCCCTATTGGTCAGACAGCAATCCACACGTAATCCATGAGTCATCATTGCATCCCGAAAATATTGCGGTTTGGTGCGGTTTATGGGCCGGCGGCGTCATTGGGCCGTACTTCTTCCGTGATGATCAAGATCGGCACATTACTGTGAATGCGAATCGCTACCGTTCAATGATAACCGAATATTTTTGGCCCCAATTGGATAATATGGACTTGGAGGACATGTGGTTCCAACAGGACGGCGCCACAAGCCACACAGCGAATGCCACAATCAATTTATTGGAAACCAAGTTTGGTGAACGTGTTATCTCACGAAATGGCCCAGTCGATTGGCCGCCTCGGTCGTGCGATTTGACGCCGTTAGATTATTTCCTGTGGGGCTACGTCAAGTCTATGGTCTATGCCAACAAGCCAGCGACGATTGATGAACTTCGTACGAATATCGAACGTGAAATTGCAGCAGTATCGGCCGATTTATGCTTGAAAACCGTCGAAAATTGGGTTCAGCGCCTGGACTTCTGCAAGCGTGCCCGTGGTGGCCATGCAAAAGAAATCGAGTTCCATACATAATGGCATCGAACGTACCTTCACAGGAATAAAGAATTTCATTGGTATCTAAAACCGGTTTTGTTTTATTTAAAAAAACTTTTGTAGCGCTCTTATTGAAAAACCCATTATTAGATCATGATATAAATAGATGATTGAAAAATTTTTAAAATACAAAATTGTGGCTGGAATTCCCCTTTTTTTTTTTTTAATAAAAATAGTTGTTTTGTTTTACTTAATCGATTTGTACTCGTATACGTATGTGGATCGTAACCATGTATGCCAATTTGAGAGTAGAGTCTTTGGGTTTTGGGGTGTGTGATAAGAGGAACAGAGCTGGCTAGGCCATGCCTGTAGAATGGATCAGAATTAACCAGTGAGAAAGGTAGTCGAAGACGTACTAGTCGATTGAAATTGAAGAACACCACGACCAAGATTTCGCTGGAAAGACCAGGTTGAAGATTACCTGCGAGAGCTTGGTGTTACCAACTAGGGGGAGAAGAGGTGAAGATCGAGTCGGTTAGAGAAACGTGTTATCCTTATTTTATAAGGATGCGATGTTTTAGGCCACCTAAGTAAGTCATAAGAGGATTTATACTATAGGTGCTCAATATTTAGAGTCCTGGGAGAAT
This sequence comes from Phaonia tiefii, assembly GCA_963931995.1. Lineage (NCBI taxonomy): Eukaryota > Metazoa > Arthropoda > Insecta > Diptera > Muscidae > Phaonia > Phaonia tiefii. The sequence continues at coordinate 268,675,353 of OZ008369.1, read as the reverse complement.
TATCTTAGATAAACGCAGGTAGGATCTTGAGCTTCTTGGAGCAAACTAAATCATTATACAGTGGAACTAGCTCTTAATCTATTTAACCCGTGGTCACAATGGTTTAATAAGTCGTAAGTGAGTCGTTCATGAAATGCCAACAGCACCTAACCTCGGGTTGCCTTGGGTTTTACAAATTTTCCCGGTTTTGACTGTATCTGAAGTGGAACGCCGCATGGGGGTTGTAACCTCATCTTGTATTTCAAGAAATCGGTGTGCACCGTATGATTTGTGATGATTTTCATCACATTTTGCTGTAATTTTGTCCATAAAATCAATATTTTAGCAGTCAGTAGTGCAATGGTAATGAGTGCGGCTCTTTTACACGAGAACGTGGATTCGATCCCTGCTCTGACTACCTTACATTTCTTTCGACGGCAGTTACCTCGCTTAGAGGCGGCGGACACCATCGAGTATTTAGCCATGAAAAACAATTAAAAGTTCGGTTCGGAACCGGTGTAAAACTGTAGGCACAATCGGTGAGTGTAAAACTAGAAAGCGCACAGCTCACTGGTTGTGAGAAGCTCTCCCCAATCGCTTCATGGGATGAAAAACCATTTTTTATCAACATTTTCAAGTTGGCAAGTTTGTGGATCGTAGCCTCAGTTTGCATTTTCTTACAATTTGTTTATATTTACCAGGTTTGCTCTATATTCGAAATATTTTTATATTAACCTTAGTGGATCGTAATATTTTCCTTGCATTTGTTTATACTTTCGTCACATTTAGCAGTTTTTTCTTATAGTTTTCACACTAAATTTGTTCGTAAAAAATGTCTGTTTGATACAATTCTTTTGATATTTGTAATTTTTTTAAGACAACCTAATTTTTGTTTTATAAAATATAGTTTCTTTTCAAAATTCATTTTAATTTGTTTACGATTTTTTAGAAACATTTTGCTAGTTACAATAAATAAATGCAGTCTCTTTAAACATCGTTAAATTGTAATGTTGCGCGTAATATTGTAGTTTTTTTTTGGCGTGGAGTCTAAGTGGATCGTAATTTCGTTTTGCATTTTCTTACAATTTATATGTTTTTTTGAATTTTTCCTTTACTGCTACACCTTTTTAGCTTTATATTCTAAATATTCGTATGATAAATGTTTTCTTAAATATTTGTTTGATTAAATTTTCTTGAATTTAGTAATTTTTTAAAGACCAGCTAAATATTTTTCAAAACCATATTGATCCTTATTAGTATTATATATATACATATGTGTATAACTATTTTGTATGGACATACACTCTTTAAAAATGTTAACGTTGCCATTTTAGGCGTATTATTGGCATTGTTTGATGTGGAACCTAAGTGGATCGCAATTATATTTTGAATTTTCTTACCACTTTTTGACTGTCAGAAGTTTTTTCTTGTAATTTACAGACTTTTATGTTAATTTTTCTTTAAAAAATGTCTGTTTAATAGTTTTTTGGAATTTTGTAATCAAAAAAACTCATTCAAAAAATTGTTTTTTTCTAATATTTCACATGATTTTTAAACGCATTCCGTTAGTTAAAGTAAACATATACCCTTTCAAAGGTTTGCGTTATAATTTTGTGCATAACATTGTTATTTTTTGGTGTGGACTCCAAGTGGATCGTAAGCTCGTTTTGCATTTCCTTACAATTTGCTTACTTTCTTTAGTTTTCTTTACATTTTATAAATTTTTAGTACTTTTGTTTCTTTAAAAAAGTTGATACTACACCATTTCAGAATGAAATTTAAAAAATATTAATTTAATTTTAAAAAATATCGTTTGAATTTTGAAAATTACATATGATATTTAAAATACATACATCAATTGAAATTTAAATATCTATTTGAAATTTGAAATATATCAATTGCAATTTTAAACACAGCAATTGAAATTTAAAAGACACCAATTGAAAAACATCAATTGAAATTTAAAGCACACCAATTGAAATTTGAAACACATCAATTGAAATTTCAAAGACATCAATTGAAATTTAAAACACATCGATAGAAATTTAAAATTCGTCAGTTGAAATTTAAAAATTATTCACCAATTTTATGTATTAGATTTTTAACTGCCAATTGATGTCCTTTTAGTTTTCAATTGATCAGTTTCAAATCTCAATTAATGCGTTTTAAATTTCAAGTGCTGTGTTCCAAATTTCTATTGGTATCTTTTAAATACCAATTGATGTTTTTTTAAGTTTTTTAAATTTCAATTGATGTAACAGGTGAGTATAAAACTAAAAAGCACACAGCTCACTGGTTGTGAGAAGCTGCCCCAAATTCCTTCATGGGATGTAATGGGAAACCATTTAATTATTTTAACAGGTGGCGCAAAATTGATCAACCTATCGGAAGATGTTATAATTTTTGCAAATGGCGTCGTACGTCAATCATGTTTAACATTTGTGATCTAGACAGTTGTAGAATACAAACAGACAAGCAATGGAGCGCTATACTCCGCAAGAGCATTGAATAATTGTGTCGATATTTTGACCAATAATCGGTCGGTGGTGTTTGCGCAGCGTGAATTTCGACGTAGATTTCCTAATCGTGTCGCGCCAACTGGACAAACAATCCGGCGCTTAGCTGCACGGCTCGACCAGACTGGATCCACACGAGAGCTTACAAGGCATGGCTGCCACCCGATTAGTCGTTCGGCCAAGAACATCACGACTGTGGCTGCCGAGAACGATGAAACATCAATAATACGACGGGCCACCCAATTGGGCATCACCAGACGGACTCTACACCAGATTTTAGTGGAAGACAAATATGTTCCAGTAGAAAGTGCAAACAGTGCAACAGTTAATGCCTGCAGACCGTCAGTCGTGTGTGAATTACTGTAAAGCCATCCTCAATCACAACAACGAAGAGGACGATTTTGTGGCGAAAATCATGATGAGCCACGAGGCCCATTTCCACTTAAGCGGTTACGTCAATAAGCAAAATCTTCATTTCAGGGGCACTGAAAATCCGCGTGTGATGTAGTATAAAGTGCCACTCAAAGCCACTGTGTGCTGCAGCAATCACGCGGAGCAGTGATTGGTCCGTTTTGTTTTTAAAACGCCAACGGCAATACGTTACTGGCGAACGCTACCGGAATTGAATGATCGGGGTTTGGTGAATATGTGGTTCCAACAAGACGGTGCAACCGCACACACAGCTTGAGTCACAATGTATATTGTGAAGTAAGCGTTTCCTGGTCGACTAATCTACCGTTTCGGCGACTTGGCATGGCCAGTAAGATCGCCAGATTTAACTATCCCAGACTTCTTTCTTTGGGGCTACTTGAAGTCGCGGGTTTACGCCAGCAAGCCGCAGAAAGTCGCAAACCCTTGGGAGAATATTCGACAGGAATGCGAACAGTTACGAGTATTACTGGAAATCTTGCGGAAAGTCATGGAAAATGCGATGAAACGGCCACAAATGTGTATCAACACTTGCGGCAGCCATTTGACGGATATTATCTTTTCCACTTAACAGAAAAAAATTTGAAGGTCCAAATAAAGATTTCCATCTCTCAAAATCATATTTTTATAATTAGTAAAAAAATTATTCAAAAACAAAATTGCCACCTTGTTATGTAATTCAAATTTCAAATAGAAATTTTTAATTTCAATTGATGTATTTTAAATTTCAAATATGATTTTAAAATTTCAATTGATGTATTTCAAAATTGAATTAATATTTTTTCAATTTCAATTGGAAATGATGGAATTGTACAAGCTGTTTAATATTTTTAGACTTCTTTTTACTATTTGTCAATTAATGAAGTTTAGATGATTAATGTTTCATGTTATTTTATATTTTTAATTGTTTTGCTGAGATATACATTTGTTGTTTAGTGTTTCATTATCATTTTGTGAGTACTATTACAAATCTTAGATGTGGAACTTATGTGGTTTTGGTAATTGTCGTTTTAAAAATAGTTTCGTTGTCATTTTAGTGATGTATGATAATTTGGAACCTAAAGCGAGCGAACCATATTTTTTGTATTTCATACAAATTACTTCAGTTGTATGGCAAAAGGCGTTATAAATGGTAAAAATAATTTTTATTTTCTTCATTCATAAAACTAGTTTCCTATCAACATTTCAACCTTTTGGTATTTTAACTTTTAGCCAATTTTCTTGCTCAAATGTGTCGTTTATAAATACTATGTACCTATAGCTTTTCATAAAATGCTTATTTTGAATGTGGAACCTAAGTGGATCGTAACTTCATTTTGCAGTTAGATCCACAATTTGTTAATATTTGTAAAGTACAATTTCTTCAAAATGATTTCAGTTTATTTTTTTGACACTGAGTTGAAAACTTGTTACACTTATTTTGATTTCTTTGATCAAACAATCATATTTCTTTTGATCAAACATTTGTTATATACTATTATTTACGGCTTTAGCACATTGTCATCTTTGAGAATTCAAACATTTTCTTAAGATAAAAAAAAAATAATTTATAATATTATTTATACGTTTATCTTTGAGATATATGACGTCTTCACACAACCTATGCGTAATATACAATTATACAAATAAACACGTACACATATTTTTAATATATGTATGTATATTTTATTTTGCACGAATTTTGTGGCTTTGGGTTCATGGTTACTCTGAGTCATTTTATATTTGTTTATACAATAGAACAACTAATAGTGATTAGCAATTTGTTTCAGTATTTTTAAATAAAAAAAAATTCTCTTTCAATTATGTGTAGAATTTTATTTCAAGATGTTCGGTTTCTTTAATTTTTTTTTTTTGTATAAATGTGAAATTGTTTTCTCACTGTTTTTTTTAAATAGAATTGTATCATAATTTATTGACAATCTCCAAATTTGGTATGTTATGTAACGATTTTATAGCACTTTACCCATGATTGATGACATTTTCCACGTAAAGGTGGTTATCGGAAGTGTAGCACAAGTGGGCTGTTAAATAATTATTTTTTAAAAATCAGTTGGAAAACATGTTTTTTTTTAAAGAATCTTTAATCTGTTTGAACGGCCATTGTATATCCACCTATGCGCATTATCCTTATCAAAGAAATATTGATTATTGTGCCGCTTTATTTTGAGATCAAAAATCCTCGTTGCATTCAATTTACAGCAAGTGGAACCCATGTGGAACGTAATCTCATTTTAAAGCGTAGCTAAAAATTCAAACGCCAAATGATGCATTGGTATATTATATTATATATTTTAAAATAATTGTTGTTAATATTGATAAGATTTGCTTATGTATGTATATTTCGAAGTGAAGGTGGCTATTAAATAAATTCCACTTTCGTTTCTTAATTAATGATTGACATATTTTGTTCTTACCACTACTAGTTTCGAAAGTTTTAATCGTATATATGAAAATTATTGTTTTCGAAATCATTTCGAAAACATGTTTTTCTCAATGAATCTTAAAGTATTTTGGAATGCCCCCCGTATAGCCGCTCAAGCGTATTATCCTTATAAAATAAATATTGATTATTGTGCCGCTTTATTTTGAGATCAAAAATCCACGTTACATTCAATTTACAGTAAGTGGAAACCATGTGGAACGTAACCTCATTTTAAAGCTAACTTACAAATTTAAACGCCCCATCAGTGGAAATATTCACTTTAGAGGTCTTCTAGGGATCTCCTTTTGGGAGGTGTTGGGTTTACAAGTGCCATATCAAATTCATTTAGAAATTATGTACATATCGAAAAATTGCTGAGCTAGTCCTTCACTCTCGTAGCTTTTAGAAGACAGTTAACCGAATAACTTTATTAGGTCTCATAATTAAGACTTCACCTCTCCTACAAACAATGAATGAGAATGAATAGCACAAGCTCTTTCGCTTTTATTGGAGGACCTATCTGATTACCTTAGAGCTCCTAAAATGAGGGACTGAGAATTTGTTTTTTTAATCTTTTTGTTTTCAGAAAAATTAGAAATAATTTAGTTTCCTACAGCTGACATCTTAACGAATAAAACAAATCATTTCTACAGCAAATCCATTTTTAGATATAGAAGTTATGACCTATTATATATAAGCACCACAGTTAAATTTTTTTCGGTTTTTTTATATTTTTAATATTTTTCGAGTTTCCATTAACAAATTGGCTGCACCTTTACCATACAGTGGCTGTAAACGAGTGTAATTAATATAAAACGAAAATATTTATAACAGATTCTGTGAACTATTAAAAATGTATTTGTTTTATAATTTTATACTTATTGTGAGTAAATAAATCATATTCATTGTAAGAAAATAAATCATATTTTTATCATACGTTTTACATTTCAACGTCATGTGTTGTAGGTGGAACCCATGTTAACTGTCAGAGTCGTCGAAATTTTTACGACTCCAACTCCAACTTCATGCAAATGACCCAGACTCCGACTCCACATCTCCGGTTTTTCTACTTTATAGAAATTATTATTTAAATTTTTTCACTACAATTAACAACATGTTTCATTCCCTTCCGCACACAAACATTGTCCTGACATAAAGGTAACTACGGACAAAGTTTATCATGTTTTTTAAAATTAAATTTCATCCCCATAAAGGCCTGTGTAGATAGTGGATTGTATGTGGAACATAATCTCATGCTTAACATTTGTATAAAATTGTTAAGAAAATTTGCTTTTACCTTGGACAGGTTACAGAAAATCAATTTGCATTCGAATTTCACCCTAAAATGTTGTTCATTACGAGTGGAACCCATGTGGAATGTAGCCGAATTTTTAAAATTGTTCAAAATTAATAAAAACAATTGAATTCTAAGCCCGACAGATACAAGTTAATAATAATTTACAATTTTTAAGGTAATATGTATGTTTAATGTAATGTTTGGAACCTATGTGGAACGTCATTTCAATTTGTCTGCTTTGCTAAAAATCCAAACATAAAACCTTTCCTACATTCAATACTACAATTACCAAAATGTTTCACTTCCTTCCACAAAGAAACATTGTCCTGGCATAAAGGTAACTACGGACAAAGTTTGTCTTATTTTTTAAATTAAATTTCGTACCCATAAGTCCTGTGTTGAGAGTGGACGGTATGTGGAACACAATCTCATTTTTAAAATTTGTATAAAAGGTTACAGGTTACAGATCACCAATTTGTATTTAAAATGAACCCTAATATAGTGTTTGTAATTAGTGGAACCCATGTGGAATGTAACCTTATTTCTAAAATTGTTTAAAATTAAAAACCAGTTGAATTCTAAGCTTGCTGATACAAGTTAATCATAATTTGTAAACATTAAGGGAATATATATGTTTAATGTAATGTTTGGAACCTATGTGGAGCGTAATCTCATTTGCATGATTTGGTAAATATTCTAAACAATATCTTTTGTACATTAAATACTAGAAATAACAAAACGTGTCATTCCCGTTCGCACATAAAAATTGTCCTGACAGAAACGCAACGAAGGATCAAATTTTATCACGTTTTACAAATTTAATTATATCGCCATAAGTCCCTTTTAGAGAATGAATTGTATGTCGTTCGTAATATCATATTTTAGATTTGTAAAAATTTTCAAGAAAATTCAGTTTTACCTTAGGTAGGTTATAGAAAGCAAGTTGTATTTGAATTTAACCCTGAAATGGTGTTTTTTACGAGTGGATCTTATGTATGTGGAATGTAACCGCATTTCTAAACTTGGTTAAAATTAAAAAACCATTGAATTCTAAGCTCGGCACACACAAGTTGATCATAATTTACAATTTTTAAGGTAATATGTTTAATGCAATATTTGGAACCTATGTGGAACGTAATCCCATTTGTATGACTTGCTCAAAATTCCAAAAATAAAACCTTTTCTACATGAAATACAACAATTAACAAAATGTTCCATTCGCGTCCGTACATAAAATTGTCCTGCATTAAGGTAATTAAGGACAAAGTTTATCATATTTATTCAAATTTAATGTCATCCCAATAAGTCGCCAGTATAAAGTGGATTGTATGTTGTACGTAATCTCACATTTGTATGATCAAAAAAAATTAGTTTTACCTTGGACAGGTTATAGGATATCAATTTGTTTTTTTTGAACCCTGATGTGGTATTTGTTATGAGTAGAACCTAAGTGGAATGTAGCTTCATTGATTAGAATTAAAAACCAATTGAATTCTAAGCTCGGAACATAAATGCCCAGCATATTTTAAACATTTTATGCTAAAATAGTTAATGTAATTTCTGGAACCTAATATTGTTGTTTTAAACTATATTTTATAAATATCAATATTTTCCTGTAGGCGATAATTAAACAATATTTAAAATTTGTTTGCATAAATTACAAATCAAATGTTGATTGGCTTTGATTTAATCATTTTATATTCAAAATTACTCACTTGGCTGTTGTTTCGGAGTGTGGAACCTATGTGGAACATAATCTCATATTAGTGCTACACTAAAAATTTTAATTTTCGTGAAATTTCTACCTTCAATTGAAGTAAAAAAAAAATCTTTGTTACGAATTCCAAAAGTTTTAAGCGGGAAAATCATATACTTTTTGATTTCATGCAGTATCCATGTATAGTTATCTATCTGGTTTACCGAAAACACTTCAAAATAAACATGTTTTGCTATTGTTTGCCGCAAAGCCTTATGTTATACCTGTTCGCTTGTTTTATGTAAGATTTACAGTATTTTTATTCACCACATTACGATAAAAGCGATGACAAACCTATGCGCGCTCTTACACAAACGTTGCTGCCCAGGTTTGCATTGAACTTGACACAGTAGAGACCATATACAAGGTGGGTACTCGTAATAGAAAGACAGACAACGTGAAAACATTTATGTTTCGTTTTGGTTTTTATTCCGCTTTGTGTATTTTATTTGTCAGTTATTGCATTATTACACTTCCATCCCCTCCTCTTTGTTTGTGTTGACGAGGATTGACTACGTGAGAAAATAATTAAAGTGTGTTTGTAATCGAAAATAAATCACATGAGTGACAATACGAAATATGAAAAAATACATTTAATTAAGATCTTTGTGACATAGAAATTAGCAATCAAGTGTTTTACTTTTTCCTCTATTGACAAGTTAACAATAATCCACCATATACAACGAGATGAGACTATAATCTTTAGTTGTAATGGGTGATTCATTTAGAGGTAATTTTTTCTGTAGGGATTCTATGACATATCGAAGTGACAATCAGTCATTGTATTTTGGTTCAGTAGCATTTCATCACGGCGACCTTCCGAATCATCACTGTTTTTGTCTTTGGGCTCTTGAAAAGCTTGCAGAAGATCGATCCACTGGCTTCAACCAAAATGTTGTTCAGCGATGTGACCCACATCGGAACAAGCGGAGAAGAGGCTTCGCTTACCCGATGAGCCCGCACAGCCTGGTACTCTGGTGAAATGTCCCTTAGTGTAGACGGAATTCCACTCAGAGAACTATTTGTTCAAAAAGAGGTTGTAGCAACTGTAATTTCTGTTCTTGCCACCCAATTGAGGTAACCACGACCGAATTGATGTTGTCACGACAGAATTTGGTTCCCACAATTGAAAGTCGGTTGAAGCCACCTCGTTTCATAATTAATTCGTTTGTGATAATTGAATCCTCAATTATATTCGTTATGCCAACAACATTTTCTATTATTTCGGTTGCAACAACCGCATTTGGAATTAATTCAGATGCAACGTCCAAAATTCGTACCAAATTCCGTTGCAGCAACCGAATGTGGCATCAATTCAGGTGCAACAACCGAATTTGGCCTGAGGTCGGTTGCAACGATCGAATTGGGCTTCAACTCGGTTACTGTAACCGAATTTCTCATGATTTCTGTTGGGACAACCGAATTCGTTTTCGATTCAATATAAAATATAATACTAATATTATAAAGAGGAAATGTTTGTGAGTTTGATAGTTTCAAAGTAGGGGATAATCTTCTAAACTACTAATACGATTTTAATTATTCTTTCACCAGTAGAATGCTACGTTATCACTGAGTGATATAGGCTATATTTTATTTTAAAAACTGGATCTATACAGCGGTGGTGCGCTACTGACTACACGCTGGAAAATAACGGCCTCTCTAACATATTCTCCCAAAGATATTCTGCAGGAACCATGTATATGTTTTGAACACACTTCAAACATTCATATGTTTGCAAGTCCCAAACTCATTTGTATTTAAATGTAAACAGTATCATGTTCACTGGCAAACATGTACGATTTTACGTAGAAACATATGCGTATTTCCTCCCAAACATAATAATATTTGGAAACAAATATTTTTCTTTGACTTCAATATAGTATTTTTTCTTATAATTAATTTTATAATTAATTAATTTACAAATAATTAATAAAAAAATTCAAAAGATTTAGAACGTCCCTTTTTACATTTACTTGTATTGAATGCATTTTTTTCATGAAATGAGAATCTGCTGTTCTTTTGCTTCTCTTTTCTTTGTTGTCTCCCAGGTTCTTATTTTCAGAAGGTTTCAGCTATGTGTTGGTTATTCATTTGAGTTGGTACACAAACAATATATTTCCGATTATCTCAGTAAAGGCTCGGACAGACAAAGGGCTTCACATTGTTGCTCTTTCCAGTTTCTTTCCTCAAAATCGTTTCTCACTTTGGTAGCACTCATACATATAAACGAAACACATACACAAAAACCAAAGTAACATCACAAACCATTTAACCGTCCGAGCCTTCGATTATTCTTTTTACACTGATCAAGCGGTTTTGATATCCTCTGTCCGATGAAACATTAACGACTGAATACATGAAACTAAAACGCAATACATCACCCAAAATAAGAAACACTGGAATATTTATGAATCACTGACTGAGAGAATAACTAATTCAGATACACACTTACAAGATAGATTCTCTCGTTGCCCCTCTTTTATTCTCTTGCTCTCGAGAGACCATAAACAGTGGAACAAACACAGATGCATTTGTATCACAAACACAGATATATTTGGGTCACAAACATATATAAAAATAAATATAAATGGTTTTCCCATTACATCCCATGAAGGAATTGGGGAGAGCTTCTCACAACTAGTGAGCTGTGCGCTTTCTAGTTTTATATTCACTGATTGGGACCTACAGTTTTACACCGGTTCCGAACGGTATTTTCGAGAAGCATTTTCATGGCTAAATACTCGATAGTGTCGCCGTCACTATGCGAGGTGACCGCCGTCGAAAGAAATTTTAAGGTGGTCAGACCCAGGATCTCAAGTACAAGAGGCGCGCACACTACCCATTGCACCACCGACTGCCACACACAAGTGAAATGAAAATAAAAGAAACATATATAATATAACATATTAGTCATTGTGTCTCTAACATGTAATATTTAATAGCAAACACAATGTGTTTGGCCACAAGTATATTATATTTGCGACAAGCTCCAAACACACTTTATATTTGCATCCAAACAACAAAGAAATACAGATTTTTCAGCGTGTAGGGTTCAGAGAATGGCGACGATATGCAACGGGTGCTCTGCGCTCCACCTCCACTGATGCACTGACTGTAATATTATATTTTTGCTTTGCCGGTGACCATTATAGACATGCAGATTACTTCTACGTCTGACAGATTGCTTTTATCAGGTTAATATAAGTCTCTCAATGGAGCATGGAAGAACACGGTCATGGAACCATGCTGGAAGGTAGTCTCAACATTCTTGCATTTGTCGACTACTCGAAAGCGCAACTACTATTCGATCGGAATTATCACACGTTCTTATCGAAATGGGATTCCTGGAACGAGGGATTACCTGGAATAGAGAGATATGTGAATCGCATGGTTTGAAAATTAATGATCAGGTAGGATACGGGATCTATTATAGGGAGTAAACTATTTGATCAATGTAGCGTGTATCAGGCGAAAATTTTGGTTGTTAGGGAAGTGACACACTGTCTGAAAGATTATTGTCCGCAGTGATTGGAGTCAATGTCTCCTCTAACAGTCATCAAATATCTGGAATCAGTATTTCTGTACTGAACATCTACCTAAAAACTAGCGAGATCTCTAAATGAGATGGCCCTGCGATATTCACCTCATATAGGTGCTTGGCCATAGGGACATTCCGGGGAACTGCAAGACGGATGAGCTGGCCAGACTAGGTACTACCTTACAGGTTCCACAGGAATTGGAACGTATTAACATACCCCAAGCGCCTTGTAAGCATATCCTGCAATGAGAGGCGGACGAGAGGCGCATATTATGTACGCGCAAGTCAAATATGGCCGATTATGGACAGCAGGAGGTCCATGCACCTTCTGCTCTAGCCAGGCCTAACGCATCAATGCTTGTTTCTGTTTTTACGGAACATTGCCTGATTGGTAGACATGCGGCGACACTAGAAGTCAGATCGAATGGCTTCTGTAGTAACGATGCAGCAGTAACGATGTGGAAGTGGAAGGATCCAATGAACATCGTCTCTGCACGTGCCCACCACTAGCTGGCGGTATGATGGGATTCTATCTATTTACAGACCTGCGAGAATTATCTCAGATAGGCGCGGACAAGATCTTGAGCTTCATGGAGCAAACTAAATCTGGTGGGACTAAAGCATAATATCATTATCCCGCGACATCACAATGGACTAAAAAGTCTAATTCCCATTATCACCAGCACAAGTTATCCTACAATTAAAGCTAACCAAAATTTGTAACTGTCGTTTCGTATGGAATTTGAAAATTTTAATTGTTAGCTCTAATCAACCATTGTGATAATGACCCTAAGTGAGTGGTTCATCGACTACTGCCATCACATAACCTAACCCATGCCAATAAAGATTACGCGATAAAATTGATAAAATTGATTTTTATTTTTTTAAAAAGTAACCTATAAATAAATCACCCATTATAAATAGTGTAATCGCAACATAAACAAATTGATTAGAGGAGTTGTACTTTAAACATTGTTTATCAGTCAAACAAGAAGTCGTCATTCAAGGCTGCTTTTGACTGAATTTCATAAGAAATGTTACGGTTATCATACATTTTTATTAAATCATAAATTATATCCTTTTTTCTAAAGAATACGGCTAAAAATTCCAATATTGCTGGGTATTTAAAAGAATGGATTACATGTGGATTGTATTTGAAATTAAAAGTATACGTGTAGTTTGAATTAGTCCTGAAGTGGTTAATGCATAATTGTTGTTTAATTTAATTTTGAACTAAGAATTATTAGGTAATATCTGATGTGGAACGTAACTTCATTGTTTGCATATTTTCATTAAGAAAATAAAACCTAAAGAACTGTAGCTATTATAATTTTAACTTTATATCACACAATTGACTCGAATTTTTACAAGAAAATTTGGAAAATTACGTAATTTATGTGTATGTAAGAAGTTGGATTGCATGTGGATCGTATCTAAATCACATGGATACCTTAAAAATGGTGTTTGAAATTGTACTATACTGACTAATTAATTAGTGTTGTTTCCGATTACATAATTTTTATGTTCAGTTTGCTGTGGAACGTAAATTTTAGAAAGAAAAAATTTGACTTAGAAAAACTAACCAAATCATAAGTTCAATTTTATAAAATTCTAAAGAATTGCGGTTATTATGAGCAATTTAGTTAAATATTTAATATTTCTAGATGAATAAGTAAAGAAATTACAAGAAAAGGTAAAAAATCACATAGTGACTACATGTGGATCGTATCTCAAATCAAAGATTGATTGAAAATGAGGTTTTAAACTGGTTTTGGCTACCGATTTATTGTAGTTTTCAATTACTGTTGTTGTGATTTAAATCTTAATTTAACAACTGCTTGCGATTGCTTATGTTTCTGTCTGCTGTGGAACGTATGTTAATGGCAATCTAAATTAGTTTGTTCTTGCATGAAGTTGTAATGAAGGTTACAAATGTATAAAATGCTATTAACTTAACTTTATGTTGTTGCTTTTAATGGAAATTTAGATTAATTTGAAAATTCCTTTACGATGCACAATTTTAACGCAATTGATAAAAGCTTTTCCTGCGAAAAATATGTAGATCGTAATCTAACTTGATATTTTGGAGAACATTTTAATAAAAAAACTAAAAAGATTAATAAAACTTCACTTATTTAGCATTTTTGTAGATGCTTTTAACTACAACTCAGCACATTTTATAATTATTTAAATTTTTGTGGAACCTATGTATGTGGATGGCAATTTCATAATGGGTTTTGGTTAAATCTGATGAGGTACCCAAAACCCTACAAAATCTAAGTTAACTGGTCGTATTTGATTATGTTCCTGTTGTGGAACTTGTGTGGATCGTAACCTAAATTGCCAGTTTTTTAAAATTTTTTATAAAATCTTAAAAATTGAGTACAACGACTTTAATTTAACTTTAATTTGAAACGGCCTTTTAAAATCTGTATTTACTGTAATATTTGAAAGTGTTTTTAAAATCAGTTAACTGTTAATAATTTATAAAATGCTATTAACTTAACTTTTAGCTACTGTTTCTAATGGAAATTTAGCCTAATTTGAAAACTGCTTTATGATTCTCAATTTTAAAGTAACTAACTGCCTGTAATTGATAAAAGCTTTTCATGTAAAAAATATGTGGATCGTAATCTGACTTGGTATTTTGGAGATAAAAAAAATAATAAGTGTAATAAAACTTCATTTATTTAAAATTTTCTTGATGTGTTTATCGAAAATGCAGATAATTGTGAAGTTATTTAAATTTTTGTGGAACGTGTGTATGTGGATGGCAATTTCATAATGAATTTTAGTTAAATCTAACGACGTACATAAAACCCTACAAATTCGAAGTTAACTGGTCGTATGTGCTTATGTTCCTGTTGTGGAACTTTTGTGGATCATAACCTAACTTAGCAGATTTTGTAACATTTTTTATACAATCTTATAAATTTGGTAAAATTATTTCCATTTAACGTTAATTTCAAATGTACACATTTTTGAAAAGTGTTTTTAAAATATGCTTTTTTATAATATGTTTTTCTTTTAATAATTTATTTTAAAAATTGATTATAGTTTTATATTAAATTCTATTATCTTAACTTTAAGTTGTTGCTTAAAATGGAAATTTTGCTTACGCTAGAAACTGCTTTACGATTTCCAATTCTAACGCAACTGCCTGCAATTGATAAAAGCTTTTCCTGTGGGAAATTTAACATATTATTTTGCAGAACATTTTGATAAAAACACTAAATAGTTTAATGAAATTTCATTTATTTATTATTTTTTATGCTTATATGTAAAAATCAACAGATTCATAATAAATTTTAGATAAATCTGTAGAAATACATGAAACGCTGCAAATTCCCACTTAACTGGTTTTGCTAATGCTAATGTTACTGCTGTGGAACTTATGTGGATCGTAACCTAACTTTAGAGTTTTGACACCAAATTTGATAAAATCTTTAAAATTGAGTATAATCAATTAATTTTAATTTAAAATGTAGACATTTTTGAAAAGTGCTTTTGAAAATCATTATATTTTTTATATTTCATTTTTTATTTTTTTCAGAATTACTGTTTCTTTGTTAGTTATTTCTTGGGATGCTTAATTTGCGAAGAATTTTATTGAAATTTAGTGAAATATGTACAACGTCTTAAATTTGAAGTTAGATTGTTGTATTTGCTTTTATTTTCTGAGTGGAACTTGTGTGGATCGTATAGAAAATTTGACAATTTTGCAGAAAATTGTTATTAAATATTAAACATTTAGTAAAATGCTTTAAATTTACCAATAATTTGTGGTTTATAGCGACCAAATTTGATAACAATCTTTAAAATTGGGTAAAGCGACACTTAATTAATTTTAATTTAAAATATAGACATTTTTGAAAAGTGCTTTTAAAAATCATTACATTTTTTATATTTAATTTTTTATTTTTTTCAGGATTCCTGTTTCTTTGTTGTTTGTTTCTTGTAGTTGTTTCTTGGGATGCTTAATTTGCGAAGAGTTTTATTGAAATTTAGGAAATTATGTAGAACGTCTTAAATTGTAAGTTACATTGTTGTAGTTTGCTTTTAATTTCCGAGTGGAACTTGTGTGGATCGTATTGGAAATTTGACAATTTTGCAGAAAATTCTTATTAAATATTAAACATTAAGTAAAATGCTTTAAATTTACCAATAATTTGTGGTTTATAACTGACATTTAGATCTTAAAAGTGTATTTTGTCGAACATGTTTAAAAGAAATATCTTTGGCACAAATATATTTTTCATAAACAGTCAGGCTAAATCTCATTTATAGAATATGTATACTGTGGTGAATTATATAAAACGCCAGAAATTAAAAATAGCTTTGTAGCGTTTGCTTATGTTTTTTATGTGGAACGTATGTGGATCGTAATCTGACTTTAGTATTTTTCACAAAATATTGTCGAAAACTTCTAAATTGTAAGAACAACAGATCATTTAACATTAATTTGTATGTTATTACTATAAATTAGACTACTCTAAAATCACATTTAAATAACTTTTAATACTATTTATTGATATTCACTCTCGAATACAGTGAGTGCATATTAAATAATTTATTAACATGTTGTTGAATGAACTTTAAACAGTTTTATTTATAGCCGCAGCTATAATTGCTAAAAATGTTATTTACATTTGCAATCATGATTTGAAATATTATATTTTCTGGCGAATTGGAATGACAGACGACAAACGAACGGACAAAGTAAATATTTATCTCAGTTCAATAGAAATTACGCATTGTGGGATTTCATCTTGGGGAATTTATTTACTTGTGTTATTTAAATAAGATGCATGTTATATTACAGAGATTTTTGAGCTAAAGCCATGTAATACTACTGAACAAAATATATTTCTGTTTTTTTTTTTATTTAATTTTGAATGAAAGAAAGCAGAATAATACTCGTATAATTGTTGAATCAACACAAACGATTAAGCATGGATAAGCCACGTATATCGAAAAGGAGGGTATGTTGTAACTATTTTGATTGTACTATCTATCAGACTTATTGCCAAACTAAAAATTAAATTTTTAGTTTCTGCTTCTATCTTTACGGTTATTGGCGGATATTTAACGTTTTTTCGATAGCGTTCGAAACAATGTTACGTACTGGCGCTGCTGTCATCATCATCATCAATATCACAATTACGCGTGAACACAGCTAAACGCGTTATTTGTGCTTGCTTTTTTATTTTCAGCCACTCTTTTAGATAAGCATTTTCTAGAGTGACAGAGTGTGACTGCTTTCATAAGTGATTCTACAACCTAACCGCTGTCTCGTATGTAGTTTTAGTTACGCTCGATAATAATTTTAGTATTTCTTTTCTATTAGTACGCTAGATTTATCGAACAGACCGGACAACGTCAATCGACATTGTTGCTGTATTAAATCATATCGAGAAACTGTCTCGTACTATTGTAGTTTTGTGCATTCTCAATTATTTTTGTTCTAGTTAAAAAAAAAAAACAAAAACGCTCCAGCAGAATCATTAAAGAGTTCTAGCGTGGAAATTTCCATAACTTTTGCCAGTAATATAAAACATTCAGTTGTAGTTAGGAAATGCAACAGTTCTCTATCGAAAGTTGTGTAGAGACTGCTTTACGTATTTAAAAATGTTTTATTTAATAAAAGAAATATAATAAATTCCTTTGAAAGGTAACCAAATCAAATTCAAAATATGTGCTTATACATGCTGTGCTATATTTTTAAAGATTTAATAAGAAACTCGTAAAGTGGATTATATGTGGATTGTATTTAAAGTGCATGATATTCAAGAAAAATTAAAGCCATTTGAATTGTCTTTAAAATTAAATTTCATAAACTATGCAAGTAATATAAAAAATACAGTTCCTGTTAGAACAGGCATCAGTTCCCTATTGAAAATCGTACGTACATACATACATAGATATTTAAAAATCGTGTATTTTATAAAAGGAATTGAATCAATTCTTTCAAAAACCTATAAAAATAAATTTGAAACAATGTAAATTAACAAGTTGTACACAATTTTTAAAGATTTAATAAGAAACTGGCAAAGTGGATTGTATGTGGATTGTATTTAAAGTGCATGATATTCAAGAAAAGTTAATGCTATTTCAATTGTCTTTTAAATTACAACATAAATTTAAAAAGAGAAATAAAAACATATTGTACCAAATAACAAATAATCCGGATTTTGGTAAAAATTATTAAAGATTGAAAACCATAGAGTAATTCTTTAAAGAGAGAATATTTGACTCATCTGACGTTTCCTTTCACACTCTTCGTGGTGCGGTCGGTGTGATAGAGAGATGTTTGACGAAAAGTGACCTACACCAGGTGGAATTATAAGAACTTCTAATTTTAATTTTTCATGCCGTTTTGGTGAAAAACTGTGAAATTTAAATGTGTTTTACAGTTTTTTATTGACTGTTATTGTTAGCATACATTTAGGTTGTATTAAACACAATAACTTTAACAAACAAAACGAAATATAGTCCTTGTAATTTTGTTGGTTTGTTTGAAAACCATAGAGTAATTCTTTAAAGAGAGAATATTTGACTCATCTGACGTTTCCTTTCACACTCTTCGTGGTGCGGTCGGTGTGATAGAGAGATGTTTGACGAAAAGTGACCTACACCAGGTGGAATTATAAGAACTTCTAATTTTAATTTTTCATGCCGTTTTGGTGAAAAACTGTGAAATTTAAATGTGTTTTACAGTTTTTTATTGACTGTTATTGTTAGCATACATTTAGGTTGTATTAAACACAATAACTTTAACAAACAAAACGAAATATAGTCCTTGTAATTTTGTTGGTTTGTTTGAACCATTGCCTCTATCTGGTATTATTGAAGCAATCCTTTTCAACATCCAACGTTCATATCACACCAGGCCAAATGCCATTAACTTGCTGAGAGAAATGTTAAGTCTAGTATAAGAATTAGTCTATGGTGAAAACGCTTTAAAAACTTTATAAACTTCTGTCAAAACCTATAAATAATTGAAAATAAAATTTAAAATTCAAAATATTTCCAAATTCCACAAAATTCCCCATTTTGTCGTTCAATATTGTAAAGTGGAACTTGTGTGGTATTTATTTTAAATCAACGTTATCAGCTAAATGTTTTAAACAATATACATTTTAACAAATTCTTTAAAATTTCTGATTTGTTCATTTATTGAATAAATAATTGAAATGAATATTGAATAAATGAGTAAATTAAATTAAATAAATTAATTCATTAATGGAATGTATGTGGAATTTATTTTTGACAAGTATATTGACTGAAATATTCCCTAATAGTGCATGTAACAGTGTTTTAAGCTTTATAATAACAAATTCTAAAAGTCTAAATTTTTGTTTCAACTTCTAAGTGTGGAACGTATGTGGAACTTATTTTTGATAACAAGATATTTACTAAATGTTGATGCAATTGAAAAGATCTAAGAAAGTGGAAACAATTTTAAATAGTTTAAAAACAAAAAAAATAAATTGTTTACGAAATTTAATCCCCGTTTGGTCGCAAAAGCAAATAAGGGTTAACTATTTAAAACACCTAAAGTATGGTTTAAAAAAGATCTAAAGTGCTGTAAATAACTATTAAATAGTTTTAAATTTTTTGTTCTACTGAGAAAAATACAAAATCCTTGTGTTAATTTATAGAATTTCAAAGTGGATTCTATTTGGAAAGCATTTGAATTAAAATATAGCTCCAAATTTAAAAACAATAACAAAATGTTGTTAAAATTTATTACAAACAGTAATACAAATTGTTGTAAATCATGATTTCAGCAAATTCTACAAAATTCCTCATGTTGTCCATAAATTTGCAAGTGGATTGTGTGTGGACTTTGTTTTAAATAAACGATATTAGCTAAAGGCTGAGTTAAATAAATGGGCGGAATCGGCGCATATAGCCCAGTGGAACCGGGAATCAGTAGGCAGGATGACAAAGATCCTATGGGGAGACCCAGATGGACTGAGGACAAAAGGTTTGCTGAAACTGGGAAAAGCCGAATTGGGCAAAATGATGGGAGTCTTAACGGGGCATTCGGGATTACGAGCCCACCTGTACCGTATTGGACTAGTAGCGAACAGTGAGTGCAGGGCATGCATGGAGGACGATGAGACGTTGGAGCACTTCCTATGCCACTGCCCGGCCTTCACACAAGCTAGATCCAGATATCTTTTGGATAGTACGATACCGGACATGACCAAACTTGTGGGTATGGACTGGAACAAACTAAGGAATTTCGTGAATAGCACCGAATTCCTATAAGGGATATAGTGAAGTAGTAGGATAAACTTAGAGCGCACAACAGGTCGAACTTAGCGGCTTAAGTGTATGTCTTACTGACATGGGAAGGTTTAGAGTGCTCCTTCTGAACACTCAACACCGCGCCCCTCTTTTCGAACTAACTAACTAACTAGCTAAATTTTGATGGCAACATATTTTAAACTATATACATTTTAACAAATTCTTCAAAATTCGTGATTTTTTCATTAAAATTACAAAATGGATCGTATGTGGAACTTATTTTTGATATGTATATTCACAGAAATATTGCCTAATGTTGTATGTAACTGTATTTATATAATTATAATAACAAATTGCACGAAAGTTAAATGTTTATTTCAAATTCTACGTGTGGAACGTATGTGGAACTTATTTTTGATAACAACATATTTACTAAATTTTGATGCCATTGAAAAGATCTAACATAGTGGTAACAATTTTAAATAGTTTAACAATAAAACATAATTTCTTTACGAATTTAATCCCCCGTTTTTGTTGCAAAAGCAAATAAGGGCTAAATGTTGAAAACACCTTAAGTACGGATGAAAAAAGATCGAAAGTGGTTTAAATACCTATTAAATAGATTTCAAATTTTAGTTCTACTAAGAAAAATACACAATTCTCGCGTTAATTCATAGAATTGCAAAGTGGGTGGATCCTATTTGGAAAGCAAATTCTATTTGTAAATTAAAAAATATCCGCGAAAATCGTAAACAATCAACAAAATGCTGTCAAAAAATTTTTACAACCTGTAAATTAAATTGCAATAATACTTTTATCAGCAAATGCTACAATATTCCTGATTGTATCAATCAATGTATAAAGTCGATTGTATGTGGAATTTAATTTAAATAAACAACATCGACTTAATAACTTTGCGAAATTAAATTTTTTATTGGAAAATATTTACAAATTCAAAAAACCAAAATTTCAATATGGTGAATTTATACAAAGAACGTTTTTTTTAGAAGTTTAACACAAGTTATAAGAAATTATAAATTATATAAAAATATGAACGCAATACCAAATTTATTGATTTAATTTGTATAATCGCAAAGTGGATTGTATGTGAAAAATATTTCAATTGATGGATATACCAGGAAAGCATAATCAAATCAATAAAGTGCTGTCAAAAATATTCAAAATTTTTTAAAAAAAGATGATTTTTCCCATGAAGGGATTGGGGAGAGCTTCTCACAACCAGTCAGCTGTGCGCTTTCTAATTTTACACTCACTGAATGGGACCTACGGGTTTACACCGCCCCCAAATGGAATTTTGAAAATCTGTTTCACTGCTAAATATGTGAGGTGATCAGAGCTGGGATGCACAAGAGCCGCGCACACAACCATTGCACTACCGACGACCACTGCCAAATTGTATAGCAGATTTTAAAATTCACACATTAACAAATTCTTTGCAACAACAGTATGTAGCATTTAATTTGCCAAGTTGATCGTATGTGGGTTTTTATTTTACTGAAGGACATGACATCTACAACATTTTATTGTTATTTATAATAGAAAAATGCTGAAGAGACAACATCCAACTTAATCAAAATTCGTTTAAGGTCCATATTCTTCTACTAACACAATGTGGATTGTGTCTTATTACATTGCCAAATTTTCTTGTATACTTACAGCCAAAGTCACGATGTCGAACGTTAACGTTCCCTTTCTTTCTATGCGACAAACAGCTGATTTGGGAGCCACTAACAAGCGAACGAAAACATATACAATTCGGTACAAAATCGGATCCCACTTACACTCTCTCCTACAAAATCCAAGCACACGAAGTCAGTCACTCACTTTCGACTTGTCGTTCGCATGGTTTTACGTGTGTTTGTGTGGTTGTTGTTCAAAGCAATAACATAAACTTGACGTTGGCCATTTAATTTCGGAGCGAGAGAGAAGAGTACGAAGAACCAGTATCTGTAGGTGCCACAAAGTTGGGGTTTTAGTGCAGAAATGGAAATATATTTTAATAACAAATTTATTATAATGACATTATTTTATGTCCATTGTGTTTCTTCCATTGAATTCTATATAAATTGTTTTTGTTTCAAGCTTTTATATGATTTCCAGCTATGCGTCAAGCAAAAGACAAGTGACTGGTTTTGACATTTTCGTTCGCATACATGACAGCGAAAATAGTTAGTGGCTTCCGATTTTGCAAACACACAATCACACAATAACATTTAAAGCCTGGGATAAGAACGAAAGTGAGTGACTGGCTTTCGTTTGCTTAGGTTTTCTTTCGAGATCGTGACTTTGGCTGTTAATGTTGCAGACATTTTCCAAAGACTAAAAATTTGCAATCCAATTGTATATTATATTAATCAAAATATCGGTGTGGATCGTATGTCATTTTATAATAAACTAATATATATCAAATACAGAAACCTTTAAATTATGTATAAAATCTTGCCAACTATCATTTTCGAATGTGGATCGTATGTTGAATACATATCATTTAGTAGATATATTTAATAGAAAAGCTTTAAATTGAATAGATAAGCTTTAACTTAGACATATGTAGGCCAAATTCAATCTTTGTATCACAATTTATAAATTACTCAATTTTTAATATTTTAATTTCTTTCCTTACAGAAACGTTTCAGCTTAAAAAGTGTTCGCACATACGCTCTATCGTATTGCCAAAATTCACAAAGTCCTTTTCACGAAGCTGGTACTTCGTTAAAACTCACCACATTTCGACGTTCCCCAACGCATAAGCACAACAATGATGAAACCACCTACGAAACCCAGGGAGTACTACTGAGCACACATAAAGTGATTTGTAACCAACCATTCTTAATTCGATTCCAATATACTGATGAGGACATAGAGGGATTTAAAGCCACCACAATGCCTACAAATAAAGAAAGCAATGAGTAAGTAATCATTGTTAGGTCCTTTTTACGATTTATTTAATTTTTCCCATTTTTCCATTTCAGAGCTAAAAAGCCTTTAACAAATTCCTGCAATGGCAAACCAAAAATCCATCCCAAATATGACGTACATCGAGATGTCCTCACCCATGAAGTGGTGATCAAACAGACTGGCTACAATGCCCGTGATAAAAGTATACCCTATGGTTTGAAACAATGCTGGCACAAATGGTCCTTTTGGTCCTTGTTCTCTGGCATTATTCCCATTATCCAATGGTTACCACAGTACTCACCGAAACGTGACCTGCTGGGTGATATTATAGCCGGCTTTACGGTGGCTATAATGCACATACCTCATGGCATGGCGTATGGCCTATTAGCAGGTGTCTCACCGAGCAGTGGCATGTATATGGCCATATTTCCAACCTTAGTGTATATGGTGCTGGGCACCTCAAAACATATCTCAATCGGTACCTTTGCTGTGGCCAGTATGATGACATTAAAAGTGGTACAGTCACATGCCACAGATGGAGTGGGTGTAGATCAGAGAGCAGAGGGAGTGATAACGCCATTAGAAGTGGCGACAACATTATCCTTTACTGTGGGTTTATTGCATGTGAGTGGGAAATTTTGAAAACAATTTAATAATAGCTTTAAATTTTGTTTAAAATTCGGTACGTTATCAGTTTTAACTATAACAATTCTTATAACAAATTTGGTTATGAACAAACTTTTCTTGTAGAAAAATGTAGCGACGGGTGACCGTTTCTTATCGAAAAGTCTAGCGATAGGAACACTTGTTTATAGAAAAGTCTAACAACAGGCAACCATTTCGTATTCTTGGAGAAAACTGACAGACAATTCTGTTGACAGGCAACCTTTCTTATAGGAAACTCTAGCCCTGATCTATCTTTTCTTGTAGAAATGTCTATCGACGGACAACTTTTCTAATAGAAAGGTGTGACAATAGGCAAGTTTTTTTTTATATTTTATAGATAGTGTAGCGTAAGGCGACCTTGTCTTACAGAAACGTGTAGCGACAGGCAACCTTTCCTTACGGATAAGTGTATCGACCGGCAACTTTTTCGTATATAATAGTGTAGCGACATGCAATCATTTCCTGTAGAAAAGTGTAGCACCATTTCGTATATAATAGGCTGCCATTTCCTACAGACTAGTGTAGCGAGGAACAACCTTGTCTTAGATAAAAGAGCGACGGGGAACATTTTATTATAGAAAACTATTGACAGGCAATAGTTTTTTCTTGAAAAGACTACCGACGGGCAACCTCTTCTTATAGCATCATCTAGTGACAAGCAACTTTTCTTAGAGAAAAGAGTAGTGGCAGACAAAAATTTCTGATTGAAAAGTGATGCGACGGACAATCTTTTCTTAGACATAAAAGTATAAAAACTCTTTTAAAAGGCATCCTCTTCTTATGGAAAAGTTTAGCGTCAGACAACATTTTTTATAGCAATATCTAGCAACAGGTAACATTTTCTTATAGAAAAGTCCAGCGACAAGCAACCATTTCGTATACCAGGTCTAGCGACAGCCAAGTCCAGCGAGAGGTAACCTTCTTATTGAAAAACTAGAGACAGACAATCTTTTCTTCTGCAAAAGTCTACATACAGAAACCTTTTCTAATAACAAATTCCAGTGACAGGTAACTTTTCTTAAAGAGAAGTCTTTCGACAGGAATCCTTTTCTTATAGAAAATACTACAGACATGCATCATTTTCTTATTGAACACACTAGATACTTTGCATCCCTTTCTTATAGAAAAGTCTAGCGACGAACAACCTTTTAATATAAAAGTCTATCAACAGGCAATCATTTCTTATAGAATATTCTACTGACTGATAGCCTTTATAGAAAATTCTAGTGGTAGACAATCCTTTTTATTGAAAAGTCTAGCCGATGGGAAACCTTTTCTACAGAAAAGGGTAGCGAAAGAAAGAACATTTTGCGATTTGCTTTGAGCTATACAGATCAGAGTTTTTTTTCTGCAATTAGAAAAAAATGTAAACAGTCGCCACCAGGATTTGATCTCACGTTGGCGGACGATCGTTGCGAAGTTTGCATTCTAGGCCAGCGACCGTAACTAATTGTAGTTGTCGTCGTGAACCTATTCTTCCAGAAAATGGTAGCGGCAGGCAACCATTTTTGATAGAAAATTGTAGCGACGTACAATCTTTTCTTAGTGATTGTTGCGACCGTCAACCTTTTTTTTTATAGAAAAGTGTGGCGACAGTTAACCTCTTCGTATAGAAAAGTATAGCGATGGGTAACATTTCCTTATATAAATGAGTAGCGACAGGGATACTTCTCTTTTAGAAAAGCATAGTGACAGGCAATCTTTCATTTTGTTTAGAAATGTGAAGCGATATTTAACATTTTCTTATAGAAAAGCGTAGCGACAGGCTACCATTTCTTACAGACAAGTAAAGCGACGCAAGCTTTTAATGTTTTTTTTAGAAAATTGTAGCAACGGGAAGGCTTTACTTATAGGAAACTATTGACAGGCTAAGTTTTTTTTTCTAGAAAAGTCTACATAAAGACAACCTTTCCTTATACCAAAATCTAGGGACAGGCAAACTTTTCTTATAGGAACGTCTATCGACAAGCAACCATTTCTTACAGAAAGTCTAGTGACAGACAAGCTTTTCTTATAGAAGAGTCCAGTGACATGTTAAGTTTTCTTATACAAATGTTTAGTGACGCAATATTTTCTTATTGAAAAAACTAGTGACAGGCAAGGCAATCTTTTCTACGCACAGTCTAGCGAAGGCAACTTTTCTTCAAGAAGAACCTTGCGACAGGGATCCTTTTCTTATAAGGAGGATAATCCGTCAGTCATGCATCAGTTTCTTACTGAACACTCGAGCGATAAACAAACTTTTCTTATATAAAGGTATAGCGCCAGGCAACCCTATCTGATAGAAACCTTACCGACATGCAACCATTTCTTTTAAAACAGCTGGCAAACAAGATATTGTTTTAATTACTTAAGGGTAGTTGTACTTGTTTTTAGTTGTGAATACATAATTTTAACGATTTCCCTCTTTTTTTTTTAGCTTGCCATGGGTTTCTTTAGACTGGGTACTTTATCATCCCTCCTCAGTGAACCTTTAGTGAATGGTTTCACCACCGGTGCTGCTTGCCATGTTGTTACTAGTCAACTTAAGGATGTCTTTGGCGTTTCTGTGCCCCGCCACAAAGGAGCTTTTAAGATCATCTATACCATTATCGATCTATGTAAAGCTTTACCCGAAACGAATGTACCAGCTCTAATATTCTGTTTATGCGTAATAGTCTTTATGACCATTTGCAATGAACTGATAAAGCCATTTCTTAAGAAGTACTGTCGTTTCCCGTTGCCCGCCGAATTAATAGCTGTTATTGGTGGTACTGTGATCTCTATGTTGGTAAATGTTAAGACTAAATACGACATAAAACTAGTTGGTGAAATTCCTACAGGTTTGCCGATGCCAGTGTTACCTCGTATGGATTTGGTGCCTGAATTATTAGTTGATTCGATAGCAATAGCCATAGTTACATATTCCATTGTAATGTCTTTGGGTTTGACATTTGCTAAAAAGCATTCCTACGAGGTTAGACCGAATCAGGAACTATTTGCCATGGGTGTTGGCAATATAGTGGGTGGATGTTTCCAGTGTATACCTTTGGCATGTTCGCTGTCACGCTCATTGATCCAGGAACAAACGGGAGGTGCATCGCAGTTGGCTTCTTTAGTGTCGGCGTTATTGATTTTGATTACATTATTTTGGACGGGACCATTTTTTGCCTTCTTACCAAGGGTTAGTAAATACATGAAATTTTAATTTTGATTTGTATTGAAGTTGTTGTTTTTTGTCTATTCCAGTGTGTTTTAGGTGCTGTTATCATGGTAGCGTTGAAACCAATGTTTATGCAGGCTACAGAACTGAAGAAATTCGCTAAACAAGGCAAATTGGAGCTCCTAACATGGCTGTCGACATTCCTAAGTGTGGTGCTGATCGATATTGATATTGGGTAAGAATCAAATAGGAAGATAACAAAAAACGAAATCATAAAGAAGGCAAAGGAATTTAAATTGTGTAGAAATGAAAAAATCTCTTAGATTGGAGAACCATTCCGGTGCGTTGAAGGCTTTATATTAACTCGCGGATTAAAAACGCTCTCAATTTCCTATAGAAATACTGGTGATATCCAACTATTCTTGTGGATTACATGGAGGAATTCAATATTTTCCTACCTGCAAATCTCTATGCTTGATATAACCCCGATTTTGGTGGACATTTTCAAGGCTTGTATCCATGGTTTGTTCCGGATAAATAGAGGGAGGTTAGGGTTAGGGTTGACTGGACGATATATCACTATATCACTACCGTAAATTCTATACACTTTCGATGGCCTAACTTTCTTATCTTGAGCCATTTTGTAGTTTGTTTTGGAAGAAGTTTTAGATTTTAAATTGATAACTTGCAAAGGCATTGAATAAAACATTTATTAGTTGTATTTTTCTTTAACTTTAATCCTCTTATTGTCTTTTCAGTCTTCTCATTGGTATTTGCATCTCGTTCTTGTCGCTCTACATTAAGGGTCTGAAACCCTATTGCTGTCTCCTTGGCTACATACCAGAAGCTTCCGCTGTCTATGTGGATATCAATCATCATCGCAACGCTTTCGAAGTGCCAGACACAAAAATTTTCCGTTACGCTGGCTCTCTCAACTTTGCTACCTCTATGTATTTCCGTAAAGCTCTCTACAAAATTCTAGGGCTCGATAACGAAAAGATACGACGAGCATCCTATATGCCCATATCACAGAATGGTTCTACTATGCTTAATGGCGGCGCCTCTCTTAGTCACTTGAACACAGCGTTTCGTTACCTTGTGCTGGATTTCAGTATGCTAGGTCATATTGATGTTGCAGGATGTCGAGCCTTATCCGATGTTAAACAGGAATTGGGCAAACGAGGCGTGTGTACATTTGTAGCGACACCAACAGATCGTGTGTACGATTGTCTTGTGCACAGTATGGCATTGGGCGAGGGACCATTTGATATTTTTCCCACTTTACATGATGCTGTGGAATATGCCAACGCCTGTCGCTTAGCGTGATATTTAGAAAATACAAAAAATGGATTGAATAATAATAGTTGACAACACAAATTGTTGTTTTACAACAATTTTTAGTTAGAATATAATTTACAGAAATTGTGAATGCTTTACAAAAAGAAGAATCAAGTAAGATAATACTGTTACATAAAATAGAAAATAGATAATTGCAGGACATTAAAAAATAGAAGAAAATTCAGGGATGAAAAATTGACTCAGAGATGTAAAATATCCAACGATTTCTATGTGAGAAATGTTTTAATTGTTTAAGATATTAATAGATCCAAGAATACCGAGAATATTGGAAAATATTAAGGACATTTAGAAAACACTTGAATACCAAGAGAATCAGTTTTTGTTAAGGGCATTGAAAAAGACTTTCTTCATACTTAAATAGTGATAAATTTTGAGGGTTACAAAAATGTCTTGTATGTGCATTCATTGGAGAAGTTGTTTAAGGTTTTTAAAACTCTTCACTGGTTAGTCTATCAAGGATTGATAATGTCTCGAATGCACCTTTAGATTTGGTTTGGGCCCAACATTATTACTAGAGCTTAGATTATAGTTGGGTACAACTCGTATCACAAGTTCTCGAACTCATTTAATTAAGGTGTCCGGTCGTAACTCCCACGAACTCCTCCATCTTTAAAATAAAGATTATGATCGTGCGTCGCATGTATTGGCACCCAAATTGAAAGATATAGTTCACTCTAGATTAGATGTTATCATCATATAACGCGTGTTTTTAAGGCCCTAGGAATTTGTTATTCCACAATCAATCGCAATTTGTTTAAGGCTCAAAACAAAATTTTATAAATGGGATTGACAAGTTTTTTAAGAATCCTATGATCCTTAGTAAATCAATGATTGTATCGGTCGTTAAAATTGTTTGCAGTCCTTAATCAAATGTAAAAAATTTATAATCCATAGTACTGTGTTTGTTCTCACAAGGTCTTCAGCATAACCAAACATTTTGTTTAACCAAAGTTTTGGAAACAAATTTGACGTGGTTTGTTTGAGGTTATAAAATACACTTGGATAGCAAAATAATTGTTCTATAGTAAATAACTTTTGATATCTTTATCTTATCTCATATCTTTTAGGATATTAAACAGATATTTCAATAGTTGTGGCTCGAAAAACTTTTAGTAAACAAAAACAATTGCTTTAAATAACAAACTGAAAATCGCAAAAAAGAGATTTGTTTCAGAATTTGGAAACCTACCCCCGTATTCATAATGCAATGTTAGTTACTAGATGTACGCTACGTATAACGAGTATCTAACGAATGTTTTTTAGGCATAACCACTTATTAGTCAAGAGTTAATTCATAACAGTTTCCAATCTACTGTACAACTCTAATGTTAACACGTCTGTTTTAGCCTAACGCAACCCTGATAGTCATGACAGTTGTTCGTCAACAATTTGGTTCAAGGTTTATGAATTAAAAACGGTTAGTAAGAAGATAGCCATTGGCTATGTCTTTACAGGTTTAAAAATAACGTGAAATTCTAGTTCTCAGTATTGATTAGATCCCAGTAGGAAAGTTTCGAATGAAGTTCGCAACTATTATTTCTGTATCATAGAACTAGTTTTTCTCCAAGCAAACAACTGTAAAACACACATAGTGAAGTTATTATCTTGAAAGAAATTGACTCCTTTCTGTCACTGTGGAATTAGTTGGGCAACAGTTATCAACCGTTTCTATTATTCTACGAATAAGTTACACTTGAACGAATTTACATTTCACTAGCTAGTTCGGCCGCTTGCTACTGATTACCTTAGCATGTTTAAGGATGCTAAGACAATTTTAGACACTGAAACAATCAGCGATTATTTAAAGCTATTAATATCTCCAAGGGCATTAAAGAAATCGTAGAGCATTTCAAGCTTTTAAAACCTCTAAGGACATTGAAACGATCGTTGCATAATTGAAGCTTAAGAACTTATGAAAGTTGTCTAAAAACATTCAAATAATGGTGGAGAATTTAAAGCTCTAAGAAAATTCAAACAATCGTGGTTTATTAAAATCTCTTAAGTTGCCTGAGAACATTAAAACAATCGTGTATTTTTTAAAGCTTGTACGATAAAGAAAGAAATCGTGGATTTTTAAGCTTTAAATACCTTTAAGAAGATTAAAACAATCGTTGATTATTTAAAGCTTGTAAAATCTCCAAGCCTAGTAAAACAAATTGTGGATTATTTAAAGCTCAAAGATCAAAAGAATTCTGGGCTTTTTAAGCTTTTACAGCCTGCTTCTCTATTTCGAACGAAAATCAGTCACTCACATTCGACTCCAAGTTGGTTTCTCAAAGTCGAAATTTTGCTTCTCCTGACACCAAACCAACAAACCAAAATTTGTACTGAAATGTTTTGAATAATTGTATAATTTCATTCGACTTGAAACGACAAGATTTTGGAACCCAAATCAACTTTCTTTCGTTTAGAACACGAACGAAAGCTTTCGTTCGAGATTGAGAAACATGTTAATATCTTTAAGGGGACTAGAACAATCGAGGATTATTTAAGATTCTCAAGTTGTCTAGAGACATTTAAAGAAACGTTAATTATTTAAAGCTTTTACGGAGATTAATAAGGGCGAGTTTCACACTCGTCATTTAAAAGCTCACTTTGAAAGCTCAGAAAATTTTCCATATTAAATGGCAAACATTAAATGGATAATTGTCAACTGTGAAACTGAGCATAAAACAATCGTGGATTATTTAAGATTCTCAAGATGTCTAGGCACATTTAGAAAATAAATCTCCACCTCAACCAATATTCAAAGAATCGGGGATTTCTTATGGCCAGTTTCACAGTTGAAAATTCTCCTATTAAATGTACTTTAAATGCCCGATGCTTGTCATTTAATATGAAAATTTTATGTGAGCTTTTAAATGACGAGGGTGAAACTCGCCCTTAAAGTTCTAGAGCCTTTGTTTTAATTATTTAAAAATACTAGGATCTCTTACTACTCCTAGTAATTGTAGTTTTTGAAATACTTTTGTAGATCATTAAAATACAAAAACAATCTAGGATTTTTTAATGGTTTTAAGATTTCTAAGGACGTCAAGGTAGTAATTGCAGGCCAAAAGAAACGTGGATAATCCAAAGCTCCTAAGAATTCTAAGGATTTCAAAGTGCCCGTAGTGTTTTTAAGTCTCTCAGGGCGAGTTTCACACTCGAAATTTAAAAGCTCAATTCAAAAGCTCACAGAAAATTTTCATATTAAATGACATTTAAATGACAAACATCGGGTATTTCAAGTCCATTCAAATGGAATATTTTCAACTGTGCAACTGGCCATTAAAGTTCTAGAGCCTTTGTTTTAATTATTTAAAAATACTATGACTTATGACTCCTAAGTAATCGTAGTTTTTAAAATACTTTTGAAGACCATTAGAATACAAAAACAATCGAGGATTATTTAATGCCCTTAAGATTTCTAAGGACGTCAAGGTAATAATAGTATGAAGCATTTTGCAGGCCAAAAGAAACGTGGGTAATCCAAAGCTCCTAATAATTCTAAGGATTCCAAAGTTACCGTAGTGTTTTTAAGTCTCTCAGAGCGAGTTTCACAATCGACATTTAAAATCTCAATTCAAAAGCTCACAGGAATTTTTCGTATTTTAAGGCTTTATGGATCTTAAGACTACAATAGCAATCATGACATACATAAAGCTCTTAAGATCTTTAAGGACTCCCAAGTGAACGTAGATTTTAAAGGCTCTATAGATCGGAGGATACAGTAAAAATAGTGGATAAAACGTTTCAGAATATTTGAGTTTCTGTAAAACAATGCAGAAGAAAAATATCAGTTTTGAATTAGAATGCAAATGCATGAAAACAAACATTCAGAACAAAAATATTTCATGTTTTAAGAACATCAAAATTGTAGACTTTCTATTCTGAAAGAAAATTCTGATTCAAAATGATTCTGTATGCAGAGCAGGGCCGATTTTAAGCTTTTATGATCTCTAAGGACTGGACAGAGATTGTAGCATTTTCAAGGCCTTATAAACTTGAATACAGACGCAAACTCGGATTTTCTTTTTAAAGTTCTGTAGAAGTCTGAGATCTCTAAAATTATTATAGGTATTCATTTATGGCCTGTACCCCGATCTCGAACAAAAGCCAGTCACTCACATGCGACTCAAATAGTGTTCCTCTAAATCAGTGGTTGGCACAACCGAAAAATCGACAATTTCCATCGACTATCTCAATATTTGTTCGCAAATGACAACAGATTACAGATTCGAAATAGGGAAACCCAAATTTGTACTGAAACGTTTTGAAAAATTTTATGTTTTCATTCGACTTGAAATGACAAGATTGTGGTACCCAAATCTGCTTTCTTTCGAGTAGGATACGAACGACAGCTTTCGTTGGAGATCGAGGAACAGGCTGTTAAACTCCTAAATTCCTCGTAAAAATTGCCCAATGACGAAATGTCCAACATTTTTCATACAAATTTGAAGTTTGAATTTGAATTTATGAGGTATACGAAGTATTTAACAGTTTGAATGAAACCGCATATTGTGTATTTTTAGCTTTATACAATTTTAGGAGAGCAAAACGATTCTGCTACGGAATTCTGTAACGTTTTAACGATAAAAATCGGTAGTAAAATTGAAAAAATTCGGAAATTTTCTATTTCTATTAAAATTTAATGAATTTTGACAATTTAATTACGGATTTGTATCATTAAAAAGTCACAGAATTTCGGAGCTCGTTTATTTAAAGCGCGTTTACGATGTCTAAGGACTCTAAAAAATCCTCTCTGTTTAAGGTTATTCAGAAATTTGTTCGACCTAAATATTTGTTGACTATAATAACAGCTCTCTAGCCCTACCTAAACTGTTGAAAGGGCGTTTTTGTTAAGATTTAAATGATATAATCGTGGTCCTAAAAGACTCTTCTAAGACGTCAAAAAATAAATCATTGCTTAAGTTCATTTTAATATATCAAACATCCGCTTTTTTATTTAAAATCTAAAAAGATCTCTTACTAATTAATTTAGGGCTGTTTTATACATTTTCAGAAATGTTCAGTTTTTCATCCCTGATTTAAAACTTTGTGAAAAAGGCCATAATAATAAATCAAATTAAGAAAAATACTATTTTTTTGATACCCAAACTGAGAATTGGTATCGCAGTACATATAACTAATACAAAAAAGTGCCTATATCAGGATTCTTTATAGTCAATTGTGTGAGTAGGACGCAAACTACAAATATCAAAACCGGAAGTCTATGTAATATTAAGTAGGGAACGAAATGAATAATGAAGACAACTTATATATTTCTTGTATATAAAAATGATAAATTATATTTTTTATATAAAACTATTAAGGGAAGAATAAGAAAGAAACAATAAAACAACATTTCCAAAAAAAAGTACTTAATTTACCTTTTTCAAATCTACATCCATTGTAACCAAATGTAAATACAAATTTGTGTCTGTTATAAAGAAGAAATCCATAATCTTTGTTCCATGAGTTAATTGTGAAAATATGTACGGGAAATGACATGTATATATTTTTTTCTTGTGTTATTATTTTTTTAAATTTAAGTGCAACTGCAATTCATTTGAAATGAGCTGGTGCCGTAGGCTGTGTGTGTGTGGGCAACTCTTATACACTCCTCCTACTGCACAATAACTGATACCAAAATGAACAATTTTTTTTTATTATTATTATTTAAGAAAGTTATTTTTACTAGATATTTAGCTGTATAATATTAAGTTATTTTGTATTCAAAAAGTATAAGAGAAAACCAAACGAATTGTTGAAATTCTGATAATTATTGAAAATGATTATGAACAGAACAAATAAAAACGATAAAAATTTGTTTACATAAGTGAAAATATATTGTAATGAAGTGTTTTAGTTTACTTAAGCTTGAAGTCTTTAAAATAGTTACAGTAATTAAGAAGGATTCAGTAATGCGATGAGTTTAGTCTAGGTGTAGCATGAATGTTGCTAAATCTAAGGTTATGCATGTGAGCAGTGCATCGTTGTTCTGTCGATATTTATGAGGGAAGTGTTCCTCTGAGATACATAACCTCATAACGGAGGTTAGAGTATTTAACCGTACAACAAGGTTGGCCAGGCATTCGCATTAGACCTTTACGACGCCGCCGCCGTTTTTTGAGTTTCTTGCCGCGCCGCCGCCATACACCCAGCGAAATAATTATAAAGGCAATATATTTTTTCTCTGTACTCTCAATTCACTGCATGTTTGGTGTAGAATTGTAATGCATTTATGAGTCATTAGGTATATTATGTCATAGAATGTAACCATTCGATCTCTTTTACAAGTTAAATGAAAAGTGACGTTGTTTTTTCTGTTTCTGGTGCGAAATATACATATATAAAGGCAACATGGAAAAGAACCCGTATTCGAACAGTATTAAATATGAATTTAAACAGAAGTGAGTTTTCTTTGGTTGATATTTTATTAGTCGAAAATTAACGTCGGTCAAATTAAAAAAAATCTATTTATATAGAATACCTGGTGAAAAGTAGCTAAGTAAAGAAGAAAGGAGAAAATTTCAAGATTATCATGATGAAAGGCTCTCCAATTGGGAAATTTCGAGGTGATTGAAAAGATCTAGCTGTGTCATTGACAATTTTATAAAATAAGGTGGCGGCCAATATGGAAACACAAAATGACCAGGAACGACTCCACTGATCAGTGGCAGCGCTAAAAGAGAGATCAAACGGGTTGCTGTTAAAGAAAACTTCGGTGATAAGGAAATTATTGCTGAATTGAGCTCGGGAGCAGGATTGGGTTATGTTCAACAAATAATGAAACGCGACTTGAAATTGTCATATGGGAAAAGTATGCAAAATTTGGTCTTAAACCAAGACATGAATTAGTCAGATTTAAATTCGCTGAAATACACAGATTTTTGGGTGAGGAGTGATATTTGCCGATGGAAAAAAATTTAATTTGGATATCAGGTCCATCCAAATTAAATATTTATATTCCAGAGATTTTTCCAAAATTATGCGTCAGCGGCGAAATTTTGGCGGTGGGTCCCTTACGGTTTGGGCAGGTATGAGTTATAGAGGAACCACTCCAATATGTCTCATTTTCACAACAATAGACTCCTTGTATTATATTCGACTATTTGATGTCGTCTTAGTTAATTCTGGGGAGGAAATTTGCGTCCCAGAATTTATCATCCAGCAGGACAACGCATCAGTACATCGGTCTAAGATAACTCCAAAATTTCTGGAGTCCAGAAATAATACCTGCACTTAGTTCTGATCTTTATTCGATCGAGAACCTGTGGTCTATTTTACCTACCCATGTGTACCACACCGTCGCCTGTTGAGGAATGCCAAGTATCGAAGAGTAGCAATTCAAGAAAATGGGAGATAACTGATCCTACGCATATTCCTTCGTTGATAAACTCAATGCCATGACGCTTAGTAAAAGTTATCAGCGTTAATGTAGATCATACGTCTTACGAAACTTGTTAAAATATTTAAATAAACCTTTTGCCTTTATAAATATTTCGCACTAGTAATTAGTTTATCTTTGTTGATTCGCCTTGAAGAAGTTATAGTCAAAGTATTTTTGGTGAAAAGTATTTTATTTTGAAAGGCCTAATGTAATACAAAATAACAACTTGAAAATTCATCTCAACATTTGGAAAAAAAAATTATGTTGCCTTTATATTTATTTCGCTGGGTGTATTACGTAGAAATCGGCGCAGCGGCGTATAACGTTTTGTTTAATCTTTCATGTAATCGATCAATTAATGACATTGTCCTGATTTACAACACACGTTGCAGCCACAACAAACTATAAACTACACACAACCACAATCAGAATATTTTCAAATAACAGTCAGCTTAATTTCACAAGAAAATTCCACAGCCAGACGAAATTCCACACGCTACAACACCAACACAATCCCATTCCATAACAGGTTGCAGCACGCATTACAACTAGAACAACGTTCCCACGACGATCGAATCTATGCTCCGGAACGAACCGAGTTTCACTCGGCCAAGGATTATCAGCTCAGCAGCAGCTGCATCACGCACCCGTTTTTTACCCAGGTGAGCAAATTATGTCAGCAGGTTTGCTAAAAATTTTATTATTTATTGCTGGCGTATCACAGAATCCAGGCCCTCCCGAGGTCTCGATCTGTTCTGTTCGGAACCTTACCTAGTACCAGTTCAATGGAGGCCAGAACTGGTGTCATCTTAGAACATGCTCTAGCCTCGCCAGTCACAGAGACTAGTCGAGAAGTTTCGTGGCGAGTTGTTGAGGCCATCTACAGCAATCGGGCAACACTGCTCCTGTTTTAACACCCCCCAACCCGTGGTTGATCTACAACCTCAGATCACAATGCAGCTATGCCTTCCAACTGGCTTTGCTCAGTTTGCAACGGTGTTATACATAGGAATAGTACGTCAGCACAGTGTAATCGCTGTAGGAAATGGTGTCATATGAGGCGTTGCACTAGTCTTCGTTAGCATTGGAACGGGGACTTTGTCGCGGTTTGTTGCACGGCTAATGCCTGGACAACAGTCGGCACTCCAGCGGGGAATGCGACCATTACACTTACAGCACCCCCCCCCCCAGATTAGTGCAATTGCCCTCACTCACGCCTCCGCCACTACAATAATTCCTCAGGCAACCAAACCATCCCACTTGCCCCCGTCAAATTCTCAACTGCGTCCCGCGATTTCAAATTTGCTTTACGCTCAAACTGAGCTGCGCCCGTCAGCTACCCAGTTGCTATCGACAACTCCCATTCTGCCCCAGTCAGCTACTCAATTGCGTCCTGCTACTCTCTAGCACACACTATTTCAGCCGCAACTCGCGGCCACCTAGTTGTGCATTGCAACCGCTCAGCTCACCTTGTCAGCCATACAGTCGCCTCAGACGACAACTCAGCTGTTTGTTTAATGATTCCCGACAGCGCCCGAATCATCACGGCTGCACTAACCAGCCAATCAGTTACACCCCGCAACCCCACAGTTGCTTTCGACAGCCTTTCAATTACCTCCGGCAATACCCCAGCTGAGCCAGACAGCTCCCAACTTAACGCCACGGCACCACTCTCGCCGGCAACTAACTGCATACAGTCGGTGATCAGCAATCGTTCAGCATCATCCAATTTAATTGTAATGGTCTAAAGAATAAAATTGCGGAGATCACCAACTATATGCATACTCATAAGATCCTTATAGCCGCCATATAGCTGAGACAATGGAAGAAACGTTAAGGCACCTGATGAATACACACTTTCCAAAAGGGAACGCGGAACCTATAGGGGAACGACGACAAGGTGAAAATGTAGTACATCAATCATTTCGGACCAAATGGTCAAAAAAGCTATAAAGAGCTTCTCCCCATATAAAGCGGCGGGACCGGATAATATTTCTCCGGCTATCCTACAACACAAGGTTAACCAAATAAAAACCTACTTGGTGGGAATCTTCACCGCATGCTTAAAATTCGCCTATACACAAAAGAATTGGCAGGAGGCTAGAGTAGTATTTATAACCACATCTGGATAGGCAAGTTATACAACGGCAAAGGCTTACAGACCAAATAGCCTTACCACGTTTCTACTCTCAACCCTGGATAGAATAGAGGAAGACATGGTGAAAAGTGGAGAATAGAGGAAGACATGGTGAAAAGTGGAGGCCGATTAGTGGAAACCGCACTTCATGAGGTAACCTACTAAATAGAGGAATCTCGCAACAACAAATTGTATACACTCTCCCTATGCATAGATATTGAGGAAGCGTTCAACAATGTCCAGACCGAAACACTCATCCAATCCTTAGACCAGTTTATGATGGGCTGGGCAATAAAAGACGGAATCTATCATATACTAAGGAATAGATGGATAAACTGCGGCCCCCATGACTTAAATATTAGAGACAGGGTACAACGTGGAACTACGTGGAATTATCACCACTTTTATGGGTCCTCACAATAAACAGTCTCCTAAGGAAGTTTACCTATGAAGGACTTAAACCAGAAAGAATCCTAATCAATTATGCAGAGAGGTTGAGAGGACATTGAATATAGCATACAACTGGGCAAAGGCAAGGGGCTTAAATGTGAACCCGGACAAAACGGATATATGTCTATTCACAAGGAAAAGGAAAATCTAAAAGTTTTTAAAGCCACGATTCCTGAAAAGGACAATTAAAATATCCAATAATATTCGAAGATTCTGGGTCATAAAGCAAGCCAGGTTGTAAAAGAGTCTGATATAGCAGGATCTTTGTTTCTCGAGATAGAGGTTTACCGCAGAAGTGCTTGCTTAGTCCGGAATAACACCTATTAGTAATCACAATTTCCCGCTTGATCTCAAAGCTGACGTTATTGTATTCAGTTGTTGTGAAATTTTCGTAAGAAATGTTGGCATTTATCTCTAAACGATAAAAGTCTTGTGCTTTGCGCGGACGACAAAGCGCACCATATAATTTGGGGAAGTACCAGCATAAATGATACAGGTGGGATACTTCTAGATTATCTTTTGTCCACTAACCTTATTATTATAGCAAAGGCAATTAGCCCACCTTTATTACTAACGATAGACAGAGGTCCTTTGGATCACAGGATAGCTTTGAGTTGATCAAAGGCTGGAAGGTGTCGAGCATTCATTTTCCGACCACCGTTACAAAGAGTTTTCTCTCACGAAGAACAGCGCCGTTTTGTCTGTTCCAAGAAACAGTAGAACAAATTGGACCGAGTGCAAAGTCTAAACGGTTTTATGAAAATCATTCCTCTCTCTCCGAACCAGCTAATACCGCTGAGGTTGACGGTCTTACTAATGTTCTCACCTCAGCTCTTAACAGATCACTCAATTCGGCATGCCCTGTCGGATCCTACTTCACCACCCCCGTAGTGAAACAAGAAATTGAAAGTCTTGCAGAAAGCTTTTTAATAGGGCAAAGTCCTCAAGGACGAAGCATGACTGGAATGTGTACAAAAGAAAGAACGAATATATGAATGAGTTTACATCTGTAAAGAGTAGATTTGGAGACATTTCTGCGAAGGCAGTGAAAACGCGTCTGAGACTTCCAGACTGCATAAAATTCTC
Organism: Phaonia tiefii; assembly: GCA_963931995.1. Lineage (NCBI taxonomy): Eukaryota > Metazoa > Arthropoda > Insecta > Diptera > Muscidae > Phaonia > Phaonia tiefii. The sequence continues at coordinate 268,636,026 of OZ008369.1, read as the reverse complement.
CCCATGGCTTCCACCTCTCTGGGATATCTGAAGGAACAAAACGGGCGATGGACAACATCGAGTGAAGAATTGCTAGACCTCCTGCTTAACACAAAACTTTCCAGGAAACCGGTCCGAAGACTTAAGGTCGGACTCACCAACCAACCACGTCATCTCGCACGTTGCGGGAAATATCGTGACAGAAGAAACACTACATTGGGCAATAGGAAGTTGTAAGCCCTACAAATCATCTGGCCTACATATTTTGGCACCCTGGTTACTGAAACTTTATACGAGCTGCATCAAAAATAAAAACCGTTCCCCATTACATCCCATGAAGGGATTGGAGAGAGCTTCTCACAACCAGTGAGCTGTGCGCTTACTAATTTTTCACTCATAGATTGGGACCTACAGTTTTAGATCGGTTCCGATTGACCTGCATCAATCTATCCTATATGCCAGTTAGATGGAGAGAATCCAAGGTGGTATTCATTCCGAAAGCGGGGAAATCATCGCATATTTGTCCAAAGGACTTTTTTTTATAAAATAAATAAAATCAAACCATAGATTAATTTATACATAGATTTGTTATCCGTCTCATCTGACGTTTCTCTTTGCGTATCTTCAATGAGGAAACGAACTTCGGTCAGTAACGTCGAACAAAATCCTCCATTTTTAGTCTTGTGCATTCACGATGTTTATATGTATATCAAAGATGATGAAGAATTAGACAACCAGACGATGTGCGCAATTTGGCAACCCTGGTAAAGGACAACCAAGAGGTGCTAGAAATTCACTCAAACGGATTTCTCTCTCGTATATCTTGATTATTTCATACTTTTTGCATAGTTTATGTAATTTTACTCAAAAAGGATGTACAAGTAGAGAAGAAAAACCCGGCTCAATTTGGCAACCCTAGTAGAAGGGAACCAAAAAAGTCGACTCAAACGCATTTCTTTCCCGCAGCATAACTTAATTAGTTCATACTTTTTACATACTTTATGTAATTTTATTTAAATATGGTTGGAATTTCTATAGTTAGATACAATAACAGCTCGTGTATTGAAATATTCAACGAAGAGAGTAAGAGAGCGAGCAGAGAAACGACCCGCCTCACTCGTTTTCTTTGTTGGCATTCCACTCTATGAGTAAATTTTCTTCTCTATACCATAGTTGCTTAATGTTTTTGTTTTACTGCAACATGGTTGAAATTTCTGTAGTTTATATAAAATAACACTAGTAAAAAGCTGCTTTTGTATTGAAATATACAATGAAGAGATTAAGAGAGAGGGCAGAGAATAGCTAGGGTTCCACTCGTTTTGTTTGTTAGCATTTGAGTGAAGAGACCATAGAGTAAATAGGGGTAGAGAAAATCTTTCACTCACCAAATTTCTGACATTTGGCCTCGTGTGATGTATACGTTTGATGTTGAAAAGAATTGCTTTACTAATACCAGATAGATGCAATGGTTCAAAACAACGAACAAAATAACAACAACGGCATTTCGTTTTGTGTGTTAAAATTAATGTGTTAAATACAACACAAATGTATGCTAACAATAACAGTCAATAAAAAAGTTTAAAACACATTTAAATTTCACAGTTTTTCACTAAAATGGCATGAAAAATTAAAGCAAGAATTTATTGTAATTCCACCTGGTGTATATCACTTTTCGTCAAACATCTCTCTATCACACCGACCGCATCACGAAGAGTGTGAAAGAAAACGTCAGATGAGACAAATGGCGGCTCTACTTCATATTTACTCTATGGAAGAGACATTTTGACTGTCTAATTTACATATTTTGAACATTCACAGTAACAATTTCACCTGTGTTTGTCAAACCTCAGCGAAAGAATTTTTCTCTTGACATTCAAATACAAGTTCGCTTCCCTTCTATCAATAAACCGATGAGCGAGTTTACAAATCTATGTATGAATTAATCTATGGGTCAGACCGTCAATTTTCCATTTGTCGTGTTCTTGAATTTTTCACTAATTTTGGATTTTTTTATAAAATTTTTTGATTCATTCTCTGGGAATTGCGCGATATGGTTATATATTTCCAACCACAAATATACTATTATTTATAAGTTTTCGGAAGGTTGTTAGACTTTTTTCGGACTTACAATGTTAACTGGGTAATATTCAATTGCAAAAATGTGCTTATAGTTTTCGGAAGGTCCGGAAACATTTTTCGGAAGGTCCGGAAACATTTTTCGGACTCATAACGTTTCTGGGTATTTTAAAAATTGACACACAAAAATCTTACATTTAAATCAAGATGTATCTATTACAGGTGGAAGCGTTAGAACAGCTGATTTAAATTTTTCCTTGTCGTTGTGGTCCGACCTTGTCAAATGTTGTTTATAACAACATAGATAAAAGAAATAAAAGCTTTGTTCCTTTATTTTACCGCGGGATCCCGCGGGAACCCAAATTTACCCAAACTTACCCAAAAGCGTTCCCGTACGCAAAAATTGGGTAAATGAGAGCGACTTTTTGTTTCTCTTAACGTCAAAATGCGTTTCTCTTTTTACCGAACTTACCCAGACTTTTTCTTCGGGTAAGTTTGGGCAAAGTGTCAAACAATCAGCTGTTCGAAACGTCAACATAAAAACATATGTATTATTTGTGAAAAAAATAACGCAAGTGAAAAAAAATTATTGAATTTACAATTTTATTAACTTGAAAAGTGATTGCTTTGAGAGTGCTTATTTAAAGAAGATGGGAAGTGTGCAAATGAACAGTGAAAATTAACATGATATGCAAGAATTGTTGTCAAGCATATGTTTTCTGTTTTGACATTTGTTTTCGGGTAAGAAAAGTGGTTTTTTGCGTTCCTTTACTTTTGGGTAAATTTGAGTATTTGACAGTGAATTTTGCTTTTACTCTCATTTACCTGAACTTTACCCGAAAAGTAAAGGAACAAAGCTAATAGATAGTATAGCGCGACTATTGTCAACGACCAACAACAACTCACTAGGTACTGTCCTGTACTACTGTCACTTTCACTGAAGTTTCCCGTAATTCTCATTGACGTTCATTCAAAATTGTGGGAAATTTTTGTGTAAGTAATTTAAACAATGGAAAATGTGACAAAATTTGTTTGCATTTGTTTCTTATAGAAAAAAGTATTTCAAAGCCGGTGTTGGGATATCATTAGGAGACAACCCGTAAGACCGCCCAAAGATGAACATCCAGCAGCGCCTTTTTAATCTAAAAGCTTTCCCGCCCAAAAACTGAAGCAACTTCTGTGGCCGCGGATGCCAAAACTGTTAGAGTGTCTGAGGACTCTCAACAAGGAATGGTAGCTGAACCGGAGGAAGAACCAATTTATAAGCACATAGACGGTGGTGACATGGCTTTGATATTCTACTTTAAGTAACGTGTTCTATTCTTGTGTTCTTGATATTTTTGTTGAAAATAATTCTTTCTTTTGATATGAAATTTTAGATTTTTATTGTCATATTTTTTGACTTTTTTTGGGAACTCATTGCTCAATGGGAAATCCCATTCATTGCTTTCAACGACATCTGGAAAATTACCCATTACACAAAAATTTTCCCAACACTTATTTGTTTACTTTATCTATGTATAACAATTGCAAGATGTATCTAGTACAGGTGGTAGCGTTAAAACAGAAGATTAAATTTGTTCTTGTCCTTGTGTTTGTTGCCGAAAATTACAGCAATTCCTCTTGATATAACCTGAAATAAATAGTACATCTTGACAATTTCGATCGGCTGAATTTGACACGGTCGGATCCTGAAGTAAAAACAAAGTGCCTTCAATTCCTACTGTTTCTACCTTTCTTATTTTGCCATGATTTAAATATTTGCAAAATATATGAAACATTTCTTTGAACCTATGTAGTTTTTAATGAAGTAGTTTTGTAGCTTCATGAAAATTCATTGAAATTTTTTTATTTATTGAATGAATGAACTTTTCTTGTGTCAATGAATCTTTGCATTGAAACAATTAGAAAAATTAATGTGAAAACATGTTATTGATACAATGAATCGAAATACCTTTGAATTATTCTCAAGGTTGTTTTGGATTCAATCTTTTTTTTTTTTTATGTGCAAACATTAAAGCTATTGAAGAACTGTCATTATAATGAATTGATAAAGTAGATAGTTATTTGAGAACTTGAACATTTCAAAGTATAACAATGTAAATTTTTTGTTAAACGACCGCAAACATCAAATGTTATCACAAGTGGTTCACATGTTTTCGTGATTTTTAGTGACTAAGGTCAAGTTCATTTAATTTTCAAATTGCGTATGAAGAATTTGGGCAGGAAAACACACAACATAGTGTATTCATGTAATGTCATTTCCTCCCACTTTTAAATATTTACCCAGTAAATTCTTAACAAATTATTCCAAAAACAACGTAATATTGTTAAGGTCTCGCATCCGATCGTTTGTTTTTGTTTTGATGTGGAAAGAAAATTAGCCTCAGTGTTTTGAACCAAGTTCATTGTTATTTGGTAACAAAATTAGACGACACTTGGCTCGACACAAAATTTAACACTTAAACAAATTTGAACATAAAATTGTTAACACTTAATTGTTAACAAATCAAAAAAATAAATAAAATAAAGTACAAAACACTACATGGCGTTGCAGAAAATTATTTGCTGTCTCTAAATAAAAACCACAATTATGTGATTTATCGTCAAATATGACTGAAATTTCGATGGGAAATTTTTAAGGTTTTTGTGACGGAGATTGCGCGCGTTAAGCCGTACAATTCCATTAAGTTGTTTTTCGAAATATGTATATGCGAATGAGTTGTTACAATCTTGAAATCTAAATAGATTGAATGGTTGTATTTTGTGTTGATCATTTATTTATGTAATTGCCAGAACCTCAAAATGAAAACAAGTGAAACGCATTAATTGCTTTGAGAACAAACAAAAAAAAAACAATTACTAAGTTTAATTAGTTTTGAATATGACTAACTTATTTTTGAGCTTGGGAGAAGGGTTACCAAAAATAAAAGTTAAATGATAAATACTTGAATAAAATAAAAATCCAATGAGTGTTCGAACTCACGGGCGATGTGTTAACAAGTTTTTGTTACACGGTACCTGTTCGATTTCTATGAACACATTAGTAAATGTTACATTGGAAAATAAAAAACAGCGTTCAATCATATGATGCCGTTACATTTAAATAATATTAATACTTAGAATTATTTAAAGACCAGTGCAAGCACATGTGTCATTATTTTCTTGCTTAATACTTTTTGACTTACTCCCATAAAAACCAAAGAGAATGCAAAGCAACAGACACATGAACATACTACATACATTATTATGGTCGTACATATGCTGCACAAGTTCACACAATTTTCGTTGCTCTCTTGCTATTCCATTTTTATATAAGTATAATCACGTCATTATTCTCTTTGCTCTGAGAGTGCTCCGCACCCACTGAAGACAACTATTCGCTGCCGCTACATCAGTGTGTGTGTTTTTTTCGCAGTCTGACAATCTGTGTTTCGCAGTCAGACAAATCTGTGTTTTAAAGGGTGGTTAAATGTTAAGGGCCGATGTTGAATGTGAACCACACCTAAACGTCAAGTTTTTTTCTGCATTTCATTTGACATTTCTCTATTTCTGACTAACTCAATTTGAACCATGGAAAGATACACAATCGAGCAACGCGTTAAAGTTATTCAGGCTTATTATGGAAATGGGCGTTCAAATCAAAATGCATATCGTGCACTTCGTGACGATTTGAGTGGATTCGTCAATAAACAGAATTGCCGCATTTGGGCGAATGATAATAAAAGAGTGATTGTCGAAAAACCAATGCACCCCACAAAGAAAGAGTGACTGTTTGTAGCGGTTTATGGGCTGGCGGCATCATCGGGCCGTATTTTTTCCAAAATGAGGCCGGTCAGTCAGTTACTCTGAATGGTGTACGCTAACGTGAGATGACAAATAACTTTTTATGGCCTGAATTGGAAGATATGGATATGGACGATATGTGGTTTCAACAGGACGTTGCCCCTTGCCACTCAGCTTACGAAACAATGGCTCTTTTGCGCGACAAATTCAATGGCAGTGTTATCTCACGTGGTGGCGATGTCAATTGGCCGCCAAGATCATGTGATTTGACACCGTTAGACTTTTTCCTTTGGGGTTATTTGAAAGAAATGGTGTACGTCGATAAGCCAGCAACAATTAAAGAGCTAAAGAATGAGATAATTCGGCACATTAACGGCATAGAACCTCAATTATGCCTCAGCGTCATCGAAAATTTGGACCATCGGATGGAGGTGTGCAAAATTCAAAATCAACATCGGCCCTTAAAATTTAACCACCCGTTATATAGGGGTGGGACACCTTTATCATTTAGAGGTACGAAAAATAGAAGTTGGCCGATTCTGAGACCTACCCGATATGCACACAAAATTTCATACAAATCGGTCCAGCCGTTTCGGAGGAGTTTAAGGCCAAACAATGTGAGATCACAGCCGGACAAACTGTGTTTGGATGTGTTCACTTTGTGAGGTTAGTCCCTACCCGCGTCTATAGATGTTAACACATCAAAAAATATATGGTTTCCCGTTACATCTCATGTAGCGACTGGGGTGAGCTTCTCACAACCAGTGAGCTGTGCGCGTTCTAGTTTTACACTTACTGATTGGGACGTACAGTTTTACACCGGTTCCGAACGGTATATGGAGAAGCTTTTTCATTGCTAAATACTCGATAGTGTCGCCGTCACTAAGCTAGGTGACCGTATGGCTTTGTTGAAAACTGCTTAAAACAAAAACGCGACAGACAACAAAGAAACAAACAAAAAAATCAATGAGTGTTCGAACTCACGGGCGATAAGTTAACACCTTTTTGTTACACGGTACCTGTTCGATTTCTATGAATACATTAGTAAATGTTACATTGGAAAATAAAAAAGGATAATTTTTGTGCTGAAGGCTCTTTTCCTATCTTTTTTTTTACATCTGCTTTAACATTAGATGTAATATTGTTAAAATATATAAAGCAATATTTAGCTCACTGAAATAATTGTTTTGTCATAAACACAGCGACGACAAAAAGTATTGTATAGTATCATGGTACAAACAAATGGTAGAAGCACTAGCCCAGCTGATTTGAACTTTTTTCTTGAGTTAGTTTTTCTCTTATGTCACAGTTTGTTTACTTTTGTTTGTATACAACCACCGTTCGCCTACAATTGCTGTTTTTGAAATGTTTTCTCCGTAAAAATCACGTAGAAATGTTTTAATTTTCATACTTAAACACTTTCAAAATATCAAATAAAACACATGTCTGTTGTTTTTGGCTTATTGTATTTGTTGTCGTACTGCATCTACCATTATATTTCTACCATGAATAGTATAGAGAACTTATTGCAGTAGTTTTCCGCTCTCATGTAGAGAGTCTGAGTAAAAGAGCATAAATGAGTCTTATTCTCTTTCTAGAATATTTCAATATAAGTGCATCATTTCGACAATGTTATTACATAAAACAAATACAAAAACATAAATGTTTCAAAAGAAATTAATGTTTCACATCAAAATTATGAATGAACCAAGTTATGAGAAAAAGAGAGTAATACGTTTTGAATCATTCGCCAGATGTCGCCAGTGCTTTTGAGTCATACAATTCGTTCCATGAGTTCTCTATACTATTCAATACTCTATGGCGACGATGATCCGCTTGTTTGTTCGCTGCCGCTACATCAATACCATCATACTTATTTTCAGGCAGATACTATTGTTGTACAACAAACACGAATGTGATGCTAACGCTGTGTGCTGTTTGCATGTGTTCAATTTGATAGATTGCACTACCCGCTACCCGTGCCTATAGATGTTAACACATCAAAAACCGCAGGTGTTAAATACATGCACCGGAAAAAAAGACGAATGTAAAATTTTAACAAAAAAATTGGTACGTGAAAAATCTCAGCACTCAATTATATTTTCCATTGATATACTGACAAATTACTCAAATATTGAAATGAAAATCGATAAATGGTACCAACAAAAATATTCATAAAAAATACCCCAATATATAACGAAGTAAATACGATACGAACAACCACATAACTTCAGTTAGAGATAAGTTTGTACGGGCAGTCGGTGGCGTAACGGGATAGGCGCTGCCCGGAACGACGCTGTGTAACAAACATCGAAACGATCTTCCAGTGGATGTGAGTTCGAATCCTACCGCGGCTGTTTAATTTTTTTTAAATAAACAAACTTTCTAAAAATACTTCGGATCGAAGACAAAACGAAAACTGAGATACAATTTAGTTTGTTAATATGTCAAATTCTTCATCGACTAAAAACGAAAATATTTTTGTTAAATAACGTGCAAATATTTTTGTAGATGGTTGAAATTTTGCATCGATTGAAAAATAATATTTTTCCAATAAACAATCTAAAAATATGGTAGCTGATATGTAATTTTTTCACCACAGGATTTTCAATTAATATTTTGTTTGAATTTTCGAATTTTTTAATTGAATTGAAAAATTATTTGTTTCTGTGTGAAAACAATGCTTGCACGAAGTATACAAACATTTACGTAGAAAAATAGCACTATATTCAAAAATCACCTATTAAAGAAATACGTGCCTGATAATATTGTTGGGTCAGTATTCATTTGTGTTATGAATTCTAATTTTTTCCTTTCCTCAATGCAATTTATTTAATTTCCAATTAAAATTTTTGATAGTGTGGTATCATTTCTCATATTCCGATATCAATTCTACCAGGAGGTTTCTATGAAACAGCTGTTCGACCTCATCTACCTGCAAATTTGATACAGGATAGCATTTGAAGAAGAATGAGCGATAGGCGGATTGAAAAAATTGACTTTAAATTTGACTTTATTGGCACTTATGACTTTTAAAAGAACTTTGTATGCAATAAATGAGTTTTGATTTGAACGAACACAACAATTTTCTTTTATTTTTATTTGGATAACTTCCATATTTTGGCATGAATAGAACTGTAGCAAAACTGCCGCCAGCCCAGTGATTTTCGACGTGAATTTGGTAGAACTGAAACACACATGCACACTCGAGGGTTTCGATGACACAGCTGATCGAGCTCCTAGCTGAAAATTTGATACAGGATAGAATTTCAAGAAAGAGAATGAGCGATAAGCGAATTGAAAAAACTGACTTTAAATTTGATTTTATTTGCACTTATGGCCTAAAATAACTTTATGAATGAAATTTGTTTTGAAGAAGATTTGTTTTGAAGATTTGGTTTTGAAGATATCTCTATGAATTTTACTACCATACATTTTATTTTCTTCGTCTCAATATTGTATTGCATTTTCTCAACTACATACTGTTTTAATTCAATATCTTTATGAATTTTTGTAAATTATATATGAATTTACATGCCGCTGTAGTTTCGTATGGTTAGCTATACTTCCCCTTTTTAGATGAGTCACAGTTTAATACTAAATGCACAAGTTTAGATATTTAAATATATTTTTTCCCTGAGTTTCAAATTGCAAATGATATATAATTTACGAAAAGATTTAAAAAAAACAGAAAAGATTCCAAACAGTAAAAATAGTCAAGAATATGATGCGATGATGATGGTTTTAACGCAAATATGTACGTGACCTCAGAAATATTGTTGAACCACAAACTAATTTTTATTTAAAATGAACAAATACATGTATTAATACATTGAACATTTTGTATAAAATTCTAGTTGGTTCTGGATGCCCAGATCAGATCAAAAAATTCTGTTCATTTAAGTCATCTTATTCCTTAAATTATCCTTGATTATTAATGCTTTATTTACCTAAATTTGTCATTGGGAAGTTTCTTTAAAAATCCAATTAACACTTGGATGTTGTTTTCAAAACCAACATTTTTTTGAGTATAATGATTGTTTTTTTTTTAATTTTAAATATAAAATGACTTAAGGTCATTAAAAATTTAAAACCCCCTACTCGCTGTTTATGTGACAAATTTGTAAAGCTCAATTCGGACCGATTCGTGAGATACACGCTGAAAAAACAGCCCCTGTAACATTATGCAGGAACCATGTATAAGTTTGTTGCATGGCTGTTCTGGTGCATGGCTGAGTGCTATCAGACACGTTCTCTAATAAAACTGGACGTACGGCGTCAATGGTAGCTTGAATTTTGGTTTCCAATGCTTCAAGAGTTGATGGATTTTCGGCATACACCAGTGCCTTAACATACCCCCATAAAAAGTAATCCAGAGGCGTAAAATCGCACCAACGAGAGGGCCAGTGAACAGGAATACTTCTGGAAATAAAGTTGTCCCCAAATTGGGTTTGCAATAAATCGATTGTCAAGCGCGCTGTATGGCAAGTTCCGCCGTCTTTTTGGAACCAAATGCCGTTATCGTGGCTATGCGAATAATCGCCCAAGTGAAAATCGCCCAAAACCCAAAAATGAACAATCGCCCAAAAAATATGGGAAACAAAATTGGGCGATTGTTCATAATTTTTGGGCGTTTTGGTATTTTTGATTTTTTGGGTGTTTGTTCATGATGAATGATCGCCCAAATTTTTAAAAATGTAAATTCGCCCTTTTACTTAATTGGGCGGTTGTTCGCTACAGTCTTGGGCGATTTATCATTATGAACAATCACCACAAAATAGTGGGCGTTTGTTCATAAATTGGATTTATATTTTTGGGCGAATGTTCTTAAATTTTTTGGCGATTTTACCTCTTTTTTTGGGTCTTTTTTCTTAATGAAAAAACAGCCAAAAATTTTGGGTCATTGTTCATTTTCCGTTTTGGGCGATTTTCACTTGGACGATTATTCGCATAGCCCCGTTATCGTTGTTTAGAAACAAAAATTCAGTCAAAATTTTCATCTCGATAGCGCTCGCCATTCACCATTTGAATGGATATAATGGAAATTCGTTAACGGCTTGAGGATAGTCTTCGCTCCAAATGTTTTTAGCTGCATGAGAACTATCGATGTCAATAACTATAGTTTCACAGCTGAGAATGTCATTACATGTTGACATTTCTGTTCAGTAAGGTTTGGCAAGTCATCATGAATCGTTTAGCGCTGCAACAACGCTTATAAATTTTGGAAATTTACTTTAAAAAAATAAATCTGTTCGCGAAGTTCATAGCGCACTTCGTTCATTTTAAGCGAACCACAGGCTTGTTATTCGTGAGCATGAACATCAGCTATCGTTGATGTTTATTGTCGGTTTACCGCCCTTCTTTATGCCAAATATGAATGCAATTGAAGTTCTTCACATAACTATCATGTTCACAAATTTTTTTGGTACGATAATATTTTTTCAAATTCATCAGTGAGATAAAAAGTTATCGACCATGCTCATGCTCATGAATGACAAGTCTGTGGTTCGCTTAAAATGGACGAAGTGCTCTATGAACTTCGCGAACAGATTTATTTCCTTTTAAAGTAAATTTCCACAATTTGGAAGCATTTCCATGATTCACGATGACTTGCCAAACCTTACTGAACAGAAATGTAAACACAGTTTGACATTCTTAGCTGTGAAACCATTGTTATCGATATCGATAGTTCTCATGCAGCTAAAAAAAAACACCCTTTATATGTTTATTACATGGCAGTTCGGTTGTATGGCTGAGTGCTATCAAACACGTCCACAGGTTGCGATTAGTGGAATTCCCAGTAGATACTCGTATACTGGGTAGCTGCGAAATAAGTGTAGAGTCTCGGGAGAGCTCCGGGTCCACGAAATACTTAGAACGACGCACAGTGAGACAGAATGCTAAAGTTCTGGCCAAAAGTCGAAAACGAAGTCAATTCGTGCAAAAGTCTGTGCTCTGGGGTTTTTTGGGGTCGCTGATTACGAATCTGAAGTCAAAATTTGAAAAACAATATGGCGGATCAATATGGCTGACAATTTATTCGAAAACGCATTTAATTCGGGTAAATGTCTGTGCTTGGGGGTTTTTTGGGGTCCATGATTACGAATCTGAAGTCGATATTTGAAAAACATAACATTTAAAATTCACGTCGCGAAAAAAAATGCTCTGTGAAAATTTTGAAAATACTTTTTTTATATATGTCCATCATGACGCCCATTTTGTCAAAAACTCGAAAATGTGCTCGAAATCGATGCTTCAACGGCTCGTAGGGGACTATAAGTACCCTTCTAAAAAATAAAGTTTGATGCTCCCGTAATCATATCTTCAATCCACGTCGTTTGGGACCCCCACATTTGAAATTGAAAAAAGCGTTTTCAGTACACTCTAATGTATATACATCTTAATGGAGGGAGAATTGCAATTATTGATTTCCAATGCATCCTTGAGCCATTCTATTGTTATTGTTATTCCCTTTGCCTTCGCTGCTTAGAATAATTGTCGCTATTTGTTTGTCCAGTGTTTGGTAGTAACAGGAAACACGATAAATAGGCCACATAAAGCCATAAATAAAAATGTATTAGAGTTGTATTTTAAAAGAATTGAATTGAATTAAATTGAATGAAATTAAATTGAATTGATTGGAATAGAATTGAATTAAATTCAGCTGAATTGAATGAAATTGAAATGAGTTGAACCATAGAGTAAGATATAAAGAGTGTGCATGAGGGTTTCAGTTCCACCAAATTCTCGTCGAAAGTCACTGGGCTAACAACATTCAACCCTGTATCACATTTGCAACTAGGAGGTCGTTCGGCTGTTTCATCGAAAAGCCCATGAGTTGAATTGAATTTTATGGAATGGAATGGAATGGAATTGAATTGAATTGAATTGAATTGAATTGAATTGAATTGAATTGAATGGAATGGAATTAAATTGAATTGGATTGAATTGATTTGAATGGTATTGAACTATATTGAATTGAAATTAATTGATTATAATTGAATTGAATTGTATTTAGTTGAAATTTGATTGCAATTTGAAATTTAATTGAAGTGTATCGAATTGAATTGAATTAATTTGAGTTGAATCGAGTTGAACTGAATTGAGTTGAATTTACATGAATTGAATTGCCTGGAATGGGATAGAATTGAATTTAATGAGTTGAACTGAATTGAAGTGCATTGAATTGAATTGATTTGAACTGAATTGAATTGTATTGAATTGATTTGAGTTTAATTGAATGGAATGGAATTGAATTGAAGTGAATTGAATTGAATTGAATTAAATTGAGTTGAATCGAATTGAACTGAATTGAATTGAGTTCAATTGACTTGAATTGAATTGACTTGAATTGAATTGTGTGGAATGGGATAGAATTGAATTGAATTTAATGAATTCAACTGAATTGAAGTGGATTGAATTGAGTTGAATTGAACGAAATTAAATGAAATTGAATTGAATTGAAATTGAATTAAATTGAATTGAATTGAACTGAACTGAATTGTATTGAATTGAATTGAATGGAATTGAATTGAATTTAAGTGAATTGAAATGCATTGACTTGAAATGAAGTGTATCGAAGTGAATTGAAATAATTCAGTTGAATCATGGGGTTTTTCTCTTATCGAAAAGGTACTAGGAAAATTATGGAGAATGAGAGACCAAAGAAGAAGGGAACTTATTTCAAATAGTGTTATTGATTCTTATGACAGCTAAATTATGTTTTATGTTGTTTGGATTGATCGTAAATACGCATTCCCTTTGATTTATGTCCATTTTATGTCCAACGAAAGTGTAAAATTGGTAAAATACCGCAGCAAATAAAACTCTATGAAATGGCCTGCTACCTCGTCGTCATGAAGAGGCATCGAAGAGAGTAATGGAAACTCTTAAGTATTACTCAATGGTTGAATCGAATTGAACTGAATTGAATTGAGTTACGTTGAATTGAATTGTCTGGAATGGAATGGAATGTGGTAAAATTGAATAATTAAACTGAACGAAATGAAATGAAACTGAATTGAACTGAACTGAATTGAATTGAACTGCATTGTATTGAATTGAATTGAATTGAATTGAGTTGATTTGAATGGAATTGAATGGAATTGTACTGAATTGAATTGAATTTAATTGAAGTGTATCGAATTGAATTAAATTGAGTTGAATCGAATTAAATAGAATCTAATTGAATCGAATTTTATTTTATCGAATTTAATTGAATTGAATTGCACTGAATTGAAATTAATTCAATTAAATGAAATTGAATATATAAATCCTTGCATAATAGACTATGCTTCGCAGGTTAATAATAATGTATTCCAAAATGTTATTTATCCTTTAATAATGAATAAATATAAAATAAATGGTTTCCCATTACATCCCATGAAGGGACAGGGGAGAGCTTCTCACAGTCTCTGAGCTATGCGCTTTCCAGTTTTCACTCACTGATTGGGACCTATAGTTTTACACCGATTCCGAACGGTATTTTGAGAACCTTTTTCATGGCAAAATTCTCGATAGTATCGCCGTCACTATGCGAGGTGACCGTCGCCGAAACAAATTTTTTTTAAGGTGGTCAGAGCAGGGATCGAACCCAGGATCTCATGTACAAGAGGCGCGCACACTAACAATTGCACCACCGACTACCACTGAATGAACATACAAAGAAAATAAATTGGATTGGATTGAATTGTCATACTAGCTGTATTTAAATTTGGCAATCACGTTTAATTTTTAAACAAAAAGCAAATAATACTTTTGTATAAAATTGATAAGATTAATTTAAATTCACAATAAACTCATTTTTATTTGAAAATTATATTCGAATTTGAAAGAAATGTTCATGTATGAAAATCTTGGAAATCTGTAAATTTGTATACTGATTTAAATTATATAATTGTTATTGAAATAAGTGTTCGAACTCACACGGGCGATGTGTTAACACCTTTTTGTTACACGGCACCTGTTCGATTTCTATGAACACATTAGTAAATATTACATTGGAAAATAAAAAACGAGAATAGTTTTTGTGCTGAAGGCTCTTTTGCTATTGCACTTTATTTTTTCTTACATCTGCTTTAACATTAGAAGTAATATTGTTAAAATAAATAAAGCAATATTTAGCTCACTGAAATAATTGTTTTTGTTTTCTCATAAACAGAGCGACGACAAAAAGTATTGAATAGTATAGATAACTTATTGCACTCTTTTTCCGCTCTCATGTACAGAGTCTGAGTAAAAGAGCATAAAGGAGCCTTATTGTCTTTATAGAATATTTCAATATAAATGCACCATTTCGAAAATGTTATTAGACAAAACTATACAAAAATCATAAATGTTTCAAAAGGCTTCAATGTTTCACATCAAAATTATGAATGGATCAAGTTTTCACAAAAAGACGTTAATACGTTTTGAATCATTCGAAAGATGTCGCCAGTGCTTTTGAGTCATACAATTCGTTCCATGTGTTCTCTATACTATTCAATACTCTTCGGCAACGACGACCTGCTTGTTTGTTCGCTGCCGCTACATCAATACCATCATACTTCTTTTCAGGCAGAGGCTATTGTTGTACGACAACCACGTATGTGATGCTAACGCTGTGTGTTGTTTGCATGTGTTCACTTTGATAGATTGCCCTACCAGTGCCTATGGTAAATGGTTAAAATCTTATGTGGAAGTCGTTTAAGCTATAGATATATAGATATAAATAGATATCGTTTATAATAACGATAATTTTAAAAGTTCAGTCAAAAAGTTGAAAGTCATATCTCTTTTTGTTTAATTTTTAAACTTTTTCTAAGGATATTTAACACAAATTGATTAAAAACCGTTGGAGGTGCAATGGTTAGTGTGCGCACCTCTTGTACATGAGATCCTGTGCTCGATCCCTGCTCAGACCACCTTAAATTTCTTTCGGCGGCGGTCACTTCGCATAGTGAATTAGTGAATTTAGCTATGAAAAAGCTTCTCAAAATACCGTTCGGAATCGGTGTAAAAACTGTAGGTCGCAATCAGTGAGTATAAAACTAGAAAGCGGACAGCTCGCTTGTTGTGAGAAGCTCTTCCCAATTCCTTCACCGGATATAATGGGAAACCATTTATTTTTATTTATGATTAAAAACCGGTTAGCTGACGCCAAAACCCGGTTTTGGGTTTATTCGAAGTTTCGATTTCTTTCGGTTTCGGTTTTGCAATCTAGTGGTGACCGTGCATTTACGACGCTTGGTTAGAAATATTCTCTCATTGATGTAAGAACAATATTAGAATAATTTTATTAACGAAAATCAACGGTTCTCTATGAAATGTCCATTGTACATGTATAAATGGCTAAAGTAGCTTGTATACAAAGTCGTCTTGCACCTGCTGCAAATCTTCACTACCAGTATTTACATTGCTGATGATCAGCTACGGTTGTGAGCAACGATCGCATCGCATCTCAACACATCACACACAACATTGTCTGTTTACGACCAAAGTGGGAAGCCAACAATTTTTCACACTTCAATTGTTTGATGTTAAGACAAACTCAACTCCGCTCCGCGAATGCTCTTGTGGCCAAGCCACTTGGTTTGTTAACGTTTTCACAGAGCGAACGAGCGAGCGGCTTTGATTACTACGATTTCTGTCATATGTTCGGAGATTGGTTGGTTGGTTGGTTAGTTTTTTGTTTTAAGTTTTGGGGGTTCGAAACAAAGCTTAGCTTTGTTAGTAGAAATTATAAAAAACCAAGGGGTTGAACTGTTCCCAGTCTTAGTTGTACGACGGTATTGAGAGAGAACGAACGGATCTTAAAGACGTAAATGCTTCATAAAAGCAACGGATAAAACAAAAAACGCGCGTCCGAAGCGAAGTCAACAAAACGAAGACGAACAAACGGAAAAATATTAAACAAAAATCGAACGAATTTGTAAATGGTGGCAGTGATTTATTTTTTAAAAAGGTGCGAGTTCAGTGAAATAAATTTCAAAATTTTTCAAAAAACAAAATAAAATTATTGAAAAATATTACACACAAAATGCCAGAGTCGCGAAGCGGTTGAGAGACCCCCGGTTACTCCTCTAACTACGATATGTAGTAACAATTATGCAATAATTCAAAGTTGTTGGTGTTGTTGCTGTGGCTGTTTGGGCCTAAAACGAGTTTTTTCTCAATTTTGCTTGACTGTAACCCAGATTCGGCGTTCAATTAAAAAAAAATTAAAATTAAATATTTCATTGAAAAAGATTCATTGAAAAATTGTTTAATTAGTGTAAGACAAAAAATAAAAAACATAAGATATATTAAATTTTGAAAAAGCATAATATTCAAAGCAAAACTAAACATGATTTATGAAGAAAATACCGTATACATTCTCCAAACAAAAACACTGAACAGTGGGCGCGCGATAAACGCGTCGGACTTGAAGATGAATAAAAAGGCAGTCACATCTTCATGACATTTGATTTTCAAAGAAAGGAGGGAGCAAATTTCTTTTAGCAGCAAAATTGGATTTTTTCGTTTTTTTTGCCTGGTAGAGCATTAAATGCGAATTAAAAAAAAAGTTTTTGGAAGTCCATATTTTCCGAAATATAGGTCTCGAAAGCTTGAATGTATAATCGCGCATAACTCTGCCATTTATTATCCGATCCTGATGAAATAAATTTCATAAATCGTTAAATTTATATTCCAACTAGTCGGTCGGCCGGGCTCAGACAGGGGAATCAAATTCCCTCTATACCTTAAGTCGATGTGTGACAAAATCAGAAAAATCGCGCGAGTTTTTAGAGATACTTTTTTTTATTTTAGTGTGTAAAAACTACAACAAAAGACGACAGAAATAAAAGACAACAACAACAACGACAAAAGGCAAGAACAACAAGATGATTAAACCAAAAAAGTGAGGTTAAAAAACATTTTTTTATAAGAGCCCTCAATGGGTTGAAAAGGAAATATATTTATATGCAGAGTTATAGAGTTTCACGACGGCTTTGTAATGATAAATATTTCAAGCAGGTCCGTAGATAAATACCTGAGATATGACCGATTATGTACCCAAGCTTTAAAGGCCTATATCTCAAGAAGTTGGACCTAGCGCAAAAAAAACAAAACCTATTTTTCCAACTCAACGCAAAAGCCTTTACCGTTGGTGAAATTTTGGTGCGGATCTGATTTGGCTGTTAAAATAGTTTTATGCCGAAAGGAGTTGTTTGGGCTGAAAACCAGCGTTTCTAGATTTTTTTCGGTTTCTATGTAGTTTAGCCCCAACTCTCATATCGGCTCCAAACTTTTTCGAAACACAGAACCAGTCGTTCAGCGAAAAGATATATATGTATATTTTTTTGGCGGTCGCCCATGTTTACGGGGGCCCGAACCTTGAATTGATTTATATATGCATATACAGTGACGAGCAAAATTGTAACAGGATTGCCACAGTTTGGAAATAAATTTGTATATTTTAAATATTTGATTAAAAATATTTAAATTTATTGTTCTCTCGTGAATAAAAACAAAATTATATGTTGATATATAGAAATTGAACAGTAATTGTTGTAAAGTTAAACAAATGTTAGAATTTTGCACTCTGGTGTTATGTTAATTTATTTGATTTCTGATTCAATAGTTTGTATTTTTAAATTCTATGTTGATATATACAAAGTTAACAGTAATTGTTGTAAAGTTAAACAAATGTTACAATTTTGCACTCTGGTGTTATGTTAATTTATTTGATTTCTGATTCAATAGTTTGTATTTTTAATTGGTATATACAAATTAAATTCTATATTGGTATATACAAAGTGAACAGTAAATATTGTAAAGTTATACAAATGTTACAATTTTGCACTCTGGTATTGTGTTAATTTATTTGGTTTCTGATTCAATATATTGTGCAGTAGACTTTGGTTTTCTAAGAGTTTGTGTAATTGAAAAATTTTGCCGTCGGAATCGCATCCCAAGTTTCTTTTACTCTGTCCCACAGCTCGTTAACGCCGTTTGAAGAATCTGGGTACTTGGCGAGTTACGTATATTTTGGGCTATAAAACAAAAACTAATGAACGTTTTTGGACCAAATTTTTTTTACATATTTTTTGATATGTATTGTATACAAAAAACTAAGTCTCGTTCAAAATGTCCGCCCTTGGCCTTCACGCACGCCTTAAGTCGCATTGGCCAATCATCAATAGCTGCGCGCTCGTCATCCATTGGAAAATTGGCTACAGCACGAACCAGAGCTGTCTTAAGAGAATCAATGTGGCGGTATCTTTTGTGGCAGACCATGTCCTTTAAAACGGTCCACAATTTGTAATCCAGAGGGCTGCCAGAGGGCCATTCTTCAGAGCATATAAGAGCTGGCAACTTATTTCGATGCCAGGTTTGTGTCGCTTTAGTCTTATGAGCTGGTGCTGAATCTTGCTGGAAAGTCCACGGCTGGTTTTGGAACAGGGAATTGTTAAGCGGCTTCAGAACTGCTTCCAAAACGATTTCTTGGTAAACTTTGGCCGATGTTTTGATCCCTTGTTCACAGAAATGCATGTCAGTTACCCCATCATAAGAGACACCCCACCAAATCATGACTGCAGCTGGATGAGGACCCTTTTCGAGTCATGGGATGAGCTCAGATGCTTCTTTAGATGATCGTGCATAAACCGTATCATTTTGTTTATACAATTTTTTCATCCGTAAACAAGATTTTTCTATGCACTTTATCAGCGTACTTCACCAAAAAACGTTTGGATTTTTCTATCTTATTTTTTTTATAAGTTGCAGTCAACAAGTGTCCTGTACGCCGTTTGAAAGCTCCAACTCCCAAGTCTTTTTTAATAATTCGACTCATGGACTTTTGCGTGATTTTCATCTCACGGGCCGTGATTTTCTGTTTCCGGAAAGCATTTCGTTGAATTCTTGCTTTGACGGGTTTGATGACTTACTCTGTCCGAAAGGTACGTGGGCGGCCCGACCGGGGCGGTCTTTTATATCTCCAGTCTCGTCGAACAATTGTATGCACCTGTAGACGAAATGCGACTAATGACGAGCGGGCGAAGCGTTTTGAAAATATCCTTTTTATCTTTCCACACTTAAAAAGTGCTATAACTGCGATACGGGTTTCCTTATCTGACCACTCTATGGTGAAAATTGACACAATTTCAAATTCCCGTAACTGACTAACGCTATAGAGGTTAACTTTCAAAAACCATATGAAAATAAAAGGGTATGTTCAATTTTACTATTCTAATGGGTATGTTCAATTTAGTAACAATATTTATGTCCCTACTAAAGACTCCAAAAGTTTGCGATCGGGTTTAAGTCCGGTGACTGCACTGGGTATTTCATAGTTTTAAATTGTTGACTGTTTAACCAGCTTTTAACAATTATGACCGTATGTTTTGGGTCATTGTCAGGCAGAAAAATTACCCTTTCAGTGGCAAGACTCGTTTTTTCTATAGCAGCTGGTAAATAATTTTGCAGATTTGAAAGATATTGTTATTTTTTTTATAATACCTTAAATGTTAACCAGACGACCTACTCTATTCTTCGTAATACATCCCCATACCATTATGAATCCACCACCATGTTTCATGGTTTGTGATACTGCATTAGGGGCAGTATGTAGTATTTGGATGTTTGGTCCAGAACCAAGCACGGCCGTCGGACTGAAATCGATTGAGTTTAGTGTCATCAGACCGTTTAACCTTAAACACAAGGCGTAACGGCATTTTTATTACTTAAAACGTGTCGAATTTAATACTTTACCTTCTTCCAGTCAGCCCAGGCGAATTCTTTACGAAGCTTTTGTGATACAAATGGTTTCATTTTCTTCTCTGCAGCCGTAACACCCAATCTTTTGAGGCTTCGACGAGCAGTCTCCTCAGTGGCGTCAATATTTAATGTTTTTGGGCCGCAGCTGGGGTAATTGCATTGTCATTTTGAGAAGTAAACTAAATAAATAAATGGTTTCCCATTACATCCCATGAATGAATTGGAGAGAGCTTCTCACAACCAGTGAGCTGTGCGATTTCTAATTTTATACTCACTGCTTGGGGCCTACAGTTTTACACCGATTCCGAACGGTATCTAATTTGAGAAGCTTTTTCATGGCTAAATACTCGATAGTGTCGCTGTCACTATGCGAGGTGACCGCCGCCGAAAGAAATTTAAGGTGGTCCGAGCAGGGATCGAACCCAGGACACAAAATCATACCTTCGATATATTAATCTCCCGCAACAATAGTTTTTGCTTTCGGAGTGGATTTCGACGAATTTGATTCTGTACGGCTTTGGGAGTTCGCACACTGCGCGGACGGCCAGATGTCGGACGGTCTGCTGTATCCCCAAACAAAATTAAAAGCCACCCCGAGCGGTTGCAACGTTCGATACATTTTGCCAGTTTCCAGTCCACATTTGTTTAATTCAATTACGATATCTCCAATATCTCCATAATTATAAGTAATGGACGTCAAAACCTTTTTATGCGATAATGAAGTAAAGTTTGTATCAGTAAGATTGCACTTTTTAAATTTGGTGTATTTTTTTTGTGCAAGTGGCAACTCTGAAATATGGCAGCTGTCAAATATGTTTATTCCGATTATTAAAAATGAAGCGCTTTACGAAACAATGAGGCATTATAATTGTGAAATGTTATTACAAAAGTTTGGAAAGTTATGCTGAGGCCAGAGAAAGTTATGCTGAGAATTTTCAGTCGAGAAAGTCATCTTCTCCGATAAAGCGTATTTCCATCCGAATGGCTTCTTGAATTCACAAAATTGTATAATTTGGGGCTGCGTTTTATAAACTACCCATTATAATTAACGTAACCATAGAAAAATAGTTAAGAGTTTCCATTAGTCTCTTCGATGCCTCTTCATGACGACGAGGTAGTAGGCCATTACATAGAGTTTTATTTGCTGCTGAATTTGACCAATTTTACATTTTCGTTGGACATAAAACGGAGAGAAATCCAAGGGAATGCGTATTTTCGTTCCATGCAAACAACATAAAACATAATTTAGCTGTCATTAGTATCAATAAACACTATTTAAAATCAGTTCCTGTCTTCTTTGCTCTCTCATTCTCCATCATCGGCTTAGTACATTTTTGATCAGCTGTGCCATAGAATCCCCCATCGGAGAAGATGACTTTTTTTTCGAAAAAAAAAAAATAATTTATTAATAATTTTTTGTAATAAGTTTTCACAATTCTAACGCGTTGTTCTTTCGTAAAGCGCTCCATTTTTAATAATCGGAATAAACATATGTGACAGCTGCCAAATTTCAGAGTTGCCACTTGCACAAAAAAAATTACACTAAATTTCAAAGATGCAATCTTACTGAGACACTCTTAGATTGGAAAGTTTATTCGACATTGCAACCCAAACTAATCACGGTTTTTTACACACTTTATGTGTATTTCCTTGAATATTCGTGGTATTTGAAGTACTACAAACAATAGCATTCTTAAAATCTGTTGGTCTATTGAAATAGAGCTATCTTTTCTAATCTTTTTCATTGTGTCCAGTTCACTCAGCACAACTTTGTCTAATCCATTAGTTGTTATTATAGTTGGGCAACTCTATAAACCACAAATGTCAGTGACAGCTTTCGTAAACGAACGCAAGCGCGAAGTGATGTATAAATTACAACTTTTTTTACTTTGACGTTCGCGTTGGCTTTTGTGTTTACGTTCACTTTCGGGACTTTTAGAATACTACCCTTAATGTCAGTTGTCAAAAAGCTGCGAAGATAGAGAGAGTATGTTCAGTGGATTAATTAAAGTGGATGCGAGAAGTAGTGTACCAGTATTTATGAAAGTACAGTACACATTTAAACAATATCTCCAGAAGTTGGGACAACCAACAAAGAGCAAAATATATTTTAAACCTTTTTTTAATTATGATATTAATATTTTGGTATTTTTTTATTAATGGCAAAAATTTGGTTAAAATCGAAAAGTTGCACTTAAACTAGATTTACCGTCAAATATGATGTGAGGCTTTTATTGGGTACCCACTGTTTATGTAATACAGGTTTTGATTTTTTTCTTCTTACGTTTCTAAATATTTGAATGCAATGACAGCAGCAGCAACAACAATAATAACAACAACAACACCAACGACAACATTAACAACAACATTAACATTCACAACAACAATAACATTAATATCGTAAACTTGTTTCATACTGTCGTAACTGTTCGATACAATACCATTCGATCCGGTTCGATCATTATGTGTATGGAATTAAAATATAAAATTGAAAGCCGTTTAAGAATCAGAATTCATTTTTGCTTGGGGTCGATCTCTGTTACTTACGGCAGATCGAGCCTCCTCCTTCAATCAACTTGGAAACTAAAAACAAAAAACACAGTCGTAACGAGTCAACGCGACGATGACAACAACACCTGCACACTTCTGCGTTGACTAATAATAATAAAAATGAAATTCAAAATTATTTTTTGTTAACGAACATTCTTAATATCCAGTTTAATTCAAGTCAAAAAAAACAAAAAAAATATCAATTTGATTTTACTGTATTTTTTTTAGTTTTGTCGTCGTGTGTCTGTCTATGTAGCAGTGGTGACCGTCTGTCCCCCGGCTCTTTGTCTCAGTGTTTCATTTACTTTCAACCTCGCCACGGTCCCCCTCCGATCCGCTTTAACAGCAGTAGCTGGTCTTCACTTATCCTCCAGCAGCTATCTAACATTAGCACCCCGTTTTGGAATTGTTGTTATTTCAGCACCTCCAGCGTCAGTTAAAAAGCCGCCAAAATTGGTCGCCTTACGAAAACTTCATTTGTTATAAGTGACCTCAGGGTAAGTGAATTGTAATGTTAAATATGATACAAATAACAACAACAAATATTATTTATTAACAACATAAATTGAGTTTAAAATGTATCAAGGAAATTTTATTGTATAATTTCATATACTACTTTATAAAAGTTATAGTCACGCATTTTGTCAGTTAACCTTAACATAACCAAGGTTATACTTCTATATTCAGGTATATTAGGTTTGTTTCTTTACGTTACCGCGGTATCCCAAATCATCTCAAAGTTGTTGATTTATGCAGAGATTGGGTAAACATTTTCTCTCTCTCTTATAACCAAATTAATTTTCTCTATTGACCACACCAACCCAACATTTTTCTTGGGGTAAGTTTGGTAAAGTAGGTACCAAATAATCAGCTGTTCAAAATCAACAAACCAGAGATCCAAGTCGAACCTAAATTGTCGTCAGCTTTAGTTTACCAAGCCGGCTTATATATTTGCCAAGTCGATGGGAGCCGTAAAATCGACGGTAGCGGCTGATTTTAAATAACCGGTTGCGGCGTCTTAAAATCTCTAACTAAATCGCCGGCGGTGGCGACTCAATTGGTCGACTTGGTTCTCTGCAACATATTTCCATCTTTTGGCAAATAATTGCCAACACACTTTGACGTTTAGTTTTGGATAAGAAATTTATTTTTTTTTTGTTTGTTTATTTTTGGGCGATTTTGTCTTTTTGTGAGAGCATTTTTGGTTTACTTGTGGTTTTTACGGATCTTTATCTAAAAAGTGAAGAAACAAACCTATTGTGATTTAGTTGTTTTTGGGATATCATTCCCATAAACAGCTGATTTTTGTACGGCAAAACATGTGTTTAAAATTTCGAGAAGTTTGAAATCGCGGTATACCTGAATGCCGTTTAAAGAAAATTTCGGCTTAGCCAGTGCGTTTCTATGGAACAGCTGATCGAAAAGGTACTAGGGAAATGATGTAGAATGAGAGATCAAAGAAGACATAGAGATTATAGGGCATGCAGCAAACTAAGTTTAAATAGTGTTTGATTGATACTAATGACAGCTAAATAATGTTTTATGTTGTTTGTAACGAACGAAAATACAAATTTCCTTTTATTTCTGTCCGTATTATGTCCAACCAAAGATTAACTTACAAAACCAACTCGAAGAAAGGATAGTGAGAGGGATAGTGGCTCTTGCATATTTCTCTATGTATATTTCTATATTAATTTTTCTCCTTATTTAATACACTTAAAAAAAAAATGTATGAAACCGTAGAATCGTAGTAACTCAAAAAAACTAATGATACAGTTCGATTCCTCGTACCGACCTCTCCCGCCTTGTCTCTTTTTTCGACTTCCACAGTGTTATCAATGAAATAGGATGTTATCGAAAAAAAGTTGTCATGACAAAGCAGCCAAAGGATAAATCATATTATCATTAATAGCATATATGTATATTATTAATAGTAAATCATATTTCCTAAAAGAATAAAAGGAAGTTTTCGATGAAAATGGTTATAAACCTTAATGAAAACATTCGTATATTTAATGAAAATATTCTTTGGCTGTTTTTCAAGACATCGTTTATAAATGGTAATGAAACTGTTCATCAGTTTAATGAATATTTTCTTTGGTTGTTGATTTTTTATAAAAATATTCATAAACTGTATGTGAAGATCACTAATGAAATTAACTTTTTCATCAAATAATATTCTACGGAAAGTTTCCTAAAATTTGATGAATCGCTCCAGCATACAGGTATTTAGCATCGATCTTCTTTCACAGTTCGTCATCAACGGTTGTCCGAAATTATGCTATTGAAATATTAATCAAACTATATTCATGCTACGTTAAATCCTGGAAAAGACCCACGAAAAGCAAATCGATACATACCACATTTTTGTCGATTACAAAGCTGCTTTCGATAGCCCCATACGGGGAAAACTGTACGAAGCTATGTCTGAACTTGGGATTCCGGCAAAACTGATCCGCTTCTGTAGAATGACGGTGACCAAAACCAAATCAGCAGTGAAGGTGGGGAAAGACTTCACCGAACCATTCAGTACCAAGCGATGATTGAGACAATGAGACACACTTTCGTGCTATCTCTGCAACATCTTAATGAAGATAATAATGAGAAAATCTGCAGTAAATTCGAACAAGAACATTAACACGAAAAGCCATATGTTGCGAGAGGTTACTGCAGTATTTTCAAGAATCGTAAAAGAATCAGCGAAGGTGGGTCTTGCTGTTAATGAGGGCAAGACAAAATTGATGGTGTCAACGACTAGAGAAACCTCTCAACTTGGTCCGCACTTGAACGTTGAAAACCGATTTAATTTTGAAGTGGTAGATGAATTTATCTACCTTGGATCCGCCGTAAACAAGGAGAACAACGTCAGCCTGGCGATAAATAGGAGAATTGTGCTTGCAAATAGATGCTATTTTGGGTTCAGGATGCAGTTTAGAAACAAAACCCTCTCTCGATGGACAAAAGTTCAACTATATCAGACTCTCATTTTACCTGTCTTGACATATGGCTCCGAAACTTGGGTCATATCCCAAGCGGATGAAAAATACCTGGAAGTATTCGAGAGAAATATTCTCCGTAAAATATATGGTCCTGTTAGGGAAAACGGCGAGTACCGATGTCGCTGGAACCAAGAGCTATATAATTTATATTCTGGCGTGAACATAGCTAGGCGAATCAAATTAGGTCAGTTGCGGTGGGCTAGGCCATGTTATCAGAATGGATGAAGATGAACCAGCGTTAAAGGTTTTCGATAACGGGAAAGAGGACGACCAAGACTCCGCTGGAAAGACCAGGCAGAAGAATCTTTAGTGTTACCAACTGGCGAGAAAAGGCGAAGGATAGAGCCAGTTGGAGGAATACGTTGAAATTTGTTTGTTTAATTAATATGTGTAAGACGTCTGACCTCATGAGGTTTTAAAATAGTCAATAAAAGTAAAGTATATGTAACGAAAACTCTAAATGGAATGAGAATTCTCTAGTGCACAAATGATGCACAAATGATCAATATTACAAGCATCCAAACACAGGAAACATTCGAAATGAGAATTGTTTGTTGTGTTTGATTTCCATGTAGTAGATTATATTTTTTTATTGGAAAAAATTAAGCGATTTATGATCTTTTTCAATAAATTGGTCATTATATAATTTTGGACAGATTCATTAAATTTATAGCAGTATTTATAAAATTATGGCAATTGTTATAAAATGAATGCAAAATTTTTGATGAACAGATAGTATGAACTTTTTTGAATTCTTTTTGCTCAGTGTAGGTTAAACATCTGGGTTGTTTAATTTTACTTTTTTTGTTGCCGTTTTTCTATTTTAAATCAGGTTGTCAATATGTCAAATAACTTTGTAAATATTTAATTAATGGCCCTCAGCGAAAAGATTTAAAATTCGAAACTACATTTAGTTTTCTACGCTAAAACACAAGACAAAGTTATTAACATTTTAAATGTTTTAATCAAGAAATTTCTATTTAAAAAATGTGAGCAAAAAAATAAATACATTTATAGTATATTTAACCGTGTTTAAATTTATTTTTAAAATGTTCTTAAGAACATAACGAGGAAAGGCAAATAATGACAGTTGCACATACAGATACATATAACCATAAGTAACGCGTCTGTGCCATGGAATTAGTGTGTGACGGTTGTCATCTAAATAAACTGCAACATCACTTTCTTTCAGAATACACTCAGTAATGTGCTGGAATAAAATAACATTTTGTTAAACCAGTTTAATCGAAGCAAAACCCCGATTTCACCAATTAATCGAAATCAAACAATCAAAAAAAAAAAATCCCCCACAGTCAGTCGATTATTAGGATAAACCGATTAACTGCTTTTATATTTCTTTGTTTGTCAACAAAAACGCTGTATATAGTGATAGCTAGTAATAATGGTTTTAATTTAGTTTGACAATCTATTAGTTATAATTTAAATTATGATTAACTGGCCAGTTTTGGTCAATTAAATTCAAATTACAGCAAAATAAGACAAATCTAGAAAAAAATAAATAAATAAAAGTTCTAAGTTTAAACTAAGTTTAACCAAACAACTACTACATGAACTATATCACAAAAACTGTGTCAAATTTTATTGGAATGTTTTCAGTAATTTCTACAATTTAACTAATAACTTTAATCTACCGGAAAATATTGTCTAAAAACTTAGTACTTAGTAATGTAGTATTAATGTGAGTTTAATTCCGTAAATTTATCTCGTTAAATACAAGTTCAATTATAACTTGTGCATCACTAAACCAAGCGTAACTCAAAACCTAAAAACATGCTCTTAGACATGTTCCAAATTATTAATCTTTAACAATCTTTAATCGATATTAATCTTTAACAAATTAAACTTGCATCGCTTTCTTTTGAAACCCCTTTGTTAAAAAACTGCTGATCGAACTGAACAGTTTAAACCAAAGTTAATTTTTAAGACAATTGTTAACGTTAGTTAGATTAAGGCATAGAGCAAGAGATAAGAGTCGCCATCCCTCTGTTTACGTTCTCTCGATGACGACGAGGGAGTAAGTCATTTCATCGAGTTCGTGTTCGGACATATAAACGGACAGAAATGATAGGGAATGCGAATTTCCGTTCGATGCCACCAACATAAAACATAATTTAGCTGTCATTAGTATCAATCAAACACTATTTAAACTTATACGGCATTTACATCGACCAAGATTAGCGCATTTCGATGGTTAACTCCGTCAACCCGCGATAACCCAGAAGATTACTCATACAATTTTAATCTGTAGAAACTGAAGTTTAATTTTTAACCTCCTTTTTAACTGGTGTACATTTGACAGGTGTACATTTTTAACTGGTGTACATTCCTCTAACAGCTTGTTTTATTTGCTCCTAAAAAATGCAACCATAATAAAAACATACACAAAAAATCAACTGTTTGACATATGGAAGCCGATCGAACATTTTCCGACCCGTCACCGTCAACAAATCTTTTTTGAAGCTCACGCCGCCGCTCTTATTGGTTAAACTGTGCGCAGATTTTATCGACTGGCTCGATTTGACTCACTGATCCAATTTTCAAGGTTCAGTTATTTCAAAAACATACCAAATTTGTAAAAAACTGTCAAAACCCAACAGCCGCCATCTTAATTTATCTTTTGTGTCGCCGTCTTCGATAATTTTGGTTCGCCGCGGAGGTTGTCTAAGCACGGAGTTGCCAACTGAAATGTCAATTTAATCTTAAATTGGGTGGTGTAAATGGCAAAGATTAGAGGACACGGTTATCGCTAACCTAGCCGCAATAAACGGCGGTGTAAATGCGTTATTAGTTTGCTTATGGTAGTTTTCGCTCTTTCGCCAATCAAGTCTGTTTTATACCAATTTCCTACTTCGATCAGCTGTGTCATGATTAGCCCCTGATTTAGGCCCATCTTTAACAGAATAAAATTGAAATAAAGTATTCCCCTAACAGCTTGTTTTTGGTACGTCGTAGTTCAATTATGTACTTTTGTGTATTGGTTAAACTAGGTTTAGACTATTACCACAATATTCTTAAAAAGTTTTCAGAGGTTTGCGAGAGGTTTTTTGTGTGATGTCTGTCAAACCTGTCGTAACTTTTTATGAATAAGGCAGTTTAGGTTTTTTTTCAATCTTTTACGTTTTGTGGTAATTTGAGTTTAATTCAGCACATTTAGCCAATGCAATATAAATTAATTAATAAGTACGAATTTGAATCTACCCGGAAACATTGTCTAAAAATTAACAAGGGTTTAACCACGTTGTATACAAACATGTGTTCCCGCATAAAATCTAACTAAGATTAATTATTCTCTTACAAAGTAACTGAGGTTTAACTCTGTTGTATTAGAAAATATGTCAAATGTGATTAGTGAATGAATTCACAAGACTTAAATATAAGTATGACGTATAATTAACTAAGATAAGGTTAAGTTAGGTTTCGTTTTTTTTTTTTTTAAATCGATTATGAATCAGCGGAGGTGTGTTTGAAAGCGAAGGTGTGTCTGACAGGAGGACAACGCATAGTTAATGATTTCGACAAACAAAGATTCCTCTCGGATGGAACAGCAGGTGAACATATATACCTTCGAATTCGAAGTAGTGCAGGAGTTTATTTATACCTTCGAAGTAGTGCAGGAGTTTATCTGCCTTTATTTGCCATCATAAAAGAAGAACAATAATGCCATTCTAGAAGTCGAAGGAAGTGTTAAGCTTGCAAATTCAAAGCCGGTTCTTTACAGATATCACTGTAATGTAAGGAATCAGAAGCTGTTCAGAAATCAGTGTGTCTAAACTGTAATTTAATTCCTCAGGTGTAATCAGCCGTTGGCAAGTACTGTTGGCTCATCGCCGTCAACGGACAAAATAATATGTCCGTTAGTATGAAGAGCTTCAGTGATCGCATAACCAATCAAGCTACTCATTCGTTCCTCCTTTTCACTCTAGCTAGCTAACGGAGGGTTCCGATAAAGTCATTTGCCTGGGACATACTTAGTCTAAGATGGGAGCTGCCTGTACTTCACTATAAAATAATCAGTTTTGGGCACTACTGGTGAGTGGCTATCCTAAACTTTCCACCTCCATGGTTAGTCTCAGGTCCAAGACGGTTCAATCGTCTGAAATTTCTGTACTGGTTTGTACTTAGCTTAAGGATGTTTTGAACTTAAACGTTGGAAATCCTTTTTTCCTGAGTTTTATAAAGGGTGTCTCAGCAAGACTGCACTTTTTCATTTTAAAATAAGAAACACGTATTTGTTGAGATAGTTGTGATTTTTTTTATTGGATTGTAAAGAAGACATGTTCCGATTAAGTGCGAAATAAACTATCCGTCAAATGACCCCCACGGCTCTCATGACAGGCCTTTACTATTTTCATGAAATATTCCATGACTTTTTCACAGAGATGTGGCAGTATCTCACCGATGATGCGTTGGATCTCGAATTTGAGCTCAGGAATTGTATCTGGTTTATTCGCATAAACCCGAGTTTTCACCAAACCCCAACGTAAGAAATCGCACGGCATTAAATCGCATGATTTTGATGGCCAGTTGGAATCAGAATTTCTTGAGATAATTTTTTCTGGAAATCGTTGCTGAAATAAATCAATTGTTTCATGTGCGGTGTTGCAGATGGCGGCGTCTTGCTGAAACCACATGTCGTCCATATCCATGCCGTCTAGTTGAGGCCACAAGAACTCCGTTACCATGATCCTGTAACGAATGCCATTCACAGTTACTGCAATTTCGGCCTCATCTTCAAAAAAGTAAAGCCTAATCTAGACGCTTGACCAAAATTCGCACCATATAGTTGCTCGTTGTGGGTGCATTTGTTTCTCATGGATTGTATGAGGATTTTCTGAGCCCCAAATTTGATAATTTTGTGTATTCACGAAGCCTTTCAGATGGAAATGCGCTTCGTCGGAGATGACTTTTTTTTTAAAATTGGCATTGACTTCACTTTGCTCCATTACCCATTGAACGAATTGCTGGCGTGTATTCACGAAGCCATTCAAATGGAAATGCGCTTCATCGGAGAAGATGAGTTTTTTTTTTTGAAAAATTGACATTGACTTCACTTTGCTCCATTACCCATTGAACGAATTACCGGCGCTTTTCATGGTCTGCTGTTTTGAGGTCCTGAGTAAACTGAGTTTTGTACGCAGAAGATGGAGTTCTTTTGTCAAAAATTCGCAGCGTAGTGCTTCGTGGAATTTGAAGTTGTTGAGATCGATGCCGAATTGATGTTTTCGGGTTTGCGGCGACACTCTCGTTTACAGCAGCAATGTTTTCAAGTGACCGACCGGTACGTTGCCGCACAGCATAACTATCCATATTTTTGTAATAAGTTTTCACAATTATAACTCGCTGTTCTTTCGTAAAGCGCTCCATTTTTAATAATTGGAATAAACATATGTGACAGCTGCCAAATTTCACAGTTGCCACTTGCTCAAAAAAAATCAATGAGTGTTCGCACTCACGGGCGATATGTTAACACCTTTTTGTTACACGGTACCTGTTCGATTTCTACGAACACATTAGTAAATGTTGCTTTGGGAGATAAAAAAAGAATAGGTTTTGTGCTGAAGGCTCTTTTGCTATTGCACTTTCATTTTTCTTACATCTGCTTTAACATTAGATGTAATATTGTTAAAATAAATAAAGCAATTTAAGCTCACAGAAATAATTGTATTTGTTTTGTCATAAACAGAGCGACTACAAAAAGTATTAAATAGTATAGATAACTTATTGCACTCTTTTTCCGCTCTCATGTACAGAGTCTGAGTAAAAGAGCATAAAGGAGCCTTATTGTCTTTATAGAATATTTCAATATAAATGCACCATTTCGAAAATGTTATTAGACAAAACTATACAAAAATCATAAATGTTTCAAAAGGCTTCAATGTTTCACATCAAAATTAGGAATGGACTAAGTTATGACAAAAAGAGAGTAATAAGTTTTGAATCATTCGCCAGATGTCGCCAGTGTTTTTGAGTCATACAATTCGTTCCATGAGTTCTCCATACTATTCAATACTCTTTGGCAACGACGACCAGCTTGTTTGTTCGCTGCCGCTACATCAATACCATCATACTTATTTTCAGGCATAGACTATTGTTGTACAACAACCACGTATGTGATGCTAACGCTGTGTGTTGTTTGCAACTGTTCACTTTGATAGATTGCCCTACCCGTGCCTGTAGATGTTAACTCATCAAAAATTACACTAAATTTAAAAATTGCAATCTTTCGGAGACACCCTGTAGATAGATGGCAAAATTTCTTACGAAAATTTCGCAAGAACTGAAGTTGTGGCTTTAGCAGAGTCAGACATATCGCCAAGACTACGGAAAACATTTTTTCAAAAAAATTACCCACTCAAAAAGTTTAAGTTTTAAGCGACTGGTTTTCGTCCCGAAAGCGGGAAAATGCTCTCTTGTCAAACCAAAGGACTGTATACCAATCAGTCTATCATCCTTTGTTTTTAAGACATTTGAAAGGTTACTGGACATCCACGTTCGAAGTAATCTTCTACAGAATCTACTGTCGAGTTCACAGCATGCCTATATCAAGGGCAGGTCAACTGAGACGGCTCTCCACTCTATAGTCAGCATAATAGAGAACTCTCTTGAGAATAAGGTCTTCGCTCTAGGGACCTTCCTGGACATCGAGGGAGCCTTCAATAACATTCAACCTTCGGCGATTCTTAGGTCGTAACAGAATCTAGGAGTCGACAGCTTAGTGACACGCCTAATTGGGAAGCTTCTGGTGGATAGATCCGTCGAAGCTGAATGGGGTGGTGTTACAATTGCTATGAACATTAACAGGGGGACACCGCAGGGGGGAGTTCTGTCACCACTATTATGGTTAACTTCTGTCAATGAACTGCTTCTTGAATTGGACAGGGCCGAATGCCAGGTCTTTGCCTATGCCGATGATATTGCTATCATCTGTACGGGTAGAAACCTCAATTTACTTAGCATTCATACAACCAGCCCACTTAGTCTGATTTCGAACTGGACCGCTAACAACGGACTATCACTTAACCCACTTAAAACCGAGCTTATCTTATTATCTCGGAAATGTAAAATACCCGCATTTGAACTGCCGTCAGTTAATGAGGTGCAATTACAGTTGATGGATAAGGTCAAGTATCTGGGAATAATTCTCGACAGAAAACTGTTTTGGGAACCGAAAGTGGAGGAGAGGGTGAACAAGGCGTCTGTTGCTCTTTGCTGTTGTAAAGGGGCGATAGGAAAGCACTGTCTCCTAAGATCATCATGTGGATTTATACGGCAATAGTCAGACCAATACTTCTCTATTGCATCGTAGTTTGGTGGAGGTCAATCCAAAGAAATATATTCTGAATTTCTTGATGAAATTTCAAAGAACAGCAAAGCGTTAGTGGGGGCAATGGGTACGACGTCAGGCACTGTACTTAGTGATATCCTGAACATCTGTACTCCTGATATCATGGCCGAATCGCTAGCCACTACTTCCCTGGTGAGAATCAGAGATTGCGGCGTTTTGATATCGGGGCATTCCGAACACGCTGAATTACTACGCCGGATCAATTCTATTCCCGTAAAAACGGACTACTGTATCCCCTACCTTCTACCAGCGACAAATCTAAGGACTTTTATTCCGAACAGGAATACCTGGGAAAAGTCACTGAAAGGGGACACCAGTAGTATCAGATTTTTCACGGATGGATCAAAGTTGGACGAGCAAGTAGGCTATGCGGTCCATTCACCGGACTTAAATGTAAATATCTCCTTCAAGCTGCCTTATCACTGTAATTTATTTCAGGCGGAAATTACCGCCATATTGGAGGTTACTGAACTACTGAAAAGTAGTGTCACAACCCTCCGGAGAATATGTATCTACAGACAGCCAGGCTGCCATAAAATCCCTGGAAGCCATGTTTGCTACGTCTCTGACGGTGAAAGAATGCCCTAGGGTGAGGGCAGAGTATTTTGACATCAGGCTCATCTGGGTACCGGGACACAGCGACATTCTAGGCAATTGCGTAGCGGATGCGTTAGCTAGGCACTACGGCACAGGTTCTTCCGGCAAAAGAAGGTGTTAGTATGCCAATCTCTACCTACCGTTTGCAGATCAGGCAGTGGGCCGATAATATGTTCAAGGACAAGTGGAGACTTACTTGAACTTGCAAACAAGCCAGGGTCCTCTGGCCTCAGGTGGACAGGATGAGGACTAGGCAACTACTTAACTTGCCGAGAGCCAGGTTTTCCACAATGATAGGAACACTTACGGGACATTGTCTTGTAAGAAAACACGCCCTAAGATTGAGACATAGAAACTTCACTCTGTGTAGATGCTGCATGGAAGAGGACGTGGAAACGACGAAACACCTTCTCTTGGATTGCTCTGCTCTGGCAGGACGGAGAGGTAGGATATTCGGGACACATTTAGTTAGTACCGTAGCCCTACAGGATATTCCTGTAGGTCTTATAGACAAATTCATTGAAAGAGCAATTTGGCTAGACGACTAGTCAATAGTTGATCTGGAGGAAACTGCAGGTATCACAATGGGCTTCTTTAGCCTAAGTGTGCTAGACAGCGAGCTGTCTTGCAGCCTTTTTAACCAACCATCTGGGACAGTTTTTCAACTATATTTAACTATTTCAACTATGTTTTATAAAAAAAAAACCAAATAAAAGTCTATGTGACTAATGTCGGCATCATACACTCACAGAAAAATTCGGTTGAGACAGCCGAATTAGCCGTAACCGAATTAAGAGGTTGTCTCAACTGAATTAGAGGTTGACACAACCTCATTTTTTATTATTAAATGATGATTTATTTTCCTGTATTCTTATAACAAATTCAAGAAGCGAGGAAATAAAGTCATACATATTGGATAATCTATATAATAATAAATTTGTTGTACATGCCACTTCCGATCTTTTTCAAGTCCCGGCCATCACGGGACACCGCACTAATTCTGACATTCGGCTGATGTATCGGTTGATTTAGATCCTAAACAATTTTGTATACAGACAATTGCAGCACATCTCACATGACCGACCATGAAAAACTTGAAAACTGTTGAATAATTTCTGCAAAATAAGACGTTTTAATACAAAACATATTTTACTTACCTTTCTTAATAACAGCAAATAATTTTGAAATTTTTTAATTCTTTTTAAAATAACATTTGATTATAGAATTTTAAACGTCATATGTTAAATACATGGCATTAGGTCGTGGTAACCGAGTTAAATTTGAATTCGGTTGTACCCACAGAATTCATGAGAAATTCGGTTACAGCAACGGAATTGAAGCCAAATTCGGTCGTTGCAACCGAATTAAAGCTAGATTCGGTTACTGCGACCGAATTGATACCAAATTCGATAGTTACAACTGAATTGATGCCAAATTCGGTTACTACAACCGAATTAATGCCAGATTCGGTTACTCCAACTGAATTTGGTACCAATTTCGGTTCTTGCATCCGTATTTATTTCAAATTCGGTTGTTCCAACCGAAATTTTAGAAAATTTAGTTGACTGAACGAATATAATTGGAGATTCAGTTGTCACAACCGAATCAAATAAGAAACGGGTTTGCTTCAACCGAATTTCGGTTGTGGGGACTAAATTCGGTCGTAACAACCTCAATTCGGTTGTGCCAACCTCAATTCGGTGGTAACAGCCGAATTTATGGTTGCTACAAACACTTTTCAATCAATTAGTTCTCTGAGTGTATATGCAAAGAATTTTGTAACATAGGATATTATGACTTCGGTTAACGGGAAAGTTGGTCTAAGGTTGACTATGATATTACAGCCAGCACTTATTTCGGATAGCTTTTCATCAATACTACAAGTTAGTTACATGTGAGAAATACAAATAACACGACAACAAAGAAACTTTCATGTACGCAAGGTATTAGATATATGAAGACGTAAATATTAGTTGAGCTTTTTGAGCATGCGCAAGTGGTCGTTTGGTGGCCGTTTCAGCTGCTGACGCTATGGTTGGGGCTATTACGTATGTATCGTATACAACAAGCGGCGGTTAATCGCTCTGAGGAGAGACCCAGCAGTATGGAGCTGTTTTGAGGTGGCGGCATTGTTTATGCTTGGCACTCGCTATGGAATGATTTTGGTTGATACAAAGAGTGAGGTGGTGGTGGTGGTGCTAGCACAGAGGTAGTGGTGGTATAGTGATTTTTGGAATGTAGGTCATGGTTAAATGTACTTAATGTATAGATAGCCCCAGCCAACAAGCCAAACTAAACCAAGATGCGGAGAGTCAGTTGTGGATAACTTTTTGAATAAATGTCTATATAACTGGTACTTAAGGTACCAACATTTATAAATCAAATGCTGTGAATGAAGTCTAATGTACTTTATAATGTAAGCACATCAACGAAAACTGTGTTGTGTGTTTCTAAAAACTACAAAAAAAAAAAATAGTTAAAAAAAAATGTTCAATAATCTCGAGATGAACAATCACTTTACTTTTCGGCAAAGCTTCTCAGGGGGCAACAGCAAGAAGGTCTTAGAAGGGAACTACGCGTGGTGGGCGAGTAGATTTAATATTCTCACGGCGGCGTAGGAGTTGAATGCATCACTTTTCACACAGGGTGATTCATTCCCCTACATATTTAGTATTTACTTTAGAAATGTGTGTTCTTTAGTCATACATTGTGTTTCTTCATTTGAACATTTGTTTTCGTTGGAATTTAACACCTGTAATGAATGAAATGCTTTATAGTTTATGGTTGCCAGCAACAAATTAAGCGCTTCTTTGTGTTAAGATTTATGACGGTTATTAAAAAGATATTGAGGGTCATAAATATTTTGAGTACCGAAAAAAACAAACTAAACTAATAACTAAAGTAATAAACGCTAAATGGATGAATGTGTGCCCGTCTGCTTGATTATAAGGATCTCCAGTATATGGGCATTTGTTTTGTATGGGATTTTTGTTTGTTTTGAAATGGAAGGATCGACGCGCTGTATAATTTGCCACTTGATGTAATGTTAACATCGCGAGCAAGTGTGTTTTTTGTTGTTTTTTTCAATCTCAACTTATATGGCCAGTTTTTCAGTCAGTGGTGATCTTCGTTTCTTAGTTAAATTGTGGTTAAACATCGAATTGTGTTTTTTAGTCATTGTTTAACTATGATCTAACCACCCAATGTTGGTTGGTTAACTTATAGTTAGAACCATATTATTTTGACAATCAAAGTACTGACTGTCAAAGTGAGAAATGAAGATTGTATAAAATACATGTTTCAGATATGCGTATTTGTACACATACGTTGAGTCTAGATCGTTAACTTATTGCTCCTATATAGTTTTTTACACATTTTTGTTAAAATGACTTCGATTTTATGCATCTATTTCTTATTTTACATAATTCCATTTTGTTTCTTCCCCTTTGTTGTTTTGGTACACAAAACACACGTTTTTTCCAATAAGAATACAAGGGTTGCCATATCAGTTGACAATATGGCGACTTACATTAACTCACCACTAAAAAACAAAATGCAAAGTTAACCTCTAATTAACTTAGAATTAAGATTAAGTAATCCGATAGTTAACTACCCACTTAAAAACTGGCCAATAATGGTTAAGCAAGTGCTGTTAACTCTTTATTAACATTAAAACAATACAAAATTGTGGCCGTCGGTGGTGCAATGGTTAGTGTGCGCGGCTCTTGTACATGAGAACGTGGGTTCGATCCCTTCTCTGACCACCTTAAATTTCTTTCGGCGGCGGTCACCTCGCCCTGAAAATACTTCTCAAAAAACCGTTCGGAACCGGTGTAAAACTGTAGGCCCCAATCAGTGAGTCTAAAACTAGAAAGCGCACATCTCACTGATTATGAGAAGCTCTCCCCAATCCCTTCATGGGATGTTATGGGATACCATTTTTTTTTTAATAATACAAAATAGTCTTTAGTAAATATTATCAAAAAATACTGAATTTAGAGGATGTCAGAATTAAACCTTTACTCCGCCGAGCCACGCCGTCGCCGTTTTTTCCGCGCCACCGCCTTGTTACGTATGTAGAAATCGGCGAAACGGCGGCGGCGTATAACATTTTGTTTAATATTCCGTTTCATCGATTAATTAATGGCATTGTCCTGATTTACAACACACATTGCAACCACAACAAGCAAAAAGCTACAAACTATAAACTACACAGAACCACAATCAGAATATTTCCTAATAACAGTCAGTTTAATTTCCCAGAATTAACCAATTTGAAAGTTGCATATCAAAACAAAAAAACGGTTTCCCATTACATCCCATTAAGGGATTGGGGAGAGCTTCTCACAACAAGTGAGCTGTGAGCTTTCTAGTGTTTACCCAGCGAGCAATTCTTTCCAACTTCTGTCCGAATTCTTACAGAACGTCTGCACAAGTTGCCTAGTCTGATGCCGAATTCGGTCAGAATTCTTCCAGAAAGTTGTATGAACGGTTGAAAAGAATTTGGACCGATATTTCTGTTAAAATTCTAATACTTGTGCAGACTTTTCTTACAGAATTCTATCAGAATTCTGATGGGAAACTCGGAAGGAAGTCTGACATTTTGTCCGAGAATGTGCAGGCAATTCTGATGTTTGTCGGACATGTTGTCCGAGAATGTTCAGACAATTCTGACATTTGTCGTACATTTTGTCCAATATGATACCATTTATTTTTATTATTTTTATTTTATTTATTATATTTTTATTATATTATTATTATTATATTATTTTTATTATATTTATTTATTTTTATTGGACACAAATAACTTAAATATGCACTTGCTTACTCACCGCTTGATTTATAAATGACGATCGATTGACACAAACCCATCGCACAAAAAAAAGAAAATGGAATGCATGATAGCGGAATTAAAAACAAAAATATCCCATTAAAAACTACAATGGAATCAAGGCTGATCTAGTAGAGGTTAACGCAGTATGATTTGTTGTTTTTTTTTGTGGGCACCAACAACAGGGTTTTTATTTTTGTTCTATGACTCTAAATGTCAAATTCAACATAAATACATATGGCCAAACAAAGTAAAAAAGTAAAAAAAAATACAATAACAGCATACACTGATTTTGACAGATATCAAAATCAGCTGTTCTAATGCGTTAACCTCTACTAGATCAGCTTTGAATGGAATGTAAAAATAATAACAGAACCAAATAAAAAATTCACTTTAGAGACTAAGCAGAGAACGGAATGCAAACATTACAACAAAGTCGAACACACAAAAATTTCCATCAGAGGGTGAGCAGATTTCTCGCTCAGAGAGTGAGCACATTTCTCGCCCATATCTCTCTTGCAACATTTCCTTGCGAGATTGCAAATTTCCTTCAGAGAATGTGCTGATTTCTCGGATAGTTGTCGGACAAAATAACAGAGATTTGACAGACTTTTCAGACATCAGACATGGCGGAAAGAATTGGTCGCTGGGTACACACACTGATTGGGACTTACAATTTTACACCGGTTCCGAACGGTATTTTGAGAAGCTTTTTCACTGCTAAGTACTCGATAGTGTAGCCGTCACTAAGCGGGGTGGACGTCGTCGAAAGAAATTTAAGGTGGTCAGAGCAGGAATTGAACCCACGTTCTCATGTACAAGAGCAGCGCTCACTAACCATTGCACCACCGACGGCCAGGCGAAATTCCGCACGTTACAACACTAACAGCCAGTCCCATTCCCTAACAGGTGACAGCACACATTACAGCTATAACAACAGCAGGTCAAATTTCCTCAGAATTGAACTCTGCACAGCAGCAGCCGGGTCAATTTTCTAATAATTAGGAATAGCCGCCGCCGAAGCAGAAAGATTCGGCGTAAACGTCTCGGCAAAATCACACCGATGTCATTACATTCGAATTAATTGATGTCCCAAACGCATTTCTGGTTGTCACAACCTATAAGAGGTTCCGTTTTTTAGAGGCAGCCTGTTGCAATGCACAATCGGAGTCTGTAAAGGGTGACACATTTACAGTTGCAGTCAAAATAATATCAGTACACGACTGTTATACATGTCTTTTATTATACCTATTTTTGTGTGTGATAATTTTTGTTTTATCGGTACTTTATAAGAGCTGCGTTATGTGAGTAAAACCATATAGTAATATATAAAGAGTCTGCAACAGCTGTTTTTCTTGGACCGGAAACCAAGTAAATTCACTGGAAAAGTTGTGCTCAGGGTCATACAAACTTGACAACCCCTGCTGAATGACAAAAATCTTTATTTTAATAAATTTGTGGTTTAATTGTAACCTCTATAAATAATTTTACTCTTACACTTATTACAATTTGCTTTATTTCACTTGTTATCTTTTTTTCCTCGAATTAATTATCTTGAAAATACTCTCAGTTGATGAGTTTTGTACTTTTGGTTCAATGCACAAGGGCAAATAATGTATGAAAGACACATTGAACAACCCTACATACTTCCAGTCATATATCGGTATATCTCTTTCTTACTTTATCCTGCATGTTTTGCCAACTCTAAGGCAGATGGCAGAGTGCGCGCTGAAAGCCGAGCTGAGCCGAACCACAGAGCAATACTAAAGAGCCTCCATTATTCTCTTCGATGCCTCTTCATGACGAAGAGGTAGTGGGCCATTTTATCGAGTTTGAGTTGCTTTGGTAATTTACTCTTTGGTTGGCATAATACGGACAGAAATAAAAGGCAATGCGTATTTTCGTTCTATGCAAACATAAGTTAGCTGTCATTAGTATCAATCAAACACTTTCACACTTCAAACTTCTTTGGTCTCTCATTCTATATCATTTCCCTAGTGGCTTTTCGATCAGCTGTGCCATAGAAACCACCTGACGTAACTAAATTTGGAGGATGTCTGAATGACATTACATATCCTTACATCCGAATTTAATGTTGGCCAATCAGGGGAAAAGGTACTAGGCCGATGATGGAGAATGAGAGAGCAAAGAAGACAGGAACTAATTTTAAATAGTGTTTATTGATACTGTTGGTATTGAACGAAAATACGCATTCACTTTGAATTCTGTCCGTTTTATGTCCAACGAAAGTGTAAAATTGGTAAAATCCAGCAGCAACCAAAACTCGTCATGAAGAGGCAATGAAGAGAGTAATGGAAACTCTTAAGTATTACTCTATGGCCCAACCGCATTTGTGGATGTCACTTGAGGTTTACGCCGATTGTGTCTGCTTCGACAGCGGCGTAGGTACCAGGGAAAACCAGCGGCGGCGGCTTGGTCGGATAACCTTGCGGATCTAACGGCGGCGGCGGCCTGTCCTATGTGGAGAGTTCAATTCTTAGGATTCGACGGCGGCGTGGCTCGGCGACGTAAAGGTCTAGTTGTCACAACCTATAATGACCAGTTTTTTAGTCAGTGGTGATCTTCGTTTCTTAGTTAAATTGTGGTTAAACATCGAATTGTGTTTTTTAGTCATTGTTTAACTATGATTTAACCACCCAATGTTGGTTGGTTAACTTATAGTGAGAACCATATTATTTTGACAATCAAATTACTGAGTGTCAAAGGGAGAAATGAAGATTGTATAAAATACATGTTCCAGATTTGCGTATTTGTACACATACGTTGAGTCTAGATCGTTAAATTGTTGCGCCTATATAGTTTTTTACACATTTTTGTTAAAATTATGTCGATTTTATGCATCTATTTCTTATTTTACATAACGTATTTATCCCAAAACACACGTTTTTCCAATAAGAATACAAGGGTTGCCATATTAGTTGACAATATGGCGACTTACATTAACTCACCACTGAAAAACAAAATGCAAAGTTAACCCCTAATCAACTTAGAATTAAGATTAAGTAATCCGATAGTTAACTACCCACTTAAAAACTGGCCATAAGGGGTTATACATTTATATCCCACCAAAAAGAAATCGAAGCGATTCAAAAGGAATTGCTTTTTCACCAACTTCGAAGACGCATACTATGCATATTAACCGCTTCCATAGAAGCATTTCTTTAACACAATCAAATCCGAGTAGGGAAACTGGTTATCATGCTTTTAATCCAATTTTTATATGTATGTTCAGGCTGCAATTAATGGTATCTCATTCCCATTTCGTACTTTCATTTCAAGACCAACCCACCGTGGGTTTGTATTTTACCTAACAAAACTTTAAATTAAATAAACTCATGAAAGATAAAAATCGCAACGAAATTTAATAAAAAGGGTAAAAGGGTAATTGAATGTTAAAATCTAATTAATAAGGATCAAAAAACAGAATGTTTCCCCTTTTGCACATTCTTATGATGAATCGGCATAGGAAACGATTTTATCTTTACATTTTAGGTATAGGATGTGTTCAGCAATTTTATCTAAAAATAAGAGAACCATTTTTGTGGAATACTTTAACTCTCTATGGCTTCAATATATGCGTCTTTTTTGTTCTTTTTGTGGAAAAGGATAAAATCACACCTGTAACGGGTTAAAATGTACTACAAAAATGTTCCCCATAAAATTCTACTATATCTTTCTTATCACACTAAAGCTCAAAGGGTTTTGATAAAGCCATTGCCCGGGACATACTTCTTGGAAGTAGTGAGCTGCTTGGGAATCATTTCGGGAATGTTTCCGAATTTTTCCACCTCCACGGTCAGTCCATCGTTTGATTTACTTGTGGAAAAAGTTCGGACAAATGACATCAATTTCTGCAGCTGAATTAAAATATTCCGCGTTGATTTTCTCCGTATTCCCCTATGGGCGCTCGGCAATAAACTAGAAAATTAAAACAAAATTTAAGCAGAGTGCCGTCGCTCGCAAAATACAACCAACGTTTAATAATGTTAATTTTTTCGTCGGTCAATCACACGTTGCAAAATCGCTAAGTAGC
Organism: Phaonia tiefii; assembly: GCA_963931995.1. Lineage (NCBI taxonomy): Eukaryota > Metazoa > Arthropoda > Insecta > Diptera > Muscidae > Phaonia > Phaonia tiefii. The sequence goes on along the minus strand of OZ008369.1, from coordinate 268,593,052 downwards.
TTATCGCTCCGTGGTTTCCTGCAGCCTTAAAATTTTGGAAAAATTTCATAGTATTCAGTTTTATTCCCGAACCTTTCTTTTTATCACATTTAGTTCCACTTTAAAAAACTAACTTTTACTCCCTTTTGACAGATGTGAAAAAAAATACATTGCGTTGCAGCGGCATCATGCGCACAGAATCTTTCCTACCTCTGTAATACCGCGTATGCCACGTTATACCATGAGTCGGAGTTCCAAATTCCGGAGAAGGTTTTGGCATCTCTGAGAAGGTTTTGATATCCTTAACCTTAGAATTTTTGAAAAATTTTTGTTTTAATTTTTATTCTCGAACACTTTCTTTTTAACACATCCTCTCTTTTCGAATAGTTATTTTAGTTCACTTATACAATACATACTTCTCCTCCCTTTTGACAGCTATAAAATAATATCGCGTTGTAACTGATTGCAGCGGCACCATACGCACAGCCTCTTTCCTACAATTGCTATATAATTTCTGGTTATAACATGAGTCGGTATTTCCAATCCCTGACAAGGGTTTGGTATTCCTGCGAATGTTTTTATATCCATGTGAAGTTTTTGATAATCCTGTGAAGGTTTTGAATATTGCATGTCTACATAACCTTTACAATACTGATGACTCAAACCTCTACACAGTCTGCTTTTGCTTGCAGTAGGGCAATCTCTATTAGGCGGTAAACGAAATTTATACATCACCTTAAGATTTGTTTTGATCTGATTTAATTGGGCGTTGACTGGCTGATGTCAGTGGAATTTTAAATATAATTTCTAAATCTTTACTTTACGAAAATGTTTTTAAATAATTAACAATTTTATTTCAAACGGAAACATTAATGTTCCCACACACCTTAAAATAAACACAGTGAATAATGATTTTTAATTACGTGTAATTTCATTAAAGTGCAATGTAATTTTGTTTGCTAACATCATTGCTGTTTCACCAGACAGTAGCGGGCAATTAAGAGAAGATGATGTTTTTCAATTTTTCAACAAATTCTACTCTGGATCAGAATTTAGAAACCAGATATGTAGGTAGCTGCTTCAATGCAGGGTTCGTATTAGTTCTAATATGAGAGCTATTTTCGGAGTTTAGAGGTTTGGAACTAAAACAAAAATTCAAAAAGTTCAAACTTAAGAGATATATGGTGCAAAACTAAACAGATTTTAAAAAATGCTAATCTTCATATCAAATAAACTTATTAAATATAAAAATCGCAACGAAATTTATTAAAAAGGGTAAAAGCTAATTAATAAGGTTCAAAAAGCAGCAATTAAAGTTCTACTTATAAAAGCTATAAGGAAGTCGGTCTGCCAGACCTACATTTATTCTAGACAGTGTCGCCTACTCCTGAAGATGAGAAACACCCTTGTGATCAATAAAATGGGATAAACGGGTAAAAATGAGGCCAAAGTAGGATGTAAAAGCGATCATCTTATATTATCAATAAACACCAAATGGAGCTAACAGTGTCGTCCACATCTGAAGAAGACACAGTCAAAAACAGGTCAAACGGGTAAAAATGAGGCCACAAGATCACTAAAAAGGGTAAATTTCAACTTAAGCATTACAAAGCAAAAAGGATGACTGTCCATATATTGGAAAATAAAAAGCATGACTTAATTTATTACAACTGGTATCGATAAAAGGCAATTGTCTGCCTGCTCTGGCCATATTTGTCAACTCCTGAAGATGAAAAAAACCTTTGAGTTCAATGAAAGGGTTAAACGACTAAAAATCAGGCCAACGTAACCGGTAAGAGACAACTAAATTCAAAAAAGGACATAATGGGTAAAGTAAGACCATAAGAGTTCTAAAGCGGGCCAATTTAAATTTAAGCAGAAACATCAAAGTAGAAAACAAAATTTTCGACCAAATTTATTATATCGGGTACAATTTAGTTAATAACTATATATGTATATTAAAGTTCATTCGTTAAAAGCCAAATGGATGTCTGGCCACCCGTCCCTGCATTCCCGTTTTTAACTTTTGAAAATGAACTAACCCCAAAGAGTTCAATAAAAGGGGATAAACGGGTAAAATTTAGGCCAAAGTAGGCTGTAAAAGGGGTCATCTTAAATAATCAATAAACGCCAATTGGATATGTCAGTGTTGCACACTTGTTTATTCTTGGAGCACAATCTGAGTGAAAAAAACGCAATATTTAATTTTTTAAGCAAAAACTAAAAAAATCGCTAAAATAAAAAACAAAATGCAACATTTCTTTCAGTTTGTCAAACTCTTGTTCGAAGTGATCACTGCTCTTAAAGTGTTTGTCCTTGGGGTATAAACTGAGAAAAAAATCGCTAAAAAAGTAAAAAAAAGGATAATTTTCGATGTTTGTTTAATTTTTTAAGCAAAAACTACAAAAATCGCTAAAATAAAAATGTAACATTTATTGCATTTTATCAAACTTAATTTCGAAGTGACTAATCACGATCTTGTGGCCGTCGGTGGTGCAATGGTTAGTGTGCGCGGCTCTTGTACATGAGATCCTGGGTTCGAAGCCGGCTCTGACCACCTTAAAATTTCTTTCGGCGGCGGTCACCTCGCATAGTGACGGCGACACTATCGAGTATCTAGCCATGAAAAAGCTTCTCAAATTACCGTTCGGAATCGGTGTAAAACTGTAGGTCCCAATCAGTGAGTGAAAACTGGAAAGCGCACAGCTCAGTGATTGTGAGAAGTTCTCCCCAGTCCCTTCATGGGATGTAGTGGGAAACCATTTATTTTTTTTAATCACGATCTTAAAAAATCTCAAAAATAGTAAAAAGAGCTAAATTTTGATGTTTGTTTCATTTTGTCATTTTGTCAAAATAAAAAAAAAAAGGGATAACTGCTATTAATTTTTTTTTGTGGCAAAAACTGAGAGAGGATAAAGCTAAAATAGTATAAAAGGGCTAAATTTCGACGTTTGTTTCATTTTTAAGCAAAAACTAACAAAATCGCTAAAATATAAAAGAAAAAGCAACATTTCTTCCAGTTTGAAGTTTGTCAAACTCTGGTTCGAAGTGATTAATGCTCTTAAAATGTTTGTACTTGGGGCACAAACTGAGAGAGAAAACACGCTGAAATAGTAAAAAACGCTAAAATAGTAAAAAACGCTAAAATAGTGAAAACGCTAAATTTCGATGTTTGTTTAATTTTTTTAACAAAAACTAAAAAAAAAATCGCTAAAATAAAAAAGAAAATGCAATATTGCTTCCAGTTTATCAAACTCTGGTTCGAAGTCAACACTGCTCTTAAAGGGTTTGTTCTTGGGCCACAATCGGAGAGAAAAAAAAACGCTCAAATAGTAAAAAACGCTAAAATAGTATTAAATTGTTAAGCAAAAACTAAAAAAATCGCTAAAATAAAAAAGAAAATGCAACAGTTCTTGCATTTTCTGAAACTTTGTTTCGAAGTGATCACTGCACTTAAACTGTTTTACTACTGACAGAATCTGAGAAAAAAATCGCTAAAATAAAAAAACGTTAAATATCTGAAATCATCGTTAACCTAAAAAAGTAAATGCAATATTTCTTCCTTTTTCTCACACTGTGTTTGAAAGTGATCACTGCACTTAAAGTGTTTTTTCTTTTGGCACAATCTGAGAAAAACGCTAAAATAAAAAAATCGCTTAAATTCGATGATAGGTTCATTCTGGTCAAGCAAATCTTAAAAAAAAATCGCTAAAACAATAAAGAAAATCCAAGATTTCTTGAATTTTCTCAAACTCAGATTCGAAGTGATCACTGCACATAAAGTGCGTAAACGACGCCAAAAAAAATAGTAAAAAAATCGCTAAATTTAAATATTTGTTTTTCTTCCACAAGAGGGTCATTGCGAACCCTGGATTTAACATGTAGACGTCCTAAGGAAACTTAGTCAGACTGAAACAAATCTGTACTCCACACATCTTTTAAACATCTCGGAAGGAAGAGTGATTGTATTTCATGTATGACAAAGATATATTAGTGCAATTAAATTCACAAATTATTCACAATTTATGATGTGAACTTCAATTTGAGTAGAATACGAATACCCTATCGTATCTAATTCATAACATTCAGTAAGATACAAAGTACATATAATGATAGTCAAGGTAACGTGATTGACTGCGTCATTTTGAAGTTACACTAACGACTTGAAATCAAAATCAAATTCGAAATTATTTACTCAAGTTAATTACGGTGAGTGAGCGTTTGAAAACACCAAAAAAACGTATTTAGCCGTCTGGAAATTTAACTTTAATGTTGATTTGTATTGCCTCCTTGTTGTTGTTATTAATGAGTTTTTATTTAGGGAATTTTGAATTGAAATCATTGTCTGATCTTACATGCATATGTACTCGGTCAGGTACTCACATTAACTTAATTACATTTTCAGAATAAATTTGGTTGCTGTTTGCCAAATTTTGAATTTAAAAATGAAAATAAAATCACATTGTTCCTGTAGAAAATCTATTATAATACTATAGAAACTTATGATTCAATGATGATGTTGTATTGTCTAAAAAAACCCTCAGAATTTCATTAGTCACGAGAGAGAGAGAGAGACACAGAAACTAAACAAAACTTCAACTCATATCAATCGTTTAATTTTGCAAATGCATTATTTGACTTTTTTCCAATGGTGCTCCCTTGGACATTCACCAAAATTCAGCGAATCAATTATAATGACCAACAAAAAATATGATTAGCAAAAAAGTTAATTCACGAAATATTTCCGCTACTACAATGATCACCGCAACAAACGAAGTCAATTTTTCTACACATCAATTGTTCGCAGTCATGCCTAGATGGTTATAAAGTGACCTGTCAATATTTCGAACTTAGTTTCGAAAGGATATTTGAAGTTGCATTTACAAACTCCACGCCAAGAAACATTACTATAATATCTGCTACCAACGAAGGCAGTTCTTAGTACGAACAATTGCTCGCAATCACACCTAGATTGTTAAAAATTGACCTGTCATACTTTCGAAAGAATATTCGAAGTTTAATTCACAAATCCACATGTACGAAATACTACAATGCTTTCTGCTATAAACGAAAGCAATATTTCTATAGATCTAAAGAGATTTTTTAAAGTCTTGCCTAGATGTTTAAAATGTGACCTGTCAAAATTTAGAACTTAATTTCGAAAGGATATTCAAAGTTATATTTGCATAATCTAAGTCATGAAATAATACTATGATATAAGCTACCGACTGCAGAAGTTTGCTAAAAATATCAATAGATGACAATCACATCTAGATGGTTAAAAATTTACCTGACAGTTCGAAAGAATATTCGAAGTTAAATTCACAAACGTCAATTCAAAAATATACAGGGCCCTTTGTTCTACCAAAAATAGTTTTTAAAATATCAATTGATCGCATTCACGCCTAGACTATTAAAAAGTGGCCTACAAGTATTTCGGAAATGCTTAAATTCTCTGCTACATACGGGATGCAGATTTTAGAAATATCAATTGGCCGTAGTTGCGCTTAGAAGACGGACAAGTGACCTGATAGACGTTCGAGTTCAGTTTCGAATTGAAATTCGAATCCAAAATCCAAGTTACGAAATAATACCATGATATGTGATAGCAAAAAATATCTAAATAAAAATATTTAAAATATCAATTGGACCCAATCACGCATAGATTACTAAAAAGTGAATTAAAAGTTTTTCGAATACAATTTTGAAAGAAAATTTGAGGTTAAATTCACAAAAGTCAATACTCGAAATGCTAAATTGTTCTGCTACTGTGTTGCAAATGGAAAAAGATCAATTGGATGGTTAAAAAGTGAACTCCCAATAAAAGTGTTTTTGAAATTCAATTTCGAAATTATATTCGAAGTTAAAGGCACAATAGTCAATTAAGGAAATACTAGAATACTTTGTGCTAAAAATGGAACCAATTTTTCTAAAGATCAATTGGTCGCAGACAACCTAATTTCGAAAGAATATACGAAGTTAAATTTAAAATTACAATTCGACAATTAGTGCAATGCACTCTGCATACAGCGGAATTAAAAGGATAAATGTTTACAAAGTCAAAGTCTACATTTATTAAAATGTGAAATTTGAGAGGTTCGAAATTAATTTCAAAAGAATATTCGAAGTTAAATTCTTCAAACCCAACTTTCGAATACTACAATGCTATGAGCTACCAACGGAAATAATTTTGCGAAATATCAGTTAGTCTCCGTCACGCCTAGATGACCAAAAGGTGACCTGACAAACTTTCGAAATCAATTTCGAAAGCACATTCAATGTTTAATTCGAGAAATACTACAACACTCTGTGCTACCAACCGAAGCAATTTGTCTGCAGATCAGTAAGTCGCAGTCCGACTTAAATTGTCTAAAAGTGGTGTGACAGACTTTCGACTTCAATTCCGAATGGATATTCGATGTTAAACTCACAATAGTCAATTCAAGAAATACTACAATAACTTGTATCAGCAATGGAATCAGTGTTTCTAAAGATCTGTTGGTCGCAATCAACCCTAGGAGTTTAAAAAGTGACTTGTTTGAATTTCGAAAGAATATTCGAAGTATCATTCACAATAGTCAATACAAGAAAAAATACAATGCCACTTTTGCTACTAAAGGATGCAGTAGTTAAAAAGATGAATTGCTCGCAGACACGCTTACGTTATTAAAAATATACCTGAAAGACTATCGAACGTAATTTCGAAAGGATATTCGAAGTTAAATTCAAAACATCAATTAACGAAAGACTACAATGTTCTGCGCTACCAACAAAATCGGAGATTATAAACATCAATTGGACTCACATTATTCCAAAGTAACCTGAAAGAATTTCAAATTCAATTTCGAAAGGATATTCGAAGTGAAATGCACAATATACAGTTCAAAAAAATTCAACAATAATTTGTGTTACCAATGGAATCAGTTTTACTAAAGATCTGTTGGGGTCGCAATACAGCCTAAATGCTGGAAAAGCGACCAGTCAGAATTTTGCAAGTTATTGCGATAGAAAATATGACAGGTATTTGAACTCAATTTCGAAAAAATATTCGACGTTAAATTCCCAAAAGTCAATTCCAGAAAACCTACTTATACAATGCAATTTCTCTACCAACGGTAACAGTATTCATACAGCTCGATTGGTTGCAGTCACGCTTAGTTAATTAAAAAACGACCTGACGGACGTTCGAATTTAATTTCGAAAGAATATTCGAAATTTGTTCTGAAAGAAACAAAAGAAGGACAGAGACACATTAATAATAATACACTATTACTAATACTGCCGACCGCGACAGCGAAAAATGGAAATAGGCTTAAAGATGTATCTTCAGCCTCTACAGCTGTTGATTGATCATGGTCCCTGGTTCAGGAGTATTTTCGTGCCGACAATATGCAGTGTTGGTACGACGATTTGTGGGCTGCCACCAGTCCTGCATTGAGGGTCTTTTTATTTGTTTGGCGGGGCGCTAGAATTTGCTGGTGTATGGTTGTTGCATCGTCATTGACACTGACACTGTCGCCCGCCATTCCGCTTATTAGTTTGCTCCGCCTGGACTGAGAAGTGGGTTTTGATAGGTGGTAGAGCGTACACTTGCAGAAAAAATATCCAAATTAGCCGTAACTGATGTTAGACGTTGTCACAACTACATTAGTTCTCATCACAACCGAATTAGAGGTTGTCACAAACGAACTTAAGTTGTGGGACTTAATTCAGTCGTGACAATCTCAATTCGGTTGTGGCAACTACGATTCGGTGGTTCTTCGGGAGTTATGCGAATCAAGATAACGCGCTTGCGCATGCTAGACCATGTCAGTAGAATGGATCAGAAGGAACCAGTGCAAAAGGTATTCGAAAATGTACTTGAAGGACATCGAAAAATACGACGACCAAGATTTTGCTGGAAAGACCAGGTGGAAGATTGCCTAAGAGAGCTTGATGTTACCAACTGCAGGAGATAAGCTGCAGATCGAGCCGATTGGTAAAACATGTTATCCTCTGGGTTATTTGAGGCCACCTAAGTAATAAGAGATTAGGAACGATTTTCTTAACTTAGCAATGAACTTCGTTACGGAGGTGTGACCAACGACCACTTTTGCCAAAAGTCGACCACTTATACAATAACTACTATGGCCTAAATGAGAATTATGTAGGTGATGTATACAATTGTCTACATTGAAACACGTAACCGTTATGCTATCCTCTGCCATAGGTGGATATTTCGCCGGCGACTATTATTGACAAAAACTTCGTTTGGAATTTAGAATGGACGTTATGGTCACTGTCTTTGTGGTACCTTCCATGCAAGTCGCCAGTCTTTTTTTGTTTCCCAAAATAAAAAAACAAAATTCCGTTATATTTCTAAATTATTTAATTTATATTGAAAACAATTACATTTGTTTATATTCCATCTTTACGATCAGGCATTTATCGTGGTGATTTCAAAAGTAATAACGGGTCTTCATAAAGAGGACTAACGTATTTTTAATTTTGTTGTTCAATACAAGTGACAAATGAATTAGAAAGTAAAATGATTAAGTATACAAATTTATAAATTATTCTGTATTTAAGCAATCGTTATAATTTGTTTGATAAAATTATATTATTTTCCATGATGCGTTCTTCCACTGGTCATTAATGTGAGGTATTAACCCATTTTGGGCAGCGCATCCAACATTTTCGAACATACAGCTGGAAAAGAATAAAAGGTTTGGAGGTCGTTTGCCGCAAAAATCAAGCAGTTGAAATGCAGCAGTTGCAACTGTTGCCTAAAATAAAAATGTTTATGGTAACAGAAGTTTACATTGTTGCAAAAGAAATTTCATTTATCACAAAATTTTTGTAATTAACTTTTACGGCAAACATGGAACACATTTGGGAATATGTGAACAATGAGCAAGTCATATATGTATATAACATAATGAGTGTTCGAACTCACGGGCAATGCATTACCACCTTTTTGTTACATGGTACCTGTTCGATTTCTATGAACATATTAGTAAATGTTACATTGGAAAATAGAAAAAGAATAGTTTTTGTGCTGAAGGCTCTTTTGTTATTGCACTTTCTTTTTTCTTACATCTGCTTTAACATTAGATGTAATATTGTTAAAATAACTAAAGCAATATTTAACTGACTGAAATAATTGTTTTTTTTTGTCATAAACAGAGCGACGACAAAAAGTATTGAATAGTATAGAGAACTAATTGCACTCTTATTCCGATCTTATGTAGGGAGTCTGAGTAAAGGAGTATAAACGAGTCTTATTCTCTTTATACAATATTTCAATATAAATGCACCATTACGACAATGTTAATACATAAAATAATACCAAAAGCATAACTGTTTCCAAAGGCATCAATGTTTCACATCAAACTTATGAATAGACCAAGTTATGACAAAAAGAAAGTAATACGTTTTGAATCATTCGCCAGATATCGCCAGTGCTTTTGAGTCATACAATTTGTTGCATGAGTTCTCTATACTATTCAATACACTTAGGCGACGACAACCTGCTGGTTTATTCGCTGCTGCTATAACAATACCATCATACTTATTTTCAGGAACAGACTATTGTTGTACAACAACCACATATGTGATGCTAACGCTGTGTGTTGTTTGCATGTGTTCACTTTGATAGATTGCTCTACCTGCGCCTATAGATTTTAACACATCAAAAAGTATGGTGCCGTTAGGTCAGGTGACCTTGGGAGCCAGCGGAAGTGGAGTTTCAGGATATTAATTTGTTTCGGAATTATCGTTGGAGGTCCGCCATAACCGGTCTGGCTATGAGTGCAGTTGGTCCAACTAGCTGAAACCAAATACTGCTGGAACGGATACGTCTTCAGTGCAGTTCTGGGAAAAAACTCTTCCAACGTCTTCAAATAACGGTCTCCATTCACAGTTAGAGTTGCACCGTTTTCTTCAAAGAAGTATGGCCCCACAATGCACTTTGAGGTAACTGCGCACCACACAGTGACTCGTTGTGAGTACAGTTCTGCCTCATGGAGTATTTCTGGTTTAGATCCACTCCACATACGGCAATTTTGCTTGTTTATATTGCCGTTTTGATCAAAATAACCCTCATCAGGAATAAACAAGCAATTTATCAAGTTGTTGCCTTCTTCGTCCATTTCAATAATTTTTTTGACAAAATTCCAGGTAAATAGGCAAATCCATAGGGTTTAACTTGTTTGTAATTTGAATTTTTTTCGGAACCAAGTTTAAGTCATCATGAATTATCCGTTGTAATGACCGTCTGCCAACTCCAATTTACGACGATAAGTTTCAAGTCGAAGCGCTTGGATTTACCTGAATTGACGATGCTAAAGCCGCGATTGTGTCTTGAACCCGAAGCCTTATTAAAAACCATAGAGAAATGACGTATAGAGAATCGATTTCACTCAGTAAATTTACGAAGTTTGGTGTGTTGCATATGGACGTTGCATGTTGGAAAGAATTGCTTTAATAATACCATATAGAGGCAATAGCTCAACCCAACCAACAAGAAAACAACAACGGAATTTCGTTTTGGGCGTTAAAATTGTTGTTTAAACCAGGGCACACTAATCACGGTTGTAGCAGTAAATATGTGTGTAATCATGTGCAAAATCGCACTTGGCTTCTGTCAAACTCAGCTGATAAAAATGTAAACAAAATTTTCCTTTTTTGAATCAGTTGTGATGTAATTGGAAAGAAATATTTGCCAAATTAATGAAGATTGAAATTAATAATTGAAATTGTTTGATGCTGCTGTTGAATTGGTTTTTCCCGGTGTGAAACTCTAACTCGTATTCGCGTCTGTTGTTTAATTCCGCGTCTGTAAACAACTTATAACCAACTAATGTAAACAAATTTGACATTTCCCAAGTGCGTCAAATGAAAAAAATCAAATCAGCTGTTCTAACGATACAACCTTGTCTTTCAACCACGGTTTAAACACACCACAAATATATACTAACAATAAAATCTAACAACAAAAAGTCAAAATAACGTTTTTCATTAAAACGACATGAAAAATTATAGTCAACAATTTTTGTAATTCCACCTGGCGTCAAATAACTGTCTATCGCTCCGACCACACCACGAAGAGTGTAAAACGAAACGTCAGATGAGAAAGATGGCAGCTCTATATGACATTTAAAAAAAAAAAAAAAAATGGTTTCCCATTACATCCCATGAAGCAATCCGGGAGAGCGTCTCACAACCAGTGAGCTGTGCGCTTTCTAGTTTCATACTCACTGATTGGGACCTACAGTTTTACACCGGTTCCGAACGGTATTTTTGAGAACCATTTTCATGGCTAAAAACTCGATAGTGTCGCCGTCACTATGCGAGGCGACCGCCGTCGAAAGAAATTTTTTTAAGGTGGTCAGAGCAGGAATCGAACCCAGGATCTCAAGTACAAGAGGAGCACACACTTCCCATTGCACCACCGACGGTCACATATGACATGTTAAACAATTTCAAATTAGTCGCTGTAGACAGTACAGTTCAGTAGAGTACAGTACATATCAAGATGTGTCTTTTTTAAAATAGTCTAAATCCAGTTATAAACCCCATAGAAATCTCCAGGTTCAATTAGAGAAAATTGTCCGACAAGAGAAATTGGAAGTAGAGGAGATTTGAGCACTGTTCTATTTCTGTTCCACAGTTAAGGTCTGTCTAAATTTTCAAATGTGAGATGAGCACCGATTTCTTGGAGTAACTGTGTGTGTTTGGACACAGAATTACAAAAAAGACTAAAATGTCAATTTTAGTATAACAGTTTTGCAAACGGCACAATTTTGAGGACATTTGGCATAATTCCCCCCCCGGTCCCTTCATGGGATGTAATGGGAAACCATTCATTTATTTATTTATTTTTGGCATAATTTGTTATTCGGTCTGTGGCAACACTGGCAGGGTGACATGAATATCAACAATCACAAGGCTGTTGAATGTCTTCGGGGAGATGAAGAATACCTGCACAAAGCAAAATGAAAAAGAATGTGTACTTATACATATATTTCGTACAATAGTAAATATGTAATTTTATGCATTAAATCATGCATATTATATTCTTTTGTTGGCAATTAATATTTGTGTGAATTGTGTTTGATGTCAGTTTGTATATTTTTAATAGAATATAATTTAAATATTTGTCGAAAGCAACGAAACTGGCTACCAAAGCAAAACAAAACCCTTAAAAAGGGCGAAGAGTATAAATAGCAAAACCTATAAATACATTTACGTTGGATGACTGTTTGCTGCTCTATCGTTACGCTAACGATACATTTGTTAATGCTTGACTGATTAAGGTTTTACTATGTGCTATTGGGGTGAATTAAATAAGTGGTGAGAACTAATTGGTTTGTGTATTTGCTACTGTTCAATAAATATTGTGTTGTTAAGTAGAGGAAACACAAAGTGTATCCGCTGTTTTGTTTGAATACAGTGTTGGGTAACGTAGCAACTATTTAGTTTGAGGTTGTTTGTTTGTCATCTTGAATTTAAAATATTCTATAAAATTTTTGGGGATTAATTAAATCCTCTATAATTGGACGGATAAATTAAAAACATTGAGTCATTAACTGCTAACTAATATTCGAAGCTTTTAAGGTAGAAAATTGAGCGACAGGGATTCAAAAATGTTCATGTTAATGCAATAGAATAATGAAATATTTGCAATTAAATTTAATTAAATAATTAGTGAAAAATTGATCCATGTGAAAAATGTTTGGTTCTGTTGTAATAAAAGATACCTGCAGGAAAACACACTCACTGACATACTTATCACGATTCAAACACCGTGCCAAGATCGTCACCAAATATCCAACTTTTGTTTACTTTAAATGTTGTTCGCACTCTTGACGAATACGTTTTATCAACCCCAAATTTTATATTGACCAACCCTCACGTGATACTTCCTCTAAATGCAGTGTATTGAGTTAAACTAATGCCATATATTGTATATGCATATGAGTAGGAGAAAAGATTGAATAGTACTTCTAGATGATTAACTTAAACTTGCAAGTGGCTACAAACCAATGTGAATCTCGGGACTGCCGGCATGTGTGGTTGAATAGTCTAACCTCGGGCATGAGACACGGTATCTGAGAAGAACACTTCAATAGAACGGTATTGCGTCGCCCACATTCCGACGATGACCTAAGGATATAACAGAGATGGCTATACATACTCCATCTTTGGCCGAACATAAGTGAAGCCTGTAAGTGATAGATTGGCCGAATATAAGTAATGGAATACAAATTCTTGAAAGTTTCTTGCGATACGATTTCAGCCATCGGGTTAGCTTTATTAACCACGTCAGTAAATATTTGATCAAGGGTTGGTATATAGGAAGAAGAATTACCCCTTACTCTTATAGCAAATAACCAAAAGGTCTTATTAGTTTCCTAAGAAGATAAATGACTTTAACACGGAGATCCTATTTATGCAGAAATGCAGTGCGTCTTAGTACTAACTTAGTACAGCGCATCATTAATTTTATTTTAATTCAAATTCGAAATCTTAAAAAGAATATACAAATGCACAAAAGCAAAAATACAAAACGTGTAAAAAAGTATAAAAATAAAAAAAGATATATATAAAACCAGAACACGTGTAACCAAAAGTATAAAAAGTATACACCACAGCACAAAAAGTGTCCTCAAAACTACTAAAGTGTGCACAGAGGTACAAAAAGGTACAAATGTACACGAAAGAACAAAACGTGAACACGTTTTTTGTTTTACGCTCACTGATTGGGACCTATAGTTTTGAATCGGTTCCGAACGGTTTTTTGAGAATATTTTTCATGATTAATTACTCGACAGTTGACAGTTTTGTCCAAATTTGGGATGTTTTTGAAGTAACTGAACCTTTAAAATTGGACCAGTCTGCTGGAATTGGTAAATCTGCTCACAGTTTAAACCAATAAGAGCCAGTTATATCGGTGGCGGCGCGCCGGAAAGTTTTCTGTCAAACAGTTGATTTTTTGTGTATGTTATTATGGTTGCGTTTTGTTAGTAACTAACAGTGTTGCATCAAAATGTACACCAGTTTAAAAAGAGGTTAACAATTATACTGCAGCTTCTACAGATTAAAATTGTATGAGTAATTTTCTGGGTTACTGTAGGTTAACGGAGGTAACCTTCAAAATGCGTTAATAGTAGTGGTCCTCATGCAAACTCGAAAGAGCCTCGTAAACGCGTAAACCTCGCAAACTTACGCGGCAAATGTCATAACAAAGAAATTTCCCATACAAAGCGACTTGCACAAAAGTGGAAAGTCTTCAAGTCAGATTTGCTGCGCAAACGTGGGATGGAGAAACGTGCAAACTTTTGACATTTCGTTGTCAGCTGACTAGGATGGATAAATATGGTGATAGCACTAGAACAATAGAAAAAGTACACAGACATAATACATGCAATTGCTACTGCTACCACCTTATGTATCCATCTTAGTCAGCTGATATGGTTTTGAGCACAAATACGCTGAGCAACTTTACATGGTGCCTCATGCAACGGTGCGAGCGAAACTTGCGCTGAGCAAAAGTTCTCGGCTTTCACGTTTGCATGAATGCCGCTAGTGTTTGGTGTAAATGCAGTATTAGAGTCTTATATAGTTAGATATGCTTTAATCGAGAGAGGGTCTTATCTCTGAAGGGCTAATCAACCGAAATAGCACCTGTTTGAAAGAACAATTCTCCGTTTGATTTCCAGGCTGACATTATTGCTTTTGTTCACGGCAAATCCGTGGTAAATAAATTCGTCCACTACCTCGAAATTATAACGGTTATCAACCTTCACACTTTCATTCACTCGGTGGACGTTATGCTGGTCGAAATAACCAATTTGTGTCTTGTCCTTGTTTACTACCAAACCTACTTTTGCTGATTCCTTCTCAATTCTCCATAATACTGCAGTAACTTCTCGCAGATTTCGCCCAATGATGACTAAATCATCAGCATTCGCGAGCAGCATGTGACTTTCGCTGCTGATAGTTTTATTCGTATTGCCTGCAGCCTTTCCCACGACGATCTCATTTGAAATGTTGAAGAGATCGCATGATAGTATGTCCCCCTACCTGAGGTCTCACCTCGCACTAAATGATTCGGTGAGAGCTTTACAAATTTCCTAAGGATGTCGTGTCGGTCAGTGTCATCCCACAAAGGCATTTCCTGCTAAGCTGTGTATACCAAGATCCGACACAGTATCGGGCTATCGAAGGCAGCCTTATAATCTACAAAGGGATGGACGATGTTGATTTGATTTTCGTTGGGTTTCTCTAGGATTTGTCGTAGTGTGTATATCTGGTCGATAGTTGACTTTCCAGGCCTAAAGCCACACTGGCAAGGTTCGATCAGGTCTGCAACAAACGGCTTTAGTCTTTCGCACTTTGCACTAGAAAAGACCTTGTATGTGATGGATAAAAGGATTATTCCACGATAGTTGGTACATATATATTTGGGTCGCCTTTTTTAAAAACAGGACACAGTATGCTAAGACACCAATAGTCGGGCATGCTTTCCTGTAGCCAGATTTTGTATTTGAGCTGATGCATGAACCTTTCCAACTCATAGCCGCAAGCCTTAAACACCTCAGCCGGTAGTCCATCAGTACCAGCGGCTTTGTTGTTTTTAAGCCAGAAAATTTCAGTTCTAACTTCGCTTTGACTCGGAGGTGAGCAGTCGACGCCATCGTTTTGTATGTGCTCAACGCCCTCATCTATATTGAAGTCTTCTGGAACAGGTAAAGCATAGAAGTGGTCTCCATATTCCCATCATACGAGTACTCTGCACATCTGCGAAAAGATTTCTGTGCTTATCTTTACAAAAAGGGAGACCCTGATCCAGTACCGTTGGTTTGGCTTTGTAGTTTTCGGTAGAATTTACAGGCCTCATTCTTCCTTCTGTAAAATTAAATTTGCTCACTCTCGCGTTTTCTCCACAACCGTTTTTTTTTCTCAAACAAACGGCTCTCCTCTCTTCTTTTCTTCGTCTACCACGTGCAGCAGTCTATACAATTGCCACGCGACTCTTTTCATCGTACCATGGTTTGTCTATAAACGGTTTTTATTAACCATGTATGGTCTCTGCCGCAGTTTTCACGGAGTCGGTAATGTGCTTCCCCTGCGCTTCAGGATCATGATGCGTTCTGCGCCAGTATCTGAGTGAGTTTCTCTGCATAGGCAATGGATATCTCTGGTAACTGCAGCTTTCCGATATGCAGCTTTATATATGTCCAGTTTATGACTTTCGCTTTGCTTAACCTTGTGCGAATCTTTGCAGGAACCAGGTAGTGATCCGAATCGATATTAGCGCCTCGAATCACACAAACGCCCATTACACTGGTAGGGTGACATGCATCAATTACCAGGTGATCAATCTGGGTCTTCGTCTGCTGATCAGGGGATATCCAAATAACTTTATGGATATTTTTATGTTGGATTCCGGACTACTGAGAACCATTACACTCTCATTCCGTTATCGGAACTGATGGAGTGTAGACTGAATTTACCGAAGATTGGTTCAAAGACATTTTCCCTGCCGACTTTGGCATTAATATCACCTAGGACCAGGCACGTACGCTGGTGGGGCCTGGTGGCTTGGGGCTCCAAAATATTTCCTTAAGTGGTGATTTT
The DNA here is from genome assembly GCA_963931995.1 of Phaonia tiefii. Lineage (NCBI taxonomy): Eukaryota > Metazoa > Arthropoda > Insecta > Diptera > Muscidae > Phaonia > Phaonia tiefii. Next base: position 268,576,450 of record OZ008369.1, on the reverse strand, counting down.
TTAATGAATCACGGTCCCTGTAACGTTTGCAGGGTCGTCGACAAATAAGAGGGTTTCATGTTCCTATTCTCATTTTGTATTTTCATTGTCAATCAGGCTGCTCATTCGTTCCGCATTCTCACTCTAGCTAGCTAACGGAGGGTGTCGGGACATACTTAATATAAGAGCGGGACATACTTAATCTAAAACCGGAAGTAGTGAGCTACTTGTATTGCCCTATGAAGGAATCATTTCTGGCCACTCCCAAGTTAGTGGCTATCAGAAACTTTCCACCACCACGGTCAGCCCAATGTCCCTTTATACTATGTAGATTATAATTCGGGTGCCACATTATGCCCACTACTGAGAAGTGAAAAAAATGAGAAATTGAGAAAGATTTATGCTATTCGGAAAGCCTTCGAGATGCCAAATCTCTATCAATTTATTTTTTTAAGAGTTTCCAAAAATTTTCTGGCTGAATTCATTTTAAACTTTAATATTTTTCATTTCGTTAATTTTATATTAAAGTCTTTACATTAATTTATGGCTTTTTCTTTCCAGGACGACAATATGGGTTTCAGTTCACGCATGGATTGCTGTGGGCAGTTCGTCAAGTATGGTTTATTCATATCAAACTTTATAATATTCGTGAGTACATCCCAAGATTTTCTCTCTTAAACCTTGTGGTATTTTGAAATTATTCTTTTTGTTTTAGGTCGGCGGTGCCATTGTCTTTTGCCTGACCTTGTGGACCCTGGTTGATCGTAGTTTTATGAATGAACTACTTGGAACAAATCTATTTTCGGGAGCTGTTTATGTTTTACTTGTAACCTCGGTGGCCATTTGTCTCTTGTCCTTTTTGGGTTGTGTGGGAGCGGGTAAAGAGGTCAAATGTTTGTTGTTAACGGTAAGAGAGAATGCTAGCGTATCATAACTGGAAACTGGAAATATCTACAATCTGGATTTTTCTTTAGTATTTCATTATAGTGGCCCTGGTCTTTGTCACCATGTTAATAGGCGGCATATTGGGTTATGTCTTTAGAGAACGGGTCCGGCAAACAATGAGACAGGTAAGGACAATTTGGTAACTTAGTGTAAAATGTTAAAACAGTTTAAATATTTTCCAGGAAATGCGTTCCTCTATGGCTTTATATGGCAGCCGTCGTGATATTACCCAGGCTTGGGATCAAACCCAAGAACGCCTACAATGTTGCGGTGTCGACACCTGGCATGATTGGAATCGTTTCGGACCCATACCCGAGTCATGTTGCCAGGAGATCTTTGGGGGACAACGGAAGGAATGCACCATCTTCCCCACCGTTCAGAATCTGTACAGTCAAGGTTGTTTGTATGTCACATCAAATTTCATTCGGGATCATGCGGCCGTCATTGGAGGGACTTCAATAGCGGTGGCTATAATAATGGTAAGTTTGAAATATATACGAAATTTCGAAGATTGAATTAATACATCCTTGTATACATTTTCAGATCTTTGGCATGGTATTCTCTTGTCTACTGTTCAATATGATTGAATAGTCAGTAGTGTTGTAAAGAGTTTTAAATGTTTATGTTCTTGATTGTAAGATCACTTCATGTTAACTCACTGTATTTCTAGAGAAAAATATTGTCCAAAATTTATAAATGTTAAGTGAAGTTATTTGTTTAAATGCCATCTACCAACTTGGCACCACCGAGATCCGAATGAATCTGACAACACTTTATCAGTTAACGTCTGTTAATTCTTGCTCGTCGTACGTTCTTTAAAATGTTGGCTTCATTGCACTTGGCATCACCAAGATTCGAATGAAACTGGCAACAGTTTATCCTTTAACACCTGTTACTACATGTTTGTCCTACGTCTTTAGAAAAAACTTGGCTTCACTGAAGCCACAATTAGAGTTGCCGTGTTCACTATTAAAGTTTCACAAATTCTTGTAAATGTTATGTACAAATTTGTTATATTCTCTCCTAAAATGTTATACACATATGTAAGAATTTGTCTTGAATATTAGTATTGTCAAAGTATTACACTTATCATTCCACTTTACTGTAAACCATTACTTTGTTCCGTCCAAATGTGAATATTTTCAAAATCTTCCCACATTTTGTTGGACCGAGATCACATTAATCTTCCATACTCACTTTCTCCTCTATGGATTTTTAGGTTAAGTCTAGTGCTGTAAAATTTATTATATCTCGATATCTGTCATTATTATCATTCATATTTTCTTCGTATGTACTTAATTGTTTTGTTAGCATTTTTATTCGAAATTATTGTTTTAAATTTAAGTTAAATTAAGAAAAATTAGTTGTATCAAATTGTTATTTGTAAAATGAATGCAATAAAATATCTTTAGACAAGGAAACTCTGATGATTTAACCCCAGCATGATCGCACGGGAAAGTAAACTTCGTTGACAAAAGAAACAACAGGAGTGTCGCACTATCTTAAAAATGACTTTTGACTACACAACTTTAAGAAGGTTCAAGTAAAATCTAAGGCTGACTAACAATTTTTGGAACGAAGTTTCTTATCGCACGTTGCGTGATGGGGGCTAAATGAAAAAAAATGAAACAACTTTTTTTAACACTATTATGCTACAACCCAGTATTATGAACCATAGATAAGGGAATTAACTAGATATCGCACATGCCTTGGGAAATTCCGTGTTCAATGGGATATTTTCTAGATGGAGCTGGATGCAATAATTACAACGTTTGATCCCAAACAAAATATACTTTGCAGGATGTATTTAGAACAGGTGCTAACAGTAGGTATGGTGGGCAACATCAACAGGGATTTTGTTTTGGTTTTGTGGTCCGTTGCTCTCAAAACCAACACAAACGAACACCAAAAATAACGGTAAACAAAAAGATGCAATCAAAATAACAAAATTTTAACTTGAAAGTGGGGAGCACAACGACATGAAAAAAACCTAAATTAGTTGTTTGAATAGCACAACCTGGAAAATGATTCTATTATTGTATTGAAAAAATGTCCCATACTGTTGAATAAACGTCAGTGAATGATATGAGAAACGTCAATGAAAGTTACAAAACGACAACACAGCACCTAGTGGCAGTACTTAACAACGCCTGTGTGATATCTACTTAATTCCTTTATCTATGTTATGAACTATATTGGGTACCATAGATAAAGGAAATAAGTAGATATCCCACAGGCGTTGTCAAGTACTGTCACTAGGTGCTGTGTTGTCGTTTTGTAACTTTCATTGACGTTTCTCATAACATTCACTGACGTTTATTCAACAGTGTGGGACATTTTTTCAATACAAAAATAGAATCATTTTTCAGATTGTGCTATTCAAACAACTAATTTAATTTTTTCCATGTCGTTGTGTTCCCCACTTTCTAATTCAAATGTATTTTGGTTATGAGCTTTTTTGGTGTACTGTTATTGTTGGTATTCGTTTGTGTTGACTTGTACAGCATCGGCGCACTAAACCAAACAAAATGCCTGTTGAAGTTGCCTACACCACCTACTGCTATCACCTGTTCTAAATACATCTCGCAAGGTTTATTTTGTTTGGGATCAAATGTTGTAATTATTGCATTCAGCTCCATCTAGAAAATATCCCATAGAACAAGTAATTTCCCAAGGCATCTGCGATATCTAGTTAATTCCTTTATCTATGTTGGGTACTATTGCTTTGGTTTATGTCTAGACTAACATATGTTTGGAAATTTCTTGTTTAATGGGAAGTTTTCTAGGTGGAGCCTGTAACCAATATTTTAGTGCTGAACCCAATAAAAAGTAAATTCAGAAAAGCCAAAGTGAAAGAAGTTTAAAAAAAGAAAATTGTAATGTAAATGAGTAAAAAAGGAAATTTTCTCAAAAAATATACCTATTCATATTCTTAAACAAAGTACCTTTTCTTATAAAAATACCTTATCTTAAAGAAGTACCTTTGCTTAAAAAAAATAAATTTTCTTACTAAAAGTACCTTTTCTTAAAATAAGTATTTTTTTTATTTAAATAGTCCTTTTCTTCAAAAAGTAAACTTTGTTACAACAAATTTCCTTTTCTTAAAAAACTACATTTTCTTTAAAGAGTACTTTTTTGTGAAATAAAATAACTTTTCTTGAGATACCTACCTACCTCTTAAAAATGTACCGATTCTTGAAAAAGTACCAATTCTAAAAAAAATTCCCATTTCTTAAAAAAATCTGTTCTTCAAAAAAGTACCTTCTCTTAAAAAAATTAATTTTCGTACAAAATTTCCTTTTCTTAAAAGTACATTTTCTTAAAAATAAAATATTAATGTTGAATGTATTTTAGACCAGGTGATTAAAGTTTATTTTGTTTCCATTAAGCGGCTATACTGGTCAATAGTAGCAAATGCAAATAAAACGCTTTTTATTCAATTTCTTTCTCCTACGTTTCGTTGGTATTTTCCAACTTCTTCAGGGAGTATATTTTCTTTAATTAAACAATTTACAAAACCACAAGATTAGTTTAATTAATATACTTAAATACATTAAAGCTTACATAAAAAGTTTATTTTAATTGTATTTAGTTAATTTTATATAATTTATTGTTGTTAGTTAATTATTGTGTCTAATTTATTGTCATTGGTCTATTGTTAGCACCACTGCACTCTTCTTATTATGTTTTACGAAAAGAAAAATTAACAAAACAGGTACAAAGACTAGATTTTCTTATGACGTGCCAAAAATACGGCTTAATACCAAAACACATAAAAGATAAAACCAGCAAGATAAGGAACTCATTCTCATCTGATATGGTTAGAAATAAATTAAAGAACGTAGAATACAATTTCCATAACCGAATTTTGAAACTGGAAATAAAACAGACACATATCACAATTAAAACACTTAAAAAGGAATTGCCACAAGAAGAGCTTAATCTCAAACGCACAATGGACAATAATGAATATGAAGAATTCATCAAACGACAAATACGCCAAAAAGCCAATCTAGCAAACAGCATTAAGACCATCCATAAAAACAAAATAGACAAACTGAAAACTGAAACCCTTGATAAATTTAACATAACATTTAACGGAGATTGGTTGGTCAACAAAACTAACATCCATTTCCCAATAGAAAGCCAGTGGCTACTCTCACTCGGGAAAAAATTCACACTACCAACAACAAACAGCAATCTATCCACAATACACTTGATAGCAGACGCGGAACAATTTATACAAAATTTAGAGTCGGACGACGAGAAGGACCAAATTAGAAACAACTTATCTAGAAAATTATCTAATTTTAAGAGGAACAAAAAAACTAACCCACTGGAAAAATTTATTTTCCAAACTTATAATACAACGGAAAAAATTATAAGAGACTGTACAGACGAAATAATAATCACCACTGCAGACAAGGGTAACAAAACAGTTATAATGTATAGAACTGACTATAGGGAAAAAATGAGACAATTGCTTGAAGACAAAAATACATACAAATTGACAAGAGTAGACCCTACAAAAAAACTTCAGAAAACTAATAATGACATAGTCAATGATTTCTACAAGACAGGACACATAGACGCAAGTCTAAAAAGACAACTTTACAGCACATCTGCCATCACCCCATGCCTTTATGGATTACCGAAAATCCATAAAGATAACATGCCCTTACGCTCAATTTTCACCTCGACAAACGTTCCGTGCTATAACCTTGCCAAACATATTGGCACTATACTCCAATCTATTATTAACAGGGACCTTAATATAAAAAATTCTAAACAGTTAATAGGAAAACTTAACAAATCCGATCATAGACGAAAACGAAATTGACGTCATTTGACGTCATATCACTTTTCACCAACATACCTACACATCTTGCCATAAAAACCATAATTAGAAAATGGGATGAACTGGAACAACACACAAATAACACACAAAAACAAAGTTCCTCAAAATACTGCAATATTGCTTGACAGATAACAACTATTTCACATATGACAACACCATATACCCCAAACATATGGCATGCCAAAGGGGAATCCATTATCCCCCACAGTGGCAGATATAATTTTAGACGAATTAATAGACCAAGCCTTATCTGACCTGACAAATATGGGAATTAAAATTAAACTAATGGCAAAATACGTTGACGATATTTTTGCAATAATTGACAAAAAGGACATTCATACAATTTTGGACACACTAAACAAACAACACAACAAACTAAAATTCACTGTGGAACTGGAAGACCACAAATTGTCGTATTTTTCAACCGACGCCTTAGGCGTGTTGGAATTAACTAGTACATAATATATAGCGAAGGAACTTCGTTCCAAGCGGTTGTCCCCTGACACATTATGCAATTTTTTTTAAATTTTTAAAATTTTTATTTAAATTTTTTATTTTAAATACTTACAAATTCGTTCAATATACGATAATTTACAATTAAACACAGACATCTCATTTTACAGAGAACAACAGAATATCACGTCACATTTCTTCACTTCTTCCAGAATTTAAGAGCCACCAATATCTGACTCCAAATCATCATCAACTTTGATATTAGCAAGTGTTCTGACTGTGATGTTCCCGTACCATGCCACCACTGCCAATTGCCATCGAAACGTATGGGATTACATAAAGGATCTCCTTGGGTCACACGTGCGGGAGGCCTTGCGGTCATACGATATTCATCGACTTCTTGAGCCAGTAGCTGCACCTGTAAAGGATAAATACTAGCCAAATTATAACGTTCGCAAGGATCCTTCTCAATGTTGAAAAGACATGGCGCCTGCAAAGGTTCACATTTATAAATCCGTTGCTGATAGTCCTCCGTGTTAATGGGACAAGAGTGAGTAGCTTGGGAACGTAAACTATTTATCCGATCTATACTCAGATGCTGATTTCCCAAAGTTGCTTGTACAGTAGATGATAATATTTCTTGTACATAGAAATTGGCCAAAGGATCAGATTCTTCGTCGGCAATTGCTCCCAGCCAAATATCATATTTTCCACTAAATGAGGAACCATTAATATATTTCATATTGCCTTTGGTATAGGAACTGTAACCATAAACATCATCCAGGACATGTAATAAGCGACGAGGCTGTGGTTCACGAGCCTCGCTAAGAGAGGACCACATGTCGATACCATCCAGCCGAGTATTATTGGGTAATTGTATACCTGCAACCCCTGCCAAAGTGGGTAACCAATCAATGACATGGGTTACTTGATTAGATACGTAATTTTTTTGTTTCAACAAAGGACTCCAGATGAGACCAGCGGTCCGTATGCCACCTTCCCAAGGCGTTTCTTTTTGCTAAAGTAAAGAGAGAGTGAGAGAGAGAAAGAGACAGAGAGCAATTTTTAAACCAAAGTCATATTTTGTTGAAGGTTCTGATAAACTCTTACCCCTCTGAAGGGATGATTAGATCCTCCATTGGAATGTATTCCTATGGTGGGCGCTCCATTGTCAGAATATAGTAAAACAATTGTATTATTCAACATGTTATTGTTGCCCAGAGCTTTCATAGTTTTCCCAACACTCTGATCCAAACGGGAAACCATGGCTGAAATGAAAGGAATGATTAGAATTATCACGAAGGATAATACAAAATTTAGGAATCTACTAAAGAATATAGGTTGGTTAGAAATGGCTGTCACTACTTGAGGCAGTGAGGACCTTTTCAATACAAGCAATTACAGTTTACAGCTTTTTATCTTGGATTTACCTGTCCTTACGCCGGCTGTGCTGGCGGGCGGTATGACAGGATAACTTTCAGAAAACCAACCAAAATCATGAAATGTTGTCAAATCTCATTCTTCTATTAAAATTAGACGAGACTCTATCGAGTATCGATTTCAAAAACTTTTCTGGTCTTTATCCAGTAAATATCAATTTAAACCTTCTACAAAAATCAATAGGAAACTGTGAAAAAGTGTGGCTCCCAATAAGTTAGGGGAAAGAGCCAAATCCCTTCAAGGGGTGGAGTGGAAAAATACGCTTTTTGAAATTAGTTAGAAATGTGATCAGTTACAGCTAAAGCACAGAGGGGTTAGCTCTAGTGTGAACTCCATAAACATGACGAGGAAAATTATATGTAGAATTCCACTATGGTGAATCCTCTCTCAACTTCTTTCGGTGACCCGCTTTAATAACCTATAAAATCCAAAGACTATGGCAAAGACTATGTGGCTACACCCACAGAAAAGATAACCGAATTAGCGGTAGCCAAATACAGAGATTGGCACAACTACATTAAATGCCATCACAACCGAATTATAGTTTGTGACAAACGTATTAGAGGTTGTGATAACCGCATTAGAGGTTGTGACAACCGCATTAGAGGCTGTAACAACCGCATTAGAGGTTGTGACAACCGCATTAGAGATTGTGACAACCGCATTAGAGG